>CM052802.1:47185449-47337756 GCA_028533885.1 Nasua narica
CCCAGGACCCTGGGACCATGACCTGAGATGAAGGCAGACGCTTGGCCAGCTGAGCCACCCAGGCGCCCCTATTTCTTGCTCAATAAGTACAATGCTTTGACTTCAAAAAAAAATTTAATTTTTTCCTATGTTCATAATTCAAGGAGAGAGATTTCTTATTTCCTTCTAATGTGACTCTGTGCATATATTCAGAAAAACCTCAAATTGTAATTTCTTTTTTGTCCCTCTCAGTAACCGTCCAAGTTGTGGCCTAAGCCTTTATTGGCCCACGTTCATGATTAGTCCTAAACATTTGCTAACTTTGCTTGTTGCTCACCCCCAGGAGTGAGCCTACGGGGAGGCCCTGTGTTTGCTGAATGGATCTTCCATCTAGTAGGAAAGACTTGGGAATAATGCTCCAGCACTGGCTGAATGAAATGGGTGATGGGGAGTCTTGCTCCACTTTCCTAAAAAAAAAAAAAAAAAAAAAAAAGGAGAACAAGTCCCTTGGCCAGTAAAAATTGGTTTGCCACAAAGAAGACAATGGGGCATGGAGGCTGAATAGTAGCCTTTCTCCTGTGTGAGGTCCGTTCTAGCCCACGCGTGCCCCGATCACGGTCACAAGTGGACACGGGCTTCTGTGCTTACACGCGGATCTGGAGCCCAAGTGCGGGCCGCGTCCACTGACCACGTGGGCTGCATACAGCTGTCGAGTCCATACGTGTGACTGTGGTGTGTCCACCTGTGTAGACAACACTCCCGGTGGCAAACACAGTCTCTCCTGCACGGCGATGTTATTAGAATATTTTTGTCGTTGTCGTTTTATTTGTTCAAAGTCAAACACTCACTCGTCCAGATCCCCGGGATCTTACAAGCCCGGCGCTGGCCCACACTGCTGCAGGACTGGGACAAAGAGATGATGTTACAGTCTGGTTTCTATGGCAACAGAGGGGGGCAATGAAAACCGAAATGTTGGAAACACCCATCTGACAACTGTGACATAATTCAGGTTATTACAAGGACGTAACTACCGAAGAAGCAGAAGTGTCATTCCCTCGCAGCTCATGTCGGCAAAAAGCTACACCACACATTTCTCTGAGTTGGGCTGCTAAGAGGAAGGAAACACGAAACACACACACACACACACACACACACACACACGCTCGCGCGCGCGCCTCGTTTTCTGCATGTAAAATGTGTGTGTTCTTTAAAAGCCAGTGGTTGGCTGGTTTTCCGGACATGATGTGGTTGAAGCTGTCATCGTAATGGAAATTCATTGCTGTAGCTATGGTAAATCGAGTTTTCTGCCTGTGCTGAATGCATTAGTCTAATGAGATGTTTGCAGCCGGAGAGCGGGGCTGCTGGAGACTCACTGTGAGCTCCTAACACACGGGTGGAAGATTAGCTTTTGTAATACTCGGTTTGCATGTACCGAAAGTCATCTGTCTTCTGAATCAACATTCCCGGCCTGGTCAAGAACCTGATCAGGGCTCCGGGGAACCAGCTGTAGGTAAGGGAGATGCACAACCGGAGGGTGTACCCTTGACACGGGATCCTTCTCTCTCTACTGTCAGCATGACAGGTGACCTCTTCCAGTGTGTCTGGCTTGCATGCCTCCCTCCGTGGCAATGCCCGACCCTCCTGCACGCAAACCACTGAGGCCAGCAGGTAACTTCAGTTCCTCCTACTCACAACAAAAATGTTTGATTTCTTAACCAGATCTCAGAGAGGAAGAGGTAGCTTGGAATTATATAGTTTATAAATTTGGGGTACTTACACATTCACTACCCTTTAACCCTGCATGGAAAGACGTAGAAAGTTGTCTCCCCCCAAATACGAACTCAAATAACTGTTCTACTTTTTTGCATGATGATTTCGCTTTGCTTTTGTTTGGTTTGGTTCTAATTCAAAAAGTGTTCTATGTCTCGGGATAAACATATTTACTAAAATTTAATTAGTAAAATTGATGTGTTGTGAACTCGCAAGAGTACTTTTGGAAATCGAGTTTTGTTTATTCTATCCTAGGTGGAATATTTTGCACGTCTTTGTGCTGTTTTTTCTTAATTTATCAAGATAGATGAGAATCCTATTTACTGCTAGTAGCGGGTACTGGTTAGTTTTAGGGGAAAAAAAACCACCAGGTGTCTATGGAGCATCAGGATCGGTTTTCCCAAGTTCAAATACAGAGTTACCTTCTTCCCAGGTGGGGTGTTGTGTGACCAGGTCCTGGCGGTGCGAAGCTTCCTCTCCAGGTTGCTTCCTGAGTAAAACAGGACAGTGGACGAGAGTGGTGTCAGCTGTGTGGAAGTCATTCGACCCATAATTGAGATGCTAAGCCCAAGTTCTTTCCACTCCCTGTAACAGTAATGGAGAGGTGCCTCCTGGTGTTGTCTCTAGCTCCCGTGATGGTGTCAAGAGGGTCACACGATCAGTAGCTTTCTGGGAAAGTGGCTTTTGGTTGGTCTCAGACACTGTGGTACTTGAGAAAGCGATCCCGGCGGCACGTGAGAATTGAGATGTTGTATACTCTTGTGTTTTTCTTTCTTTTCAAGCAGAGGAACCATTTTTGGAGGGTGAGAGACATAGTTGTTTGTGTTTTTTTTTTTTCTCAAGACTTAAAAAAATAGAGTATTTGGAGGGAAAGCACAAAAATAACTATGAAGGAATTTACAGTGTGGTAAAGCAAACTATATAGGGGCACAATATTTGTGTGGAGCATTTTTTGATGTGTGTTGCTTGGTAGAACCGGCCTGAGAAAATGAAGGGGTAGTTACTAAGCCGTGGCAGCTGGGTGAAGAAACACGGTAGAAACACTACCTAGAAACACGGTAGTGAGCATTTCAACTCAAACAAAATGTTAACGTAGAAACTTCAGTTTTCGGGAAGTTGTTTGGTGGCTCCAGATCTTTACCTTTTAAACCTATGCGTTTAAGCAGAGATTAAAAAAACAATGTGAATATGTTTTCTTTAGCTCTTTAAATTGTGTGTGTGGACAGTGTCTGTGGGATTTTGGTAGATCTCTCAGTCGGCTCGCTTTGTCGAATCACAAGAGCAAAGAAACCCAGTTCTTCAGTGCTTAATATGTTTACGTTTCCTTGTGGCACCAAAATGACTTTTATTTTGCCACAAAGGAAAAAAAAAAGTGAATGATAACAGAAAGAAAAGAAAACAAGAGAAACAGGAGAAAATCGCTTTGGGTCACTTCTATGCTTTTGGTGGTGTATTTTCAAGGCATATGAAACCAGCAGAAGCAGTTTCACTTTCTGGTTCTTGGCTCCTGGGGGCTGGGGTCGCGGGGCTCTCGCCAGCAGCAGGTAGGACAGGCGGACCAGCTGCTGGAAAGCAAGCCAGCCCCCCACGTGTTGTCGTCCTGCCGTGAGAACTTTTCTATTGGAAATTCAAGAAAGTCATGACTTTTTCAACGTGAAGTCGTTCGTATTGGCTTATTCTAAAAATCCGAGCGATGCCCCAAAGCACAAAGATCGAATTTAAACATTTTTTTTTTAAACTTGCAATGATGTGAAAATCACAAGCAGATGGCATCCAGCGTCTCTTAACGTGGTGGATGTATTTATGTCTCGATCTCAATCGTGGAGCTCACAGACTTGCAACCCCGTTGAAGGCAACATCATTGAAGTTCCCCGAAACCCAAAGAAGGCATGCTTGGAGAGGAAAACCCGTTCTGACCTTGGGGGTGTTCCGTTTCTGGCTGTTTCGCAGATCCGGGACGCCACACACACACACACACACACACACACACACACACACACACACACGCTTGGGAGACACACACACACACCCACACCCACACACGCGCGCGCGCTTGGGTCCAGGCAGGGGTGGGGCGGGCGGAAGCCGGGAGCGGGGTCCCAGGGGCTCCCAGGGGGAGCTCGGCGGGGCGTCGTTCCTCCCCGGCCGGGTGCCCCCCTCCCCACCGGCAGCCTCGGCCGCCCGCTGACGCCAGGTAGCCCGGGGCCGCCCGCCACAGCCCGCGTGTCCCCAGCGGAGCGGGAGGCGAGGCTGGCCCGCGCCGGCCTGGGGGCTTCCCATGCCAAGCCCCCTCCAGGTTCAGCCCGCACCGCTCCTCTTCCACCGAGTCTCCTGCTTTGACTTGGGGACCGCGAGGGAGAGAAGAGAAACGAGGGGGCATCTCACCCCATCTCACCACCCAAGGGCGTAAAATTCGGTCTCACATTTTGGAGCCGAAGTTTGCGAAGGGACAAGCAGTCCCTTTGGGTGTGAGCATCCGTGCTTCCTCGTGGGGGTGGGCGCCCTGGACCTATCTAGGAGGGAGCTTTGTTTAGGCGCCTCCTTGGACATCTTAATTCGGCCAGCATCCCAAACGCTGGCTTGAGATTTACGCGTTTTTAATGTTTTTTCTTTCTTTTCTTTTCTTTTCTTTTCTTTTCTTTTTTTTTGCATCCAAAGGCAGACAGGTGAGGAGAGATGAGGGGGATTAATAACAGCCCCTGGGAGAAAAATCAGATGGTTTGGTATATATATAATGTAACAGAAGCCACCATTGTGTCTAGTAAACGATTCTAAATTTTAATTAATGAGTCACAAAAGCCACACCATAAGCTTTAAAAATTACCCCTTTATCAATAAGGTGATAATTAACTTTCTCTGGAATTAGCAATTCTCTCAGCCCGGGGCAGTATGCAGCCTAGTAAGTTCTCTGGAATGCTGCCAATTTTAAACAATCGATCTTTTGGCATATCTACTGGATTTTAATTCAAACATCTATTGTGACATTTTCCAATGTGGTTCAAAGACCATTAGGATCACCCAAATGACGATAAAATTTCTGAGACTGAAGGAGTGGCTCAGAATGTTTAGATTGCTTGGGAATTTGTCACTTTCTTTTTCTTCATTGTCCTTTTCTACCTGCCCCCACCCCCCAACCCTCTGCATTTGCAAGTGCCACACTCTAGTCTCTGCTATAAATCGCCACGGCGAACCGTGCATTTGTTGGTAAGCGCACACTAGGTTCCAGGGCTCTGGCTGCAGCCCAAGAGGTTCTAAGAGCTTTTCATTGTTGATTTCATCTCGGTTTCAGTTCTGGCAAGGGTTCTTCCCTAATATTTCTGCAAACTCTCACCCACGGTTTGTCAGATGTTGAGATTTAGATTGAGACTCAAAGAGGAGCCACGGGCAGAAGGGCCATTTTGGCTATGCTCATGGCTGACTGAAATTTGGCTTCTTCTGACCTATGCATGTTAATGTCTGAAGAGGTACAGGAGCATTGGGCAGACATAAGCAGCTGACTCCACAGTGAGTCCCCCCACCCCCGAACACACACACGTACTCCTCAGTAGTGCTAGTCACTGGTGGGTGACGTTCAGGGGCAGCCTGATGAGGGACGCTGCTATGTGGCCACAGTGGCCAGAAGGCAAGCGGCGATGAGTGCAAATCACTCCTCTGAAAGTCAGACCTCGTTTTCCTCCTTCTGGATCCTTCAAATGTTAGCATGGGTGGGCTTCTGCTTCTCTCAGCCAAGAGCCTGGCCAGAATGGCATGCTGGTGACAAAGTTTGCTGCTGGGTTCAGCTAGCAGCGTCTGCACGATCAAGAACATTCTTCGGGAGGCTGGGATGGAGATGAGCAGCGAGCAGGAGTTGTGCATTTGGGGATAAATCAGCACTTTCCTATCAAAAGAGGCACTTTGCCACCACCGAGGAGATAAAACATCTCTCGGTTCTTGCAATGATGACCTGGTGGACTACTATTTTAGGACAGAAAGGAATTTATTACCCAGTGGCAGTTCTCACTCTGTATTAAGCTGAAAAGCATTCCACTGGGTCTATGGGATGCCCTGGACTAAGGGGAATAGAATATATTCGGAGATCCACACGGTAGGCTTCCCTGCGAAGGCTGCTGTTATCCTTGGACCAGGTGTGTTTTGGAGAGAATCTGGCAGCACAGAACCTCTCTTGACTCTCCCACCGATGCAAGCGTGTTCCACCTAAATTTTCATTTGTGGGGAAGCACGTGTGCATTTCTTTTTCAGCAGCTGCCTTGATTGATCGGATAAGCGGAGCCTGGTCCCAGTGTTGCTAATTTTCAAGAATGACTGTATACTCCTGCCGGCAGGCTGTGCCAGCCCTTTGAGGAAGGGGCTGAGGAGTGGTGTCTTTACTTTCTCCACGAGGCATCCAATACAGAAACAGTGGAGTTGGCTGTTAGGAGAAAATTGACGTGCCAGGGAAAAACAGTGTCAATGCTGTGCTTTGCAAGGTGGTGACGTTGTCTGGTTAGCCCCGTGATAGTGACTCAACTTTTGGGAGCTCAGAATTTGGTAAAAGCCTTTGCCCTTTTTCTCTCTGTGTGCTGATCGTTACAGAGCAAAAGCCGTCGTAGTTTCAAAACAGAAACATATGGCTTGAAATGAGTCCTACAGAAACATGGAACCCTTCGTGAGGATGGTTATTGAACTTGGGAACAAACAGTGGGCTAGCAGAGCAAAGAATGACCCTCGTTGGGTCCCAGTCCAGCCATTGGAAAATGGCACTTAACAAAGAGGTAGTGGGATAAAACCCAAAGGAGAGAGCCTGTTCCCTGGCCCTTCCAATGAGGGCCCCATCCCCCCCACCCCCCCGCCCCCCGTGTCTGCTGGTGAAGTTCAGACCAGACTCAGTAATGGCCAACAGTAGCAGAGGGCTGTCAGCTTATGGGGTTATTTCCTTTTGGATGGGAGGAAAGGTTTTTTCTTTTCCCTTTCACATTTGTCCACAAGTCATCTTGGGACATCATCGTTCTGATGAGAAAACCAGGGTCAAACACCAAGGAGTCTGTTTTTCCCTGGTGTCCGGAGATGGGCCCTAGCCCTGCTGGCAGATCAAGGTTAAGGTCCCAGAGGCCGTATCTGAGGGTCTGCCCTGGATGCAGCCTTCGAGCTGGCTGGGGGGCCTGGTGGCAGGATTTTAATCCTCTCTGATAGGCAACTGTGTACAAGGAAAGGAAGAACTGGAGAGAAAACCACAAGGTGAAAGCCAACTTTGGCCCATTCATGCTTTTTGTTTTGGAGACAGGATTTGGAGGTCATGAAACAAACAATTCCTTTGGGCCTAGCCATTTCTAAACTATCATAAGCCAATTGCAATTATTCCCTTTCTTTATGGCCTTTTGAAAAAGAGGCTGACTGCTTTTCTTCACAGTCCTTTGGGATTTGGTATCCTCACTATTGGGAAATTATGGTGATATCAAGACCCCATCTTACAATTAGCTATTAAGCTATGCTGTTCATTCCAAAGAGAATAACTCAAAAATGTCGTGGGAGGCACTGGGCGTATTGATCAGTAAAGATCGCCACTCTGGGAATAGATTTCGGTCATTTTTTAGTCTTGAGAAATGTGCGTCATTGGTTCATGTTGTTGGCATTGTTGCCTGTGCTGGGGGAGTTTCCCATGAGGTTTGGGGGGGTCAATACAGTACATGGCCATCTGCACATTTCCCCTTATGTTGGGAATATAATATGATATGATATGATATGATATGATATAATCCCATTCAGATGCCATGAGATGCTCCACCATATTTGACTGTGTTCCTCTTAACTCATTTGTAAAAATGCTTCAAGTGGATAGCTGTAGACAACTTACATTTGGGTGCACAAATTACAAAGCATAGAAACGGTGGGAAAAGAAAAACCCAACTAGTTCTAGTGTCTGAAATCACTACCCACAGTATGAAAATACGGCATTTGTTTTGAGTGTTTGTAACATAATTAACATTAAGTACTTGACATAAAGAAGGAGAGCAAATTGTAGGGTGTGGTTATGTTGGCGCCTGATATGGAAATAGTTAATTGGTCCCACAGTGAGACTTTTACAGTTGTGTGTTGCCTTAATGAGACCAGGTGACTATAAACTCTCTCCAGGGAACTGAAGTTATAAAGTCAAGTTGGCTGTGATGTATGTGACAATGTGTGGAAGCCAGTGATCTGAGATAGTATAGAGGACTGGTCTTTTCTTTCTATTGCCCTCCCTTTCAGTTAGAAGTCATTTGTCATAAACCCAGTAACAAATAAGGGGTCTGAAATTCTCTGTTAGCAGAGTAAGGAGAAAGGACGTTCAGAAAAGTTTGTCTCACACATGTTTTCAAATCAGCCCCAATCTCTGCTAAGGTCAAGTGCTGCGTTTCTACTAATTGGATCGAGACCAGAGTGATGTGGAATAAACTGGAAATATAATCATTTAAAAATATATTTCTGGGCACAGGTTAGTTCACTGTTTTTTGGACTATATTTTATGTTTTCATGCCTGAAGATAAAATAAATTCCATGGGACCAAAGACCTGGCTGGTCCTTGTAGATTTCTAACAGTGGATAGTATGGTTTATAAAACATCCTGGACAAAGTCAAGCAAACCCAAGGCCTCCTTTGGCCAAGATTTCCCATATTCTGCTTGTGTACTTGGTAGATTACTTGGTAGATAGTTTCTAAGGGGTTTTCTTTCTCTTCTCTGAGAATACAGATTTAGGGTAGGATAAGAATTTACACTGGGACCATGGAATCTCTTAAAGTCCTTTCACCTCTCTGTGGAAGCTGTAAGGTTAAAATATAACCAAACTAATGAACTTGAGAGAAAAAAATCTGACATTTGAAAGGATAAATTAAGAGCAAAAAACTATACTCTGAGAAGTGGTCTTGAAGTGATTCCTAGATTCTTAGATTGAATGGATTATAAAGGCCTTCCTCCCTCCCAGGGCAAGCCTCAGACTCTTCCCCAGTACCTGCAAAGGATGCAGATGGCACAGCCTCCATTCTCAAGAGGCTGCCCCCTCTGCCATGGTTGGAAACTTTGATTTTTTAGCAAGGACATTTTTCCCTCCAGAACTTCCCCTAGCTTCCTCATTCAGGAACTTCCTCCCGGGGGTACTTTTGTCCTCAAAGAGGTAGATAATAAATATCGATGGAGCAGCATGGATTCTGAGTGGGAAAAGCCAGTTGAATGGTCACCAGTGTGACCTGGGGGAAATATGGTGGCCACCCTGGGACTCCTTTCTTCCCTGGGGATAGTACTCCCTGTCAGTGCCACTGCTGAGCCCCAGTGGTTTGAATGTGGTAAGTCCTCAATAAATACTTGTTGCATGAGTGATGGCATGAACGATAACATCAGCATGGGCGGAGACAGCGTGGTGTTGTGGGAAGAACGTGCGCCATCTTTAGTGTCACCGCAACTTTTTCAGATCATGGGATATAGTGCTTCAGAAGTTGTTGGGAAGGCTATTTGGGTTAATGTATATAAAGTTCAAAGGAAACGTATGGAAAAGAGCTTTGTAAACTATAAAGTACTGTACAAATGGGAATAAATACATGTTCCATTTATTGAGCCTCATATGCTTGGGAATGCCGTGAGAAGCACTTATCACGCTTTATCTTATTTGTCTAACTTAAACCACACAGGAAGTCACTATGAGGGCTATTTTTATCTCCATTACACAGGTAGGGAAATTGAGGCTTATGTTAAATAACTTGTGGAGGGTCACATGGCTGTGTGAGGTCTGCTGAGTCTTTCCTTCAGTGTTGAAGAGCCAGCGGGGTGTCCATGTCTTTTCACCTGTGAGGGCTGAAGAGAAAGAGCTCTTTCATGCCCCAGAGCCAGCTGCTCCTGCTCAGCCCAGCTGGGCTGCTCCCAGGTCCAGCAGGTTCCAGAAAGGAAATGATTCCCTGGTGTTTCCACTTGGAAAGGCATTTTCGATCCACAGCAAACTTCTTTTAAGGCAGGAGGCTTTCAGGCCTGTCAGACTCAACCCTCACTTTTATTACAAATGTTTTTAATGCCCTGTTTACAATCCCAGAGTGAAGTTCCCAGATAATACAGCCCACCCGTATCCCTAATCAGAGAAAAACCAGTGTAATGTCATACCTGAACTATAAAGAGGAATAAAAGCAAAGTAATTTATAGTTACTTCCGGTGCAGGCGCCCTGCTCTGGGCGCCATGATGAAGTAGTCCAGTGCTTGACACCCGCTGTCTCCACAGAAGCCTCAAACAGAGCTGTCGGCGACCCGGTTAACACAAGCTGGTCCTGCTGCCAGTGACGTGATTTTCCCAAATGGTAAACAACCCTTGAAATCCTGAACAACATAGAGAACAGGCTTCCCTCGATCTATGTATTATTTGCATTCTTGGAAAATACAGTATGTGTTACAGCTAAGTAGAAATATTATTTGTACGTAAAATGAAATGAACTCTGGGTTCACCGAAATGAGGTTTTCACTCGTGTGACCATATGGTGAGACAGTGCTTCATTGTGTGGGACAGCTTCATTTGTCCAGCATCCCTGGTCTCTGCCCTCGAAGGACAGGAGTCCTCACCCCACCCCCAACATGGTACCAGGTAAAACCGTATGTCACACATTTCCAAAATGCCCCTCTGTGGGGAGAGTTGCTGCCACCGCTGAGCACCTGTGGGTCAGAGCATGCCAACCTGCCATGAATTTCACTTGCTCTCACCTCCCCAAATGCCTGATTAATGATAGTTCGTTCTGCCAGTTCCATACATGGTTGCAAAGTAGAGGCATTTCAAATATCCCGGCAGAAATTCAGGGGTAACTTTCACATTCCATGAAGATGTTTGAAATGGATTCCCTCTAAAAACTGCAGCACCTGAGAAGACCTTTTCTGCCATGTTTCATTCTATTTCAGATTATGCACAGGTTTTATCATAAATATGATATTTTAAAAGCACCTTGGTAAAATGCTCATTATTCTGTGGGTCTGCTTAAAAGCATTAACAGCCACTGAAGGACCCCGATGATGGAGGCTTTGTGCTAGTTATCCACACACTAGTCCTGGAATGTAGGGTTATTCTGCTTCACAGACAAAACTTCAGCATTCAGTGAATTTAAGCAGTGTCAGTGCCTCAAGGTCATCCATTAAGTTCTGTAACTGATTTCAAAGCCAAACCCATGTGTTTGCTTCTGTATCAGTTTGGGTGTATGGTATACACGTTTATCTGTGATGTGGAAATCCCATGTGTGAGAACTTTCTTTTTGTTGAGTACATAAAAATGGGGTAGAGGAATAAACATGACCACAGATTCTTTGACATTCCTTCGATGAGGCTGTGGGGTCTAATTCCCCTCTCCTTGACTCTGGGCTGTTCTCAGTGACTCGCTTGGTTCACAGGATGTGGCGGAAGTCATGCTCCAGGACTGACATCAGAAGTCTTCTGGTTCCCCTTGGGGCTCGGAATGCTCACTCTTGGAGCCCTGAGCCACCACAGAAGAGGTCAGTGGCCCCTAGGCTGCCAAGCTGCCAGGAGCCAAAGCTCTGTGGAAGGCCTTGAACAAAAAGACGTCAAGGTGAGGGGATGGGGGTGGAGAGAAAGAGGCAAGAAACACCGAGCTACTAGATGTGTGGATGAAGAGAATACCTTGGAAAAGGGATCCTCCCGTCCCAGCCTCCCTAGCTGATGCTACACAGATCAGAGACAAACAGTCCAGTCCAGCCTTTCCTGAATTCCTGACACACAAAATGGTGGCCATAATAAGCCACACATTTTGGAATAGTTTGAAATGTGCTGATAACCCAAACACATGTGAATGGCATTCTTTCTCTTGTAGTGTGTATTGTGGGTTATTTTTGATGCCTAGGGAGGGCAGAGGGAGAGGGACAAGCAAATTCCCTGCTGAGCAAGAAGCCTGATGCGGAGCTTGATCCCAGGACCCTTAGATCATTGACCTGAGCCGAAGGCAGACATTTAACCAACTGAGCCACCCAGGAGCCTCAAAGATTTTCCACTTTAAAAAAGAAGGTAAGATTTACTATAAAATATAATTGATGCTGGGGTGCCTGGTTGGCTCAGTTGGTTAAGCGTCCAATTCTTGATGGTTTGGCTTATAAAATAAGTCTTAAAAAATAAGTCCTAAAACATATATAGTTGATCTCCATTTGCTAAGAATCAAAATGAGCAAAATTTTATTCCATATAGAGTTACCATCAGAAGCATGTGTTTTCAGGGGACTATTATTTTAATAAGTGTATATTTATTTTTACAATTAGTTTATATATTTATGTCTTTAACAACCTGTACTTGATTTGTATTTATAAACATGACATAAAGTTGGATTTAAGTACTTATTTCAATACCATTTAAAGATTTAGTAAGTATTAAGTAAATGTGGTATAGGAGGTGTATTAGGGTTTTCTAGAGAAACAGGACCAATGGGAGAGATAGATAGATAGATAGATAGATAGATAGATAGATAGATAGATATTATAAGGAATTGGCTCACATGATTATGGAGGCTGAGAAGTCCTAACATTTGTAGTCAGCATGCTGGAGGCCCAGGAGTACCAATGGTGTAGTTCCAGTCCAAAAGCTGGCGGACTTGAGACCCAAGAGCAGCTAATATCTCAGTTTGTTTCCAAAGGCAGGAAAAAGTTGATGACCCAGTTCAAAGGCCACCAGGCAGGAGGAGTTCCCTCGTACTCAGCTTTTTTTTAAATGCTATTCAGGTTTTCAATTCATCAGACAAGGCCCACCTCCATCAAGATGCTCTACTGCTTTACTTAGTCTACAGATTCAAACGTTAATCTCATCCAAAAACACCTTCACAGATACACTCTGTGATTGACCAAATACCTGAATACCCCATGGTCTAGTTAAGTTGACACATAAAATTAGCCATCATAGGAGATATTCAGATACAACAAGTTTTGCAAAGGTTGTACCTAAGGGATATGAAGTTTGGTAAGCACTGCTTTGAGCCCTAGGCTGTCTGTTTCTTGAGTTCAGGGCTTTAAAGCTAAATCCCAGGTGGTATAGCTCATTCGCCCATAGGGACATGGTCCTCTGAGTCTTTCCCATAGTGTCTCTTGAAGTTATGCTTTGGTTTGCAGAGCAACTTTTAGAGAATGTCCCTGTTGGTGACTCTAATTCTGAGGATGTTTGAGCTATCCTTTAGATTTCTGGCTGCCCTCTCAGGAGTGGCCATTTCCCAGCATCCTACAGCTGGCCGCCATGTTTACTGTCAGTGCCTTGGGCTGCCCACAGTGCTGTAGCTGCAGTTCAGGCTCCCTGCTGGCTCCCACGCAGGATCATATGTCACAGCAGGCTCAGTACTTAGTGAGAGAATGTCTGCCCTGAAAGTCAGGGTCACTGATACCCTGTCTCACTATTTAGTGTTAAGTCTGGCTCAGTGGCGACAAGGAGCTCAGATGTGATGTATACGATATGACATCACAGGAACTATGATTGGTCCATGTCTCATGGCCATGAAGACAGCTGGACATTTTCATGTTCCCCTCTGGGCTATGCTTGTTTAGACGATCCTATGTGGCACCATCAATTTCACCTACCTTCTGTCCAGTTTCTGTGGATTTGTGTCCAAACTGCCCCCAGAAACAGGATAAAAATCTTAAGGTCAACAATTTCATCTCTGGCTTCTCTGTCTTAAAGTGTTATTGCAGAACAGAAAATCAGTGATGGGCCCCTCAATGGGATGGAAGAAGACACATATTTTTCCTTAGGTGCATGCCTTTTGACTAGAACATTCTGGGCAGCCCTCAGCTTACACCAAGTGCTACAAATCAGTGCAACCAGTTATTGCCCTCACCTATCTTTAGCTGTCTGAGAGAGGGATGGAAGTTTCCACACCATAATGATGAGCCATGGTAGGACTAGAGAGAGGAGTAGGGCTAGGTTGATTCAGAAGCAATATGAAGAACAACAAGAAGCACAGAGTGTAATAAAAGAAAAGCAAGTTCCTAAAAACAAGTTGTATTTGTTTTGATTATGTATTTATAGGATGAAAACACGGGTAATCTATTTCCCATGCTGAAGAAGAAAATGTGTTCACGGGGTCTGTATTAGTTGGTAGGACTGCCATAAGAAAATCCCAGATGCTGGGTAGCTTAAACAACAGAAATTTATTTTCTCACCATTCTGGAGTCTAGATGTACAAGTCCAAGGTGTTTGCTGTTTGATTTTTCTTGAGGCCTCTCTCCTTGGCTTGGAAATGCTTACCTACTTGCTATGTCTTTGCATGGTCTTTCCTCTGTGTATTTGCACCCCTGCCGTCTCTCCTTCTCTCCTGTCGGATCAGGACCCCATCCTTATGACCTCATTTAACCTTCATTACCTTTTTAAGATGTATTTATTTGAGAAGAGAGAGAAAGAGAGAGAACACATGAGTTGGGGGGAGGGGCAGAAAGAGAGGGAGAGAGAAACCCAAGCAGACTCTGCTCTGAGCGTGGAGCTGGACGCAGGGCTCCATCTCACAACCCTGAGATCATAACCTGAGCTGAAACCGAGAGTTGGATGCTTAACTGACTGTGCCACCCAGGAGCCCCAACTTTCACTACCTTTTTAAAGGCCCTGTCTCCAAGTACAATCATATTGGGGGTTAAGCCTTCAACATAGGAATTTTGAGGAATTCTGCAGCTGTAGAACTGTGGGCAACCCAAGGTGCTGACAGTAAACATGGCGGCCAGCTGTGGGATGCTGATGAATTATGCAATTTAGTGTATAACAATATTTATGTTAAGATTTCATCTGACAGTTTTCATCTGTTTCCTTGTAAATTATCGATGGCAAATGTACCTCATAACGGTCTCTTATGATTTAGTAAATACCTACATTTTTTAAATGTTAGGTCAGTCACATTTCTGCTGCGCCCACTCCGGATAGCCAAGGCACGTACTTCACGAAAGTTCTAACTCTCCCCTCAGGGCAGAGTAGGTGTTCTGATGTCTCCAAATCCTTTATGAATGACAACTGGAATCTCCTTCTGTCTCCTCCTGCCCCAGCAGTGTGAGTGCCCAAAGTCACTTGCTGAATTGCTGAAATTCAACAAGGAGTGTTGTGTTGATGGAGGTAGGCTAGCACCCTATGACTGATGCTTGTGTGCTGCTCCCACTGCACATTCCACCTCTCCCAGTGGGACATAAGATGTCCCTAGTGGTCAGCAGACATCCCAAAATGCCTTGTGCCCTAGTTGGAAGGGAGAATCTTGAGGATCCAGATTCTTCTATTTGAGTACAATTTATTAATCTTAATTTCATCCTCTTCACTAGATATTCATGAACACTCCAATCAGGAATTTCCTCTAATTCTTAAGAGCATAACCTATTCAAAATGAGTAACAATTATTGTGGCCTGAATTTTAAACTGACGTTCAGAGTACTGCACCTGCATGAGGTAGTCAAGCTTCATGGCAAGGAGACTGAGGGGCTCTAGTTCAATGTCTTGCTCCAGGATCAATGACAGTAACTAGATTGAGACAAAAATCTTGCATTCTTGAATCGTCAGCCAAAGTCATCACCAACTGACCCCAAATGTCTTCCTAAACTCCCTGACTTGAGGATGAGCAATGTGTGATGTCTGAGCATGGGGAACCTTGAAAATACTTGCTTATAACATAAAATTCCAATACTCTCCTCACTCATATTTGGTGATGTACCAAGCATTGAGAGAAAGCATGAATGAGAGCTGCCTTGCCTAGGAGTCAATGGTTTTCCTGGGGGCTTGGTTGGCAACTTTCTTTATCCGTAGGCCAGTACCCCCTACCCCCCCTGCACTCCCCCTCCCGCCTGAATATTTCCAGTGGATTCTAGAGAAGGGCTGTAGTGAGAGGAGTGAGAATGGGTGCCCTTGGCTTTGGGTTCCTCACCTGAAAGAAGTGATGGCATCAAGATTGTTGACAGACAGAGGCCAATGGCTAAGTAGCCTGTGCCAGGGCTCAGCCCCATCAGCCCAGAAATGGCCTCTGCTTGTTCACTACCCTTGCTTGCTGACCACATGAGCATGGGGCCTAGCACGGAGAGGCACTCCTTGGGTTTTCTAGATGGACTAAAGCACATAGAGACAGAAAAGGAGATGGGTTCCCACGTGAGGGGGTTACGTACCCAAAATCTTGCTTGGTTAGCTCCTCAGGTTCCAGGCTGGAATTTCAACTGTTTTAATGGCCACCTCCACCCGCATGTTCCACAGGCACCCTAAACTCAACATTTCCAAAGCTGGACTTCTTGTTTGCCCTCTTCCCCATAGCTTCTTTTTTATTCTGTCTTCATGAAAGCTATCAGTTTCAGGCCTGTTTGATAACAGTTTCAGAATCCCAAACTTTCCTTAATCTGTGCCTTCCAACTACAAGTCCTAACTTGCTACTTTTTCTGACGCTACTTTTCGAAAAGAGTTTCCTGTACTTGCTCCTTTTCCCCCTCCACCCTCTCTGTTGGCCTTGCTCAGGTCCTCACCAGCATCTTCCACCTGGGCCAAAGCCCATACAATGCCTTCCAGCTGCACTTCTCTGCCTGCAGGCCCCCTCCCACCCCCCACCTCACGCATCACACAAGGTTACTTTTGTAAGACACCCAATGTTCTAGCCACTCAGTTGCTTAGAAATCTTAGATTCCCTTGTTTACGTCAATGGCTGCCAAATATTTGGATCATGTTCCCTATTATAAATAATTCCTTGAGTGCACATCTCCAATGTATGTATCATAGATTATAAACATACTAATACATTAATGTGTTATACATAGTATAAAACACATGCAAAAATAGAAATGAGGGACGACGCCTGGGTGGCTCAGTTGGTTAAGCAACTGCCTTTGGCTCAGGTCATGATCCCAGCGTCTTGGGATCGAGTCCCGCATCGGGCTCCTTGCTCCGCGGGGAGCCTGCTCCTCTCTCTGCCTCTCTGCCTGCTTGTGTTCTCTCTCTGTTAAATGAATAAATAAAATATTTAAAAAAAATAGAAATGAAAAAGGCCATGTGAGCTCTTTGCCCTTCCCCATCGATTCTGGAAGCCTCTGTGTCTCTCAACTTTCTATTCCTGGCTCCTGGACTTCTCTTCCTTCACTTCTCCAGGTGATGAAATTCTATGTGTCTTTCAAGACATTGCTTACACACCACTCCCCTGCCCTTGATTCTCCACAGAGACTGCCTCTGTGCCCCCCTTTTTATATAATATTTACATTCTGCCCCTTCTCCGGGGCATGACTTGAGAATATTTTTCTAGTGGGCAAGGGGAAAGAAGGAAGGTATCAATATGTTTGTCCTTGTTGTTGCCAAGAACAAAATTGTAATAGTACATACCTTTCCTTCCTTGTCAGGCATTCCAAAGAGGAATTTTGTTTTGTTTTCTCCCTTTTTCAACCTTCTTGTTACTTGGGGTTAAATACGTCTCCCGCAGACGATTGCAAACGCGGACAGCCAGACAGACACAAAACGAGAGGGGGAGGAATTGAGGGAGATGTGCAAAAGTAAACTTAATTCTGCATATCAAGCAATTAGGCTAATGTGATTTAGAACAACGTGATGGGTGAAGTTTGTGTTTGTTTTCCCCCCAGTGTGTAATTAATTCATGGTAGTGTTGTAGGTTGGTACATGTTGGTAAACGAATAAAGAACTGTTCTTTGAAATAAAAGCGGTGAACAGCCTAGTCATTTCACAGTAGCGTGAGTGGAAGATAATTACAGTTTGAGGGACCGTCCCCATCCAGCACGAGAACACTGCCGGCTTGTCTTCGGAGAGGAGGGGAGCTGCAGCGAGCCGGAGTTGCAGAGTTGACGTGTGCCGCGCCACGGAGAGAGCTTAACTCAATTTTTCGATATTTCGCCAGTGTCCTACAGGGAACTGTGCTAATAAATATGACAATAACGCTGTAATGGGACAAGAAAGGCTGACGCAGCATTTTGTTAATTTGTGTTCAGCATTAGCAGGGAGCTTTGCAACCCCTGGGCAATGAAACGGGAGCTTATCGGTTGACTGTAGGCATTTTAATTAGAGGTCTTGGGAATATCTGTGCGCTATGTCCGTGGGGTGAGACGTGGCCCCGCAAAGTTTACCCAAAGCGTGCTTTCCTTCCTTGCCCATGGCAGCCCTTAAAAGGTCTTCCTGATGGCAGGGGCTGGGGGACGGCAAGAAAAAGTTTCTGAGAAGAGGAGGACTCCTGGGCTGGCGTCCAACACCAATTAGCTACTCTGGCTGTCAGCACCCACAGCCCTTGTTTTAACAGAGTGGTGACAAAGATTGACAGAAATGGCTTGACCTGGTGGATCCCAAAGCGTTTTTAAAAGGGTCTTTTTACTCTTGCTACCTTTTCACAATTTGGCTTACATACAAGGCAAGAATAAGAATATCATAAATCAAAAGCTGTTAGCATACGTGGCCCCTGAAATTTATAGATATTAAGCAGAAAAAGGTTAGGAACGTGTCACCAAATAATTTTCCAATCCCCTAAGACTCCTTTAAACTTCCCTCCTCTCCACCGCCTGTTGCCGATGAGTATTTACCACATGGAAGCATCTGAGCCCGAGTGGGAGGAGCCCAGAGTGGGAGGAGCCATCTAACTTCATTGGCACCAGAGGGGCAAAGAGCCGGGAAGCATGAGAAAGGAATGGCAAATGCCCTTGGATGGCTATGCAGCCTTGGAAATGGCAGGGTCTAATCAATGCTGCTCTCCTTCCCATTTCTTTCACCTTCAGTCCTGGCACTGGTGGGGCAGGGGAGCTTCAGTGGGAGATGATGGGGCTAACTGGAGGTAAAGGGCTCACTGCTAGGCTAGGATGGGGACTTATATGGAAAGCTGCCACTTCTGTGACGGTTCAGGGGTTGGAGGCCCAGTGCTAAGGTCAGAAAGGCCACCCAGTTGCGCCCTGGATGGTGATTACTGGGTCTCACTATGTTCGTGGAAAAGTAGATACCCATTAGTTGCGTTACAATCGTTGCCCAACTTGACAAATAATTCTTGAGCCCCTCTGATGGGCAAGACACTGCCTCTGGCTAAGCAGACAGACAAAGCAAGTGAGTAACCACTAAGGCCAGAAGTGGCTCTCCCGTCCTCCAAGGATCACTTCTTCCAGAAAGCCTCCTAGCCTTCCTCCAGCCCTTGGATTTACTCTTAGAGGGCCATTCGGGTCTGCACCTCAATCCCGCTCCCTTATATTGGGGTTTCACTGGTGTGTGTGTGTGTGTGTGTGTGTGTCTGTGTGAGATTGTGTTTTCTTCTCAATTAGGGCAAACTCTGAGGACAGCTGCTGCCTTACACACGAGGTTCTGTGGTTCACCATTGGCATCCAGGCAGTTTAACTCTGCCCCACCCCGTCCTGCCACTGCCTTGTGGTTCCTCGGCCTCTTTTCACCTCTCTGAGCGTCAACCTCCCCACCGTGAAAATGCAGACATTAGCACCTGGATCACAGGTTGCCATTAGGTGCGAATGAGCTCGGTCCAACACTTTGTACATTGCCTGGCTAATAGGGAATACACAGTAAATTGAAGCTAATGTGATTATGTCATTGAGCACCTGGAGTGTCAACTGATCCTCTCTGTTCACTGTCTAGTAGGAAAAAAAAATTATTTGACTGTCCTTCCTTCTCGAGGTGAGAAGAGGCCCTCTAAGTTAAGAGCTGCCTGGGAAAAGTAGAGAAGGTGGTAGGCATAAGACTCTCCGTTGATGGGGCGCCTGGGTGGCTCAGTGGGTTAAAGCATCTGCCTTTGGCTCAGGTCATGATCTCAGGGTCCTGGGATTGAACCCCACATCTGGCTCTCTGATCAGTGAGGAGCCTGCTTCCCCCTCTCCCTCTGCTTGCCTCTGCCTACTTGTGATCTCTCTCCTCTCTGTCAAATAAATAAATAAAATCTTAAAAAAAAACCCACAAAAAATAAAGACTCATTTGTCTTGAATTAAAAAAAAAAAAGATTCTCCGTTGTGTCACTAGGCCCTGTGATAAATCCTATTCCATTCCATGAGGAAAGGAAAGAAAAGGAGCCCATCCTTAGACATTCTTCTGAAGCTGGTGGGAATATACATGGTTATCTACCAAATAACCCGTGGCCTTCTCCATGTGAATCCCTGGGCTCTCATGTTCTCCAATCCTCCCCACCACCAGTCCTGGTTCTCCTCGGAGACGACATCTGTCCATTTCAGTACCATTGTTCTTCTTATAATTAGGAATATGATATTTCAGAACCAGGCTGATTTCTCATCTGCTTTTGTGACCAACATTAGAGCTGCCATGTGCTCTTAGATCGGAGGGTCTATAAAATAACTCACCACATATGTGAAATTTTATGTCACTCTTCACTGAGTGGAGTTGGAAAATTTATAGTTTAGGAGAACAGAGTTAAGTTGAAAATGTGGCTTTGGCTGGGTCTGGGCGTAATTAGGGTTTTCGGGTGTAGTTAAAATCAGTCTGATTTTAACTGAGGGTATCAAAATAGCAGGATACACTGCTTTAAAAAGGTCACAATCCCAATCTGCCTCACATTGAGTGAGAACAGCATGCTATTGAAAAAGGTGCTGTCTGATGTTTTCATATTTATTCATCTTTTCTTAATATCTATTGACCTCCTGGTATTTTAGGCACTTTCCTGTAAAAGAAAAAAAGAGTATGAGGTGGTCCAAGTCCCCAAGGAGCTTAGGGAGTACTAGAAGGGACAGCAAACATTTTCTGTAAAGGGCCATACAGCATCTATTATATGCTTAATAACAGAGTAGCCATTGAAGAATAATGGATAAGTGAACTTGAACACAACTAAGAAGGACAGCAAGAAGCCAAGAAGCCAAAAGCAGAGATAAAATGAAATTCTCAAAAAAAAAAAAAAAAAAATGCACTCAATAATACAAAAGAAGGCAGGAAAAGAGAAATAAAAGACAAGTAGTGAGCAAATAGCTAAATGGTAGGCTCAAAGTCAACTCTCTCAATAATTACATTAAATATAAATGGAGCAGGGCTCCTGGGTGGCTCAGTCAGTTAAGCATCTGCCTTCAGCTCAGGTCACAATCCCAGGGTCCTGGGAGTGAGCCCTGAATTGGGCTCTCTGCTTAGCGGGGAGCCTGCCTCTCTCTCTCCCTCTGCTGCTCCCCCTGTTTATGTTCTGTCTCTCTTTCTCTGTCAAATAAATAAATTCTTAAATAAATGAATCAACAAATACAAATGGACCAAACCCTTCAATTTAAAGGCAGTGATTTACAGACTGCATAACAACAACAAAAAACTTTACTCTGCTGGCTACAAGAGACACATTTTAAATATAAAAATTAAACATAGCTTGCAAGTAAAAGATCAATAAAAGGGAAACCATGCAAACATTAATTATGAGAAAGATGGAGGGACTATATTAACGTCATTGAAATAGACTTAAAGACAAGTAGTTTTATCAGAAATGAAGAGAGTCACTCTTTTTTTTTTATTTTATTTATTTATGTGACAGAGAGAGACACAGTGAGAGAGGGAACACAGGCAGCAAGAGTGGAAGAGGGAGAAGCAGGCTTCCCGCTGAGCAGGGAGCCCAATGCAAGACTCAATCCCAGGACCCTGGGACCATGACCTGAGCAGAAGGCAGATACTTAATGACTGAGCCACCCAGGCACCCCAAGAAAGTCACTCTTAATGATAAAAGAGTCAAATCATCAAGAAAGTATTAAAATAATAAATGTATTTGCTCCATAATAACAAAGCTTCAAAATACATGCAGCCATCAGAACTAAAGGGACAAATAGAAAAATTCACAATTTTATAGTTAGATTCACAACTGGAGTTGCAGATTTTAATACTACACTTTTAGGAATTGATAGAACAACTAGACAAAAATTTATAAGAATAGAGAGGATTTAAAGAGCACTATCGATCAGGAGGGAGACAAACCTTAAGAGACTCTTAAACTCACGAAACAACCTGAGGGTTGCTGGGGGGTGGGGGGTAGGGATAAGGTGGCTGGGTTATGGACATTGAGGAGGGTATGTGCTATGGTGAGTGCTGCGAAATGTGTAAGCCTGATGATTTACAGACATGTACCCCTGGGGCAAATAATACATTATATGTTAATAAAAAATTAGAAAAAAGCAGCACTATCAACCAACTTAACCTAATTAGTATTTCTAGAACACTATATCCTACAACTGTGGGATACCCATTCTTTCCAAATATATGTGGAACATTCACCAAGATAAAACAAAAGCTGGTCCATAAAACAAATCTCAATAAATTTTGAAGGGTTGAGAGCATAGAGAATATTCTAAAAGTCAATAACAGAAACATATCAGGAAAATGTCAAATATGTGAAAATTAAAAACAAACCAGTAAATAACCCTTGGATTAAAGAAGAAATTATAAGGGAAATTTAAAAATACTTTAAACTGATGGAGAATGAAGAGACCCAACATACTCAAAGTCGTTAGATGTGGCTTAAAGGAGTGCTTAGACAGGAATTTATGTTTTTGAATATTCATATTAGAAAAAGAAGAAAAGTCTAAAACCATTACTTAAACTTCCACCTTAAGAAGCCGGAATAAGAAAAACAAATTAAATGCATAGTAAGTAGAATGAAGGAATCAATCAAGTTAAAAGCAAAAATCAATAGACTAAAAACCAGATAGTGAAGAAATATTAGCAAAACCATAAGTTGATCCTTTAAAAAGATTAATGCAATTGGTACTCTCTTACAGGATTGATTAAGAAAAAGAAAGAAAAGTGCAAATTATCAGTAGAGAATTGCAGAGAGGACAGCCCCACAAATATTAAAAATATTAAAATGGTAATACAGAAGTATTATGAACAATTTATGCCAACAGATTCAACAAACTCTTTGAAAAACACAACTTACCAAATCTGATGCAAGATGAAATAGAAAACCAAAATAGTTCTCTTTCAAATAAATTGAATTTATAATTAACAACCTTAGAACTTCCGATTTAGATAACTTTCCCGGTGAACTCTATCAAATATTTAATTAAGAAATAATACCAGTCTCACACAAGTCCTTTGAGAAAATAGAAAAGGAGAGATGACTTCCCGTTTTATTTTTTGAAGTCATTTACCATACCTGTTTCCAACCTTGACAAAGATATTGTAAGAAAAGAACATTATAAATCAATATTCCTCACAAAACCAGAACAAAAGATAGAAATTTTATGATCATCTCAATAGATGGAGACAAAGCATTTTACAAAATTTAATGTCCATTCATGGCAACCAAACAAAACAACAACTGCTAGGAAACTAAAAATAGAAGAAACATTCTCAGTCTGATAAAGGGCATTGTGTAAATACCTAAAGACAATACCACACTTAAAGATAAAATATTAGAAAATTCCCCCTAGGATCAGGAACAAGCCAAGATGTACATTTTCATTGTTTATGTTCAACATTATCCCAGAGGTTCAAGCCACTATAGCAAGGCAAGAAGAAAAAATTAAAATATTAAAAGGCAAAAAGATTGGAAAGAAATATAATTTTTAATTCACAGATCAGATTGTGTATATAGAAAATGTAAAGGTGTGTACAAAAAGCTGCATGAGGTCTGGTCATTTAGAAGTAGTTTCATAGCAGAAGACAAAGTCAATGCACAAATGTATTTCTATGTAAAAGCAACGATTGGAAAATAGAGTAAAAGTACCTTTCCAATAGCATCAAAAAAAACAAAGTACATTTAGTAATAAATTTAATAAAACATGTGCATGATATCTACACCAAAACCCACAAAATGTTTCTGACAAAAAAAAAAAACAAAGTCGTAAATAAATAAAGAGATACACTATATCTATAAATTGTAAGACTCAAATTTCAGTTCTCCCCAAATTGACTGTCATTGGGTTCTTGGCACTTATGTGGAAATTCACGTGTAAATTATGAAGTAATCATGAAAAAGAAAAATAAAGTTGGAGAACTCACATTACCAGATTTTGAGACTTACTATAAAGTAATAGTAACCACAACAGTTTGGTATTGACATAAAGGTAGACAAATATGTCAATGAAATAGAATAAATAGTCCAGATAGAAACTAAAACTCCTATGGTTAATTGGTTTGGACAAAGGCACCAAAGTAATTCAATAGAGAGAGAAAAGTCTTTTCAACAAATTGTGCTGGGGGACTGGATATCTGTGTGTAGGACTTTCTCACACCAAGCACAACAGTTAATTTGAGATATATCATAGGCTTTTTTTTTTTTTCTGATTTTTACATGGTGAGATTTTATTTTATTTTATTTTATTTTATTTTATTTTATTTTAATTTGAGTTAACATACAATGTACATAGTATGTAGTAACATACTCCTGGTTTCAGGAGTAGAATTTAGTGATACATCACTTATGTATAACACCCAGTGCTCATCACAAGTGCCCTGCTTAATGCCCATCACTCATTTACCCTCCCCTCCCTGCCCATCTCCCTCCAGCAACCCTCAATTTGTTCTCCATAGTTAAGAGCCTTTTATGGTTTGCCTCCCTCTCAGTTTTTATTTTATTTTTCCTTCTCTGGCCCTACGTTCAACTGTTTTTTTTTTTGTTTTTTTTGTTTTTAAAGATTTTATTTATTAGTCAGGGAGAGAGAGAGAGAAAGAGATCATAAGCCGGGGGAGAGGCAGAGGGAGAAGCAGGCTCCCCACTGAGCAGAGACCTGAGCCGAATGGCAGATGCCTAACCTACTGAGCCACCCAGGTGTCCCTGTTCCACTGTTTTGTTTCTTAAATTCCACATATGAGTGAAATCATATGGTAGTTGTCTTTCTCTGATTGACTTATTTTGTTTGGCATAATACACTCTAGCTCTATCCATGTTGTAAATGGCAAGATTTCATTCTTTTTGATGGCTGAGTAATATTCCATCATATATATATATATATATATATATATATATATATATATATATATATATATATATATACACCACATCTTCTTTAGCCATTCATCCTTTGATGGACAAATACTTGGAATCTTTCCATAATTTGGCTATTGTTGATAGTGCTGCTATAAACCTTGGGGTCCATGTGCCCCTTTATATAGCATTTTTGTAACCTTTGGATAAATACTTAGTAGTGCAATTGCTGGGTCATAGGATAGCTCTATTTTTAACTTTTTGATGAACCTCCATACTGTTTTCCAGAGAGGTTGCACCAGTTTGCATTCTCACCAACAGTGCAAGAGGGTTCCCCTTTCTCTGCATCCTCACCAACATTTGTTTTTTCCAGAGTTGTTAATTTTAGCCATTCTGACTGGTATGAGGTGGTATCTTACTGTGGTTTTGATTTGTATTTCCCTGATGATGAGTGATATTGAGCATTTTTCATGTGTCTGTTAACCATCTGGATGTCTTCTTTGGAGAAATGCCTGTTCATGTCTTCGTCCCATTTCTTAACTGGATTGTTTATTTGGGGGGTGTTGAGTTTTAGAAGTTCTTTATAGATTCTGGATACTAGCCCTTTATCTGATATGTCATTTGGAAATATCTTCTCCCATTTCATAGGTTACCTCTTAGTTTTGTTGAATGTTTCCTTCGCCGTGCAGAAGCTTTTTATCTTGAAAGTCCCAATAGTTCATTTTTGCTTTTGTTTCCCTTGCCTTTAAAGATGTGTCTGGCAAAAAAAAAAAAAACGTGTATGGCAAGAATTTGCTGTGGCCGAGGTCAAAGAGGTTGCTGCCTGGTTCTCCTCTAGGATTTTGATGGTTTCTTGTCTTAAATTTATGTCTTTCATTCATTTTGAATTTATTTTTACATATGGTGTAAGAAAGTGGTCCAGTTTCATTCTTCTGCATGTTGTTGTCCAGTTTTCTCAGCACCATTTGTTGAAGAGACTGTCTTTTTTCCATTGGCTCTTCTTTCCTGCTTTGTCGAAGATTAGTTGATCATATAGTTGTGGGTCCATTTCTGGGTTCTCTATCCTGTTCCATTGATCTGTATCTGTTTTTGTGCCAGTACCATACTGTCTTGATGCCCACAGCTTTGTAATACAGCTTGAAGTCTGGTATTGAGATGTTTCCTGCTTTGGTTTTCTTTTTCAATATTACTTTGGCTGTTCAGGGTCTTTTCTGGTTCCATACAAATTTTTAAGATTATTTGTTCTAGTTCTGTGAAAAATGCTAGTGTTATTGTAATCAGGATTGCCCTGAATGTGTAGATTTGCTTTGGGTAGGATGGACATTTTAACAATATTTGTTCTTCCAATCCACGAGCATTGAATGTTTTTCCATTTCTTTGTGTCTTCTTCAATTTCTTTTTTTTTAAATTTTTATTTATTTTTTTAAAGATTTTATTTATTTATTTGAGAGACAGAGAAAGTGAGAGAGAGCATGAGAGGAGAGAAGGTTAGAGGAAGAAGCAGACTCCCCGTAGAGCTGGGAGCCCGATGCGGGACTCGATCCCCGAACTCAAGGATCATGACCTGAGCCCAAGGCAGTTACTCAACCAACTGAGCCACTCAGGTGCCCTCTTCTTCAATTTCTCTCATAAGTGTTCTATAGTTTTCAGAGTACAGGAATAAACCTCTGTGGTTAGGTTTATTCCTAGGTATCTTATGAGTTTTGGTGCAGTTGTAAATGGGATGGATTCCTTGATTTCCTTTTCTGCTGCTTCATTATTGGTGTATAGAAACGCAACAGATTTAAGTATGTTGATTTTATATCCTGTGACTTTGCTGAATCCCTGTATCAGTTCTATTAATTTTTTTGGTGGAGTCCTTTGAAAAACATCTGCTTATTAGCAGACTTAGAGTGTGCTTATTCACTTAGAGAGTAAATAAGCAAGTCATGGACTGGGGAAGATGTTTTGTAGTACATATATTTAACAAAGGAATTGGATCCAGAATAAAGAACTTCTATAGCTCAATAACATAAAGGGTTAGCAACCCAATAATAAATATCTGGGCAAAGGACTTGAACAGGCACTTTAAGATTTTATTTATTTATTTATTTATTTATTAGGAAAGAGAGTGAGAGAGAGCATGAGATGAGAGAAGGTCAGAATGAGAAGCGGACTCCCCATGGAGCCGGGAGCCCGATGTGGGACTCGATCCCGGGACTCCGGGATCATGACCTGAGCCGAAGGCAGTCGCTTAACCAACTGAGCCACCCAGGCGCCCCGAACAGGCACTTTAAACAGAAGATATGAGAATGACCAATATACACATAAAAAGTTGTTCAACGACTTTACTCATCTAGGAAATGCAAATTAAATCCCACCTGGTAAAACAGCTAAAATGAAAGACTGACAGCACCAATGTTGTGAGGATAGGGAGCCCCTGACCCTCTTCTATGCTGCTGGTGCAGCGAAGACGACCCAACCGCTGGGAAATTGTTTGGCAGTTACTTACGAAGGTAAACAGAAACCTATCTTATGACCCAACAACTCCAGAAAATGAAAACATATGTCCGCAAAGGACTCATACATGACTGTTCCTAGCAGATTTATTCAAAATATCTTAAAACTGGAAATAATCCAAATGGGTATCAACAGGTGAATGGATGAACAGACCATAGTGTATTTATCCAATGGGATACTACTCAGCAACAACAACAAAAAAATAAACTTCTGGTATATGCAAATTAATAGGTTTAATGAGCCAGCTATAAAAGAGTACAACTTGTACGATTCCACTATATGAAGCTCAAGAACAGAGAAAACTAATGTGTGGTGATAGAAATCAGAATAGTGGTTTCCTTTGAAGGAGTGGGGTTGACTGAAAAGAGGCATAAAGAAATTTTCTAGGGTGACAAAAATAATCTATATTTGATAGGTGTATGAGTTACATTAGCATATACATTTATCAAAACTCATTTAACTGTACCCATAAGACCTGTGCATTTCACTGTATATAAATTATACCTCAATTAAAATAAATATTTTATTTGGACAATGTAGATTTATTTATTTTTTAAAAGATTTTATTGATTTATTTGACAGAGAGAGAGAGAGATTACAAGTAGGCAGAGAGGCAAGCAGACAGAGAGAGGGGGGCTTGATCCCAGGACTCTGAGATCATGACCTGAGCTGAAAGCAGAGGCCACTGAGCCACCCAGGCGCCCTGACAATGTAGATTTAAATGGAAAACTTTATTTGCACAAGTTAGCCTGGGGATAAAAAACTTAGAGTAATATTACAAGAAGGGCTATCACATTTTCTTCATCTTCCCAGAGGATACAGGAAGAAAAATGCCTTTATTTTATTATTACTTTTTAAAGATTTATTTATTTTTTTTTGAGAGAGAGGGCACACGTGCATGCAAGCTGGGAGAGGGGCAAAAGGAGAGGGAGAGAGAATCCTTAAGGAGCCTCCCTGCTGAAGGGGGAGCCCGACATCAGGCTCCATCCACAGACCCTGAGATAACGACCTGTGCCAAAACCAAGAGTCTGATGCTTAACCAACTGAGCCACCCAGGCGCCCTGCAAAATGCCTTTAAATGATAGCAAAAGACTTCTGTAGAAATTTATATTTGAGTTAACACACTACCATAGCTGATAAGATGAAAGACAGTATTCCCTCTAATTGAAAAGTTGATGCAGGTGTGCCTGGGTGGCTCAGTCAGTTAAGCATCTGCCTTTGGCTCAGGTCATGATTTCAGGGTCCTGGGGTCGAGCCCCACATCCGGCTCCCTGCTCAGCGGGGAGTCTGCTTCTCCCTCTCCCACTGCCCTCTGGCTTGTGCTCTCTCTCTCTCTTACTCACTCTCTTTCTCTCAAATAAATAAGTAAAATTTAAAAAAAATGAAAAGTCGATGCATACTACTTGTACTAGGTTGAATAGTGTCCCCCCCAAATTCATGTCCACCTGGAACCCCAGAATGTGACTTTATTTGGAATTAAGATTTTTGCACATGGTATTAGGTAAGATGAGGTCATCCTGGATTAGGGTGGGCCCTAAATCCAATGACTAGGGTCATTATAAGGAGGCCATGTAGAGATGCAGAGACCACAGAATGGGGCGAAGGCCATGTGACAATGGAGGAGAGTTTGGGGAGGTGTTGGATCGCAAGCTAGGGAATGCCAAGGATTTCTGGCAACCACCAGAACCTAGAAAGAGGCAGGCAATAGATTCTCAGATTCTCCCTCGTTGCCACAAGAAGGAATCAATGTTGCTTGAAATCTTGACTTTGGACCTCTAGCCTCCTGAACTGTGTGAGGATACATTTCTGTTGTTCTAATCCAGCATGTTTGGAGTGATTAATTATGATATCACTAGGAAGCAAATATACTACCCATTAAGTTATCAAAGAATAAAGTTTTAATCATTCAGCCATCTGTTGGTGTACTCAAGGAGACTTTAATCAACAAACTAAAAATATGTTCTGAAAAATATATGCTTTTTTTTTAAGTATACATTCAGATAACACACCCGAGATAAGTGTACATATTCTTTAGCTACTTCATATTGTTTCCTAATGGAACAATAAATCCTGAAGACCCGTCCCTGTTAGCACACAGAGAGAAGCCTGACTGTGCCCCTCTGGCCGGCCCAGGGACCAGGGAATTAGTCTTTCTAAAGACTGAGCTGTATTCCAGGATGTGGATTTACTGTGATTTACTTTGCCATCCAGCTCACTTAGATGAAGGTTTATTAAATGTCTCATCCCAAGAGCTTTGATTTAAATCTGTTCAATTCACCCCGATCCCATGCAAGCCAATTCAATAAGCTTCCACACAGCACGCTCTTTGTGCCGACCACTCTGCTATGATGACATTTTGGTTTCATCTTGATCAACTACCTCTACCCTTCGGGTCTCACAGCAAAGATACTTCTTGAAAATCTATTATGAAATATAACCCAACAGGCTGAGAATATGACCATAGTAGGGACACCTGGGTGGCTCAGTTGGTTGAGTGTCTACCTTTGGCTCTGGTCATGATCCCAGGGTCCTTGGATTGAGCCCCACAGGGCACCATGCTCAGTGGAGAGCCTGCTTCTCCCTCTCCCTCTGCCTGCCGCTCCCCCTGCTTGTACACTGTCTCTGGCAAGTAAATAAATAAAATCTTAAAAAAAAATCCTAAAAAAATAAGACCATAGGGGCACCTGGGTAGCTCAGTCATTAGGCATCTTGCTTCGGCTCGGGTCATGATCCCTGGGTCTGGGATTGAGCCCCGCATCGGGCTCCCTACTTGACGGGAAGCCTGCTTCTCCCTCTCCCACTCCCCCTGCTTGTTTCCCTTTCTCACTGTGTCTCTCTCTGTCAAATAAATAAATAAAATCTTGAAAAAAAAAAAAAGACCATAGTAAAAGGGATTGATGTTTGGGATGGATAAAATATTTTTCTTTTCCTATACCAACTTCCTTATTTTAATAGGCTCTAACGTTCTTAACTTAATTGGGCTTCTTAGGATTTGGAATTTGTCCCAGATAGCAAGGTGCAACTCAGCCTATGAAGAAGTGACAGAACTTCGGAAAGCGGAAAGAACGGGATCCCTTCAGATTCACTGTGAGAAAGACACAACCCTCGAAGCAGTGAGGACAAACTTAAATGACTTGAATTTATTCAGCCCGTACTGGTCCTATTTCAGGTGCACACAGGGCCTTCCTGGCCCGCGCAGTACAGAACCCCTAGCCGTAACCGGGTATCTCACTCAGTTCTAGCTGCTGATGTCAGGAAGCATGTTAACTGTTGCTTTCCTGCTTTTGAATTAGACTGGCTCTTACATAATGAGCATTCTGAGCCATCATTCTTTTAATTAACAATTTAAATTCTTGGGGCGCCTGGGTGGCTCAGTGGATTAAGCCTCTGCCTTCGGCTCAGGTCATGATCTCAGGGTCCTGGGATCGAGCCCTGCATCGGGCTCTCTGCTCAGCAGGGAGCCTGCTTCCCCACCTCTTTCTCTGCCTGCTTCTCTGCCTACTTGTGATCTCTCTCCTCTTTGTCAAATAAATAAATAAAATCTTTAAAAAAAACCAAAAAAACCAATTTAAATTCTTTTTAAAGATTTTATTTATTTATTTCAGAGAGAGAGAGAGAGAGCAAGTCTGAGTGGGGGGGAGTGGGAGAGGGAGAAGCAGACTCCGTGCTGAGCAAGGAGCCAGACTCCCAGGATTCTGGGATCATGACCTGAGCAGAAGGCAGATGCTTAACTGACTAAGTCATGGGGGCATTCCCAATTTAAATCCTTGGCTCAGGGTGAGAAGGCATTACCCAGGGGATGGGGATCATGGGGCACCGTCTAGGTGGCTGCCCTCCTAGGAAAGACTGATCCTGCTTCTGCCTTCCTGGGCCCCAGGGAATCATCGGTCTCTTCTCTAGGCCAAATGTCCGTTATTTCAACTGCTCCACAAAAGAAAGTCTTCATCTGCCCCACTCTCTCCGGCCTTTTGGAGGCAATATTTCCCTTAATTCTTGCCCTCGAAACAAGTGTAAGACTCCAGATGCTCTAGAGACAAGAGAGTTGTTGTTTCTTTCGATCTGGACACTATGCGATCTATATTCCCATGAGTTTTTTGCTAAAATGGGCCTCCCCAGAGTCTAAATAAGACTCCTTAGTAACAAAAATCCCTAGATCTTTTTCACACAGGAAACCTTTCCTGTCTAAACTCTCCTGTACATCCATGAATGAGGTGTTAGCGTGTTCTCTTTTGAAACTTTCATCTGTCTGATTTGGTCCTTCCGATGAAATCATTTTGAACCTCAGTTCTGCAATCTGCGGCATTAGCTGTCCCTCCTAGACTCGGGTCATCTGCTTATTCACTAGGCCTTCTTCTAACTCTTCCACCGTATCACCAGGGAGAGTATAATGGAGACTAGAGACCTGCGGCATACCATTAGAAACAACCAACAGATTGCTGCTATACCATCAGTCGTGCACTTGGAAACTTGCTTATGATTTTTCCCTAAAGTATTATCCTTGTGCTCGTATTTGATCCATGAAATAATCTTGGGACATTGTGTCAAATATTTCATGGTAATTGACATAGGCCATGGTGATGGCGCTCCTCTGACTTCCAGCCTAATTTCCACCCCCTCTCACAAGTGCATCTAGCTAGGGTAAGCCTTAAGCATAAGGGGAATTTGCTCTCAGCAAGCCGATGTGCTGGTATTAGTGATGACCACTTTCTTTGATAAGAGTGTATTAATTTCCACATCCAGAATTCAACCTGTTCTGAAAACTGGGATAAAACATGCGCCTCAGTTCCTCTAGAGCTTCTCACCCGTCCATGATTCTTGGAAATTTCCAACCACAGCTCTGAGACCCTCTGTGTCAACTCCTGCTGCGCTCAAAGGGGTATTTTGTCTGAGCCTGGAGAGATCTGAGCTCCTAGACACGCTAAGCATCTTGTCGATATCCCTGTCTTCCCTCTCTGTCCTGTGTTTGTGGCTTCCAGTTTGAGATCCTTCGCATTTTGGTGCTAAAAACATAGAAACAGATTGTTTCTGGCATCTCACTGCCACTTGTGAACTCCCCAGTCTATTTGGAGCCGTGGGTTAATTCTCTCCTTGTTCTTCTCGCTTCGAAAAAGAAAAATTAACCCAACAACAACTCCTCGCATTCTTTCGTGCTTTTTGTGACTGTCAGCCCCTTCTGTGTTTTGACTTCTGCTGAGACTTTTTTTCCTGCCTCCTCCAGTTAAGTATGAAAGGTTTGTCCTAGATTAGGCATGCCTGGAGGCTGCAAGCATTTTTCTGTTTGCACGCTTCCCCCGATGTCCCCTTTGTATCTCCAGGGGCTGGCACAAATGCCTTGCACCTAGTAAGTGTTCAATAAATATTCATATATACGGATTTTCAAAAGGTAAACTTTGAAAGCTAATTAAGAATTGATTTCACTGTTGTTCCATGGCTGCAGGAGACTTTTGGAGAGGGGAGAGGGTCTGGAAGATGATGCTGATGGCTAAGCCCCTGGAGAGGAGCAAGACAAAAGAGTGGTTAGATTTTCCTTTTTTGACCTTCCCTTTAGCAACCAAGAAGCAGAAGACCACAAGTGCATTGTTGTCATGCACCCTTCCCTTTCTTTTTTATCAATCAAATTGTATTTGCTGAGGATTCACAGTGTGCAAGGCCCCCAAGAGGCCACAGAAGCTTTCATACAGCCCGAATAGAGCTCTAATAACCTCATATCCCCCCCAACACCCCTATCTCAGAGTGTGCGAAGGGCTTCTCATCTGGAGGAGTTGCTTTTAAAATGCAGCATCTCCCAGACAGCAGCAAAAACCTTGGGAGGTGACACTTCTCGGGTCTTGGCAGCTAACGTCTTGCTAAGCACGTGCAGGTGGAGACAGGCTGGCCTGGACTTAGCTGTGCGACCTCCGAGAAGACAAGGAGCCCTTCTGAGCCCTCATCCGGGTAGATCTGACAGACTCGCCATCCGTGTAATGGCTACCTGATACTGTTTGCCTTAAAGGCTTCTAGTGAGACTCTAACAGAACAAGGTCTGCGTGGGTATGTGCTTTATTAGCTCAGTTGTTTATTCATCTACTATTTGTTGCCTTGTTGGTCCTGTCAGCAGGGCACTGTGCCTAACTGTGTCCACCAGAGACAGGAAGCAAGGGGATGCAGGTGCCAGGCAAGTAGCCCATGTGGGCTGGAGCCACTGGGAAGCCCGTGTGTCCAAGGGTGGGGTGCTCCGGGGGGAGAAGGGGTTGCCCAAGGGAGACCCGAAAGGTACACTTGGCTGTTTCGCCATTGACTGGTAGGCCTGGCCAACAGAGGCTCTGTCTTTGTGGTCATTGCCCAGCCTTCCTTATCTGGACTGGGTGTGTGCTGTGACAGCTTCACCTTTTTGGGTGACTTGCGAGCATCACCAGGCTCAGAGCTGTCCTGGGGGAGACTGAGACCAAGAAGCCGTGTGTTGACAACACAGGCAGGGAGGTCTCAGCTGTGGGGCTCCCCTGGAAGGGGACGTGTGGGCGTGTGCATGCCCGTGGAGGGGGGAGGGCTGCGCCTGGAGAAGGGCTGGAAGAAAGGAGGCGGAGTGACCTATGTGCTCTGCTTCCCTTACCCCCTCCTGAGAGTGTCTGCGGAAGGAATCGTTCTGAGCTCATCTTCACGTCCCCCATGGGCTCTGCACCGGTCCCGGCACACAGCAGGTGTACAGAAAACATTTGCCAAATGGTTGAAGGGATGAGACAGGTGGGAAGAGTCCATTTCTGGCCAGCAGTTCCCTTTTGAGGGCCTAAGAAGTTGCTGTGGGGCCCCGGTCTTCTAGTACCGTGAAGCCCGTGGGGGCCACCAGGGGACGCTGGTCAGAGAAGCAGTGACCTTTGCCTGCGGTGTCCGTGACGGGATGATGCTGTGACCACGCATCCCAGGATAACTGAGATGACTTTGTGACCCTTGGGGGTCAGACACAAATTAGGACCGCAGTTCGGTGTCCTTCCTTCAAGTGAGACAAAAAACCATCCGGGGCGAGTTTTCAGGTACTCCTTGTTCCAGCCTGCCCCTCCCTTTATTTCTTCTCTCCACAGCCCTAGTGATAGTTGGCACTCCTAATGTTTGAAGCCCCTGGGATTTTTCTTTGTGAAATAAAGGGGGAGAGTGAGCCAGTGGACAGGGACCGTGTGTGCAGGTGACGGATGGTGACCCAACCCGCCTCTCCGCCTCCACGCTTTCCAGAGAGCCCTGGAGCCTTCCAGCGGGGCAGCTGCACCCTCACAAGGAGGGGGTCTAATCTAGACAGGGGACAGCACTCTCCGACGCCCCGCAGGAAGCAATGGGGAGCATGGCGTTCTCTGGATGCATTTGGGGGTACTTTTTTAGTGTGGTAGATAAAAATGAGGGCTTTTGTTGTGGGCTGTCTTTGGGGACCCTGCAAGCAAGTTGGTTGGGAAACAGAGTTCCTATTGACAATCTGTTCTTTGCAGAAGGAACAAAAAAATAAAATAAAAGAATTGTTTGTCTGGCAACAACCATAATTTCCGTCACGTAGGACTTTGCAGATTATGATGGATTTTCATGGCCATTTTCTCTTCGGATCCTCATGACAGCCTGTAGGTTGGCGTGATCCTGGCGAGTCCTGGAGTCTCTACTGACTGGGTCAGGACACTTGAGGCCCAGGAGTCACCCTGCTGCTCTAATTCCTCCCCACGGTGACTCAAAGGCAGCTCTCCTCCTCCTTGCTTGCTGCTTCCTGACCACCCACCCCCCTCACTGATCCCTCAACAGCAGGAACCTGGTCCTTCCTATTGGCGAGTGAGGCTCTCAGTTACCGAACGCAGAGGACTAAAACCAGCGTCGGGATAATCTGCTCTTGCTCTTGCCTTTCATGTCGGAAAGGCATCTCTCTCCGACTTGCACAAGAGGTGAAGGTGTTAGTTCTGGGATTGTTTTCATGTTTGTTCTCTGCTGACCACTGTACCTTGCATCCATGGGTCCAGAATGTGCCATGTTCTTAGACGGTGGGTTCTTCGAGGGCAAACACCAAGGTGCTACACTCATTGCATAACACTCACCCTGGGTCTAAGTACCACAATGAAAATGTTATAGTTACACGTTTCTGTGCCTCATGTATGAACAACCGCGTGCCTGGAAATCTGTGTGAAAATGTTTGAGTGTGGAAAGGTGACTGCCCCAAAGAGCCTTGGGAAATTCACCCATCCCCGAGGCTGGTGAATGGATTCCTGTTCCCTGAAGCATTGACTCGGAGAGATGTGACTTGTGCTATTTCAATCTTACTGTTTTATTGTTAAAGCTTGAAGAATTTTTCTTAGCAAAGCCTTTGAAAAGAACCTAGGTCTACTGTTGGTTTACATGACAGAAAGTTATTTCAAAAAGAGAGTCGGCTTTGTAGATAAAGACCGAACTAGAAACAGCCAGAACACCAAACCACCAGTGCTTTCTCAAAACTAAATGTGAAGTATAAATAGAGAACAAAACAGGAAATAGTGGTTTGCAAAAAAGAGAGAGAGAGAGAGAAATACTTGTAGCTACCCTAAAAAGTGCCTTTCCTTCCACTGTAGGACCTGAGTTCAGAGAAAGCCACTGGCTCCGGCTCGTAGTAGAGACATGCATCTTCCAGCAAGCGCTGCCCTACTTTACCTGCGACTATGCTTTAAGAAGCCTTTAGAAATACTTGGTTCAGTCTCTAGGTCACAGGTGCTGATTCTATAAACGTGCTCTTCTCTCCATCCAGTCATCATGGACTGGGCAAGTTGATTGGGTTGTCTTAACCATCTAGGCACTCCTAGAAGGCACTTCGGATCAGTGCCTTCTCTTGATGTCCTAGAAGACGTGAAGGTGTGGCTTCAACGGTCAGGTTTCCCTGTTGTCTCCTTAACCAGCCCCATGGCCATCGGCTTATACGCTATCCAAGGCTGACCCTGGGAGGCAGCTGAAGGGATTTGGGTAAGGAGCCCTGGGGGGGAATCTGAGTTCTGCTCACGAATGCGCCATCTCATGCAACCTCCCTGGGCCTCAGAATCTCATCTGTGCACCAAGGACAGTAACGCTTATGTTAATCGAGATGAAGGAGCTGAAGGCCTGTCTGGGCAGCATGCAGTGCCCTGTGTCTTGCTGGAGTGGCCTCTTTGGAAAGTGACCCTTGGGCTGAGCCTGGTGGAGGCGAGTTCCCTGGGCTGGATCCTGATACCTCAGTGCTGGGGAATGAGAGGAGTATGGGAAGAGGGGTTGGGTTGCTGATCATTGATTCATTCATTCATTCATTCATCATTTATTTGATAAACACGTGTTAAGTCCCTAAGATGCGCCAGACACTGAAACAGGTGGATTACATTGGTCAGGACATAGTCTCCCTCAAGGAGCTCGAGTATATTGGGAGAAATAGACAAGTATACGAATAAGCGGAATGCCACGTTGCAGGCGCTGTGGTATGAATCATTCAGTCACAGACACAGGGGAGGATGTAGAAGAGAAACATTCAGTCCAGGCAGAGTGGTGGGGAGGGACCCTTTAGGAAGCCACCTCCTTAAGGCATACAAGTCTTCGAAGGGGATTCTTTTCCATCTAGCCGAGGGGAAAGGCTTCGCGTTTCGGGTAGAAGATGATGCTCTTTGAAGAGAGGATAGAGATAGAGCTCTCTCGAAAAGCTGAGCAGAGATCAGGTAACACCACTTTCCTGACTCCAGCCTTGGAGAAGACGGTGAGTGGAGGCACCAAAGTAGAGGTGTCTGAGGAGAATCTTCGTGAAACTGACTTACCTTGAGTTCTCCTTCCTTCTACCTGTCCTTCCAATAGGTAGCAGGCCACTTTCATTATCAAGTTCAAACTCCTGAAAGCCTTCTGGAATGGAGTAGGTATCGGGGGTGGGGGGGTATTCTTCAGGGGCTGCACATAAGGGAGCCCTTCAGCTTGAATGTCCTCTAGGGTCAGGAGCAGAGGGGGAGCAGGGCACACAAGATCCCTCAGGGAGTGCCAGGCTGCAAGGACCTGGTGAGGGTGGCGTGGAAACGAGCCAGCAGGTCCCAGGCTCCGGCTTGCCTGTCGTCATCCTGTGGCCCTGAGAACCTCAGCCCCCCCAGGACCCCTCCTCTCCAAACGTTCTGGGCTCTTCGGTCCTCACCCTGAGGATACGCACTGCTTCAGAGCTGTCCTCCCAGCAGATCACGTCCAGCTGTCCCTTCTCCACTTCTGAGGGGTAAATTCCCAAAGCCGGAGGGGAACGCAGAGGGCCGGCTCCACCGTGGAGCCTCCGAGACTTGGCGCGTCTCCACACAGGCCACGCAGGCAAGGCTTGACCGCAGCCAATCTAAGTCTTGGCAGAACCCCTGTGCCTCCAGGAAGAATCCTTCCCAGAGCAGGACAGCAGGGGAGGAAGCGAGAGCCCCACCGCTCATCAGCACCTGGGAGGCAATGAGTTGGAGTTTATTTGTTTGTGTTTCTATTTTTGAATACACACCAGATACAGAAGGTGGAAACCAACAGGCAAGGAACAGTCCCTTTCCCTCTCCAGTCCCTAGACCCCAGCCCCTCCTGCACCCCCACCACTGAGAGATGACTACTACCATCTTCAAACTTTTCCAGAGATATCTGATGCATGTAGAAGGATATGTGCCTGCCTCTGTGTGTACATATTTATGTGTCTTCCTCAGCCTCCCTGTGATAGCATGCCATACATGCGACTGTGTAAATTTCAGCCTTTACCTTGACGATCATGGCTCTCACCTCCTACAGCCACGGGGCTGCTGACCACGGCAGTGGCAGAGAGCATCCTCTCTTCCTGCCTTCCCCCAGCTTCTTCTCACAACTCATGGGTCTGCACATAGGCATGGCCCCAGGTGTGGCCCCAGGTAGACGGACTCCATCCTTTGAGAGAACAGACAAGGTAGGCAATTCTCAGAGGAGGCTTTTCACAAAGTTGTCATTCCCTCTGGTCATTAACTGACCCGACTCTAGGGCAGGCAGATGCCATCCTTTTCCATGTATGTCTGTCGGGGTCTAACTAGGAAATCTCTTTCGTATTTAAGACGCTGAGTATTTAATGCAGGGAAATGGTGATGGAAGAACCAAAGCAGGAGACTGGACAGTTAGCCCCAGTCCCCGTGGTTGCCTAGGCTGGAGGGTCAGAGGGAAGGACTGGTGTTGCGGAAGGCAGACCAGGTTACCCCCCCGGAGCCAGAGCCACGGGGGAGAGGTTCCGGCAGAGCCGCAGTGGAGCAAATCGAGAGGGTGTTAGATTCCCTCTGGCTTTACCCCTGCCAACCAGCACCCTTCAAACGTGGACGAGCACCTTCCATTGGGCAATCCAAGCAGCAGCCTTGGAAAACCGCGGTGGGAGGGGTGAGGTTAGCCCCTGTCACATAGAGAATTGCAGGGGCAGGGTAAGGGATGGAGCTGAGGAGGACAGGCCCAGGGCCAGCCCCCGGGATCTCCAGAGTCCTGTCTGCCGGAGGGACGGCACCTGAAGGGGGGAGTCCTGTCAGTGTGGGTGACTTGATTAAAGGAAAGACATGCACCTGGAACAAGGAGGTGGTGACTAGTCCCTCCTGGCCCCGGCCCCTGCTTCCCCGTGCTCTTGGAAGACGCTCCCCTTCCGAGGAGCGGCCCCAGGCCCCTGGGCCCAGAGGGCAGTGCTGGAGTTAAAAGCAGCCTCTCTCTTCTCCCACCTGCCCGCTGAGGGGACAGGCAGGTCCCAGAAAATGGGTAGATTCAGTCTCCAGCTGAACAGCTACCCTGCCAGTGAATTACTCACTGCTCTGGGGTGCCTATTTCTCATGTTTCCAATGTCCCAAGGTTTTTCCAAATCCTGCAGACTGGAATGGTGTTTTCCCCACTTCCCAGTGCACATTCTTGGCTCTTGCTTGATACAACATTCCTCCCACCCCTTAAATATTTGAATCTTGGCTCTCGGTCACCTTGGTGGCCATACCCTTATTGGATGCGGGCGAAGGTTCCAGTGTGATGGAAGGGAGGGGCTTTTGTAAGTTCAGCCAAGGGTAGAATGGATTTGATAGACTTTTAGAGTTGGCCCTCACTGCAGATGGCTGCCTCCAGGAGGCAGGAAGTCCTCTCACCCAACCCCACCCCACCCCAACACCCCTACATCCCCCTTGGCCCCTCACCCCCGCACCTTCCCCAACAGCAGAGTTAGGAGACCCATGTCCTGAAGTCTCCCTCTATATGCTAGGCAAATCTAGAAGCTTCTCTTTCAGGGGTTGAGGGAACAAGTCTGCACGTTACAACTACTTTCAAGACATCTAATAGACTCATCGCCTTTGAACATTCTGTTGAACCTGCTTTCTACCTGGTTATTCTGTGGGACAACTGGGACTAACCAGTCTCTTTTGTTCCTGGGTCAATTCCTATTTTTCCAGGACAAGTTGGCTTATTTACAGTTTCTTTGTACTCACCCTTGTCTATTGCAAAAGGTAGAGACAAGGGCATAACAGTATATAATGAATGGAATAAAATACCTATGGATAAGCTCTCCCATATTTTAAAAAATCAACAAAAATTAATTATATGTTATTCTATTCACCCTACTATTGCAGGAAAATGATTGCTTCTAGAGTTTGGTGCTCTTGATCTAAGGTTTCTGAGTATCACAAAGAACTCATACCTTTTCACAAAGACTTATTTCAAGTCATCATATTACCATTGCTGTTGTCATTGTTGTTATTAATTCATAAATTGTTATAACTTGCTTCTTTGTCCTCCTAGCACCATCACTGATATTCTTAAAATCATCCTTGTTCTGGTAATAATAAGATGTTTCAAGCTAATACTAACCTTTTTCTGTCCCCAAGATATGGCATTGGCTATCTTTAAGGAGTTTGGGTTTTATTTAAAGAGGAGAGTAGTATCAGAAAGCAAAATGTGAGTGCCAAGTACATGTGGACATTGGCTTTGGCTTTTCTTGGCCCAATTTTTGTGTCGGAATTGGGGAAAATGTGTATTAAGAAGTTCCTTTTTGGGGCACCTGGGTGGCTCAGTTGGTTAAGTGTCTGCCATCGGCTCAGGTCATGATCCCAGGGTCTTGGGATTGAGCCCCGCATCGGGGGGAAGTCTGCTTCTCCTTCTGCCTGCTGCTCTGCCTGCTTGTGCTCTCTCTCGCTCTCTGGGTCAAATAAATAAAATCCTTAAAAGAAAAAAAAGTTCCTTTTCTACATTTAACAGATTATAGGGACAGTAGCCCCTCTTCTTATGATATGAAGTTTTCACTGACCATCAAAGTGTTCTATTATGTTGATATATTTCCATCCAAAATTTAAAAATAGGAAAGCACACCTCTGAGCCTAGCCGTGGACTTGTTAGCCGAGGTCCGCGGGTAGAATGGGTGGGGACCGGTTCTGGCTGGTGTCAGGCGCACTGTGCGGGCTCAGTATGGCACTAGGTGCTGTGAAGTGCAGAGCGACATTTGAAACACAGCCCTTAGCCTCCAGGAATGCACAGAGATTGTCTATGCGCATGAGGCCATGAGAAAACTCTAGAAACTGTCATCGCATTGATGCCTGCTGCAACCCGTGGGGCAGGCAGTGGGTGGTGAAGGCGTTGAGAGAAGTGAGAGGTCAGTGTGTGGAGAAGGAAAGGTCTCTGGCCCAGGAGCGGATGGGCCACCTCGGAGGATGGTTGAATTTTAGACAGATGCCAAGGCCCATCCTTCTCCCTGGAAACGACATCACACACAAACGTGGGCTGCCTGGGAAGCTGTGGGGATGAGGGTGTGCACGAGGCCGCTGACTACACCAGCTTACGGTGAATTCAATATGGTGCCTCAGAATGAGGGAAAATAGGATTTGGGTGGTACTTTTGAAATGACAGCAAGAGCATCACACTGAGGATAGGAATCCAAACCACACAGTTAACAGAAGGAAATAATTTAGAGTCCATTGGGAGTTTAGACATCTTTCTAGCTGCCTCCTTTCACAGATTTTAGAAACAACAGAGAGGTATGGATCCTGCTTCCGGTTTGACTGGTCCACCCTTCTCCACACACTGTCAGACAACCTCGCACGCACTTGCTCTGGGCATTTAGCTAATTCGGCCTGGGAAAATCCTAGCTCGATGTTACCTGTTTGGGGGTCTCCTGCCACCACTCCTTCCAACCCTGTTAAAAGAACTGATTTCTTTCCTCCTCGGTGTTCTCCTACCGATGCACATGAAACCTCTGTTAGACGGTCTATCCCACATACTATTATTGCCTCTTTACTTACCTGCTCTCCATAGCAAGTATCTCAGGAGGTGTGTTTTATTTATTCTCATCTGTAATCCAAGTGCCTCCCACAGTATTTGAAACTCACCGCACATTTAACAGATATTTGTTGGATGAATTAATACACAACGAAGTGAATGAAGGATTGAGTTAGGTGACTCAACGGTGCCTGGTTTGGATTTGCTAATTCTTTGTTTTTTACCTTGATTAAACCCCATTAGCCAGGACCTAGGTTTATATGTATTGGATTTGCAAAGCTAACAAGTAAAATGTCCTCCCCAAGTTCATAGACCAGATTTCAGTTTCTCTTGGTTCAGTTATAATATTTCCAGCCAAGCCTTGTTTTGATAAGAAGAAGGAGATTTAAGAAACCAGCAGTAAATCACTTGATTTAATATGTCAAGCCAGGATTTGACAACTGCTGAAAGGTTTATAACTTGAAGATTTATAGACTTGAGGATGAGGCTGTTCTAGGAACAGAATCTTTTATGTTTACTAAAGCTCTTGATTCCAAGATGGCTTCCAAATCTAACCAGAACTAAGGCAGTCTGTATTGGCTGAAGTCTGCAATTGAGAGGTACCCTATAACACCTCCAGGATTTTGAGGGTTCTCAAGTGATGTACATGTTTGGTTGTATCAGTTCATTTGTCCATGGAAAGGATGTCTTTGGACCACATATGAGGTCTTTAAAGGTCTTTGGAGATGAGGGAAACCATTGGGGGAGGGCAGTAACCCAACTGCCACCTGGTCCCTCAGTGAAAGGGCCTGGAGGGAGGTGGAATCAAGGAGGGGGCAGGCAGTGAGCTGTTTCTCTCTTGAGAGCTGGTTCTCTCTCCCTGTCTACCATCTGTTTGTGACATTTGAAGTAATCTCTACGCCCAATGAGGAGTTCAAACTCACAACCCAGAGATCAAGGGCTATGTGTTCTACCAAATGAGCTGGCCAGGTGCCCCTTATCTACAGCATTCTTGTTAGCTCTGAAATAACCTTTTCCATTATTTTTGGTGATAAAGTCTTTTTTTTTGGGGGGGGGCACAATTTGTTAGGATGTTAAAGCAGTGGCCACTGGGGTGTCTGGGTGGCTCAATCGGTTAAGTGGTTGCCTTTGGCTCAGGTCATGATCTCAGGGTCCTGGGATCAAGCCCCACGTCAGGCTCCCTGCTCAGCGGGGAGACTGTTTCTCCCTCTCTCTCTGCTGTTCCCCCTGCTTGTGCTCTCTTGCTCTCTCTCAAATAAATAAATAAATAAATAAAATCTTAAAAAAAAAAATAAAGCCGTGGTCACTGAAGTTCTATAGCTCAGGAACCAAAACCATGAGAAAACAAGAAAACAAAAGGCCATCTAAAGAAGCACAAATTAAAAAAAAAAAAAACCCACCAAAAAAACCTTCCAAACAATGACAATTATTCACTCATTGTTTATTTTTCTATTTATAGTGTTTTTCTGCCTATGGTTTTAAAAATTCAAACAATGCAGAATGATACAAAGACAGCAAAAATATCTTTCAATATGTTTCCGCTCAGAGACAACTACCATCAGCCTTTTGACGATTATCTTTCCAAGACCTCTTTCTGTGCCTAATGCATGCAGATTTATCTATATCTATATACATAAAGAAGATATGAATAGAATCATACTACATATGCTAGGAGCATATGTATACATATACACATACACGTATTTAAATTTAGAATTTATGAATGTGAAATATTTTATTCATAAAATATCCATTTTATGAATGTGAAATAATTTACTTAACTAAAATGTTTCGAGAGACATTTTGATTGCTTTCAGTATTTCACTATTATAAACACTGTGCAAAGAACATCCTTGGTCATGTATCTTTGTGTTCTTCTCAGATTATCTTCTTAGGATAAAGCCTTGGGAGTAATACAGCTGGATTAGGAAGTGTGCATGTGAAAATTTTTAAGTGATTTTTCAATTGTCACTCAAAAAGGTTAGCCAGTTTCCACCCCTACCAACAGTAAATAGGAATGCTTATTCTTCTACCCCTCACCAACCTAAACTATTGATTGGGTTATTCACCTTTAACAATCTGATCAGCGATGAATGATGTATCAATGTACTTTTGGGGGAGATTACCAGTAAAGTTTAGAATCTTTTCTTTTGAGAATTGACCATTTATTTCTCTTCCGTCTCTCCCCCCCTTCCTTCCTTGCTTCCTTTCTCTCTCTCTCTGAATTATCTGTGTCTTTTGCTCATTTTTTCTATTTCAGTGTTTATTTGTATTTTAATAATTTGAAAGAGTTTATTTTTAAGATTTTATTTATTTATTTTAGATACAGAGAGAGAGAGAGAGTGGGGGGGGGATGGCAAAGGGAGAGGGACAAGCAGACTGCACCGAGCTTGGGGCCCGATTTGGGGCCTGATCCCAGGACTGAGATCACGAACTGAGCTGAAACCAAGAGTCTGATGCTTAACCAACTGCACCCTCCAGATGCTCCTTAAAGGAGTTTTTTGTAGTAACCCTTTGTTGGTCCCATATGTAACAAATAGTGTCTTCAGGTTTTCATCTGTTTTTACTCTTCTTCATGATTTTACTTTCACCATATGAAAGAATTTGAGTTTTATGTAGTCATGTGTATAAATCTTTCTGTTTCTGCTTCCTGAGTTTTTCAATGTATTTAGAAAGTCCATCCGTCTCCCAAGAGTATTAAAATGTTGACCTTTGGGGCACCTGGGTTGTGCAGTTGGTTAAGCCTCTGACTCTTGATTTAGGCTCAAGGCATGAGCTCAGGGTCGTGGGATCTGGCTCCCTGCTTGGTGCAGAGTCTGCTTGTCCCTCTCCCTCTGCCTCTCCCCTCATTCTCAATCTCTCTCAAACAAACAAACAAACAAATAAATAATATCTTTTTAATAAATAAGTAAATAAGGACACTTGGGTGGTTCAGTTGGTTAAAAATCTGCCTTTGGCTCAGGTCACGATCTCAAAGTCCTGAGATCGAGCCCCACCATGGGCTCCCTGCTCAGTGATAGCCTGTTTCTCTCTCTGCCCCTACCACCCCACTCTCTGTCTCAAATAAATAAATAAATAAAATCTTTAGCAATCAATCAATTAATATTGAGCCTATTGTCTTCAGTACTTCTTGGTTTTTTTTGGTTTTTTTTTTAGGTATATTTTAGTCTCAGATATCTCTAGAATTAATTTTGCTCAGATATAGCTGAAATTTTATTTATTTCTAACTGTCTGTTTTCCACAACTCATTTACTGAGCTTTCCCGTACTGATATGACACGTGATCTTAGATTTCAAACAAATGGTAATAATATGTGTTTAATTTCTGGACTAACCTTTCCATCAATGTGATTGCTTGTCTCTGTACCATACTCCTGCTATTGTTATAGTTTTATAATACGTTTTAGAAACCAGGAGGACAAGCCTCTCCTCCCCCTATGGGCCTTTGTTTTGTCCTTCATTTCCTTAAGTCTGTTCAGATTTTTAATGTGATTGTACTCAATTTATAGAATGATTTAAGTGACAATTAAATTTTCAAAATATCCACCTGCCTAATAACAGAATAATCTTTTTTTATTTATTTGAGTCTTATTTTAGGGCATAGGTAGAATTTTTAAAAATATTATTTTCTTCATGTAAGCCTACTTATTGAATTTCATGAAGAACTGTGAAGGGTCTGCAGTTTTATCATCTGCAAGCAAGCAGGTCAGCCTCCTACCATGTTATGGATTCGGTAGAAGGAAGGGGTTCCTAGGCCAGAGGCACAGCAGGTGATGTTGTCTTCCTGTTCCCACCTGCTTCCCTGTCCAAGTTCCATGCTGTTAATGCAGAGAGTTTGTGTCACAGCTGAGGAACTCTAGGCTTAGGAAATGAAATGAGAGGTCAGGACAAGCTTCTGTGACCTAACTAATGAAGAATAAGAGGAGAAAACCAAGGGAGAAGAAAGAGAGCATTCCAGGCAAAGGGAACTACATATGCAAAGGCCCTGTGGTGCAAGGAATTGTGGCAACTATAAACACCTGGGGAAAAAAGGTTCATTATAGTGACTCCATTATTTTTTTAGCTAGTGGTGCTTTAGAGAGCTAGCTTGTTTATTTTTCCCATTTTAAATGATATATTTATTCTGCCAAAGTGCTTAGAGATTTTTTTCCTTTGCTTTTGAGTGTATCATTTTCATTAGGATTTGTTGCTGTTGTCCATTCTTAAAGAACTTTTTCTAAATTCTTTATACCTGAAGAGAACCTCTTCAGTATGGAAGACAGCCTCTTTGTATTAGTATATTTTTGAGTATTTTCTGCTTTTATTAGTGTTGATCTTTTCATTAAACATGTGTTAAGTGGTCGTTGTTTATCTTCTGTGGTTATGTTCTCCCTAAAAAAATCCTATGTCTTCTTTCCACTGTATTCCAAGACTGGGACCCTTCCTTATTTTCAGTATTAATCTTTGCTATTTTTACTTTTTTTGAGGTTCATGTCTTAATTTTGGAAAGGGAGCTTTTTGGGGACCCTGAACTTTTGTCATAATTTGCCACAATTTCCAAAGTGTCTGGGTCTGTTATTAAGATACCACTTTGTAAGCGTTTTCCCCCAACTCTTTAAAATTATTCCAAGGAGACTTTCAGAGAATCCCCCCATAATTAAAGTAACCTCTTCAGTTTTTAAAAGTCTCTATCTTGTTACTTAACATTGCATTTACTTGTGTATTAAAATTGTACTGATGTGTGAGAAGGAATGGGAAAATAGTATCTTCTTGATCAGCGGATGAACTATCTCCAAGTGTCTCCTCAGTTACTGTGGTGCTCCGAATGCCGCCAATAATAGTTCATTGCTGCTCCACCAGCATGAAATTCATTAATCAGATTTAGTTTTCGAGAAAGGTCCTTCAGACCATGAGATAGATGTATTTCTCCGAAAGTAAGGACATAGTAAGGAGCCCCAGTCCTGTTTCTCCCTCACGGTAGAGAAAGAGAAGTAGAACAACAGAAAAGCCTAGTTTAAAAGATGACTACGGGGGCGCCTGGGTGGCACCTAAGCCTCATCTAAGCCTCTGCCTTCGGCTCAGGTCATGATCTCAGCGCTAGGGATCGAGCCCCACATTAGGCTCTCTGCTCAGCAGGGAGCCTGCTTCTGCCTCTCTGCCTGCTTGTGATCTCTTTCTCTCTCTGTCAAATAAATAAATAATATCTTTTCAAAAAATAATAAATAAATTAAAGGTGACTATTTTTCTAGGAAATATTTTTTTTCTAACTTACTGAGAAATTTGGGGATAGTTCAGTATAATTTTGAGTGATACAAATTCCTAAGATAATATGTTGATTAATTTGTTATCCTTCCTTTACTCCCCAAAACCTATTCAACAAGAAGACTTTTGTGCGGGAGACTCTAAGTTAGCAGAGAATCACAATTCACCAGGGAAGGACGGCAACCGAATAAACCTTCACCTGCGGGAACAAACCGATTCAATGCCTTACCCTGGTTCTGGGTTTTCTCTTACTGACTTTTGATCTTTATATTAGATACGTTACTGACCTCCTCACTAGAAGCAAAGTAGAAAGGTAGAAAAACAAGTCCTAGGCTAGAAAAAATCTTATTTCCCAGATAGCTAAATATTTATTTATTTATTTAAATATATTAAATTAGTATTTATTTATGTATTTATTTAGCTGTCTGGGAAATAGTTATAAATAATAGAAATAAATAATAGAATAAATAGTTATAAATAATATTTATATAAGAATATATAAAATATGTATATTTTATATTATATATAATAGTTATATATTTATATAAATATATAAAATAGTTATAAATGATAGAAATAATTATTACTAATTAGTATTAGTATAATACTAAAGATAACTAATACTGCAGAAGCAGGGACTTGATCATGATAGTTCAGAATAGGACTCAGATGAAGTTCCGCACAGCAAAAATAGTAACGAATAAGTTTTGGTGGGTTTTTGATGTTTTGCAAAGCCTTTTTTTTAAAAAAATGAGTTTTTGGGGTAGTGGTGTCCTGAAACCAAGTCTAGAAATGGAATGATAGCTTTGTTCACATGTTGATGGGCTTATCTTTATTGATCATGACTCATTGACTATAAGATGTCCTTGATAATAGCACACCTCCTTGTTTCATGTACCATAAGAAAGAAAAATTGCTCCTTATGGAATTCTTATGTGCTTATGGTGCTTTACGGTGCATTGTGATGTCAGAGATGTTGATGAGTTATAAAGCATGCATCTTAGAATCAATGAGATATGTATTTTTCTTACACAAGAACAGGGAAAATTGACATCAACAGCTTGTCTATCCACCTGAAATATTTAACAATAAATTCATGCTTTAAAATTCTATGTATGAGGTGTGATATTTCCAAGAGGGATCAAGATTATTGAGAGAATATTGTTACTATTCAGAGAATTAACAAAGTGAACTTCTATAAAAGATGCCCCCAATTTGCCTTGTCATGTTTTCAGATATCAAGTATCCACTATTCGATATTTTCTTTCTTGTGCAAAGCAATGCGGTTCCTGTAGTGTTGCCCAGACTGGAGGGTAGGGACTGTTTCCATCAGCTTTCCTGACTCTTTCTGTAGCCTTTTGAGCAAAAGCTTCTTGTTTCCACTGTTGGCTACCACTTGGGCTCTGAAATAAATTTTATCACTTAATATCCCTCCCACATTAGAGTCTAATATTCTGTCCCACTTGTCACAATCCTGAACATTCAAGGAAATCTGACCCCTGAGCTCATGATACCACTGTTCTTTGGGTTGGAGACGATCAACTACCTCTTGCTGCAAGATTTAGGGAACTCTACCTGAAGAAGCTCATTATTAGTATTTTTAATGCTATGAATATTATCGTATGTGGGATATCTGACTGGGGGAAAGGATGTGCTCATAGTGAATTACCCACAGTCCCACCGTCTCTGCCATTGGTGGCATTTCAGCATGTCTCCTCTTACTTTTTCACCACTGAAATTTTTGTGTAGTGGTGATAATTTTTATGTGTAATTTATGAGCTGCTTTTTCACTCAACCTCATGTTATTGAAATAGCATTTTTTTCTTAAGATTTTATTTATTTATTTGACAGAGAGAGAGAGAGACAGCGAAAGAGGGAACAGAAGCAAGGGGAGTGGGAGAGGGAGAAGCAGGTTTCCCACCGAGCAGGGAGCCCAATGTTGGGCTTGATCCCAGAACACTGGGATCATGACCCAAGCTGAAGGCAGACATCCAATGACTGAGCCACCCAGGTGCCCCTTAGAAATAGTATTGTTAAGAGACATGGGGCAACACACATATTTGCTTCAAAAGAAAGTGAGATTACTGATGAGGATATTGATGGTATTTTGGAAAGAGGTGCAAAGAAGACTGCAGAGATGAATGAAAAGCTCTCCAGGATGGGTGAAAGCTCACTTAGAAACTTTACAATGGATACAGAGTCGAGTGTTTATAATTTTTGGAGATTATAATTATAATCTCCTTCAATATAATTGAAGGAGAGGATTATAGAGAAAAACAAAAGACTGCATTCACAGAGTGGATTGAACCACCTAAACGAGAGAGAAAAGCCAACTATGCTGTTGATGCCTATTTTAGGGAAGCTCTTCGTGTCAGTGAACCTAAAGCACCCAAGGCTCCTTGACCTCCAAAACAACCTAATGTTCAGGATTTCCAGTTCTTTCCTCCGCGTTTATTTGAATTATTGGAAAAAGAAATTTTGTATTACAGAAAAACTATTGGGTACAAGGTGCCTCGAAATCCTGACCTACCAAATGCAGCACAGGCACAAAAAGAAGAACAGATTAAAATTGATGAAGCTGAACCACTTAATGATGAAGAGTTAGAGGAAAAAGAGAAGCTTCTAACACAGGGCTTTACCAATTGGAATAAGAGAGATTTTAACCAGTTTATCAAAGCTAATGAGAAGTGGGGTCGTGATGACATTGAAAATATTGCAAGAGAAGTAGAAGGAAAAACTCCAGAAGAAGTCATTGAGTACTCAGCTGTATTCTGGGAAAGATGCAATGAACTCCAGGACATAGAGAAGATTATGGCTCAGATCGAAAGGGGAGAGGCAAGAATTCAAAGAAGAATTAGTATCAAAAAAGCACTTGATACAAAGATTGGATGGTACAAAGCAACTTTTCATCAGCTGAGAATATCATATGGTACTAACAAAGGAAAAAACTATACTGAAGAAGAGGATCGTTTCCTAATCTGTATGCTTCACAAACTTGGATTCGATAAAGAAAACGTTTATGATGAATTAAGACAGTGTATTCGCAACTCTCCTCAGTTCCGATTTGACTGGTTTCTAAAGTCCAGAACTGCAATGGAGCTCCAGAGAAGATGTAACACCTTAATAACCTTGATTGAAAGAGAAAACATGGAACTAGAAGAAAAGGAGAAGGCAGAGAAAAAGAAGAGAGGACCAAAACCTTCAACACAGAAACGTAAAATGGATGGAGCACCTGATAGTCGAGGAAGAAAAAAGAAGCTGAAACTATGAATACATATTTGTTCCATAATCACTAACTTTAAACCAGTAGTTCTTTAATTTACGGGTCTTCATAAGATGTACTGTACAATGCTCAATTGTATGTCATTCAAAGACATCAGGTTCATCTGTTTACTGAGCTTAGAAACATAGTATGTAGTTTCACTTTTTTAAATGCAACACTATGCTGAAGTTTTTTTTTATCATTAACACTTGAAGTAATAAAACAGGCTTCATTTATTAAAAAAAAGAAATAGTATTGTTAAAGGCTTTTAACTAGTTGATTGTTTTATTCTGTAGATGTATGAACTATTCTCTATTGCTTATTATCTGGGCCCTATCCACTTTAATTTTGCAATTCTAAATCATGTTAAAATGAATATCTCTGTATGTAAATCTCTCTCCACATTTTGATCAAGGGACATTACTTTTTTTTTTTAATAGAGGAAGAGAGAGAGAGAGAGAGAGATTGAAGTGGGGAGGAGCACAGGGAGAGAAAGAGAGAATCTTAAGTGGGCTCCACACCCTGAGATCATGACCCATGCCGAAATAAAGAGTTGGACGCTTAGCCCACTGAGCCACCCAGGCACCCCAAGGGACAGAACTACTACAATTGATTTGTATTGTTAAATTTCTTTCATAGGAAAAATTCAGGTCACAACCATTCAAAACCCAGCCAAAGGGACAGAAGTGAATGTGGGAGGAGGATTGTATTTATTTAATACTATTATTATATTTCTTCAAAGTTTAACTGGGGAAACTTGAGACACACATTGATGAAGTCATGTCATGCTGGTGACACTTTCGGTTGTGTTTGGAGCTGGGAATCTATTGTCTTCTCCCCCTTAGCCAGTATCCTCCCTACTTCATCACAGCTCTGTGGAAATTTGTTCTCCTGGAAATTATTACACCAGAAGCCCAAGAGCACTGTAAAAACTCCTGGAGTTTTTACTCTCTGGCATTTGGTCTTCCCCTCCAGTGAAGGATAGGTAGGGCCCCAAACACCAAAGTGGATACATGTTCGCCTTGCAAACCAAACAAACTGTTCTGTTTTTGTTTTGCTTTGTGTCTGGACTAATTCTTAGCACCTCTCCTGCCTGTGAGCGATTTGTCACTTCCTTCCGTAAGACTGGCACCAGCAGACATGCAGTCTCAGAGGATTCCGGGGAGAAAGCGAGGCCGACCCCCCCTTCACTCGACACCTGTGAAGATGGCGGTTCATAACCTTTATTCCGCTGCAGCTGGCTCTTTGCCAGCAGTGAAGATCCCAAAGAAAAGAGGGCGGAAGCCTGGGTACAAGGTACGGCTCCATCATGTCCTTTCTCCTCGGGGACGTTGGGCTGGGGCGCGGGGGCCTGGGCAGAGCGCCTCTGCTCGCTGTGAGGAAAGGCTGGGAGCTGGGTGACGAGGGGCGCAGAAATAAGTTTCTCTCAGGGACGCGCGTCACGGACAGGGCCTCATTGTTACACCGCGGCCCACAATGCATGCTGTCCCTGTCGTGTGCATTTTTACAAGGGAGAAAGCAAATTGCACCAGATGGGGAAAGTTGTGAGGCGAGCAGATTTTAGGGTCATAGCTAAACACACAGTATGAAGCCTCGCATCTAAATTAGTGTTTCAGGCACCGAGTTTTTTCCTAACGGTGCCTACTAGGGCGGCGCTCAAAGCCACTTTCCAGAACTCCTTCGTCATTTATTTTAGTAGAAGCAGATGATGTTCCGGAGACATTTAAATTAATAATGAGTGCAGGCTAGCGTCAAAGGACACAGGAGCATTTTCCCAAACAGAGCCCCAACAAGGGGACTCCTCACGAAAATTCAGGATGTTAATTCATAGATTCCTGCTTATAAAAAGTGCTGATGTCAAGTTTGGCTCCAAGGAGGCATAGCAGGCAGAATTAAAATCCTATGACCCTTTGAAGACTTAACACTTTGGAGTGGCAGTGGGGGTGGAAAAGAAATTCTCTGATGTAATTGCAATCCCATAAAGCAATCTGAACCGGAGGAGGGAGAGCTTCTCCTCCAAGAGGTTTCTGAAGAGGCTACTAGAGAAGAAAGACTATTGAGTTTGTTCTCCACGAGCCTTTTGGGCATTAGAAAATGAGCTTCAGAAGTTTTCCTTCATTTATTTTTCTTGAAATAAAGAGCTTATGTTTCCATCTTGAGACCTGAATACTCGAACCGAAATGCAAATTGGCAATTAACTCCCATATATTTAGGAAAATGTATGGAAATTATTTCAGGTCAGCAGAAAGACAGAGCTTCCGGAAGAATGGGTAATGAATTCAACCTTTATCCCTTTGGTTCTCTGCAGTTCCTCCAACTGCTGGAAAATAAAAACGGTTGGAGGGGGGAAGGTGACTCCAAGTTATTTGGGGGTCATGGGCTTTAGTAAAAGAGGCTTTTACTCAGCCATCTCCTGAAGTAAAGTCTTCTGTCACTGGTCATTTTTCTAGCAAAGAGAGCCTCCTTTTTCTCATGGGCATGTCAGCTTCAGAATTGTGTCTCTGAAGCGGGCACAGGGCGTGTCTTCCCAGCTCGGCTACCTGCACCATAGCTGAGGTGTGGGAGTTGCTTCCGGAAGGCTGGAGCAGGGCAGCCTTCTATCAACAGAGAACTGATAGAGCCAGGGAGCAAATCTAGGATCTGAGGAAACACACTGAAAATTCTTCTCGCTCCTAGTTGGCCTTTCTCCTACTCCCCTGGGAGCTGTGACCCGAGAATGAAAATTACCAACAGACACAGCCTTTTGGGGGCCAGGAAAAATGGAAATTCAGCACATGGAATGAGCCCGACTTGGCAATTGTCCTGTGTCCTAAAAGGGGCAGTTTTTCAGGGCCCTTAACACGTAGAGACACCTCAGGGCAAGAACTAAGCTTTTGGGGTGGTTAGCTGACAATATGGGTCTTACAACATGGCGGGCAGGCCTCATGCCCGCGTCTCACAGGGCAGCAGGCCCCAGCTCTTGCTCGAGTCCACCTTCCACGTATTTGGGTAACTGTGTGGGAATTATCTCAGGCCAGCAGCTCCCAGACAGCTTCCCGCGCTGTGGGTTTGGTGTTCAGAAGTGGCTCCAAACCAGGTGCCGTCTGCCGGAAGGAATGACTCCCTCGTGGTGACACAAGAAAAATAAGAACCATGTGAAAATCTTCATAAAGCTAAAATGATTCCACCCGAAGGATCACCCTTTATTCTGAAATATCTGCTTCCTACTGTTTTGGCGTTAAAATTTATTTTATGCGAATGTCATACATTGTCAGGAACTTGGGGATGTAAAAAAGCGTTTTATTAAATGTTGTACGTTGTCAGAATTTGGTATTTTAAAAAATGTCCTTACTTGGCAAAATAAATTTAGCAACCTGTTCAGTCTCTCCTGTTTTATTCTGATGATTTCTGAGACCCAGAAGCCCCATTTTACCATTAACGAAAAGGTTTTAATTGTGGGGAGGCCAGCAAGGAAACTGTACGGTTTCATTTCATTTACCAAATGGCCACTAATTTGGCAATTTTAGCTATCTGAGATATAGTTGGGGAGAGAGAAGTTGTTAAAAAAGAAATCCTGAGCAAGTGAAATAAGATATTACTTGGTCTACCCTTAAAGATCTTATATTTTACTACTAAGAAAATGCTTCCAAGCCCTCCTTCAGAGTCTTTTTACCTTTACCGTGGGTGCATTTCTTCTTCAAGCTCGATTATAGTAATGTAATGGTCTTCGATTCAAAGAGGAAAGTATTTTGGGGAAGAAGAACGCACACACAGCTGGACACGGAATAAGCATAATAAGAATTTTTGTTATAGCTAAATGGTGTTTTATTAATCATATAGAACCACAGAAAATGCAATAATATGAACAGTATCATAAAATAATAGTTATGTCAATAACAGCATCATTTTGGTATATTTATGCTAACAATATCGTCACAGTAGAATAATTGGTGTCTGAGTCTTCCGAAGGCTCTTTTCCAGGTGATTCTGAGGATGCCTGGCGGTGCTGTGTCAAGGTCTTTGCTGGTGGCCATTTGTCACTTCTTGCGTGATGCTCTCCCACACTGCGCTGCCCATCACCTCTATGTCAATCCCCTGTGGAAAGTCACCCTGGTGCAAGTATGGGTACAAGACTCTCTGTTTAAGACCCACGCACAGCTAACACAGGCTGGGATATTTAACCCTTTCTCTGGGTCTTGAGAATGATATGAGTGAATTATAGGCAGAAAAGGAAGAATTCAACCGGAAGTCAGATGTCAGCACCCCAGAGTTCATAGGTCATGCCTCCTCCCGGGGCCCCTCTGGCGGTGTCTCTTGGCCCAGGCCAGCGGCCACATTGACGGGTCATGCTCACTGCTGTGAGAGCACCACCTGATGGCTGTATGCCCCCTTCTCACCCCAGTCGAAGGAAGCAGAAACCTCCTCACATGGTATTTTCTCTGAGAGCCATACGCTGACTGCCATGAAAACAACCTTGTTCATCACGGAACAGAGTTTGCACCTCAGTTTGAAGCCTCTGCTATTGGTTTAGTTCAGAGACAACACAACGTCAACAGATGGATTTTCCTTATGTCTCATGACCAAAAAGACCATTAAGTTCATTTTAAAGAGATAAAGAGTGAGAGTCTACATCAAGGAGAAACTCTCGCTTCCATTCTATAGATGCAGCTGATTATAATGTCACCGAACAGTGGGATTTCCAGCTTCTGTGTCTTTATGGTTGGGATTATGATTGAAGCTGGAAGAAAAAAGTGCGGGGTTTTAAAAATAACTGTCCCCTCTACATAATAGTAACAATAACAACAATACCACAATAATGATAGTAATAAGAGTCATACCAAACATTCATTGAGCACTTCTGTGTTTGAGGCTCTGGGCCAAAGCACTTTGTGTATATTTTCTTATTTGACCCCTGATCGTGAGGGAATCAGAAAAACAGCAGGAATTAGGTGTGAACGAACCAAGTCTCACAGCCTGAGGCCGCTTACTGACGGGCCAGCAGTCCCCTAGACCTTGGCAATCTCTTTGTACTATTGTTCACAATAGTAATTATGCTTTCCCATTTACTCTTTCCAAAAAAGAGTAAATTATGTTCTGTCTGCTCTGTTTCATGAGCTCAGAAAATTGTAACATGTTTAGAAAGAATACTGTGCCTAAAATACTAAAAACAAATGGTTAGCATGTTCTAACCTGTTGGTGATTATATCACTCAGAATACAAAGCCGGCTGCTGTAACAAAGGCCGAACAACAGTGGCCTAGAGAAGGTAGAAACTAACTTCCCTCTCGTGTTAAAGTCTGAGAAGCCCATCAGAGATGATATGATGTCTCCATGGTTTTGGGACTTGGACTCCCTTCCTGTTGTTGCTCTGCTACTCTTTTTTTTTAATTTATCAAAAATTTTTTTAATTATTATGTTCAGTTAGCCAGAATATAGTATGACATTAGTGCTCTGCTATTCTTTTTTTTTTTAAGATTTTATTTATTTATTTGACAGAGAGAAAGAGAGAGATCTCAAGTAGGCAGAGAGGCAGGCAGAGAGAGAGGGAGAAGCAGGCTCCCCACTGAGCAGAGAGCCCGATGCGGGCCTTGATCCCAGGACCCTGAGATCATGACCTGAGCCGAAGGCAGAGGCTTAACCCGCTGAGCCACCCAGGGGCCCCGAATCCTCTGCTATTAACACCAAGTCTCTACCTTATACTCTAAAATGACCCTCCAGTTCCGACTCGGGCACTAGTCTAGGCAGCAGAATGGGCACAGAGGTAGTGTTGGCATGTCTTTCCCTTGTAAGAACTCAGCCCTCAAAGCGGCGCACACCCCTTACACTTGGATCTCACTGGCCAGAACCTAGTCCATTGGCCACACTTAGCGCCAAAAGAGACGGGGAAATGCCTGACTAAGCGATCGGGTGGCCAGCTAAAAATCAGGAATCCCACAGACAAAGAAAGAAGGGGGCATGGAAATTTAGGAATAACCAGTAGCCTCTGGTAAGTTCTTAAAGAACAGTTGTTTTTTTTTTTTTTTTTTTAAGATTTTACTTATTTATTTGTCAGAGAGAGAGAGAGCATATAAGCGGGGCTGGGGGCGGGTGGTATGGCATCAGACAGAGGGAGAAGACTCCCCACTGACCAGGGAGCCTTATGTGGAACTCAATCCCAGCATCCAGGGATCATGACCTGAACCGAAGGCAGACACTTAACCAACTGAGCCACCCAGGAGTCCTAAAGAACAGTCTTCTGTTAACTAGAAGATTCACTCTATAAAGAGAGTGATTTTGTAATAAACATAAGTAATGCCATATTATGTTTTATTCTCTTTTTTATTGCCATCCTTTTCTCCCCGCTCCCCTCCAAAGTATGTCTTCTTGGCACTGTGTAACAAGGAAGTCAAATTCACAGAAATCTCAATTAAGAAAATGTTTGCACTTAAGTAGAAAGGGTTTTATTTGTTCCAACACTTGCTTAAAGCTTCTTTCTAAGATGTGTTTTCATTAGAACTGTTGAATTGGCTTCCGCGGTTCTTTGATTATCCAGATCTTGTATTGTCTTAGAGTCATATTTATGACTCTAATCATCAAATGCACATCAAATGCAGCATGATATTGTGTGCCAGGGAAGAACAGCTATCTAATGAGCCTTCCTGCCTTGATATTTCAGGTCACCCCCTTACTGATGGTGGGCATGGCATACCCCTTGCATCCCTATTTTCCCTTGGGGAAAATCATTACACAAGCACAAGTTGGGAGGAGACAGTCCCTTAGGATCAATGGTGTACAGAACTCAGGGTGGGACTGTCTCTCTTGTGGTTTTCTGTGACCCCCCCCCCCTGCCCAGCTCCAGCTCCCCAGGGCTGGAGCAAGGGCCAAGATTGAGGCTCAGTGCTGGGTGGAAGGCAGATATATGCTGGGTAATGTCCCCCCACCAGCATTCTGAGCATGACTCCAACATGAATGTTCATTGATATTTCAATTATGTTAAGAAGTAAAAGAGAGGTAAACAGTGAAATTGTATTTTGGATGTTTGCTCGTTTGTTGAGCATGTGATGAACTTCTTGGCAGAATTGGATGATGGTGTATGAAAATGAAAAATAGCTCTGTTTTTTGTGCTATTCATGGTGTGACAGTCTCAGACAAGGCCCACTTTTTTGTTAACATTTTTTTATTAACATATAATGTATTATTTGCCCCAGGGTACATGTCTGTGAATCATCAGGCTTACACATTTCACAGGACTTACCATAGCACATCCCCTCCCCAATGTCCATAACCCAGCCATCCTATCCCTACCTCCCTACCTCCCAGCCACCCTCAGTTTGTTTCATGAGTTTAGGAGTCTCTTATGGTTTGTCTCCTTCCAGATCTCATCTTGTTTCATTTCCCTCCTCCGCCACCCCCACAACCCCCTGCCCTGCCTCTCAAATTCTTCATATCAGAGAGATCATATGATAATTGTCTTTCTCTGACTGACTTATTTCACTTAGCATAATACCCTCTAGTTCCATCCACGTCATTGCAAATGGCAAGATTTCGTTTCTCTTGATGGCTGCATAGTATTCCATTTATATATATCACATCTTCTTTATCCATTCATCTGTTGATGGACATCTAAGTTCTTTCCATAATTTGGCTATTGTGGACATGGCTACTATAAACATTCGGGTGCACATGCCCCTTCGGATCACCACATTTGTATCTTTAGGGTAAATATCCGGTAGTGCGATTGCTGGGTCATAGAGTAGCTCTATTGTCAACTTTTTGAGGAACTTCCATACTGTTTTCCAGAGTAGCTGCACCAGCTTGCATTCCCACCAACAGTGTAGGAGGGTTCCCTTTTCTCCTCATCCTGGCCAACATCTGTTATTTCCTGACTTGCTAATTTTAGCCATTCTGACTGGTATGAGGTGGTATCTCCCTGTGGTTTTGATTTGTATTTTTCTGATGCTGAGTGATGTTGACCACTTTTTCATGTGTCTGTTGGCCATTTGGATGTCCTCTTTCCTGAAATGTCTGTTCGTGTCTTCTGCCCATTTCTTTTTTTTTTTCTTTAAGATTTTTATTTATTTATTAGAGAGCGAGAGACTGAGAATGAGAGGGGAGAAGGTCAGAGGGAGAAGCAGACTTCCCGCAGAGCCGGGAGTCCGATATGGGACTCGATCCCGGGACTCTGGGATCATGACCTGAGCCGAAGGCAGTTGCTCAACCAACTGAGCCACCCAGGCGCCCTTCTGCCCATTTCTTGATTGGATTATTTGCTCTTTGGATGTTGAGTTTGGTAAATTCTTTATAGATTTTGAATACTAGCCCTTTATCTGATAGGTCATTTGCAAATATCTTCTCCCATTCTGTCAGTTGTCTTTTTGTTTTGTTGAGTGTTTCCTTTGCTGTGCAAAAGCTTTTGATCTTGATGAAGTCCCAATAGTTCATTTTTGCCCTTGCTTCCTTTGCCTTTGGAGATGTTTCTAGGAAGAAGTTTCTGTGGCTGAGGTTGAAGAGGTTGCTGCCTGTGTTCTCCTCAAGGATTTTGATGGATTCCTGTCTCACATTGAGGTCTTTGATTATTTTGAGTCTATTTTTGTGTGCGGTGTAAGGAAATGGTCCAGTTTCATTCTTCTGCATGTGGCTTTCCAGTTTTCCCAACACCATTTGTTGAAGAGACTGTCTTTTTTCCATTGGATATTCTTTCCTGCCTTGTTGAAGATTAGTTGACCATAGAGTTGGGGGTCCATTTCTGGGCTCTCTATTCTGTTCCATTGATCTATGTGTCTGTTTTTGTGACAAGGCCCACTTTTAAGTTTAATTTGTGTTTTTAACATTTTCTCCATCACTTTCTTAAGTTTGTGAGTCAACCAAAGAGTATATTCAGCCCTAATTTGTAGCATTCTACAATTTCTAAGACATAAATATTCCCAACATGTCCAGTTCCAAGACACCAAGATGACAGCCACGAGCATGGAATTGCTTGGAGATGTGTGCCCCACACTCCTGCATCTCTACTTCCCTAGGGGCATGATAACAAAATAATTAGAAAGTGATAAGATTTTGACTATCGATTACCTTTGTTTTTAATGTATTTTAAATTAATACTCTTGTAAGTATATATACTTCAGTGTTCAACGATCTCTGTGTTTAACAAACAACTTGCAATGTTCCTGAAAATCTAAGTCATCCTTTATGGCCCAGTTTAAGCCAGCTCCAGCTTCCCACTGCTCTGAGTTCTGCTAAGCACACAGTCCCATACCCGGATGAGCCCTGTTCCTCTCCCATCTCTAGGGTCGACCCCACACCTGCTGATGCGGAGAACTTGGCCTCCTCATCAGTTTCCATAAGAAACCTAATCACACCACACATTGCTTGTAATATGTGGTCTCTACTAGAGACTATTGGGGTCACAGAGTGTAGTAAACAGCATTCCATTAGGTAATTCTCACAAGTGAATCCATTTTTCTGAATTTCACTTTATCCAGTGGTGGTGTTTTGTGTTTTCCCCCTTCTTTCTTCTCTCTCCTGGTACCCTGGAGTACTAGGTTCATCGTCTCCTCTCTCAGCTTCCCTTCATCTAGGAGGAAACTAAGCCATTCTTTCCTGCCCTCAGCAAAGCGGCAGCCCCCCACCCTCCTCTCACCTCTGCTCTTCACCAATCTCAGGGGTTTTCTGGGTCCAGAAGAAAATCTGAACCCAGCACAAAGATGTTGGGAGAAAGTTCCAGCATCCTCACCCTATTCCCCACCCTGTCTGCGCCTCTGAAAGGCATTAGAGAGCCAGCCCATTTCCATCCTAGCTTCGAGCATCCCCTTCTGTCTTCATCGTCATGTAGGCAGTTTATTGTATTGGGGTAATTTTCTTTTCCTAAAGAAGTTTTAGCTCGAAGAAAGCTTAGCTAGCATCTCAGATTTAACCAAGGGGCATGTTGCCAAAGCAGGCCTCAAGGCTGAGGGATAGTGACCCCTCTGTGCCTTCAGTGTTTAATCTCTCCTCCAGGCGCAGGGAGAGAAAGGTATGAGTGGACCCAGAAACAAGCTGACTCCTAGAAATGGAATTAGGTCATTGGCTACAAATTTCTTGTTGTTGGAGCTGATTTGCATTTCCAACAGGCAAGTTTTTAGACTAAAGTCTGAGGTTAAACACAGTGAGGTATTTAATTTTCCCTAACTCTGCTCCCCACAGCATCTCCTCAGTACCCAGAGGGAGTTTGTGTGGAGAAAGAGTGTGAGTCTAAAGGAGGAATGTGCCTCCAAGAAAAGCTATGGCAGGGACATGAACAAAACTATCCTTAAATAAGGGTGGGGAGAGGAAGGACAGGAGGGTGAACATGATTAAAAAAAAAAATACTCATATTAGGTTCCTAGGGTTGCTGTAACAAAGAACAACAAACTGGGTGGCTTAGACAACAGAAATTTATTGTCTCATAGTTCTGGAGGCTGGAAATCCAAGATCAAGGTCTATGCCTTGGCTTGTCAATGGTGTCCTGAGTCTTCATATTGTCTTTCCTCTGTACTTGTCTGTCTCTGTCCAAATTTCTCCTTTTATAAGGAGATAGTCATATTGGATTAGGGCCCATCCTAATGACCTCATTTTAACTTGATTATCAGCAAAAAAGATCCAATTTCCAAATAAGGTCACATTCACAGGTCCTGGGGTTTAGGGCTTCAACATTATTTTGGGGGACACATTTCAACCCCTAATGTCCAGTATAATAATAATCTTTGTCTTTTAGCTAGGCATTTAGCCCATTTATGTTTAAAGAAATTACTGATAAATTTGGGTTTAAATACATATCTTATGTTGTGTATTCTTTTTGTCCCACTCATTCTATTTCTTTTACCCATCTATCCTGCCTTCTTTTGGAATTTTTTTTTTTAGTATTTAATTTTTTTCTATTCCTTGAAAGTTAAGCACTCTGTTTTCTATTGTATTATTATCTGGCTAGTGGCAGTATCTTTTCAGAGATCTGCACACTCCCCTACCCCAACATTAGGGCAGCTTTCCTTATTGTCAGATGTGGGTGGGGGTTAGGTGGGACAAGTTTACAACTGGCTCACTCTTCCCTGAGGTTATAGCCCTTTGGATGAGCCCTAACTTCCATACCAATTCTCAAGGGCTCCATTTCACTTATATTTTGGCCTGATAATTTTTTATATTTATTTATTTATTTATTTTTAAAGATTGTATTTATTTATTTGACAGAGATAGAGAGATCACAAGTAGGCAGAGAGGCAGGCAGAGGGAGAGGGGGAAGCAGGCTCCCTGTTGAGCAGAGAACCCGATGCGGGGCTCGATCCCAGGACCCTGAGATCATGACCTGAGCCGAAGGCAGAGGCTTTAACCCACTGAGCCACTCAGGTGCCCTGGCCTGATAATTTTTTAAAGATTTTATTTATTTGCTTGAGAGAGAGGGGAGGAGCTGAGAGAGAAGGTCAAACAGACATTGCACTGAGCGTGGAGCTTGATGCAGGGCTCGATTCCACAACCCTGAGATCATGACCTGAGATGAAATCAAGAGTCGAATGCTTAAAGGAAGAGCCACCTGGGCACCCCTGGCCTGATAATTCTTTTTTTTTTTTTTTTAAGATTTTATTTCTTTATTTGATAGGGAGATAGAGAGCACAAGTAGGCGGAGCAGCAGGCAGAGGGAAAGGGAGAAGCAAACTCCCTGCTCCGTGGGAAGCCTGATGTGGGGCTTGATCCCAGGACCCCAGGATCATGACCTGAGCTGAAGGCAGCCATTTAACCAACTGAGCCACCCAGGCATCCCTGATAATTCTTTATATATTGTCAGCTCCTCTATACTTTCATTAATCTTACATTTTATCCATTGTGTGTGGCTGTTTTCAATGGATCCAAAGAACCTAGTATTCTATATTTCCAGGAATAGAATTCCAAAGATTTTCAGGATGGCACATATCTTCTAATCAACATTCAAAATATGGCACTGACACTGGTTTTGTCTCTAATGCTTTCATGTTTTCAAAAGTAGTCTAATGCAGTATATATACGTATTATGGAATGGAAGAGAATTTAGAAACCAATAACCTACCCAATCTCCTGTCTTTGGAAGATGAAGTCCAGCCAGAAGCACTGAATGGGCTTCTCAGAGTCCCATGTGAGCTGGTGGCAGACCCAGGATTCAAACCCCAGCCATGTCTCCGAGCCCTGTGTTCCAGCCCCTCCCTTGTTGGGCGTCAGCGATGTGTAGTTGATGACTGAAGTCATACCAGTTCTCAGTGTCCATCTCCCAGGGGAGGAAATATGGGTGCTCTCCCTCTTGTCATGCCCTCCCCTGATTCTATCAGGAATAGTGATAATGAACATTTACTGAGTCCTCACTTTGTTCTAGCCCTATTCTAAATGTTCACATTTAAATCTTGCCACATCCCTGTGAGGGATATTATTATCCTCACACAGGTAAAGAAAGGCAGGCTCCAAAATCCCAAGTTATAAGAGTTCCTCACGCTGAGGGGCTGAGTTGGACTTTGAGCCCAGATCCAAAAGCTAGTGTTCCAATGTATGTGCCCACTGCCACCCCGAACTTACTTTTAAATTTTGCTTTGTTGCTTCATCCCTGCCGATGTGTAGGTCGTCCACATGTCATACTCCCACAACCACATTTTCTGTCCTTAGATTATCAACTTCTTGCTGTCAGTGTACTTCTGTTCTTGCCACACTTGCAAATTTCTAGAAAAATACTTCAATTTTTACAGTAACTAACCCCTTCTCCATTAGTGGCCCCTGGCCACACATCTCAGTTTGCAAACAGACCCTCCCCTTCCCCAACTCTTTCCAGTGGTTCTCTAGCAAATGTCTTAGGGAAGGTCTTCCCTGAAAGACAGCTGGAGCGAGAAACTCTCCAAGCCCTTATTTTGGATCTGTAAATGGAAAAGAAAGATGAGCTGCTCCCACATTCCCCAACCCCCTTTGGTGGAGACGCCAGTTGGCAGGGGCCGACTCTCTACTCTTCTGCTTCACCCACCACAATACTCTACTCCAGCAAAGCACAGCCCCTCGGGAAGCTGCTGGCAACCACGCCCTGGTGGAGGGGTCACCACATCCTTTTGATTGAGGTTTTGAATTTCAGGTGAAGGTGCCAACTTTGCCAGCATCTGTACAGGGCTGTTGGCTTTGAAGGCCAGGGATTAGCTCCAGTATATGTCAGAGCACGGCGTCTCAGGCACCTAATCTCTCTCCAGTCTTATGCTTCCAAGAAAGAAGCTTTGCCTCCCTTCTTCCCTTCCATTTTACCCAGTTTATGCTGCCAGATCCTGCTTTTAATATTTAAAAAATAAATGATATTTTAGAATAGGCTTAGATTTACAGGAGAGTTGCAAAGGTAAAACAGAGCATTCTCATATACCCCTTGCCTGCTTTCCTCTATTGTTAACATTTTATATTACTATGATACATTTGTCTCAACTAGGGAACCAATAGTAATACATCATTATTAAATCATGTTCATATTTTATTCAGACTCATTAGTTTCTCCGTATTCTATTCCAGGATCTTGCCAGGATATCATATTAACATTTAGTCATCTCATCTCCTTAGGCTCCTCTGGGCTGTGAAAGTTTCTCAGAGTTCCCTTGTTTTTGATGACATTGGCAGTTTTGAGGAGTATGGGTCAAGCGTTTTGTAAAACGTTCATAACTTGGGTTTGTCTGATGTTTTTCTAATGATTAGACTGGGGTTATGGGTTTGGGGAAGAAGATTCCAGAGGTAGGGTGTCATTCCCATCATGCGATGTCAAGGGTGCATATATCAACGTGGATTCTCACTGTGGATGGTGACCTTGATCATTTGCCTGAGGTGGTGTTTGATGGGTTTCTCTACTGTGAAGTCACTACCCCCACATTTCTATCCTGTCCTTTTTGGAAGGAAGTCACTATGTGGAGTTCACACTTAAAGAGTGGGAAGTTATGTTCCACAATAAACTATTTGGAATATTTATGCATAAGAGGTTTATCTGTTCTCCTCCATGGATTTACTTAGTCAATCATTCATTTATGTCAGTATGGAGTCACGGATATATATGTTATACTTTGAATCAGAATCCATTACTCATGATTTGTTGGTCATATTGTTCCAGATTTGGACCCTGGAAGCTCTTTCCATGGATTCCTGTGTTCCTATAACCTACCCTCATCATTGTGTGTGTGTATGTGTTTAGTACTCTCTTACTTTCTGGGATGAGGTCCCAACCTCATCTTGTATATTTTCTGCCCTTGTCCTTCAATCAGCCATTTCTCCAAGGAGCGCTTGTTCCTTTTTTTGAAGAACGATACTAGATACCAAGATAGGACCCTTCTGTTTTATTTTGTCCATTTAAAAAACAAAATGCAACAAAAAAAACTATTAAAAAAACCCCACAAAAACCCAACAATGGCAAAGGCAAATGCCCTGCTAGAGAATAGCATCCCTGTATGTTGGGGCATACAAGGAGCTCCTTATTCCACACATAGGAGAGGCACTGACAGAGGGGCCTCACATCACACCAAAGGACATTCCTAGTCCCTACGCTCATGTCTATTTTAGGAGCCCTCTAAAATGGGATGTGACTCCCTTTCAGGTTTTTTTTCCCCTTTATATTAGGTAATGAGATAGAAATTTCAAGATGCAAAAAAAAAAAAAAAGAAAAAAAAAAGAAATTTCAACATGCTAGGTCAAAGGTATGCCTCCTGATGGTCTATTCTCTTACCAAGAAGAATTTTTAAAAAGTCATGTACCACCCACAGGTACATGAGATTTCTTCTTTGTTCAAAAGTCCCAGCGGTTGTTTGAGGGGTTGGATGAATGCCGGTGGTTTGCTCTGCAACTAGCTGACTTATTCTAATTCCATCAGTTGCTTTATCTGAGCAGAAATGATGGGCAGAGGTAACAGCCAACTCTATTTGTATTACTTCCTTGGAGGTGGGTTCAACAATGAGATCTTTGCTAATAAATATTAAAATAGCAAGCAAGCATTAGATCTTAAGGTTGTTACAATGCTTATACGAACGGGAAACTCTCCACCATCACTATCCTCACCATTGTCACCATTGTCACATCACCATCCTTCTAGGGAAGGGTCATGAGGATCTTTGTGCAATTTACTTAAAGACCACAGAGGGAACAATGATGACTTTCTCACCAGATCTTGCTTTTCCCCCATCAACATCATTATCTGTATGTTGGTTGGAGAGCTTTAAGTCTGTAACGGAGGATTTAACCAAGGTCCTTCTAGAGCCCACTGCCTGCAGTTCTTGAAGATTGCTGCCACCAGCCTCTCCATCGCAAGCCATGCAGGGCAGCATATCATTCTTAGAAGGACTGTCAGAGTGACCCGCGGTGCATGACCTGGGAGGACAGGCAGGGTAATGCAGCCCTTCTCACACTCGGCAGGTGAGGGAACCATGCCAAAGTCATGGTCACTGAGTCACAGCCAGTTTCTGGTCCCCTCCTTCCCACCACTGAGGTGTCTTTGAGATTATTTTTACAGTATTTAGCAGAGCATAGCTACATGGCGGGCCCTTTAATTTTTCAAATGCTAAACACAGAATAAGATGATATCTCTGTTAACTGTAGTTTCTGACTAACATTGGGTCTCTTGCCAGAGCCCCAGATTCCACACCTAGACAGCCCTGGGCAACCAGGGTGCTCACGTTTGACTGATTTCATTTTAAATTCAATTCAATGAATTTTAATTCATTTCCATACGTCTCACTGCACTCTCGATGTCGCTCCGCAGCCACACCCTATTCTCCCCTCCCCCCTCCTAGTTCATGAACACACCCTCCTCTATCCTCACACTCGGACTTCCAGTAGCACCAGCACGGAGAAATTAGAAGCTATCAGAAGAGACCTTTTGTAAGTTCCCATCTCCACATCCATCCCCCCCCCCACCACCACCAGATCGGGGCCATTATACGCTGCTTTGCAATAAAATAGATGAAAGACCCGCGTTTCTCTCTGTGGCCTTGACCCAGCCCTCCCACTCACCCGCCTCCATTCACTAAATTCATCCTCTCTCACCTTCTAAAGTCCTGATGCCGCCAGCTCTCCAAGCACTCCCCTGGATCATCCTTCTTTCCCTCTCAGCTGGATTATTTCCCTTGGCATTAAAGCATGTCTCTCCCGTCTCTCTCTCTCTCTCTCTCTATATATATATATATTAAAAGACTTTTTAAAATGTTTTAATTATGGTAAAAGACACGTGGCATAAAATGTATCGTCATACCCACTTCTAAGTGTACAACTCAGCAGTAAGTACATTCACATGGCTGTGCATTCCATCTCTAGAACTTCACCTTGCAAAACAGAAACTCTGTTCCCATTAAACATTGGCCCATTCCCTCTTCCCTCCAGCCCCTGGAGAACACCATTCTATTTTCTGTTTCCATGAACTTGCCTCTTCTAAGTACCTTAAATTAGTGGAATCATCCAATATTTGTCTTTTTGTGACTGGCTTATTTCATTTAGCAAATATGTTCAAGACTCCTCCATGTTGTAGCATGGGCCAGAATTCCCTTCTTCTTCTTCAAGGCTGAGTAATATTCCCTTGTGTGTATCTATCACCTCATGTTTACCCATTCATCTGTCAGTGGACATTGGTAGTTGCTTCCTTGTGGACTATTGTGAATAGCGCTACTATGAGCATGAGTGGACAAGCACCACTTGGAGATCCTGCTTTCAGTTCTTTTGGACATAGACCCGGAAGTGGAATTGCTAGGTAATTCTATTTTAAATTTCTTGAGGAACTGCTGTATTGCACCTTTTTACATTCCTTCCAGCAGTGCACAAGGGTTCTGATTTCTCCATATCCTTGCCAACACTTATTATTTTTCTATTCGTTTTTGGTAGTAGCTGTCCTAGTGGATGTGAGGTGATCTCTCATTGTGGGGCAAAAATTACTTGATCTGACTTTTCCTTCTTGCTATGGCTAATTTTTGACTTCCCTTTCAGACAAGCCTCCTTGAAAGAGTTGACTTTAACTCCTGATCCCAATGCTTCCCCTCCCATTATTTCTTGAGCTAATCCCAATCAGGTTCTCATCCCACCCACTGCACTACCCCCTCTATGCTAAGAAGTTGCTACATCTAATGGCCACTTCTAGTATTCCTTGTGATCAGAGCTTTTAACATGGCTGACCACTCTCTCCTTCATGAAACATTTTCTCTGTTTGGCTCCCACAAGACCCCACTCTCCCAGTTTTCTTTCCACCCCACTGGATGTCTTTTCTGGTTTCTTTTGCTGGTTCCTCCTGGTCTCTCCAAGACACTACATGTTGGAGTCTTGCAGGGCTCAGTGCTTGAATTTTTCTCTTCTCCATCTATACTCCTTCTTTTGTTCTCTGATGAGCTCACTCATTATTATGGCCTTAAATATCAACTTCAAATTGATGATTCAATATGGGGGATGGGGTCTGCATATATGGGTGGGGTCTGCAAATATATTAAAAACAGAATGCACACCCTTGCTACGCAAAATGTGGTCCTAAGACTAGCAGCATCAGTACTGCCTAGAAGCTTGTTAAAAATGCAGAATTTCAGGCTTCACCACAGACTTCCTGAATCAGAATCTATATTTTAATAGGATTCCTCAGGTGACTAGTTGCACCTTAAATTTGAAAAACAGTGGAGCAGTGGCCTCAACCTTAACTACGTACTAGAATCACCTTTTAAAACTCCTGATGCCTTGGTCCCATTCCCAGAGAAAGATTTAATTGACCTGGAGTAGAGAACAGACAAAGATTAGTGGTGAAGAGGTGAAGTGATTGAATTATTCATTATTTTTTGGTAGAGAACAAGGATTAGACAATTTTCTGTCAAACCTTGCTACGGAGAGTGATTTCTTGGCATTGACGTAATCAACCGACCAGTCATCTCCATTTTATTCCATATCAGCAAATTTCAGCTCCTCATTTTTTATTTCAAATGGGTCCTTCAAGGTGGCTACTTCTCACCACCAGAGAATACACTCATGTCCACACTCAGGCTGCCCTTGACAGTTTCTTCTGTAGGAAATAAACACTGAACAGTATGGCAGCCCCTTGGAGGAATGGTTTCTGCTTTCTTTTCCAGCAGGATCCAGCAATCTTTGTGAGCTGAAAGCTCAGCAGAGAGTGAGGAGACCTTCCAAATCGCTCCTTGGGTAGCTGTTGAGAAAGCCCTGTCCACAGGATTCTAGGGATTCGAAGCCTGGGTACTGTCCCCTCCCCTAAATTCTGCACTCAAATGGCGCACAGGCTTCAACTGTTCATACCTTTTGTATTCCCACACTCACTGCCTGACACCAGTCATTTCCTGGGTGGCTCCACTGTAAGATTAGGGTGCAGAGCTGATTTCTAAATTTGACCCCAAACATGAATCTTTATCATGAACTTGAATCTGAAGTTCAGACCCTTAGCTGCACAATAGAAAGGTATGGAAACATGATAGAGTAGCAATGGTTAACCCATATCCAGGAAAAATTGGGGGCAAGTGTTGAGTGCATGTCCAGATTTTCCTTGACCAAATGGGCTCTGTCTTGCAGCTCAAGTCTCGGGTTCTTATGACTCCTTTAGCCCTCTCACCTCCGCGAAGTACACCGGAGCCTGACCTCAGCTCCATCCCTCAGGCTGCAGCCACCATACCCAGCTTGGCGGCCCCACAGGCTCTCACAGGTAGGTCAGCTGAATGACCTCTAAGGCTGTGATGGCCAGCCTGCCATCTATCAGATGCTTTGTGAACTGGAGAGCTGCCACTGAGATAGCCCTAATGAAGGATTTAGTTGTTAGCTAGACGGCAGGGAGGATGACCAAATTCTCTGAGAACATTAGTTTAAGTGTCTCACAGACAGGATTACTTGAAACTTGGTTTTCAATGCATCTCAGGTTCAGCTTGTTGTCTTGGGGTGGGACTAGAAAGGGTGGTTTGGTGGCCCAGTGTTTTCTTTTCAGAGACATGTTTACCTTTCACCAAGAGTGAGCCTGCTTACCGTGAAGAGTTTCCAACCCTGTGTTTGTGATTCCAGATCTCCTAAGGACTCTAATTTCTCTTAGTCCCACCTGGTGTCTCCAATCCAGTCAGAGTAGAATTTAGTCCAGACTTTCTTATGGAGTGTCCAACAACAAACATTTCTATCATGAGTACCAGCAGTAAGATGGCATTTCTCCTCTCTCTCTCTCTCTCTCTCTCTCTCATACACACAAACACACACACTATCCCCCTCATTACAAACCACCCAACTCCCAACCCACTTGATTTCCTTCAATTTCCCTCCCATTGCTCTTAGGTAAAAATCAAACTTGTTTATGTGGCCAGCAGAGCCCTGTAGTTCATTGGTCTCCTCTCAGTCCCTAGAGCACCACCCCCACAGGATTTTATTATATTGCCTTCCCTCTATCTGGAATGATTCTCCTCTCTGGTCATATTTCTCGTCCCTTCCACTTCAGTTCAGGCATAACTTGCTCCAGAAGGCCTTCACTGATTTTCCTGCCAGGGTCCCCACGATGGGCCCTCTTAACCCCTCCCCAGTGTATCTTGAAGTGACAGTCCTGCATGGCTTCTTGGAGTGTTCTAGTAACTCCACCTTCCCAGAGGGACCTCCAGCTCTGTGAAGCCAGGGATCCCTGGAATCTGTAGGGAAGACCTAGGATAGTGCCTGGCATGAAGGTCCCTTATTGATTACATTTCCTTAATCATCTGGGATGAGTACAAGAGAAGGCATCCTGGTGGGGTGGAAAGAGCACAGGTTTTGACATCAGAAAGGCTTGAGTCCAAATCCTTGTTTCACCCCTAATTACACTTTAGAGCAGCCGTCCAACCATTAAGCCTCATTTCTTCATTAGTTTCTTCATTAGTGAAGGAAATAATCATACCCTACTCCCAGGCTTGTCTTGAGAATCAAACAAGATAAAATATACAAAGTGCCTGGAATAGAGTAGGTGCTCAATAAAAACTAACTTTCTCCACCTTTGTTGTTACTGCTTAATCCTTCCCATAACCTACTGGTCTCTTCAAGTCCCTTTTGAACACTCCTTTGCCCTAGTGACCCCCAAGGTAAGATCCTCATAACCAGGGATGGGGGCCAGGTGGGATAGAAGAGGAGTCCTTGCCGTAGGGAAGAAAATATGACACCTACATTAATATTTATTTTAATCTCATCCTTTAAAATTTTCTATTTCTTGGTTATGTTTTAAAATGCATGCAATATATTAAAACAATCAAGAATGTATATTTCCTACAAATAAACAAACACATTTTGGGCCATGTGCTCAAATATATTGATGGGATCTATGACTTTAAAAGTGTGGGGACCACCGGTTGGGCTCACCTAAATGGGCAGCTGAGTATTTAATATCTCTGTGATTATAAATAGCACTCTCTTTATAACTTCATTGAGTATATAGTCTTTGGAGTAATCATCATTTGAATTTTTTATTCACTGCAAGTTAACAAAAAAAAAAAAATCAACAAACATTATGTGTAGTTTAACAGCTCCTTTGGAGGGGAGGGGAGATTTTGTATGTGTACATGCCCAGATGGAAATACATTTATATACATGGTCCACACGGACCTCCATAAGTGTCAGCAATTCTGATTTGTACGTCAGAGGGGACCCACCTGCCTATCTGTTTCCAACCAAGAGGTTCTCTTGAGAGTGAGCCCCAGAAGTTGGGGGTGACGGGCTCTTTTGCCTCTTGTACTTCCCAACTTGGGAAGAATCAGTCCCACCTTTGTTTTTTCCAGCTTTCCCAAGGTGAGGGCCAAGGGGGCATGGCTGAGGCATCCCCCATGCACACAGAACAGCCCACCGGGCTGATGCAACCGTTGCTGAGGGCTTCGTGGGTCTCTGTTTCCACAGTCTGCCTCTACATCAACAAGCAAGCCAATGCAGGGCCATACTTGGAGAGGAGGAAGCTGCAGCAGCTCCCTGAGCACTTCGGGCCCGAGAGGCCATCGGCGGTCTTGCAGCAGGCCGTGCAAGCGTGTATCGACTGTGCCCACCAGCAGAAGCTGGTCTTCTCCCTGGTCAAACAGGGCTATGGTGGCGAGATGGTATCAGGTAAGGCCCCGGGGCAGGTTGTGTGAGGAGGGTGTGCGTGTCTCTCTGAAGAGGAAAGAAGCCATAATCAGGCTTGGGGGACAGTGGTTGTAGCCAGGTCTGTCTTCTATCTGCTGCGCTCCGGGGGCCTTAAATGAGCTTGTGTGCTGGAGGCCTCTCTCTGGGGTCAAGCAGAAGATGCTTCCAGACCTGGACAAGACGACTGAACATCTGAATCCTCTTTTGCTACCACCCGCCCCCACTTCCAGCTCATCAGTAAATCCTATTGCTCTTACTTGAAAATATATCCAGAATCCAGCCATGTTTCACCACTCCCAGCAGCCACTCTGATGCTTTAAAAGTCAAAGTCAGATCATGACCCCCCTCTGCTCTACACCTTCCGTGGTTCTCACGCCACTCCAAGAGAAACCCCACGTCCTTATGAGGACCCAGAGGCCCTAAGTGACCTGGTCCCGGCTACCACTGCCATCTCCTGGTCACTTCTCCTGAATCCCCACTCTGCTGCAGCTACGGTGGCCACCTTGCTGTTCCCTCTGCTATCTGCAGCCACGCTCCTGCCTCAGAGTGTTTGTCCCTGCAGTTCTGTCTGGAATGCTCTTATCCCGGATATGCACGCGTGACTCACTCCCAGACTTTCTTCAGGTTTCTACTCAAATGGCGCCTTATCCAAGAGCCCCATTCTGACCACTCTGAAATAGCAGCCCTTGTCGCTATCTGTTCTCCTTTACTCCACCTCGTTCTTTCTTCCTGGCACGTATCACCACACAGGGCAGTGGGGAAACTCATGGTCCCAAGCACCTCTCAAGGGCTGGGTTGTTGGTTTTTTTAAAAGATGCTTTGGGGTCATTCTCTTCTCCCGTTGTCACCACTGTCCTCCAGTTTCAGCCCCACCCAAGGCTCTCTACACAACTGTCATCACCACCTGCCGTTAAGCCCTGGAACACCAGGTCTTTGCAAGATGTCTTGATTCCAAGGGGACAGACTGGTGTCTTCTTTGGCCCAGCCCCAAGGTCATGGCCTCCAAATCACCAGGGAATAGGGAGAAGATTCCCCAGCAACGGTGATTGTGCACATGACCCTGCCAGCTGTCTAAGGGAACGGGGAGGGGTGACTTTAATGTCTCTGGGTATTTTATTTATCCCTAGCTCCCCAGGGCTTGGGGACAGGGAGGTTGTCCAACACAGCTTCCAGAGCTGTGATGGGTTCCGCCCACCTTCTGGAGCTCCCTCTGAGCAGGAAGCTGGGTCTGACTTGCTGGTAACTGATTAAAATAGAACTTGGCAAGGTTCAGGTGCATGTGTCTGACCCAGGGTGACTTTTAAGAAACTTTTGCAGACGCAGAGACAGGAGGAAGAAGTACTGCACTAGGAGAGGCCGGGAGAAGAGTCTTGCTGTCAGCCTTCTGAGAGCGCACTGGCCATTCTTCTCTGGATTCTTGTCTGAGAGCCGGGTTCTCAAACCTAGGCTGCCCTCTGAGGTTGAAGGCCTCGTTCTTTTCCTTGCTGAGTAGCAGGGGCCAAGACACAGACTTGGTGCTGAGAGAAAGCTGCTCCTGTACCGTGTGCCCACCCTCTTGAGCAAATCCCATCTGAGTTCTTTGCGGCTCCCCTCCCTAAGCCGGGAGAGCCAACCCCATCTTCCCTGCTCTCCTGCTCAGCCTTTCCGTGGCCTCAGGGGCCTTGGCACTGGGGGACAGGTTCTGCAGTGCCTGACGCCAACACACGCATGGGCAGAGCCCTGCTGCCAACTTTCCCTTGGCCGAGGGATTCCCAGGGAGTCCAGAGCTCAGCACGTTGGTCTTAGTGTCTTGGAAAAGGCTCTGGGGAACCCCTCATGCTGCCTCCTTGAGGTTGCAAAGTGGCAAGGCAGCCTTTCGCATTACCAGTGGTGATGTGGGACCTCAGAGAGGCTATGATAGTCCCAAGATGGCTCAGGGAGGAACTCAGGGAGAAATAGTTAGACTCTCCCACTTTGTACTTAGAACCCAATCCTTAGGGCACTGCTTTCCCAGCATTCCCATGGCACAACACAGGCAACAGCGACGTTGGTGCCGACACAGTGGGCCAAAGGAACCAGACTGCCGTGAGTGAGCCCAGGGCCATCCCAAAGGCTAAAGGAGCAGTATCGCAGTACCCATAAGCCTCATGCTCTGCCCAAGCCACACTATCCCAGAGGGGTTGACCTCATGGTGTCACAAATGCCACATCTGCTTCTAGCAGGTAGCCCTTCCAGGCACCTCTGGGAGTGCATGCACACTGATCTATGGGACAGACCTGACGACCCAGACTCTCCTTCTATGGGTTCAGTTTCCATCACGCTTGGTCTTCTAAAATATTGGAGGCCAACAGCAATGCTCACACTACGAGGGAATTTCCAGACTGAGCGGCCAGGATAAACCCGTTAGTGAGCACACGTGGGCAGCTCTTTGCCAGCTCTCCCAAACAGAGTCACCCAGAGTATTAACGTGACAGGCAAGTGCCACTTAGAGGCCACATGAGTCAGGAAAACCACTCTGGGCCCTCTTCTCAATCTCCTCATCTGTAACATGGGGTAATAACCTCTTGTCGACTATCCTCACAGGATAGTCAGGAGACCTGAATGAGGTGATGGATATGAAGGCTCTTGTCAAATTATAAAGAGCTATACATTCACAAAAAAATGGATTCTTTTGATTTCCTAATTAAAATGTGTGGTTTTGTTTTAGTTCTAAAATCAAAACTAGTTCTGGTGTTGCCCCTGCCCCAGCGCCCACCATGATCCTGCCTTTGGGAGATAAAACGTGAAAAACAGGGCTACCCTCAGGTGTTGACAATGAGTGGCCGAGGCCTGGCAGGGAGCAAAGTGTCCTCTTAGGGTCTACTCCTGTGTTCCTCACAGTAGAGCTGGTATGCAAGCTTCCTGGGGTGAGAGACGCCATGAGGACAATTACAGAAAGGAACGTGCTGGAAGTCAACATATTTCTTCTAAATTCCAGTAACCCTGTAGACATCGAATTTCATCTAGAGTCACCATGGAGAGATTATTGTCCTTTTTGAAGATACCTTCCCAGAAGAGTAGAAAGAACCCTGAATTCTGTGTTGCCGGATTAGATCTAGAGACCTCAGCATGAACTCGGGTTTATTTGGATGTATCTATCTATCTATGGATCTAGATCTAGAACTACCTCTCAATCTATTGATTGACCTAGCTCTATCTTTCTCTCTCTCTAAATATATATATAGACAGATAGACAGAGACATAATCTTAACAGGATTGTATATATGCATATATTTCTTAGCTCTCTCCACTGAAAAGACCCCAGAGTTCCTGACACCCCAGTAACAATGAGCATATCCAAATCTTGGTTTCTAGATACCATTCTTTAGTAACAAGGAACCGGAGTTGTTGGAGAAATGGCTGATTTTAGGGCAGGGGCAGGGAAATTCAAGATGAATCTGAAACATATTGAAGTTTCAGTAACCAACAAGTTGTTAAAAAATAAAAAATAGGGGCATGTCATAGGGACACAGGACATGGAAAGTCCCAAAGACACAAGATGGAACAATCTGACCAACAAAATAAATAACGTAGTACTGGATCACCCACAGTACAAAATAAATATATTGTGTCTATACAGATATTAATAAATGATTGAATGAATGAATGGAGGACAATGGACAATTCTTTCTTATAGAAGAATTCTGAATGATAGAGAGAGACTCTTCCCTCCTTAAGAGGTAGAGCTCAATCCTTCCATCACCCTTGAGTGTGGGCACGAACTTTTGACTTGTTTCCAAGGAATGAAATATGGAAAGTACAGTGGAGAAATGCAGCAAACCAGCAAACCATCTGGCCAGGTGATGAAGGCTGACATCCCAGGGATGTCATGTGGACATCACGTACCTCTGATCTGATGTGATGAGAGGGGCACTTCCCTTCTCCCCCCAAAACCTTAACCTCAGTCAGATCATGAGAAAAACATCAGACAAACCCCAATTGAGGGACATTTTACAAAGTACCTGACCAGTACTCTTCAAAACTTTCAAGGTTATTTGAAACAAGGAAAGACTGGGAACCAGTCCCAAACCAGAGGAGACTCAGGAGACATGACAACTAAACCCCAGAGTGGGCTCCTGGATGAGATCTCGAAACACAAACAGGGCATTGAGTGAAGAAACAGGTGAAATCCAAATAAAGCTTAGTTAAAACCCAAGCACAACTACACAAACACAACCTCCTCCCATGAACCTGTGGCTTTCTTGTGCCCCACTCTGAGTGGTTGTGTCTGTGGTTTTCCAGTCTCGGCATCCTTCGATGGGAAACAGCACCTGCGGAGCCTGCCTGTAGTGAACAGTGTCGGGTATGTCCTTCGCTTCCTTGCCAAGCTGTGCCGAAGCCTCCTGTGTGATGACCTCTTCAGCCACCAGCCCTTCCCCAGGGGCTCCAGTGGCTTAGAGGAAGCCCAGGAGAAGAAGGAAGGCAGGATGGAGTCAGGTAGGCTTTGTCTGTCTGTCTTCCCTGTGCCTGAGGTGGTCCCAGGTGTCCCTGCCTTCCTGGCAGCTCCTGAGAGTTCTCCTTATGAAGGCTCCTAGGCTGCCTCATTGTCGCCCCCCACGCCAGGAGAGCTCAGGCATGGCCAGGACCAAGGGTATCTAGACAGTCCTCACCCAGGCTGCAGTGGGAAGAGATTGCTCCAGCTACTGAGAGCTGAGAGTTATAGCTTTTAGGCTTATGCTGCTAGAATTTATATAATGAGACCACATCACATATAACGAATTATTTTATTCACTCTCCTCTAATTTAGACTCTTGGGCATTTATCCATCATTGTTGAGTCACCACTACACCACTACAGGAACTAAGAAACCCTGAAGAAGCTAGGGCTAAGAAATAGATTATGTGGGTCTTGCCTGGGGGTCTCAGCTACCCACCCATGTCAATAAATAGTGTCTGTTGCTGCAGGGATGTGGCCAGGCCATGAATCAAATATGTTTTTCAGTAAGAGTTAGTGTTTCCCTCTCATCACAGGATGGGAAGTGATCCAGGGGCTGAGTGTCTTTTGTTCCAGAGTAGCTCAGCATGGGAAAGCTAGTGGGAAGGTCAGTAAGGGCACATAGGGGCCACCTGTTGTGTGCTCAATGGGCTAGATACCTCCACTTAGCAGCCCTGAGTTATGGGTTTGTAAAAAGTTGAACATGACTCTAGGCTCTGGATTCCAGGTTCCCAAGAATGAGCAGAAATGTTGCCTTTTCTCTTTCTCCAGAAGCAGTATTGTTGATATATAAAGAACACATAGCCAGTGAAACTGGAATCTTGTCACTATGTCATTCTACAAACATTTGCTGAACACTCTTCTGTTCCAACCACCATGTGAGACCCTGTATTGTGATAAGACAAATACACGAGCTTGGGAAAGTTTTTTGAGTTCTTAAGTGACCACTACAGATAATGAAAAATGAATACATTTGCAGGTATGTTCTCACAGATAGGCTTAGGGCCTTCAACAAAAAGATGCTTATAATAAGAGTGGCTGTATTTTGAGCTTAAGAGGACAGCAGGGAAGGATAAATCTAGATTCTTGGCATAGATTTTTTTTTTTAGATATTGTCAAGAACCCCATTTATAATTTTACATTAATCTTTCTGAGGTCTGGGAAACAGGAAGAAATTTGGCCTTTGCAATGAAAGCTAGTTAATTAAATATAGTCTATGTGAGCCCATACTATATACATTTGTGGGTTTTGTTTTTGCTTTGTTTGGTTTATTTGTTTGATATCTCTATATGTGCGAGCTTAGGAAAATCTTTTCTTCTCTCTGGGCTTCCATTTCCTAAATGAGGTGTTGGGGTTGCTTGTGCACAGTGTTCCTTCTAGTTCTGACAGTATGAATCTGGCCTCTCCTGTAAGTCTTAGCTGACTCAGGAACATATCCTAACGCTAACGTATTTTCTAGTGAATCTTGCAATGAGAATAGCAGAATGGTATGATTTCACTGTGCAATCCATTGAATCACTGTTACATTGAACAAGCATAGGATTGTTCAATGTTCATACTTTGACCCATAGGATAAATCATAAAGCCACACAATTCACGTCTCTCATTCTTCTTTAAATATATCCTGTGGGACCACTTTATTCCTATCCATGGATGAAATTTTGGACAAACCTTGTGACTTTTCTTGCTCCTTTCAGGTAACAAAACATTCTCTAATCAATAACTGATATATCTAGGTCAGTGAATAATCAAACTTTATATTTCACACACAGATACAGCTACTCCCCATTCTCAGTTCGGACCTGCTTCAGGACAATCCACCTCACACGTTATCTTGTGTTTTTGCCCCCTCCCACATCTAGCTAATAATGATTTCAAATCTTTCATCAGTAAGGGAAGGAAGAGAGGTAAGAGGTAGGAGAGTTTTTACTTGATTAATCCTGCTGTGAATTGGCATCATACTCCCAAGTTCTGCTGGTGTTTAAAGCCGATTCTTCCTCCTATGGGCTCTTACATGGGCTCTTTGGTAATCCTACCATCTCTCACTTTCCCTGACATGGACAAATATAATTTTTCTCTGGCCGGCTACCTGGTTACTTACAATTCCTTCCACAGCCCCAAATCTGCAGGTAGATCTCTAGCTTCTTTCTGCAGAGGCCCCCTTGTGCCACCAGACAGTCCCACGGCAAGAATCTAAGATGATCTTACTTTTTTTTAGGAGGGGAGGAAGGGAAAGGCAGAGGGAGAGGGAGAGAGAGAATCCCAAGCAGGCTCCACACCAAGTGCAGAGTCCCACATGGGGTCAATCTCACAACTCTGAGATCATGACCTGAGCTGAAATCAAGAGTCAGATGTTCAACTGAGTGAGCCACCCAGGTGTCCCAAAGATCTTACTTTAGATCTGTCTTCTGATGGTCCACATCTGGTCCCTGACAAACACTACACATCCTTTGCCCAAACAAACTCTGGGCATGCAGGCTAGGTTGCCTTTGGAGTAGCCAGACTTTTGGATTTCCCATGGGAATCAAATAATAATCCATTGTGTTTCTGAAGCTCCAGGGACAGATATCAAGCTAAGCACATGGCCACACTGAAGCCCTTGGGGATGCACTAGACAGTTCTCTCCATAATTCATCTCCTAGTTAAAGTGTTTCTCAATCTCTACATTTCTTTTGCAGGCTGGGTATAGGTGGTCACCTATAGGTATAAAACTGGCTTTCCACCATCTTTTTTTTTTTTTTTTGCAAGATCTGCACACTTCACTCTACCTTGGGGTGTCTGTTGTCTCTCAGTCTCCACCAAAACTGAAACTAAAATGGTTTCATTTCAACATCCTGTCTCAGGAGCCCCCGACCCTTCAACTTTCCTTAAGTGATCACTGAGGAAACTCTTGCCTTGGTTTCGATCATATTCTCTCCCAAGTTCAGCATGCTAGAGGAAGTTCCAGAGTTTTCCCTGGAGCAGTGTTGCTGCCTCACTTCTTCCCTTGACTGAGAGTTATTTCTACCCAAAAGCCACTTTCTTTCCTAGCTGGCCTGGCTTTGGAAACAATGACTCGAATTTTCTTCATGAGCTCTTCCACAGACCATGACCGATTTGAAAAAAATGAATTGCTCCAAATCAACCAACCTTGTGGACATTGTTTCTCATGTCCTAGGTGCTGCAGAAATGAGTGCAGTGGGTCTCATGTGTCTGGGAGCCTCAGGGAAAGTGGAAGAAGCAGCTATGTCACTATAGGCTCTAAATGACCCCCTTGCCCAAGTCTTTTTCACCAGTCTGCCATGGAGCCTCAGATGACTCCAGTAGAGAGTTTGCCTTTAGATTAAGACATCGCCTCTTTAGGATTGCCTTGTCCAATTTCCCTTAAAAGTTAACACATCAAATTATTATCACTTCGGATGAAGAATTAGCTTACCACCCCCTTTCCCACTATTGTGGCAAGAAGGGCACATATAAGAGGGGAAGGATGGAGGCCTTTGTTGATTGTAGGCTCCAGATCCCTTCAAAGGACCACATCGTTGTAAACACGACCTCACAGTCTTGAGCTCATGTGAACCAAGTGGTTCTCTGCTCGGTACTGTTCAGTTAGAGCTGTAAGCTATCACGGTTTGTCCATCTCATTAGAGCATTTCCAGAAGACAGTCAATCAGACAATAAGCAAAGGAAAAACCGTAATAGGTAAGGAACTATCAGAGAAACAAGGTTTGTGGCCAAAAAATGGACGATTTGGCGGAAGCCATGATTTTCTGATCCAGTATGCTACAACAGATCGTGCGGATTTGTTTTCAGTGGTTCTGCTGGTAGATTTAATCAAACCTAAGGTCTTGCCACTCAAACTCTGGTCAGGACCATCCTCATCACCTGAGAAAGGCAAAAGTTCAGAGGCCCTCCCACACTCTTGGTCAAGAAATCCTAGGTATTTTGAAGACACATGGTAGTTCGAGAAGCATGGATTTAGGGAATACTCTCCCAGCTAGAAAACTTGGCAGCTGGAGAGCCAGGTGGAACTCTTACAGGACAGCTCCCTTAGGAGTCAGGTGGGGTTGTATTCGTAAGGGACTTTGCAAAGTCAAAGCCATAGCGGTAGAGATCTACTATTCTAGAGATCATGACCATTCAGTGAATGCTTGAATGGTCGTGATCTCCCCATTACTGGTGACAAGGGCAGAGGCCCACTTTTAGGGGCCATGAGGGGGAACGCCCATAACCCAGAAGAGAAGTAGAAGCAAGATGTCACAACTGGAGGTGGCAGAAGCTAGCTCTGGGCAGCAGGGGCCCCAGGAGCACCAGTGAGGGAGCCCCCAGAGGTGAAAGTGAGGATACCGAGGCAGAGAAGCTCACACTGGAAGAGAGAGAGGCCATCTTCCACATCTCTTCCTCAGAGCCTTCAAATAGAAACTTTCTCCTGTGCTCTTTCTCCTATGTCTGGGGGAAAACCAGACTATCTACTCAGCTGCCTGAATGCAGTCTGGAAAGTAGTTCTTGGCTTGAAATCAGGAAGTTGGGGTGCTGGGTGGTTCAGTCAGTTAAGTGTCTGCCTTCGGCTCAGATCATGACCTCATGGTCCTGGGATCGAGCCCCACATCAGGCTCCCTGCTCAGTGGGGAGTCTGGTTCTCTCTCTGCCTCTGCCCCCTCCATGAATAAATAAATAAAATCTTAAAAAAAAAAAAAAGGAATCAGGAACTTGGGTCATTTCTCTTTAATTCTATTACCTGACAGTCACACGTGGTGTGTGTTTTAGGAAATAGAGCAGCTCTTGGGTGCTTTAGGAGAATGGAGGCAGAAACACGGATTTGATGATATTTGTGGTTCTGTCAGAAGCCGTGGGATGATCACGGGGAAATTTTACCCTACCTATGAATATTGAAAAGAAAAGCCTGCAATTATAAATAAACTTTCGCCAAACTCTAATGTGCTCAGGAGCCACCTGGCGTCTTGTTAAAGTGCAGATTCTAGCCCCGGTGGGGCTGGCCTAGGGCCCGAGGGTCAGCATACCTAACAGGTGCGCCCATGGACTGGCGCTGCTGCCGGTCGGGTCCACGCTTTGAATGATAAAGCGTGGGCTGGCAGAGTTCTAGTCACCTAGAGAAATGCATCATTTATTTCAGGTTTTCCGTAAAATAGTCTATTTGCACTAGGACAATGGCCACTGCACCCCGCCTCCCCATACAAGTGCTGCCACCAATGCCCTGGGAGGGGAGAGGGGCAGAGTGGTGAGATGAGATGGCAGGGGTGCAAATCCAGGTGAGAAAGAGGAGGTTTGCTGCACTGCCAAGAAGGGTGAAAGAAAGCCAAGAACGACGACAGGCAATGTCCTCAGTGTGGCCTGGCCACCTTCCACAGCAGGGTCCCTGCTGTCCTCCAGGCTTCCCCAAATCCTGAGAAGTCGTCCATCTGTTCTCCCAGCCCCTTGTTTACACGGCCTCAGTGGCACTTAATTTTGCCTTATATTGCAAGCATCTGGGTCCAGAGCTCCTCTCCCTGCTGGATAGATTGGGGGGGGGGGCGGAGGGCAGAGCCTGAGATGGAATGAGTCTGCGGCAAATATTTACGACTTGAATTCTGTGCAACGCAAGAGAACAAACCATCCGCTCACCAAGAGTAGGGGAGATCTCTGGAAACCACAGACGTGATAGCTGAACTCTTCCGCAAGATCTAATTTAGCGATTGGTTTCCTGCCTTTTGAAGTTTTAACGCGATGGGAACAAACTGTTTACTTTTTCTCGAGAAGCTTTCTCGATACACAGATGGTAGGGGCGGGAGATGAGGGAGGACATTTGTTCTTGAAACTTGATGTTTTCAGCCTTGGCTGGTGGTTTTGGAGCCGGGCACTGGGCAACTAGTGGTGGAACATTCCCAGCGTTATGGTTGAACCTATATACCCAGGCTTTAGAAATCAAATTGGCTTCCTTGTTGAGCTGCAGATTCGCCTAATAGGAGAGCTCCCCAGAGAAAGACTATACGCGGAGTACCTGTCTTTCCCAAAGCTTGTTTATTTCTAAAAGGAAAGAGAGTTTATCAAGTGCCGTGAGTTAGATGACACAGGAACTGCCATTTAGTCACTCAGCAAACATTTAGTGAGCTTTCCCATTTGGGATGCACTGAGGCCCGCAAGGTCAAGGCTACATGTTCAGAGCCACAGAGAAAGGCCACAGTGGGGAGGAGATCGAGCCCAGGTCTTCTCTTCCCTGACCCTTTGCTTTCCTCCCAAGCCAGTCATCGGTCAGGTCCTATCACCCCACGCTTTCCGGGGAGGGTGTACATTCTGTGTCCCCCCCGCAGCTCAGAAGCCCAACTGCACACAATGGTGCTCGCACAGGCGCTCACACCTGTGTCACTTCGTCCCACAAAGATACAAAAGAACAAAACAAACCCGGACCACCATTTAGCAAAATCCAGGCAGAAACTCCACTCCAAGTATATCAATTGGCTTTTTCCCCTTCTGGGTTTCCTTTTTTTTTTTTTTTTTTAAGATTTTATTTATTTATTTGAGAGAGATAGAGAAAGAGTGAGAGCATCAGAGGGGAGAAGGTCAGAAGGAGAGGCAGACGCCCCACAGAGCGGGGAGCCCGATATGGGACTCGACCCCAGGACTCCAGGATAATGACCTGAGCCAAAGGCAGTTGCCTAACTAACTGAGCCACCCAGGTGCCTTCCTTCTGGGTCTCCTATCTTGGCCCCAAGGACGGTTTCCTCCTCGTCCCTGGGCTCTGGGCACACCCTTGCCTGAGGACATCCATGGGACAAGCTAAGCCTGTCCTTCCAGACCCCAGGAGAGCTCTCGAATCTTTATAAAACCCACACGGAGTAGCCTGTCCCACCAGACATTAGGCATTGTTTGACCTGGTATTTTAAAGATGTATTCCTTTATTTTGAGAGACAGAACACACGAGTGAGTGAGTGGGGGAGGTGGGGCAGAGGGAGAGAGAGAGAATCTCAAGCAGGCTCTCTGCTGAGCCTGGAGCCCGACGCAGGACTTGATCTCACGACCCTGAGATCATGACCTGAGTCAAAATCAAGAGTCAGACGCTTAACCGACTGAGCCATCCAGGTGCCTCTCGACTTGGTATTTTAAATAATATGTGGCATGATGGAGGCCAAAAAAACCAACAACGAAGGAAGGTGTATTACACCAGATTCCCTTGCAGCCGCTTATCTCCCAATGCAGGCAACTGACCAGAGTATCTCCGAGCTATGCTCGTCCTGTCCCAGCTGGGGGGCCATGCAAGCAAAGCGAACTGTTCTCCTTTCAAGCCCAGTGTTGGAAAGAGGGTCATTTGGGAGGAAAACAAAGGATTAGTACCAAGTTTAGGTGTTTAAGAATCTTCTGAGAAAGTTTTGATGGAAAGGTTCAAAGAGCATGTCCACAGGTCTGCAGTGAATACAAAGGCCTTCCTATATGTTCAGACAGCTTCCAGGGGAAGCCCGGCCAGCGCTCCCACGGCAAAAGATGGGGAGTGTTTGCTGGGGTAGGACTCCTAATCTTAGCTCTGCCCCTGGGCGTCAATATGAGTTCATTTAGGAAAATTTATGTATTATGCTTGCAATTATATCATTCATTAAATTATAATATCTGTACATATTTTAAAAAACTGCACTAGGGACGCCTGGCTGGCTCAGTCAGTAGAGTGTGCGACTCTTGATCTCAGAGTTGGAAGTTTGAGCCCCACGTGGGGTGTCGTGATCACTTAAAAAAAATAAAATCTTAAAAAAATTTGAGCTAAAGTGGAAAAATAGAACCTCATGAAAAAGGCCCGAGTTTTGTGGAATTTAAAATCAGTTTTTTTCAAAGTCCAATAACTTACTGAACCTCTATACATTGCAAGGCTTATGTTCTCTTTTGAGTCCTGCAGATACTGAGGAAGCACAAGATAAGTATTCAATAATTATTGTTAAATGAATGAATGTTCCAATTAAGCCGGGATATAACTCTCTGAGATAAACTTCGTGAACTCTCTCCTACTACCGGGTAGCGTTTAGGTCACATACGTAAGCAGTAAACCTTTGGCTGAAAAAAATCCCATAAACTTTCTGGCAGAGAATTGAACATATACTGTAAGGCAGATACATCCTAGCTGCGACTGAATCATTATAATTTCCAAACTGACATGCGGAGTCAAGAGAAAGGAAGCAAATGCCCTTCTCCCATCTGTATTAGTTATCTATTGCTGGGTGGTAAATCACCCCAAAACTTAGTGGCTTGAAGTAACGTTTACTATTTCAGTGTCTGTGAATCAAGAGTTCAGGTGCAGCTTACCTGGGTCCCCGGGCTCTGAGTCTCGCACCAGGCCTTATCTCCAAGTTCAGCGGGTGAAAGGATCTGCTTCCTAGCTCATTCCTGTGGTTGTCGGTTTCCCATGAGCTGCTGGTTTCTTGCCATCTAGGCCTCACCGCAGAGCATCTCTCAACATAGCAGCTTGCGTTAGGAATACTGGGAAGTCACATGAGCCATCCTGAAAGTCAGGCTGTCCGTTTAGAACCAAAACTTACAAGTGTCCTTGATTCTGGTGACTCCAACCTTTTCCTGATCGAGGGCCATTTTTAATTTCCCGGAAGTTCTAGAAAGACCAAAAAGTGTGGGGTGTTGAGGGACCAGAGCATGACTGAGGGTGCCCCCCTACCTCTTTGCCCTCCCCCACCCGTTAGGAGTTCCCCAAAGGACTTGGGGTAGAGGTGTGGCAAAACTGCAAGACCCTATGGAAAATGTTCTGGAATCTGCTCTCCTCTTGAGACGGGAAGGGCATTCATTATCCCAGATGGCTGACTACAAAATTGCCTTTGGGCAAAATGTCTACAGGAGGAAATCAACCCATAGACTTAGAACAAAGTCTCAGGCCCACCAGAAATATTTGAGAGGACTGCCGAAGTTCAGGTGTCAGGCGTTGAAATTACAGCTGGTTTCTGCAAGTCTCATTAGGGGAGAAAATATATAAATGTGCTTAAATGGACCAGATGGGAGTCATAAGGTTGATTCTGAGGGCTGAGTGATCTGAACTTAGAGACAAGCTTAAAGGGAAAAATCTATACTGGCCAGAGACCAAGTTAATGGAAAATTTAATTGAAGCGAATGAAATGCTAAGCCTCCTAGGTGGCGTGGCCTGGTGCCCTTTGAACCGGGAAGGCTGGGACCTGAGGCCACGGAGGGCCCTGAGGGAAAACGTGATGAGCTTATCTGAATGAGGAGGAGGGCGGGACTGAGCCTGAGCAAAGAAAGTCCTCAAACCTCCACTAGAGCCTCTGTGAAAGGCAGCCTCAAGGGCTGAGAGGAAATCTGCTGATTTCTGCCACTGAGAAGTCCTCAGAGGGCCTCTGCCACCCGCAGCAGCACTGAGCCCCGAGGAGCCTGCGCCCTTGGGGCCACCCGAGGTAGGAAACAGCGGGCCCTCAGCTGGGGAAGGGCGGCCCTACTGGGGACCTGCTGTTGTTTCCCGGGGTTTCCTCCCTCCTGCCCCCTTCTGCTCTCTGCTTCTCTCCTGGCAGCTCTTTCTCTGCGGCCCAGAGCTCCCTGGCTGCACCCCCGGGGGAGGGGGGGCGCCTGGGCTGCCATCAGGCAATAGTCCTTCCCCAGCTATTGGAGCGGCAGCCACTGTGCTACTTTCTTTTTCGAATCTGGGTTTCGGAGCTGGGATCTGTGGAGCTGCCATCTCTTCAAGCCGCTGAGCCAAGCCGCTCACTCGTGCAGCCCTCTGGACCCTGATGCAGCGGTTGGCCTTTCTTGCCAGCCTGGGCAGGGGGGTGTGGCCCGCTGGCCTGGGCCGACTGGCGGGCATCGATCCCGAGCAAGGCAGTGGCTCGCAGCCCGGGGGAAGGGGGCAGCGATGATCATAGAAGGGGTTCACTGTGTACAGCAGCTGCTGCTTCAATGGAGAAGTTATGACTGATGAGGGGGAAATGAGGCAGGGAGTGGAGGGTGTGGGTGGGTGGGTGTGGGGGTGCGTGTGCGCGCGCGCACATGCGCGCAGAAAGAGGGCGTGGAAAGAACTCTACAGAAAAAGAACCTTTTCTAAGACTCTGGAATTTGGGGGTTATTATTGCATGAATAGGTATTATTTGAGACTAAGTTTGCAGATGGCAGTGTTGTTGCTTTGCAGGACTTCATTTGGTTAAAGAATCCAAGTAAAGTGCCAGCCTCACTTTTTTGGTAAAATAAACAGGCCGAGTTCACTTAACTATGAGCAGTTCAGTCTTGTGTCCTATATGACAAGGGGTCAACCCCAGCCTGAACTAAAAGTCCATCAGGAGTGTCTGCACTTTTATACACGTGAGCCCCTTTTTCCTCTCTGTGCTGCTCTCGCTGCTTTGGGACTTTCTATTATTATTATTATTATTATTTTCAGTTAGCCACACATAGTACATCATTAGTTTTTGATGTGGTATTCAATGATTCAGCTCTCTGGCTCTTGGCTTTCTTCTTCCTGTCCCCCTCTCTCTTTCTGCTTTTCTTTGAACCTTCTCTACCTTCCAGGTGCTCTTCCCTGACCCTCCAGGAATGGGGCTGTATGGGGCCTGCCACCTGGAAGGCTCTGCAGAAGTGAGGGAGGAGGGAGACGCGCACAGACGCCTGACCCTTGAGTTTGTTTCCCGGACAGGGAGGCTTAGACACAGTTCAAATTCAGAAGCAAATGGCCATCCCTTGAGGCTCGAATGGGTTTGAACTCTTCCAGAGTGTTCTTTGGCTTCACTAATGGGCAGGCTTTCTATACAGCGGCTGGGGGACAATGTAGTCCACAGCTCACATTGGTGAAAAAGGAACACCGGGCTCTCCTGAAAGTTCCCAAGACATGAAACCCTGAAAATGCGGCAGACATCTTTGATGGTGCCATTGGTGTGTTTGCCTTTCTATTTAAGCCTGCTCCTGTGATAGTACGAGAGCAGATTATTCCTTTTCCTGGAGGAAAGATGTAATGATTTTCCAAGCAGTATCCTTTGTCTCTTGGATAGAGGCAGGGAGGTTCTAGAAGAAAGTGCAGGAGACCCTTCTTTCTTATACCACTTTGCTGAGCTGATGTTCTCCATAGAGATCTCCACGTTGCCAGGGGGACAAGCTCATTGCAGATGAGAAGGGATTTTCTAAGAAACCAGGGAGAAAAGGACCGGGGAACATCTTAACCTGTCAGGCCCCTGGTTGGCTGCAAGTCTCTATGCTGAGCTCGGTCTGTGCGGGGCCAACCCAGGACTGCTGGCCCCATCTGGTGTTCACTCACCAGGCAGCCACAAAACTGATGAAAAGTAGAATTCTCTCCACAGGTACGGATCTGGTCCTTCTTTTTACGGGCTTTAAAGAATGGTTTTAGGTAATCAATAATCCATGTGTCCCACGATGAAACTCTCAGTTACTAAGAATTCCGCACACCCACAATTTCTCTCCCTGTAGGTTGATGACTTCATAGTTTTTAATAGTACAAAGGTGATGTATCCAGCAGTCATCTTTTCAACGAAAGCAAGAGGAATTGGGAGTAGATGTCAGGAGGAACTTTCAGGCCATGAGCTTTTCTGTACAATGAGCTAATTGTGGGGGAGATTGTAAAATTTCTTGCAGGAAGCTTTTTAAATAAGAGGCTCATTTATTTTCCTTTTTTTACCACCGAGTCTGAAAAGAGGGCTTGGTACTAACTCAGTGCATTCCACTGTTAACATACCACCTTTCACAATTTCTCCTACGTCCATATAACAATTGTGAAAGTGTTTACTCAAGATATTCCTTTACACAGATTCATTTCCTTTAACTTTAGCTCTCTTAGTCACTTCAAGCGATGATACTGTATGGGTGAAATCATAGTTTGATGGGCTAATTATATTTTATTGCTATACACTAAAATACATGACTGTAAAAAACAGTGGTCACCTGCTGTTGTGTCTTCCAAAAAGATCCATGTTCAAGTCCTAACTTTCAGTGCCTGTGAATAGAACGGTCTTTAGAAAAAGCATTTTGGGGGCGCCTGGGTGGCTTAGTCAGTTCAGCATCGGACCCTTGATCTTGGCTCAGGTTGTGATCTCAGTGTCGTGGGACAGAGCCGTGCGTCGAGCTCTGCACCCGACCTGCCTGCTTGAGATTTTCTCTCTCCTTCTCCCTCTGCTCCCCACCTCCCACTCTCTCTCTCTCAATTAAAAAAAAAAAGAAGAAGAAAGAAAGAAATAGGGTCTTTGCAAATGTAATCAAGATGACGGTATACTAGATTATGGGCCCTAATCTAATGACCGATGTCTTCCCAAGATGTTTGGACACAGGCACAGAGACCCAGGGAAAATGCCATGTGACAACGGAGGCTGATAGGAGGGCTATATCTACAGTGAAAGACCGTTGGCTACCACCAGCAACTAGGTAGACAAGGAGGGATACTACCCTTGAACCTTAAGAAAGAACATGGCTCTGGGGCACATGGGTGGCGCAGTCAGGAAGCGTCCCGACTCTTGGTTTCGGCTCAGGTCATGATCTCAGGACCGTAAGATCGAGCCCCATATCGGACTCCACGCTCAGCGTGGAATTTGCTTGAGTTTCTCTCACCCTCTGCCCCTCCCCCTCCCCCCGTCTCTCCAAAATAAATAATAAATAAATCTAAAAAAAAAAAAAAGTAGAAGAAGAAGAAAGAAAGAGCATGACCTTGCTGACACCTCGATTTCATACCTCTAGGCTCCAGAACTATGAGACAGTGCACTTCTGCTGTTTTAGGCCACTACCTTTACAGGGTCTTTTCTGTAGCCTTAGGAAACAAATACGCCCAAGTCCCACCTAAAATCATGTCCTGTCCCGCCAGTGGGACACACCTAACACTTGGGGAAATGCTGGGTTGGTTGCTCTGTGCAGGCCCTTTTCAGTCCTGGGAGTGAAGGATGAGGGCCTGCCTGGTCACAGTCATTTTCACAGTTCGCTATGATGTAAGCGTCAGCACCCCTATTTACAAAGGTGAGAAAAAGGCTGTTTTAACCAGGTTTGAGCAGATGTGTCTCATCAATTCTGAACGGCACCCTAGTGTGTGCACCTGAACACGCTACTCCCTCCCAGGCTGCCTGGGAGCTACAGGCCAGGCAGAGCCCCAGTGGGCGGCTTGCGGAATGGTCTCCATGCTTGTTCACCCGCTGTCTCTGGGATAACTGGTATACCCTGTGCCGGGTGGAGGGCTATTGCCTGAGGGTCTCTCAAGTCGGTTTTACTTTTTGACGAATTCATTTGGATCCTAGCCCAGAAGCTGGCTTTTATTACCTTTGATCTCATCCATGGTCGTCAGCAGGTTTTCAACCAATAAAGTCTATGTTCCCTTGTTCCCCGTTTCTGCACATAGTCACAGGGGGACGATCTTTCATCCGCATCTGTATTTTCCAGTGGAAAATACGGATATAGGTTGGAGAATTATCTGCGTTCTCTCCCTTACCACTCTCAGAACTATGTAGACATATTTAGTCTTGATTTAAAATATTTAGTAAACAGAATAAATGTTTTAGTTCAATCTTTTCTGTCGTTTATCATGTATCCACCTGAAGAATTTATATATAGACCTTTGTAATCCGTATTGTAATGCATATTCTGTGTAATGGTTGCCTCACTGCTAACAGTGGCCCAAATGTCTACTAAATATTTATCGAGTGCCTTCTGTATGCCAGATACTATGAGTAGCTTCCTCACATATACCAAGGCAACTGCCACTAGGGACACAGAAGGGATTAGTAGCTCAGATACTGAGAATATTCCAATAAAAGGAATATAATGACAGCTTTTCTGCTAACTGGCTTGGATTGGTGCTAGTCCATAGTAGGTGCTCAGTGTTTGTCTTCCTCTTCTTCACTCCATTCAGGAGGCAGCCTTGTATGTAGCTCTGTTGCCTGGTCCTTTTTAGAATCTTCCTACTGCTGTCTTCTGATGCAGGTGGAAGAGATGCCATAGAGGTCATCCAGGTGAAGGTGTGGAGTTCCAGCTTCCTGAAGACATCTTGCAGCCCTCCACGGGCCACGAAGCAGAAAGAACAGAGCATGCGTACATTGAGGCCACCCAGCTGGCTTGTGTCATGGTGCCCAGAGCCGTGGTGGCCAGGCTTGCCTATGTAACAACACTCATGAGAATGTGTTCACATCTAACACCAGGCTTCGGCAATGAATTGTTTAAACAGCTTTACTGAGATGTATAATTCATAGATCGTACAAGAATACAACACAGTGGTTTTTAGTATATTCACAGAAACGTGTAGCCACAATGGCAGAACACTTTCGATACCTCGAAAAGCCCATAGCCTTTAGCTCGCACCCTCTCTCCCCCGCCCCCACCTCCACTGCCCTCAGCAACCGCTGATCTACTTTCGGTCTCTAAAGAGTTGCCTATCCCGGACGTTTCACAGAAGTGGAACCACTTCATCTGTGGTCTTTTGGGACTGGGTTCTTTCACTTAGCAGAATATTTCAAGCCTCATTCACACTGTAGCAGTATCAGTATTCATTTCTTTTTATGCCCAAGTAATATTCCATTGTGTGGATATGCCTCATTTTGTGGATTCATTCATCAGTTGATCGCCTTTTGGGTTAGTTCCACCTTTGGGCTATTATGAATGGTGCTTCTGTAAATGTTCATGTACCAAGTTTTGTATGGACGTATGTTTTTATTGCTCTTGGGTAGATACCTAGGAGTGGAATTGCTGGGTCGTAGTGTGACTTTTGAGGAAGAGACAGACTGTTTTCTGAAGAGATGGCACCATTTTACATCGGTTCCCATGGGGTGGTTCCACTCTCTCTACAGCATCGTTGACATTTGTTATGATCTGACTTTTTATTATAATCATCCGAGTGAGTGGAAAGTTATACTTCTTTGTATATCTTTGAATTGCATTCCCCAAAGACTAATGATGGGGAACATGTTTTTGTGTTTTTATTGGCCATTTGTGTATCTTCTTTGGAGAAAGGTCTCATCAAGTTCTTTACCCATCTTTAAATTAGGTTGTCTTTTTATTGACTTTTATTGAGTTACTCTGGAAACAAGTCCCTGATGAGATATATGATTTGCAAGTATTTTCTCCCATTCTGTGGGTAATCTCTTCACTTTTTTGATGCTATCTTTCAAAGCACTGAAGTTTTACATTTTGATAAAGTCCAATTTACCTATTTTTTCTTGTGCTGCTCATGCTTTTGGTGCCAAGTGTAAGAATATCTTGTCAAATCCAAGTTCATGAAGATTTATTCTTAGGTTTCCTTGTAAGAGTTTTATAACTTTTTGCTCTTAAATTTAGGTCTTTGGCCCATATTGAGTGAATTTTTGTATATCGTATGAAGTAAGGGCCCAGTGACATCGTTTTGTATGTGGATATCCAATTGTTCCAACAGTAGTTGTTGAAGAGATTTTTCTTTCCCCTTGAATGATTTTGGCACCCATATGGAGAATCAGCTGAACATAGACACATCAATTTATTTTTGAACTCTCAATTCTATTCCATTGATCTGTATGCCTGTTCTTATTGCCATATCACACTGCCTTTATTATCATTGTTTTGTAGTCAACTTTGGAATTGGGAAGTATGCAGGCTCTATTTTGTTCTTTTCTCATGATTGTTTTGGTTCATCTTGGTCCCTCAAAAATCATATGAGTTTTAGAATCAGCTTGCCAATTTCAATGAAAAAGTCAGCTGAGATACTGACAAGAGTTACATTGACTCTGTGGCTCAATTTAGGGTGTATCACCATTTTAATATTCGGTCTTCTAATTCATGAACATGGAATTTTCCCCCATTTTTTAGATCTTTACTTTCTTCCAACAGTGTTTTGTGTTTTCAGTTTTATACTTCTTTTGTTAAATGTATTCCTCCATATTTTATTCTGTTTAAGGCTATTATAAATGAAATTTTCTTAACTTCATTTTCAGATTCTTTCATCTGAAACACAGTTGATATTCGTATATTGATCTTGCATCCTGCAAGCTTGCTAAACTTGTTTATTAGGTCTGATAATGTTTTAATGGATTCTTTTGGATTTTCTATATACAAGAGATAGTTTATTTCTTCCTTTGCATCTGGAGGCCTTTTCTTTCTTTTTCTTACCTAATTGCCCTGGCTGGAACTTCCAGTAAAATATTGAGTAGAAGTGGTGAGAATAAGCATCCTTGTCTTTTTCTTGATCTAGTCTTTCACCATTCACCGTGGTGTTAGCTGTAAGTTTTTTGAAGATGCCCTTTCTCCAGTTGAGGAAGTTCCTTTCTATTCCTAATGTGTTGAGTGTTTTTTTAATCAGGAAAGGACATTGAGTTTTGTCAAATCTATTGGGATAATTGTACTTTTTTTTAAATTCTATCTATATGGCATATTACATTAACTGATTTTTGACTGTTAAACCAACCTTGCTTTCCTGGGATAAATCCTACTTGATCATGGTATATATGTCATGTTATATGCTAGTGGATTTGATCTGCTAGCATTTTGTTGAGGATATTTATATCCATATTAGTAAGAAATATTAATCTATAGGTTTCTATTCTTGAGATGCCTTTGTCTGGTTTTGGTATCAGGATAATAGTGGCATGAGTTGGGAAGTATCCCTTTCTTGTGTTAGTTTGCTTATAAAGAATTGGTTTTAATTTCTCTTTAAATGCTTGGTAGAATCCATTCATGAAACCGTCTGGGACTGGGATTTCTTTGTGAGTAGTTTTTGATCACTAATTCTTTTTCTTTACTTGTTATAGGTTTACTCTGATTGTCTTTTTTTTTTTTTTTAGTCAGTTTTGGTAATTCATCCATTTCTTCTAAGTTACCTAATTTATTGGCATATGATTGTCCATAGCATCCCTTAATGATCCATTTTGTTTCTGTAAGATTGGTAGTAATGTCATCTCTTTCATTTCTAAGTCAAGTAATTTAACTCTTTTCTTTTTTCCTTGGCCAATCTAGCTAAAGTTTGTCAATTTTGTTGATTTTTTTTCAAAAGGCCAGGTTTGGTTGCATTGATTTTCCCCATTGTTTTTCTAGTCTTTACTTAATTTCTGCTTTAATCTTTATTTCCTTCCTTCTGCTTGCTTCATTATTTTATTGTGAGAGATTAGCTTATCAATTTGAGATCTTTCTTCTTTTTAAATGTAAGTATTTACAGCTATACATTTTGCTCTAAGCACTGCTTTAGTGATATCCCATATGCAATGGCTTTTATTTCCAGGCAAGTTCCATATTTATCCCCATCTGTGAGAAGAACTGCTAGCTCCCCTAATAAAATCAAGTCTTTGTCTTTCAATATCTACATTATGGGAGGAATCCATACATGCAGAAGATATCCGGATCTTGTGGCCTCGAACATGTTTCCCCATTGCCAACCTTGGAGGATCTACTGGTTTTTGTTACTCTAGCACATTTTCTTTGTGGATGTCAAGATCTGTTTTAACCATATATGGTATAGACATGATTATTGATGGGACTAGGCACATAGGATCTTGTCTGGGATGAGAAAGACTGAAGAGAAGGAATCCCTAAGATATTTTCCTTCCTCTTTCTATCCCCATAGTTCCCCTGAAATTTGTCCTTAAAAATAAAACAAAACTCCCTACACCTTTTGGCCATAGGTAGAGCTCACAGTCAGAGTTCAACAGGCTGAGATTGAGCTTTGAAAGTGTAGGAAGTCATGATTTACTTGGGCAAAGGGAAGCTGATGATGAGCCTGGCTGACTCTTCGGGTCCTTTACTCTCCCTGCACTTTTGATTGGCTCTTTATCTCTCATCTGCTGGTGATAGGGAGGACCGTGGGGCTGACCAAATCAGCATTGGTGCCCCCAGTTTGTTAGCTTTGGAGGAAGGGCAATAACCTCATGTGTTTTGGGACTCAAAGTGTGGGGAGGAAGCACCATTGCCCCTGTATCACCACCCAGGTCAAACTGTTTCTTTAACTCAGAGACATTGTGACTCCTGCTTGATCTCTAAAGCATCCCGGGCTAGGTGAGGAGGGCAGTGTTGGTGGGCAAAGAGAAAAGAGAGCAGGGACATTCAGACAATCTGGTAGAGACTGCTGGAGGGGCAACACTATGGAAGGAGAAAGACCTTTGAATTTTACTTTCAAGTAATCAATAACCAAAATAATCACTTTTTCCTCTGAACACAGAGGGGCACATCTCCCATCCCTACTGTAATATGCTTTGTTCGTGAGGCAAGTGTCTCAATCTGTTGAGAGGTGAACTATTTGGGATTATGATGTGGGGTCCACTCTTCCTCATCTATCAATCCCACAGATAGTGGCACCGATGCTGTGGGGGAAACATTTGCCAAGAATGTCAGGTAGTCTCTTGACTTGCTCTCTGATCTCTGCTTCTCTGTCCTGCCTTCTTGCTCAGCAAAAACAACCACCACTGAGGAGTGCCTGGTGAACCCTGGAGCCATGAACCGCTACAGCGTGGACCCCTCCGCCTCTGCCTTTAGCCACAGGGGCTCCTTGCCCACCTCCTCCTCGTTGTACTGCAAGAGGCAGAACTCTGGAGATGGCCATCTTGGGGGAGGCCTGGCCACCACTGCCAGTGGTCCCCGCTCCAGCCCCATGTCCTCTGGAGGCCCCTTGGCACCTGGGCTGAGGCCCCCAGGCTCCAGCCCCAAGAGAAATGGGACCTCACTTGAAGGAAACAGATGTGGTAATGTAATGCATGCTCTGGCTTTCCCATGTTAAAACATGTTTTAACCTCCTCGGCCATTGCTCTGGGATCACTGCATGTAGGGGGATGGGGATTGGGTGGGAGGGGAATCGTGCTGTCTGAACATGGAAACACTGGGAAATCAGAAGCCCTTTCATGGGTTTTTTTGTTCTTAAAGGCAGCTAACTTCAACCTTTGACCACAGTAAAGAAAGTGGTATATTGGAGTAGGCTAGGCTTTAGGAGTAAGTAGACTCCAAAATGTACAGTGGCTCAAATGCAATAGAAATTATTTTTGTTCAAGAGTCTAAGGTGGGTACTCTCAGTTGGTAGATGCATCCCAATTCAGGGACTCAGGCTTTGTCCATTTTGTGGCCCAGCTATGCACTGTGGTCTTCATGCCCCCAATACTTAGTTGGTAGAAAGCAAAAGAGTAAGCAGGGAAGGCACACACTCTTTCCTGAAACCTGGAAATAACACATGTCACTTCCACTGACATTTCATTGGCAAGAGCTGACCATTTTTCCATGCTTAACTCTAAGGGAATCTGAAAGGTGTAGATCAACTCTATGCCAGGAAAAAAGAACCAGATGTCAGTAAAGCATCTTCTCTTGCATAGTAGGTGACATTTGCAGGATACAAATACATGGGCAGAACCAGAGTTAAACATTTCTACAGTGCTAGTTGTAATCTGTCTATGGTTTCATCAGACAGAATGAGCTTCTGTCTCATCCATTAAAGATCCCTTGTTGGGATGCAATGCACAAAAGGGCTCTCATTCTAGGGGTAGCTTGGTATCCATTTTGGATTATGGTTTTTTAAAAAAATCATTTTCAAGCTTCAGTATTGCATTAATGAACAAAGGCTGTCGAGCATGGTAGATAATCACATGGACTGTGGAACCAGATACACTGGGCAGGAATCGTGGACCCACCACTTCTCGACTTTATGACCTTCTGCAAGTCTGAACTTCTCTGTGCCTCAGTTTCCTCACCTGTAAAACTGGAATGATAACAATAGCATCTACCTCATAGGTTTGTTGGGAGGATTAAATAAGTTCATATGTGTATTTAGTGCAAGACCTAAGACATGGTAAGAGCTCAATAAACATTAGCAGTCATAGATCATGTGAGCACACTTCTCAATAGATCACAGCCCAGCAGCTCTGCACCTGAAAACTGCTGAACAGAGGAGGCCCTATGCCGAGGAGTTAGGGAGTCTCCATCTTGCCCCTCTGGAGGCTTCCAGTGGGTCGGCTGTCTTCTCTGGCAAGCCACATCTTTGTTCTGAGCCGCAGCTCTCTCTACCAGTAGCCCTGAGAAGCCACAGTAATGACCTACTTTGTATGGTTCAACATTCTCTACGGCTCCCCTCAAGGACCTCCCCCGTCCCCCACAAGCCTCTCCTGGCTGGGGATAGAAAGGTGGGCAGGAGATGCTGGAGGAAAAGGCAGTTCTGAGGGGCAGAGCACAGAATACCTCAGCCATGGGGGTGCTTGGCAAATGTAGAGGCATCCTGCAGACGACTTCCCAACGTTATCACATAGAACAATCAGCTAGGCAGAAGATTTGAGTGGGCAGAGCCCATTTTCCAAAGAGAAGAGACATTGTTCCACTGGATTTTTAAGAACAAGAGAAGAGAACAAGATTTGGCACGAATCGGCATCTTAAAGTAAAGGAGGGGGCCCCAGCTATTTCCTAGGCTTGTCCCCAGAGTTTGTAACATCTGGTATAGAGTAGTTCAGTAAACACTCATTATCTCTGTGCCCCTATCATGATGCCAGTGCCCTTATGGTTTGCCCCTGGTTGTCAAAACCCTCATCTTGGTGTCCCTCTGCCTTTCACATGTCTCTTTCTCTCAACCTCTTCTCCTCAACCCAATTCCCATTTTCTCAGGGCAGTGATTATAGGACATCACCTAATTGAATTGACTCATAATCCTAAGAGTGCTAACACTTTTTCAAAAGGAGATATTTACTCTCTTTTCCATTCAAGTTGGTGGAGTATCAGGCCCTAGGTCCTGCATGTAGGATTCAAGCAATAAGAAAAAGGAAAGATTTGGATGAAGAGAACATCTATCACTAGCTGAATAATTGTCTGCTCGATCCTTATCTATCTAGTGCCCCTAGATGAGGGGAAACTTGGACCCCCTCAAAAAATCTCAAGGTAGTTTCCCTCCCATCCCAGCTTTAACAACCCTCTTGTCTTTCATTTTCATCCCCACCCCAGCCCTTTGTTCTCCTGGAATGACACCCTGTTTAGCTACATAAGGAGTCTGCCTTGAGGGGAGGCCCAGACCCTCCCCAAGGAACCAGCTCTGAGAGAGCCCTATCGGAGTTCTGGTTGCTCCCTGGGAGAGCCCCACTCACTCAGGACTTCTTCCTCTTAGGATCTTGGGTAAAATCAAAGAGATGGAGCCCACCAGTACCTACTACTTTCCACTCCAAGCAAATCAACTGTATGCTGAATATTGACTGTCTCTTAAACAACTTAGAAATATTAGTGAGAAATTTGATACCCAGCAAATCAGAGTGGTTCATTATTAGCAGGACCCCTTTGGGCTATGGGAATATTCAAACATCACACAGCCACCCGGATTCCTCAGAGTAAAGCTGCTGCAGGTTGTAGCACTGAAGTCCTTTGTTGAGCCTCTGGGTTACACTGAGGAAAATAAAAGTATTCATCCTTTGTAGGTACACTAACTCTCTAATGCTCCAAAGATTCCTTTAACCAGTACACTAAAGGAAACCACAGATACCAGAAAGCCAGCCAGGTATGCTCATTCTAGCATCAAGGTGGAGGAAGGGGGTGAAGAGAATAAGGGGACAGAGGGCAGTGCCAACCTCTCTGAAATAGGATTCCACTCTACTTACATCTCATTGGCCAGAACATAGTCATGTGGCCACATGCTGCAAGGGAAACTAGGAAATATGATTTTATTCTAAGTAACCATGATCCCAGCTGGAATTTGGGGATTCTGTTACAAAGGAAGAAGTGGAAAAAAGATATTGGGGAGGCAATCGACAGTCTCAACCATACCTCCTAATTAGAAATGTTCGTTCCCTTGACTTCCTTCTGTAGCACTTTGTTCCCTTATCTCTAGTACTTCCTCCTTCTTGTCCCATAGTAGGAATTGGACTCTTAGCTTTTGAGGTCCCTTGCTCATCTCTGAATCCTCTATAATCCCAGAAAAGAGGATGGCTTGTTTCAGGCATTTATTAAATAGCTATTTATAGAGCACCTACTATGAGCCAGACACTTTCCATACATTATTTATGACTTCCTATAATACAAAATATAATATAATTGAATTAAACTATATTAAATTAAATGACTTCATATAATATAAAATGTACTATAATTGAATTATATTATATTAAATCATTTCATATACTATAAAATTATATTTTATAATTTATTATTATCGATGTGTATATTATTATAGTGGGTATTATTATATACAATGTACAGATAAAGAAAGTGAAGATCAAGGTAAGATTCAAGTGTTGAGCCAGGATTTTACCTTAACTGGCTCCAAAGCCTACATCTTTCAAAATTACCCCAGGGATTTTCAAACTATGTTCAATGGGCTTCAGGGAGTCCCTCTGAGGCTCTAGGGACTAGGGAAGAGGGGATGGGAACAGAGAGGATTCCAGTGCCCCCCCCCCTCCAATCTTTAACCACGGCCTCTTCACATTTGCAGAACGGGGTTCTATGTATGCTTTGCTTGAACCAAGTTTGCACAGTTAAATACATCTGGAACCCATAGAGATAAGCCATGCTGAATTAAGTCATTGGCCTCCTTGCCCATTTGTCCCCTGGCTGCTAGTCTGGGTACTTGCTATGGGCCCTCTGGAGGCTTAGTAAGTGTTCCCTCTGCCCAAGGAACTGCTCCATTATTGCTCTGGAATTGCATCCCAAGTGTAAGTAGTTGGTGTTGAGAAACTGTACCTCTTTAGGAGGGTTTGACCCAAGTCATAAGCCCTAGAAGGGACCTAAAAATGGATTCTCCCCTGTGGCGCTCATCAAAATGGTTTAAAACACAGAAGCCAGAAAACTGCATGGGGCTGCAGGCAGGAGGGTAGGGACAGATGACATGACAAACTTCTCAGCCTTCTCTCTCCCATGAGAACTCACCCTGGCCTCCTGCTACCTATGGCCTCGGCCAGTGGGCTCTGAGGAGATGTATTCATATTTCCCTCGTTTTTCCTGATACTTGGGTAAAAATTTGAAAGCTCTTCCCTATCTCTCACCCTAGATATAAAGCACCAAGAGCTATAAGGTTTTCGGATAACAAAAGCTTCCTAACTTTTGCCTTAAATAGACCATGCTATAGAATTCCCAACCACAATTAGTCCGAGCTTCAGAATCAAGAAATGAAGTAAATATGACATTGTTATTACCACTCACATGCTTCCCGTGGATTAGAGTTTGCTTCATTGGGTGAGGTGTTGGGTGATGGACAGAGAGACCGACCAGCCAGTCAGAAAAAGGAGAATGGGCCCACACTCTCTTTGAAGGGGTTGAAGTGAGCGAAGGGCTCACTTCAGCGAAGGGCAAGGGCTTATTCATCCTGGGGAAAGAAGTTTTCTTTGAATGATGCATGAGCAAAAGGAGATCATGTATGTGGTTGTGGGCATGTGTGAGACGCACAGACTCAACAGATAGCAGTGCGAGGACCTGGGCTGTGACAATGCCTGGCATTGCCCTAAGTACTGATTCACAGGCATTCCATCCCCAGTGCATGTGAGATCAACTTTAGAAACAACCGCCGCCATCTTTAATTACACATCCAGTCACAACTGGGTCTCACCCTTTACTGTCTCTGGCAGCTCCAGGGAAGGCACATGACATACACAAAGTTCCCTGAGCTGGAGAACGCTGCCTTCCCAGAAAGGCTTTTGGTGAGCACTTTGCATGCCCTGGGCCTTTAGGAGAGAGATTCGTTTCACATTCTTTTCACCGCTGTCCAGTCACCTCCGCCTGGCCCGGCTGTGTCAGGCTGGACCCATCTTGTCTTCCTGACACCTTCACAGCCACTTGGGGGTTTGGGGGGGCTAGCGTATTTATTATCTTTGTGAGCACACAACATGGCAAAGGCTTTACAAACTTGCCACTGGAAAGTTCCATTTCTCTTCCTTCTACAGCAACTTTATGTGCTTTGGATCTTGAGCAACTCCCAAGGTGTGACAGGCTTCCCACCGCTCTCTGTCTTGTATGACTAAAAGGCCCCCTCGGACAGGCCCGCAAGCCAGGCCCGGCTGCTGCCGTTCCATCCTGGAAAAGTGAAAAACGCCCACAGCAAACACCGGGCACCAGGAGCAGAGCTGCTTTCCAACTGGGCTGCCTCCCTCCACAGCCAGCACCTGGAGAACCTCCTCAGCAAAGACAAGCCTTCCCCTCTTGCTCAGCATCCCCCCTCCCCGCCCCCCAAAGGGGCCCCTGGCAAAGGAGTGCCCTGACCTTGCTCAAGGAGCTTAGGCTCCCCGGGACAATGCCCTGAATCGGTCTGGTGTTCTCCCTTTTTCTGTCAGATACAGGAAACTCGATATGACCTCTGCTCTGATCACTCTAAAACCATTCTTGGCACCGAAAGACTTCCAGCCTCTGTAATCAGAACATCTATTATCACCGCAATTAACGCCGGCGCTCTGATGGGGCGGATTCCGAGGAGAATGCGATTTCCGTGATTTCCGTGATTCCTCGTCTCCATGTTGAGTGCAGATGTCTTTAAATGCAGTGAAATCATCTCTAATAAGCATGCATCAGCATTCAGATGGCTCCAGGGTGCCTTAACAATTTCCCGGCAAAATGGCCCGTGCCAACCCACCTTAGCGGACCCTTCCAGGTCCAGCAAGGAAAAGGCAGGGGAGATCTCAAAGGAAATCCAATTCTCGAGCAAACCATTACGATTTTAGGGCAGACTGGGAAATGCAATGCTGTGCTTCGCTTAGCGCTCATGGAGAACCATGCCTTTCTCAAGCACATTAAAGAAAGGAGCAAGAAAGAGACAGTAGGGAACCACTGCACCCTAGGCCCGGAGGACGGAAATGGAAGCCGAGGCTTCTGGACGTGGAATTATTCTGTAGGGAAACCATTTCATTGTTCAGTGCCTCCGCTTTATTCTGGCCTGAAAACAGGATTAAGAATTACCTGCTCAAGGCTTTTGTATGAGTTATTTACGCTGCTTCTACAAAGTATATTGAGCCCCTATTTACAAGCACGTTGACTTAGAATTGGGGAGGAGTCAATGATTATAAACCCTGTCATAAGAGGATCCCGTTTTTCACCAATTTGGGGAGCATGTGATGCACAACAGCTCTAGGATCAGGCCTGATCCCATTTCAGTCCCGACACTTGCCCTTCCTGGAGGACAGCGTTGCCACTTTACCGATAATGAGCTGAGTCATGGTCAAATTGCTAGCAACGGGCGGCTCCGGCATTTGTCCCTACGTCTATCTGACACTAAAGTCCTTCCCCTCTGTCTCAGAAGGAAAGATATTCTTAAGACCAAAGAGAGTCCTTGACCTTGAGCTAGAGTGTGGACTTGAGTCAGCACATAGGCAAGGGACATTCACAAGGGGCACAGACAGAGACAGGGGTGGGGAAAGCGTTGAGGCAGTAGACAGTTGTGCTCTAGAAGGAAGAGACAGATCCCAGGGCAAGGATGCCATTAGAAAACGTTGCAGGGGGTTGAGTAAGAGGTTCCCAACTAGGGGAAGCAGGATGGAAGGGAAGAGCCGATGTGAGAGGCATCCTTCTTTAGAATAATTCACTGTGGGGAGCGAATAAGGGTTGCTAGAGACAGAGGGAGAAGTAGAGACGTTGCTGTGGTTCCAGAAACCTGAGGGGCAGGAGGAGAAGCCAGGTGGGGGAAGGAGGATGAGTTAGTCTGGGACATACCAAAAAAAGTCAATCCCTAAACGGTGCCGGGCATTGCCTACTTTCCTCCTCCTTCACTCATCCGGCACCTTTCAACCTGCCATCTGGGAGACGTATTGTCGCATCGGTGCAGCTCACCCAGTCATCATTTATTGAGGATCAGCTATGTACCAGGCACAGGAGTAGTCCCTCTGCTGTCCAGGGGTCCCCCGGGGCTGGTGGGGTAGATGGGAGCAAGTGCTCTGAAGAGCAGGGGGCCATGAAGGCCCCTGGGGCATGCCCAGGGTGGTGAGACGATGTCTCCCTTTCTGCACGTGGCCCTCACAGAGGGGGGGTGGGGGTGGGGGCGTGTCCCAGCTTTGGTGGCAGAGACCGCAAACAGGGACCCAAATGCACCTCAATTCTGCCCTGTCTCTATTGCCCCGGTGTCCTCAGTGGAGGCAGAGGGGTTCTGCATTCATTTTTGGCCCCCCAGCACGGTAGGGGCCCAGCCGGAGGTTGATCTTGGCAAGCTTTCCCTGGGCACCAAGGGACCCGGCTGCAGGAGGCTCAGGGCTCCCTGAGATAGGGCTGAGCAGGAGGGGAATGTGGCTCAGAGTCTCAGCCTGCTGAAGGAGATCTATTTTCTAGCAGTTACTCCCTGGGAAGACAAAGAGTTTTGGCCCGGATGGGAGCCTTTGCTTCTAGAAACCCCCCCACCCCCACCCCCCAGGGAGGCAGGAAGGCCCTCATCCTGTCGCCGTGTCTCATGCTCTTCTCTGCCCACCCATCCAGCCTCGAGCCCTTCCCCCGACGGGCCGGAAGCCAGGCGGCTGCGGAGCAGGAACCCTTCCACCTGGACTGTGGAGGACGTGGTCTGGTTCGTGAAAGACGCCGACCCGCAGGCTCTGGGTCCACACGTGGAGCTCTTCAGAAAGCACGTAGGCTCGGGGCTGGGAGCTGGCACGGGAGGGGGGGAGGGGCTGGCGTGGGATGGGGGGCGGGAGCGCTGGGGGAGGGGTGGAAGAAGGCAGAGGGTCAGGGAGCCTCCTCGGGCTGCAGGAGGGGGTGGGCTAAACCCAGCGGGGCTCGGCCCAGAGGGAGGCCAGATGGAGCCGCAGGCTTCTCCGAGCAGAACAACCACTTAGTTTTGTTTTCAAGAAGGGATATTTGTCCCATCTGTTCCCTCCTTTTGGCCTTTATTAGGCATGCCTGTTTTCCTGCCCATCCATCCGTCTGTCTGTGCAGTGAACAAACATTTATAGCACACCTACAGTATGCCCGGGGGGAACCGGAATAGCGCCGATTCCTAAGCCGCTGGGAGGATTCTATGGGAAAATGCACGTCAGGGGTCCGGCGCCGTGCTTGGCTTGTAGTTAGCCTTCAGTTCAGACGTACTCTTAAAACTAGAAGAGACTGAAATACATAAAGATGGTAAATGGGGGGGGGGACCCAGGTAATAATATTGCATCTGCCACGCTTCCGATGTCAGCTGTCTATTGCTGCTATCCCCAGGTATGGCGAACATCTAGCTTAGAACAAGGCAGATTTATTATCTTTCGGTTCAGAAGGTCACAAGTCTGACAGGGCTCTCAGAGGTCAAGGCGTCTGCAGGGCTGGCAGTTCCTTTCTGGAAACTCTAGGGAGATTTCACTTCCCTGCCTTTTCCAGCATCTGAATGGCTGGGCCCTCGGCCTCAAATCCAGCATCAGGCGGGTCCTTCCCAGGCTGCCAAGTCCTGCTCTCTCTTCCAATTTCTTCTTCCACTTTTTTTTTTAATATTTTATTTATTTATTTATTTGACAGAGAGAGAGAGAGAGAGAGAGACAGTGAGAGAGGGAACAAAGCAGGGAGAGTGGGAGAGGGAGAAGCAGGCTCCTTGCTGAGCAGGGAGCCCGATGCGGGGCTCAATCCCAGGATCCTGGGATCATGACCTGAGCCAAAGGCGGACGCTTAACGACTGAGCCACCCAGGCCCCCTCTTCTTCCACTTTTAAGGAGCCTGGTGATTCCGCTGACTCTCCCACCCATAATCCAGGACATTCCCCGTATTTTCAAGCCAGCTCTTTAGCGACCTTGATTCCCTTTTGTGGGGTGACCCAACATACTCCCAGGCTCAGGGGACAGGCTGTAGACATCTTGGGTGGGGAAGAGAGGGAGCGTCCTTTCGGGCCTATCACAATTACCACGGGTAGTCTCCTGTCTCTCACTTTCATTTGGTGATTCTGTCATAGAAACCATATTCTCAGACCTGGGGAGGCTCCTGCTCTCACCCGACACTCACATTTCATTAGGGATGTATTTGACATCGCTGGACAGTGGGGCCTTGAGAGCAAGGATCCCAGAGTGGGTTATGTTGAGATGGATCTGAGCATGACGAGTCTGGCTCTCTTCCGGAGTGGGAGGAGATGGTGTAAGTCCAGGAGGTGGGGGGAAGAGAGAAGATTAGGCCCACAGATGAGATTCATCCACTCTGCCATTTTGCCAGTGACACAGAGAGTGAGTGATCCGGAGTTGCACACAGCCATCTTGCTGTAGAAGGGTACTAATCCTATTCTTGAGGGCTCCACTGTCATGACCTCATTGCCTTCCAAAGTCCCCACCTCCGAACACCATCACATTGGGGGTTAGGATTTCAGCATTTGAATTTGGGTGGGGGACACAAACTGAGTCGACTGCAAACTTTTTTAAGATTTTATTTATTTCTTTGTTTGTTTGTTTATTTATTTATTTATTTGACAGAGAGTGAGAGAGATCACAAGTAGGCAGAGAGGCAGGCAGAGAGAGAGGGGGAAGCAGGCTCCCTGCTGAGCAGAGAGCCCGATTCAGGGCTCCATCCCAGGACCCTGAGATCATGACCTGAGCTGAAGGCAGAGGCTTTAACCCACTGAGCCATCCAGGCGCCCCCACTGCAAACACTTTGCTCCTTTAGCCCTAGAGGAGATAAGGAGATATATATCACATGGGGGATATTGGGAACATAACTAGGGTTTATGCTTGAAGAAGGGAACTGGGAGGAAACTGGGGTTTCCTTCAATCAGGGGAGCAGGAATATGAAAGATCTAGTGTCATATGACTCGGGGAGAGTGTGGGAAGAGGAACACAGAGTAGCTGTTTGCTTTCATTTACTTTTTTAAAAGAAGATATTGCCTTGGGACTAAGAGAATGTGTACCTGAGTGAACCCATATTCCCTTCCCTAATCCCCTGATCCTGTGTTAACCATAGCCACTGTTCGATTTGTCTCACCATCTGGATTTTCTTTTTTCTGATCCTGTCCCACCAGGAGATTGATGGCAACGCTCTCTTGTTGCTGAAGAGTGATATGATCATGAAGTACTTGGGTCTGAAACTGGGACCCGCGCTGAAACTCTGCTACCATATTGATAAACTGAAGCAAGTCAAATTCTGAAGGTTCTTAAAAAGATGGAAGCCAAGTCCAGACAACAGGTCTCAAGATCATCCCCTGCCTTACCAACATCCAGCCACCCTCACAAAATGGATTCTCTCCTGAAAAATAACATCCACAAAGACTGGGTCTTTTTATGAAACTTGTGCATCTCTGCCTTTTAAAAAATTCAACGTGGCCCTTTTGAAAGGCTCCTCTGTATTAATTATTTGCCAAAAAATACTGAAAAAGCCTATTATTTTAGCGTTCCTGATAGGTCGGTTGCTCTGAGAAGGGGTCCTGTTTTTATGACGAGAGATCAGGGAACCCAATACTACCGCCCAAGGAGAACCCTGGAGGGTTCCAAGGATGTGAGAAGAAAGACCTTTGTCTCTACGGGGATTCCGCCATAGCACCGCCCGTCTTTAACTCTGCCCCAGGGGCCCTGTCATTGTGAGCCTTGCTTAATGCAGCTCTGGAAGCTGTCTTCTGAGGAAACATGCCTCCTCACCCTTGCACTATCTGGAAAACTTGAATTCTTTTGCTCTCTGAAAGAGAAGAAAAAAAAAATCTTTTCTATTCCTACTTATTTGAAGTACTGAGTTGTCCCACTAGAGGGCAGACTGTTAATGAAGTTTCGGGATCCTCCCAGCAGTAAGTAGCCTACTGATCCAGTACTCAGTGGACGGGTTAGGGTCCCTGTGAACAAGATCTAGCCTACACAGACGTGGGCAATTTCTTCCACAGTCAGCACCACAGATTGCAACTCGGGGAAGAAACTATCTCCTAGAATGTTCTAGTTCATATCCGGTCCTTATCGACTGATTGAGATGCACAGGCAGCAAAGACAAAAATTTGGAAGTGTGTTCTTTCCAGATGGGGCTTTGGAGTTCCTTCCCTTTCAGAGCCCTTACTGGGGTGTTGGCATTTGACGCGCTCAAGAGTCTTACTGACATTTAGCCATGGGTGTTTCTTTAAAAAAGAAGAAAAATGTCTCTGATAAGCTTTGAGATGGGAGAGTGTTGATTTCTCATTATGTTGCTGGATTATGCAGTTGTACCACTGGCTAATTTTTCTAGTTCTCCACAAATACACAGACATGCTATCATTGGATTTAATTCCATTTACAAATAGGTTTTCCTTCCTCACCGTGGAGTAATAGGAAAAAATTGATTTTTTACCCCTTTGCAGCTGTGTCCAAGGAAGGGCGACGATGAGGCCCCAATTTACGAGGCAGAGGGCAACCTCATCTCCATTCTTCTTTTTATCCTTCTCTTTTCTCTCTTTTGTCCTCCCTTGCTGATGAGGAAACGTATCTTTCTTTCTTTCTTTCTTTCTTTCTTTCTTTCTTTCTTTCTTTCTTTCTTTCTTTCTTTCAAAAGATTTTATTTATTTGACAGAGAGAGAAACAGCGAGAGCAGGAATGCAAGCAGGGGGATGGGAGAGGGAAAGCAGGCTTTCTGCTGAGCAGGGAGCCCGATGTGGGGCTCGATTCCAGGACCCCAGGATCATGACCCAAGCCGAAGGCAGATGCTTAATGACTGAGCCACCCTGGCACCCCGAGGAAACATATTTTCAAAATGAACTCACCTTTGTCACGGGCATATCCTCTCCCTTAAAAACATCCACAGTGTTGGAGGTGAGGAGATGAATACTAGACTCTGCAATCTCTGGGAGGGTGAAGATCAAAGAAAACTCAGAGCCTCCCTTGGCCCAAATGCAAATTAGAAAAAAGCACACCTTTCTCTGGGATGCAGCTGAGCAGGGGGCTCTCAGGCGATGAACGGAGCATGGGAGGAATTTCCTCTCCTTCCCCTGCAACCAGGTGCCCTTGTGCAGGACAGGAGCTGCACAGCCTTGAGGCCAGCCAGTCTAGATTTTCATATTGATCTTGTATAAATCAGTTAGAACTTAGAGGAAGACCATAAGAAAGAGTCCATGCTGGTAGACCCACTTGGATGAGCAAAAAAAAAAAAATCCTAACAAAATCCTTTTTTAGACACACAAACGGTGGCTGAACGGAAAGCAAGACAGAGACAGGAAGGAGGAGGTCCTAAACCTGCTCACTGAACAAGTTTGGGTCATCAGGTTGTGGAGGGGCTTACTTCGTGTGGGTTGCTTTCAGCACCTGACGGTACTACCTTGAATCCGGCCCCGGGACAGGGTCTTCCAAGATTCTAATGTGATCGAATGACTCTGCCCCTCCAGGTTTGTTCACTAGAAGTTCTCGTGGCTGGTCTGGAGTTAGCTAAGTCCCCTCAAAATGCCATGGCTAGTTTACAGACTCAGCACTGCCCGTGTGGAAATGGTGAGATGCAGAAAGCCCCACGACAATGCAAATGAGCTGTTTTTTTTGCTCAGTTCCCTGAAACTTATCGTGCCTCTTCCATCAACATATATATACCTCGATGAGAGACCTCCACAACTTCCCACCCACTCCCACTGGTGCCTCCCTCACTACAAATGCATGAGCTTTGGTGCCCCCGGATTAAAATCATCCCCAAACAATGTCAAAGAGGTCCTTTGAGTAGTTTTCAGGGAGGGGAGAGATTTTCTCATCTCAAGTCTCAGAGAAAACTGGATCCGTGTTCACGTGTAACTGCTCTCACCGAGGTGCGATCTCATTTTGCATTAAACTTTAAGCAGGACAGATTGCTGAAGCCATGATATTTAAGGTTTGACTTTTTAAAAATCTCATTACTCTTAAAATGAATGCTGCCATATCAGAAAATAACCCAGGGAGGAAATTCCTCCTTGCCTGTTTTTGCACTGAAATGCAATTAGCCAACCAAATTATTGTAGCAATACTGCAATTATAATTAATTTTCACCCCTTTCAAAAATCTTGTCAAACCAGGCAGCTAAATAGCTCAGCAAATGTAAAACATGCCAGGCCATTTCCTCTAAATGGACCTTAAAGAGTCAGGCCATGTGTGTCACTCACGTCCAAATGGGAGCTTATTTCAGGAGCCTCCGCTTGTGCAGATACGGTCCTTGTTATTCCATTGCCGTAGCTTTGCTTCAGGTTGTGGTGAATAATGACATCGTTTTGCATAATCCCAAATTAGAGTGTGTGAGTGCGTGTGCTCATGTCCAGACATTTCCAATCACCCGTGTCTGTTAAAACACTTTAAAAAAAAAAATCTAGAGGCAATTCTATTGCCCAATTCATTTTAAATATCTCATAAATGCATGAATCCTTTTGTGAAGACTTCAGGTAAAAAAAATGGAGGGGTGTGTGTGTGTGCACGCGCGCATGCGCGCGCTCGCGTCTTAACACGGAGGTTGCAAGAGCCTAAGGAAGAGAGCGTGTCAGCTATTCCATTTGCTTGGTTTAAAATGCCTCCCACATCTTCTGGAACTTGGATGCAGAACCGGATGGGGGCCTTTGGGAGAAGGTATTCCCTCTACTTCCAGCAGGGTGCGCCCTGGAGGCAGCTGGGGCAGGGGCGGGGTTCTGGCCGGCCCTCCTCAGGCTCTGACCAGCCTCACCAGGCCAGCCAGCCCAGGCTCCTGGGGACTGAGGTGGGACACCCAGCTGGGGACCTGCGGGGCAGGGAAACAAGGCCCTAGCACCTTGTTTAGTGTCCACCAGAGGGTTTGCCCGGCTCCCACCATTGCTCTTCAACGGGGCTGCCAAGGTTTTCTCCTTTCATCGGGAAGAAGGAATGAAGAGCTCCTCAGGAGAACCAAATATGCTATTTAAATCTATTGGGAAGGAGTCCTGAACCACGGTTGGTTTGCTTGAGAAGGAAACCAGCGAGCAAGAGAGAGAGAGAAGACACAACTATAAATTAACTAGGAAAACGATCAAAGAGCAGCTCCTTTCACAGTCCCAACCCTTGAAGCTGCAATAACCTATTTTTGTATTTATGTGCTGTATGGAATCTTTCCCTTCTTACTTTTTTCCATTAAAATCATTTTTAAATTATTTTTTGAGATGCCTTGAGGAGAATTTTGTCATATCTCTGAAGATAATCGGAAATGCCCAGAGGGGACCAAGAACTTGAGTTTAGTCATCGTCGGAAGGTCTTGAAAGATGGAAATATTCTGCTTTATTTCTGCCTAGCCAGGTTTTCGTACGTGGGAGCAAGTGACGAACATTCTCACGGGGCACTTCCTCAGCTCTTCCCTAGCGAGGTTACGGGGTGAAGAGACTGGACTCCCTTTTTTTTTAACCGCAGATAACAAGACATGGGATTGTGATGGAGTAGATGACCTTCGTAAAGCTGCAATGTTCTGCTAAGCAGAGGGGTGAAAACCTGGTGGTGAATTATTTTTTTGTTATAAACATACTCCAAGAACTGAGCAGTTGCCTAGCCCTGCTGTGGGCTTGCCAGGTCCTCTGTCCTTGGTGGCATGCGAAGGCCACTTGAGAACCCCAGAGGTGAATTTGGCAGATGGCCAGATGTCTAGAGATGCTGTCATTTCCGTTTCCGTCTTGTGATGTCACCCCAGGGCTGCCGCCCCACAGCCCTCACACACGGCCCCTCGGCTTCCAGAACCACTGTGGGCTGCGCTGTCGAGGGAAGAGCACGGGGAGCCTCAGCTTCCAAGGAGTCCTTCCCTCCAGCGGTTACCCTAATCGAAGATGATTCCTTCATGGACAATTGGAAGCTGGATTTTTGAAAATCTAACATTTACTTGCAAGAGAATCTCTCTTATTTATTGCCACCAGTTAAATATTATGGAAACATGTCTGCTAACAATTTGCTTTGTGTAATTTGTTCTAATGCTAATAAGCAACAGCTGGGATACTTCCTGTGGTAAATTCCTTTGTGGTTACAGTGGAATGATCACACATGCACTTCACCAAGACGCTGAACTTAAGAAGAACATTCACTCTGGCTCCTCTCGGACTTCAGGAAATTCCCCTGACTTAGAAGCAGTTCGAGGCAAAAGCCCATTTTTAGAGGAAGGTTTGCTCTTCTTCACTCCCTGCTTCCTCCAGCAGCGCCCCAGACCTGTGCTTTCCAAATCCTACATACAAAGCCTGAGGGCGGTTCTCCTCCCTCAGCACTGAGCAGTTCCTCCAGAGGAAAAAGACAGAAAGCAGAACTTAAGAATGACACCTTCCTCTGGGTGAGGGTGCCGTACCCAGAGTCGATATTAAGAGGATGTGGACAGGAGACGAGTGGAGACCCATCCAAAGGCGAAGAGAGGGCTCAGCAGCTGATGGAATGATGATGTCAGCCAGTAGGGGGCCAGCAGGATCCCCCGAAAGGGTCTCAGGGTGCCACTCAGACTTGCTCTGGGCTGCCAGCCCGCCATGCTCTCCTCTGCCGCTCCACCGTCTGACTCGAGCCTTCGAGCTGGTTCTATGCACTGATCCTTGATTCAAAAGGCCAACATAAATGTCTTCCGTTAGGTCCTACTTCAGAACACACCCGGCGCCTTGCTTATCCGAAGAGCTCACTGTGAAAGAGCAGACCCGAAACGAGTGCCCTTTCACTGTCACCCATGTGACTGGCTGCCGCCGCCATCATAAACATAGCATCCTCAAATCTCTGGAAGGTTCTGCCTCCCCACTCGGCGCTGGATCGCGCCTTTCCCACAGCCCTGAGAAATGGCTGTGCCCAACTACTTCCCATTAGGGAGAATTCACTCCCATAGGAAGTGGCTTGTTTCTCTGTTGGACAGCTCTGGTGGCGAAAAAGTTATTTCTCAGGGAGACACAGATGTCTGTGAATCACACACAGACGTTGGACATGAAGCCAACCCTGTAATCTTCCTCTTTTTAACAGCGCTCGTCCTTGCAGTAACCACACCTCTAATACAAATCGACATTGGCAAGGCGATCCCAGCTCTGCTATCCTCTGTCTCAAGATAGAGGAGCAGACGCTTTATATAAATGTAGAACTTAGCGAGGTCATGGCCATCAGCTTCATCAGCCCTGTCATGAAGAACTAGCAAAATTCTTGTGGCCTCGCACACACAAAAAAGGGTGTCCTGGGAGAACCTTCCATCCAGCTGTGAGTCTGTGGTTAGGGAAGCATGTGAGTTACGGAGGCTTTGTGTGAATGGATCTATAAGGCCCGTGCACTTCATTAGCTGTGAAAAAAACGCTATGGGATGCTGAGCGCCTATCTCTTAATTGTACTCATTAGTGATATAACGAACTAAGAAGGCTTTCGTTTAGATAAAAATAAGTTACAATTGATGATAGAAAGTAAACATGGTCTCTCGTGACCTTGTTTGGGACCCCAGGCCCAAGTCACATTTCATGCTTGTGTGTACATGCACAAGTGAGTGTGTATTTGTGAGTTCACACAAGAAGTGGGAATTGGGGGTTGTTTGAGAAGGGATCGCAAAGGGAGCTTTTGCTTTCTAGAGCGTTTTGTCTTAATCAGAAGAACTATCTAGCAACGATTTAGAAATCAGACTCCAAACTAAATAAAACATGTAGCTTACGCAGCTTACTTGGGTAAAATTCTGGATGATGGAGCAGATTCTCTTCGAAAATATTTAAATCTTGGTGCTTGGCAAAAGTAGATACTAGCTAGCACCTTGTACAGCACTTGCCATGTAAAAGGCACCTTGTTAACGAACTGAACGAACGCATGCATGACCAGTTCTTATAGTTTTGTTGAAAAGCCACTAGTTTCTCTTTAAACTCCATTATCTTCATTGAAAGGAGAATTGCGCCAAAGCAGAGCACGCGGCCTCTTACTTCCGGGCTCTCCCAACCTCCACAGTCACTGACTTGCATTTCACTTGCCTCCCTTTGTCTTGAGATCTCTCATTCCGATCGGCCTTGTGGTCTATCGCAAGCATTAGAGAGTAGTATTTATAGCTTTACTTTTGAAACATCTTTTCTTTCTCCTTCATAATCTGTGAGGCCTCTCACAAATGAGTAGGGTTTTCATCTATGGGTAAACTACACGGGGAGGTAAACATCTCTCTGGAAGGGTCAGGGAATTCTTTCCATGACCCCCGCACTCCCAGGACCTCGCTCACCTTGGAGAGGGCAGGGCCACCGAACTGGGCCTCCTGCACAAGCCACTCTGTCATATGTGCAGATGGCAGCAAGCCTGTGCGAGAAGACAGAGCCTGTAGGAGATGGATAGACGAGAACCTTCCCTTGTCTTCTGCCCATCTCCATCCTTGAGAATAGATTCAGAAATATCTGGGGCTTCTCCCTCTCTCTCTCTTTTTAATATTTTATTTATTTATTTGTGAGAGAGAGAGTGCGAGAGAGCACACACATAAGTCGGGGGAGCAGCAGGCAAAGGGAGAAGTAGGCTCTCCACCGAGCAAGGAGCCCAACATGGGACTCGATCCCAGGACACTGGGATCACGACCTGAGCCAAAGGCAGACGCCTAACTGACTGAGCCACACGGGCATCCCTGGGGCTTCTCTCTTTTCTCATGTGGTCACATAGAACAGAATCATAGAACCAAATTTTTTTCATATCCACACCAAAACTTGAGATGTTCCACCTTCAAGGATATCGCCTTTAAAAGCCTGGGCATGTGTTTCAAGGATGTTGTCACTGCCCAGATATTTTTTAGTTCATCTCTTCTGGGGTCAGCTTTAGAAGCCAGAACACTTTCCTTTCAAAGTGTGGTTGGAAGTGTACCGCCATCCCTTGGGAGGGGATGTTTCTTCTTTTTGGAATAAGCCAAAGCCACTGGGATGGTGTCCAGTGAACAACACAGGTAATCCATTTGAGATTTTAAATGACGTGTCTCCATACTCATTAGCTTGTCTTTTCCTTGTGTGTTTCCTCAGTTGGCCCAAAACTTCAAGCAAGCACAGCCACAACTCATTTCTTAACTGGAATATATGAGTCAGGCATTGGTAGAAGGAGCTGCAGCGCATAGACACCTTGCAAGGGCAGCATCATCTCGATATATGACATCCATCATGTTCATTTTAAAGTAATCTGCTCACTGTCTCTTTGGGCATGATAAGCTCAGGATATCGTCAGTGTGCGCAAATACACAGACCCTGCTGTTACACCTAGAGCCCCCAAATCCCAGAGGAACTGGGAGGAAGAAGCTTTAGGGGCACCTGGACAGCTCGTCTCCAGTGTAGAACCTTCTCCACATCATCTCCCATGGGTCCCCCACAACTCTGAGTGCAAATGACGGGGCAGTGCAAAAAAAAACACGCTCCCTGAGTTACCCATCCCACACCCCCATCCCCGAAACTGGAAAAGGAAGGGGCATCCAGGTGACCTTTAAAGTCAGTGACAGTAGTTACTCCCAGCAAAGACCAGTGTGGCTGCTGACTCCTCACTCTTGTGTTTTATGACTTGTAGCTTCTGCTTCTTCCCCTGTCTGACCTCGTCTACGTATTTTCTTATCCTCTTCTCTCATGGGCCCATAACTCTTCCTCAAAGCCCCCTAAGCATTTTGCCATGCTTTCTCATTTGTTTTCACCCTTTCTTCCTTCCTTCCTTCCTTTCTCTGTTTCCTCCCTCACCCTTCCTTCCTTCCTTCTTTCCTTCCTTCCTTCCTTCCTTCCTTCCTTCCTTCCTTCCTTCCTTCCTTCCTTCTTTCCTTCCTTCCTTCCTTCCTTCCTGTCTCTGTGATTCTTCATTTCTCCTTTTCTCTTTTTCTCCATTCCATTAGCTCAAATGCTTTTTGGGAAGGAGACGGGGGTGGAGAGAAAATAAAGAATTAACAGGTAGTCTCCTCCCTCCCTGGCCCCACAGTCCTGACCCGTGCCTGCCTTCCACTCTCCTCTCATCAGCCGTTCACAGCATTCCTCTGCTCTGTCATGTTCCCCGGCCTGATCTCTACTTGCTCATTCCCTTACTCAAGGTCTTGCCCTCTCAGTCTGTCCTTGAGTTTGGGAACAAGAATCGTGTTCCTTTTATTTTTATTTTTATTTGAGTCCTATTCTTTTTAAATGCTTCATTCTGTGACTCACCCGGATGTCTCCCTAAAACAACTCATCAACCTTCCTCAAGCACAGGCCCAAATGCCCATCCCTTTAGGGATTCCTTCCCATTTAGTCCTGAAGGTCAAGAGCCAAGTGACCTGGAGACAATCTGCCATACCTCTTGAGAAGTATGAGTTGTTTCTCCCAGCTGCTCTGCCTCCTACAATCTTCAAGGTGTTACCCTGACATCCAGTAGCAATTCCGATCATTCCACAGTTCTTGATGGAACATGTAGCTTTGTCCAGACCCCCTTAACTCTGACTGCACCCCCTGTGACCAAAGCCAGGCCAGTGCCTCAATGTAAATGAGGAGGACCAGCCCAAATCAAAGATGAGGCACGATGACCTATCTCAGAAGCATCCTGGGTTAAGGTTTTGTCTTTAGACATTCACAAGTTTGCTGAGAAGTGTGTAATAGCGAGTCTGGGTAGGGAAACACAATGATATATTTCTCAAAGGAAAATGTGGTTTAGAAGAGAGAAAGGCAGCAAAATTCTGGAAAGGGGATGCTCTATTCCTGGACTTTATCCGGCACAATTACACGCCCTTAAGTTCTTTCTAGAAGTCAAATTTGTTTCCACCACAGGATCTGAAAGTGTTTCTGCCTAAGTGTGAGAACTTGGAGGACTTTAATTTCTTTTATTATCCATCGTAGTTGAAACCACAATATTTAATTTGCTATCATCTTCCGGCTATACCTTTCATCACTTGAGGATTAAAAAAAAATGAGCTCCTCTCATCTCATCTTCCAGAAATTCACTTGCTTTATATAGCAAATATTTCCATTTTATAGACATTGGTTGATTACAGGATTTCTCTCCGGCATATACCTAGATGTGATTTTATTAATATAAAGATTTTCTCCTCTAAGTACATTTGCAGATAGACTTGCTTTTTATTCTATGCACGCACAATAAAACTAAATAAAAATGGGAGAAACAAAATCATTTCATGGTAATTGTCTTCTGTTGCCAATTTTCTTTATACTAACAGCGAAACTTTTTGTTCATTGTCATTGTAATATCACAAAGCGTCACTGGGCCAAAAGGTTTGTGTTTTCCTAGCTAGGCCAGGCTGTAATTATCTGACAAGCCTCTTGCTAAATAACAAGGGCATCTGAGCAAGTGGAAATCCATGTTCTCTAAGCTTGTGAGATTGAATGATGATGATTGAAATGTTATGCCTGTTGTTTTGTAAGTTGAGGGGTTTATTGTCAGATTCTTTCTTTCAACTCAAACTCAGTTGATCTCATGTTTCCACCTCTTTAGTCTGCTTCTCTACACCGCCATGCCCATGCAGGAGGCTGTCTGATCTCTCTCCACCTGGGAGAGTGGCAGCTGAACCCTTTTCCTGGTAAAGCTTCTGTCCTTAGCCGTCCACTGTATGGAAGAGCCAGAAACCAAGGGTAAAAACAGGCCATCTCCCCATCTCAGTAAAAGAAAAGTAGGGTTGATTTCATTGCCTTTTCTCTACCTGGTTGGTCTTCCTCCCTTCTAATTAAAGATTCTAAAAGGGTGTGTGTATGCATATTCATGTGTGTATTTATGATTGGTTTTGGCAATCTGAGATAAAGGTCATCCACGTGTGCCAGGAGGGCCTGGTATATGCATTGCAGAGACTCTAAATACTTGAAAATTCATTGTGCTTTCACTTTTTGTGGATATAATGGAATTCTGGAACATTACTTCAATTCCATGCTTTATTTAGAAGTGCTTGGAGAGTGTGGAGCTTTGAGCTGAGGAAATGGTGTAGTTTTAGGGCCTCGCTTTTTCTTTCTTTCTTTCTTTCTTTCTTTCTTTTTTTTAAATTTCAATAGATCTAATTTTGCAGACCAGAAATCAATGAATAAAACTCATTGTAATGGGGAACAGCATTTACACTGGAGAGAAAGAGCAGTAAACTCTGTCACCTGGGAAAGAGCCTCTCCTTAATTTTTGCACTTTGTAAGCATGATATAATCAGTGTTTCCTAATATCAGGACAATCCTCTACCTTCGAAGTGTTCCTATGTAATTGTGTCACATAATGGTAAATTGTAATAGGCAATTTGGTTCTGTAATTCAGTTTGCAAAGCATGCAAACATAAGATAACTAGGTTAAATGCAAATAAGCATTACACTAAGGTATAAAAAACAGGGAGGAGAAAAGATGCTGTGTCCATAACTTAGAAAGAACATGAATTCTACTCCTCATGTGCCTCAAAATGTAGTTTATTAGAGTTATTTATCCTCAGTTTAATTGCATCACATGCCGTTCATACAGATAATTATCTGTGCATAAACATATATGTATTCTTGCTGCATATATTTACAGATCTCTCTTTTGCAATAAGCAGGCTCCAAGCAAGCATGTTATTTAGGAGTGGATTGATGTGCTCATTTTTTACAATGTACAGTGTTTTAACAAATAGATGATTATATATAAGCACCATAGCAAAATGTGCTTTTAATTTTTCAAAGCCTTTTTGTTACTGTATCTGAGCTTTATCCTTTAGGTCAATTCTTTCATTATTTAGAGATCTATTTTCAATATGTTCCTTTAAATAGTGACCAGTAGGTACACTATAGTCAGATATGTAGCTTCATTAAGTAAACACTACTGGCCTTAATGATTTTAATATTTGGGGGTGCTTTTGCTTTCATTCTTTGAGGCAGTATTTTTTTCTAGTACACTGTATTGTGGGCCTGAGAGTGATTCGATAAAATTTCTAAATCTTAAGATTCCAAGACAATGCAGTATTTTCTGTTCACGCTGTAAAAAGTATTTCTGTATTTTAATAAAGAATGGAATTTACATGAGACTGTGTACCTTGTCTCTGATCAGCTTCCCTATGTTCATTATTATTTCATTAGACCTAATTCCCATAGGTGGATAGCAAGGAAAAGCCTTTCAAAGCGGGTCTTTTGACAGCCCAGGCCCAAAAGTCTGATCCACAGCTGCCTGCAACACTTCTGCTGGCGGCCCCGAGTTGGCGAGGAGTGACTTGTTACAGGAGCCCAGGGTTGTCTATTGACCATACTTCCTGTCTCCCTGACCTTCCTATTCTGGGCAGTGAGTACAAGGGGGCCGCCAAAGGCAGGGAAGAAACGTGAGATTTGATCAGAGCACTGGATACCTGGTGTCTGCCCAGGGTCGTCTTAGACCAGTCTCTCCTCTAGGATTTCCTTCCTGGCTAGTAATCAGGGACAAGAGGAGGGCTGCCTCCAGTGGTACTTGGGAGGATTGAAATAAATCACAGGGCTCGTAAAAGCCTCCCAAACAGTGCTGGCTGAATCTGGAAACCTATTCCAGCTGTTTACTCCAGTGGGTTGGTTGTGACTCTGGCTATTTGGGGGTCACGATAGTTCCTGCGTTTTGATCTGCATTCACCCTGACCTGCCAATTCCCTCTCAGAGGCCACCATCCTGTCTGGTGCTTTGCAATGATCCTTCACAAAGGCAGCAAGGTTCTCGATGAAATAATCCAGGGGCAGGGAGGGGTCCTCCCATGCCAGAGCTGTGGCTGGGTAGGGTCAGAGGAAGGCCTGGGGATAGCTCTTGGGGGGGGTTGGGGGCACAGATCCCCAAAGCCTTCTCTCACTATTTGCCTTTGGTTTGTTGAAAACTTAATAGATTCTGAAAATATTAACCTTGCTACTTGCCCTGCCTCAAACAAAACCATTCCCAGATTCATCTCCTACCCTCACCCCCGCCCAGCACAGATCCAAACTAGGCACCCTTTCTCATATGTCTGTGACGTTCCTGAGTCACCCCAAAAACCCACCCACCAGTGCCCTCGCACACTCTGGTCCTAAGGGCCCCTTCTCTGAGCCTACTTTCCTCTAATATTGGACACAAGCTCTAAAAGCCCAGCTTCTGTTACTAGCTTTTTCTTGTGGTGGTTGTACCAACCATAGTATCCGAATTATAAAAGGTCCAACTAGGGAAGAGATCCCCCAAGTGAATGTGATAGGCTTTTCTGTCAAATCTGAATATAGGATTGGCAACCTGAACACTTCCAGACCTGGAAAGGAAGGAAGGAACACCATGATGAAGGGAGGCATCTCGCCTTGGATTAAAGCAGTTGTTTGGTTTGAAGCAGCCATCACTGAAGGGCAGAAACAGCACAGCTGGCGTGCATGGCCAGCTTTGAAGCTGATGTACAGGCGTGCGCACAACTCAACATGTGTGTCCATGCACTGCCCTTGCCTTATTCCTTGTGTCTTAAGAGACAGAAGATAGACTGGACCAGAAGCCACACCTGGGGTTTAGCCCCGGCTTTCCCACTGACCAACTGCAGCCATTGGGCATGCTTTCCCCTTCCAGACACCAGGGAGTTGGACTAGCTGAGGTCCATGTTCCCGCATGCCCACTCTGGCTCTCTCCAAGAGCCCGTGGGTCTGTGCCTTAGCAGTAGAAAAAGCCATTTACAACTAGACTCTCTTTTTCATGGTCTTGAGAGCCCTGAGCTTAGATGGCAAAGACTGAGATGACCACCTATCTCACAGGCTTCTCCTAAGAATCCATGAGGGACAGTAGTTTTAAGATCAGAATGGAGTTGATTTTCTCAGGCAAGTTACCAGAAAAGAGAATTTCCACTGTGGTAATTTAAAGCGCCATCACATTGAGCACGGATGGATCCTGCCTCTGATCTCTGACTAAGAACTTCCATTCATTTCAGTGCTCAAACTTGCGCATTTTCCCATTACCCCTTTCATAAAAAAATCATTTTTAAAGCAGAATTGCTTTTCTCCTTGAACTCTTCACCAAGGTTGATACGATATCCATCTAGGAGTGGCTGCTAACTTATCGCTAATCTGTTAGTGGGAGCAATAAAAAACACTGAGAGGCAAAGGCTATTTAAATGAGAAATATTTCTGTAAAATCCCCTGGGATTGGGAGTTGGGGCAGTGGCTCCGAACGGTAGCTCCGTTGCCGGTGTCAGACTAACGGGTTTGGCGACGATGTTTTGTTAGCAGCAGTTAATCAGCGAATCCCATTACTTAATAAGGCTATCACTCTTAGCAAAAGCTGCAAATTACAGTTTCTTTGTCTCCAGGCTGAAGATCACATCCTTAAAATTTTGCATCAACAAGTAGCATCTTGTTAGCAGAAACCAGGTAAACAGAAGCACCCTTGGTGTGCAATTCGGGCTGATGTTTTGATCTGAATATTTCAGTCGTGTTAGCCAGCCGCTTCCCTTCTCCCTCATCATTTGGTGCTTGTGCGGACTGTGAAGGAGGAGAGGGGTAGGAAACGGCTTCTTTGTTCATCCCCAGCTGCAGGAAACCCACTCGCGTGTCCACTGAGAATGAATTCATGGGCTTGGAAAAGCTTTGCTAAGTCACTGCCATCTCCAGGTCTGTCGGCTCCTCAGCCTGGAAGGAGGCTTTCGGGTGACTTTGTGATCCAGGCCTCTCAACAAAACCGCTTCCGTTAACCCCCAGGCCTCTCGCTTGGCATCTGGGCATGGGGCACTTGGGGCAGCCCATGAGCCCACCCCTTGGCTCCTGCTGTGTGTAAATCCCCCACAGCCTCCTCGGCCAAATGTCCTCTGTGCGAGTCCACACATACCCACCCAACCCTCTTCCTCAGAGAAGCGCTGTGAGGTGTTGCACATGGGCCTCAGCCTCCACGTCCTCCCAAGATGGTGCCCTGTCCCTTGTGGAAGGGGAGGCGGCGATGTGGGAAGCGCTGCGGGAGCCCCTCAGGAAGGGGGGCAGGGGAAGCTCTTCCTTCCCTGCACAATACAGTGCCTGACGAAAGGCCTCTGGGAGGCAGGAGAACGGGCTGGTGGCCACTTTCCTGCCCCACTACCTCCAGGGCGGCAGGGCTGCCTCTGGGCACCACTCTGCCCCTGGGGGATGTACCCCCAGCAGCCCTGCTATTCCATCCCCACAGGGTTCAGCCGTTTTGTTTCATTCGCTGCTTTGTTTCCTTTTGCCTCAGAAAACTCAGAGGGGACCGATTTGAAGATTTTCCCGGAGGCGTGTGTTGTGTGCCTGCGCCAAGCGTCCCTACCTCCTTCCGGTGGGTGATGGCGTTTTTGCCTCCTGCCCTTTCTCTTCCTGCCCTTTCTCTTCCCGCTCTTTCTCTTCCTGCCCTTTGCCTACCCATTCCCATGCATTCTCCAGGCCCCAGTGTTTCTCAGAGATGCCTATCATTCCTCCCAGGAGGGACTTTGTGTTTTCTGGCTAAATTATTCTTTAGACATTTCCAGTCACTTTCCCCTTCCCGTTGCACCTCTGCATCCTTCCCACACTTGGCTATTGAAGCATTTTTCCCCCCTTGAGGTTTTATTTCCTCCTCTTGCCTCCTCTACCCCCACCCCAGTGAGAACATCTCTGTGCATGTCTCTCAGCCTTACATTTTCCACGAGCCAACACACTTCCAGGGGCCTTAGTGACTTAGTGACTTGTGGGCCTTCCAAACTTGTCTCCTGGAAATAGAATAGCAGATGAAAGATTTCTTCATTAAAATTAGACACTTTAGGAGGGACTCAGTAAAAGCTCCAAGAATCCCCAGCGCACCTCTGCGTGGTGAGGGGGCCAGAAGGAGGCCTGGGCTTTGGGAAGGGCTGAGATCAAACACGCAGGGGTTCTGTCCCCTTCTCTCTGACACAGTTCCTCCCCCCTGGAACAGGGAGGTTTTGAACCTGACATGTTGCTGCCTTCCTTTCTCATTGCTCACACTGACGGCTGCTCGAAACAGCCAGTGTGGAGGTTGCCTGGAGGTCCTCATGCCCCACTGTCCTTAGAGAACATAGTATGATTTATGACTTTCAGAGCTCGTTGAGTCTTTGGAATAAAATTCCAAGCAGCAATTTCTCATTGGGGCTCCTAATGTTTGATTATGCATCTGGGCGGTGTCCCCCTCTGACGGGTTTCTCAGCATCAGCCAGTTCCCAGCTGGCGGGTTTCACTGGACCAGGAGTGTGCAATGGGAGCTTGGAGGAAACTTCTGGGCAGGGCCTTAAGAAACTCGGGGCCTGAGAAAGTGGTTGTCTAACTCTGGCTTGAAAGCAAGCGAGAAAAAGGCAACAAACTGGCCCTTCTTCTGAGCCAGGTCCGACAACGAACATCTCGCTGATTCTTCCAACACCTCTGCTCTATGGGCACATGGCAGAAAGGCTCAGGGCACATTACTGGGGCAAACCACTCCACTTGTTGGGGTGGCAGGAGCCCCTCTGTCTCTCTGTGAAACCTTTGGTGTCTCCGCCGGGACCCAAGGCTGGGTGGTCTGGTCTTGTGATTGGGCCTGTGTCTTAGACCACGCCCACCTCTCATAGTCCAGGCCTCAGACCAGGTGGACCATTTTTACTTCTTTCAGGGACTTAGGATATAAGCCTCTAAAAAGCTGTCGAGAGGCCAAGCACAAAAATGGACAGAGATTCTATTTTTTGCCACCCGGCCTACCTGAAGGAAGCCAAAGATAAAACACCTTCTCAGCAGGAGCATGCATACACACACACACACACACACACACACACACACAGTGCTGGAGTAGCTTTGCCCCATCCTTTACTATAGACCATTGTCATATCTAACTTTCGGGCAAAATATTAGGATGAACATCCTTGCCGGAATATTGAATCCTGAGACACAGGCCAATGGCAATCAAGTCTTCCTTATCGAGCCTGCAGTCCCTCTTCCTCAGTCCACCTGCTCGAGACCCACTTCACGGGTCAGGTCCTGCAAACCTTGGTGTGTAAGCACTGTCCCCCCAAAACAGAGACTGTATTTCTTCATTTGATGCTGAGACATGAGTCTGGCTATGGACCTGGGGACAGTAGGGGTTGGGGTGGAGCTCAGGGACCAGACCTTGAAGATTACACATACCATTTCATGAGGCTTTGGAGGATGTCTTTACATTGTCTCCAGATGCCCAGGAAGCTGTTTTCCTATGTCACCTAAGAGAGGCCAGCTGTTGCCGGCCCAGAGAGTGAAGGTTCTTAGACGCTTGCCATCAGTATCCCTAGCCCAAGTCTCAGGGTCCCACTCTTTTTCACTTGTAGGGCTGTGAATTTGACACGGGAGACCCACAGTTACACATTCGGTATACTCAGAAGCTCTGCCACTCTTCTTATCAGACCTTGGGGCTGATTTTCAGCAGTTTGTCCCATAAATACAGGACATAAAAGTTATAGGCCACCGCAGAGGAGCTCTGGCCCTCCCAGCATGCTGTGGGTTGGCAGTAAGCTGTCCTCCACACTCTTTCATCACGCATCGCAATGCCACCGAGAGCAGCCAGCACCCGCCGCGATCCCTCTGATTACCTCCTTCTACCAATCCAAAGCCACGGCAAGTGCATATCCCAGCGGTTCCTGAGTTGTGCGGCATCTAAGAATCACCTGCTGATCATCTAAAATTACCGACACCTGGTTTCCACCCATAGACAGTTTCATTTCCTAGGTACGGGGTGGGACCTAAGCATGGGGTTATTTTAAAACTTCCCACGTAATTTAAACGCGGAGCAATTGGGAAACCACAGGCTTAGTCCTCATCTTGGCATGTGCCTCATCTTCCACTTCTACGTCACTGCTCTTCACCATCGGCGAAAGTCTCAGGGCCCGCTGCACGCCGGGAGCTTTTACCAGCCCACTTATCACCGGCGGTGCGGGCCCTTTGCCTTCAGACAGGTGGGCAATTCAGCTCCCAGATCCCACCCTGAAGGGCTGCTTCCTAGGGCCACTCTTGGAACAGTCTCTGCCCACATTCCTACAACACAGAGGCTGCGCGAAAGCTTATAGGCTAAGACTTGATTGCAGAATGGAATTCCACGGAAGCAGAAGAGAAGAGTCAAGGCAAGAGACGGAGCAAATATAAAGCGGTGCGTTGCCCCGCTGGCCATGGCTCCGTGCGGAACTGATTGCTCAGGCCTGCAGGGTGGCTCAGGGAGACCACACGACGCCACCCACCCTCCAACAGTCCTCCCCAGGGGAAGAAGGGAGAAGGATTTGGAGTCTGACTCCCGCTTCTCACGGGTCCCGGTTTGCCAGTTGCCGTTTCTGGATTGTGTCTGTTCGGGCATCACGTGTCTGTCTCAGTATCTTGCGTCTCAGTGGTGATAGGAAAGCCCTGCAGCAGAAGCTGAGGCAAGAAATACGCGGCCTGGTGTGGGAGAGGCCCTGCATCTGTTGTCTGTGGCTGGGGACCAACCTCCTAAAATCTAAGGACTTAAACCAACAGCCGCTTCTTTGGTTCATAGGCAATTTGGCTGGGCTCAGGGGAGGGGTTCTATTGGTCTAGCCAAGGCGGATGCACATAGCTGCAGTCATCTGCTCGCCTACCTGGGGCTCCCTTGGGACTGAATGGTTCAAGATGGCCACGCTCACACATCCGGCAATTGCTGCCTACTGATGGCAAGGCGTCTCTCTTCACGTGATTGTTCACCCTCAAGGAGGCCAGCCTGGGCTTCCTGACATGGCAGCATCATACTCCAAAAAGGGGGACAAGAGGCGGAGGCTCAGAAGTCACACAGGGTTACTCCTACACCTTTTCTTGGTCAAAGAAGTCCCAACGCTCAGATCCAAGGAAGCAGAACTAGGCCTCTGGATGGGAGGGGTAAGAGAGGTGCACGGCCACGGGCATACACACGGCAATGCAGGGGACCTCCGCAGCTGCCTTTACAAATATTGTAAAGCGAGCATTGTCACTCTAGGCCGCTGACCCATGGCAGCCACAGCCTCCTGCGACAACACAAGTTGTAGTTAGACTCACACCAACTATGGCCCTGGCTGACTAAAACCTACATCCGGTTCAGAACGTACAACGATTTTAGAGGGCAAAATGGTCATATCTAATAAAGTTGGAAATAGGCCTATAAGTACAGCATCAAAACTCCTCTTCTAGAAGTTCTCACAGACGTTCATAAGGTGAGAACAAATCGATTCCTGGTAACTTGGAATAGCAAAACGTTGGAACAACCTCCGAGTCTGTCAACAAGAGAATGGATAAATGAATTCTGATATATTCATTTAATGGCTTACTATACAGTGACTAAAATGATATAGATGTATCAGTGTGAATAAATGCCAGAAGTATAATGGTGAGTGCTAGAAAGCTGAAGAAGATATACATATTGAAATAATTTGTACAGATCTTTAGAAAACACAAAAACGATACCTTTGTTAATTCAAGTACGCAAACATAGTTTAAAAGAATATAAAACACATATGGGAAAGAAACTCTCAACTTTGGGGCACCTGCGTGGCTCAGCAGGTTAAAGCCTCTGCCTTCGGCTCAGGTCATGATCTCGGGGTCCTGGGATCGAGCCCCACATCGGGCTCTCTGCTCAGCGGGGAGCCTGCTTCCCCCTCTCTCTCTGCCTGCCTCTCTGCCTGCTTGTGATCTCTCTCCTCTCTGTCAAATAAATAAATAAAATCTTAAAAAAAAAAACCAAACAACTCTCAACCTCCGGAAGTTGGTTATCTCCAGGGGAGAGGAAAGAAATGGGCTGGGGGAGGGTCAAAAATTTGCAACATTGTGTTTATTAGAACAAAAGGTATCTGAAGTAAATATAAAAATGCTAACTTTTTTTGTTTGTAGGTCTTCAGTTCATGAATTTTTGTGCTATCCTTTTCTATACTTACGTACTTGAAATATGTCGTAATAATAATAAAAAAAAAAACAAATATTCTTAGTAGGCAAGAGGAGACCTCAATTCTGATCTGGATTCAGCTTCTAAGCTAGCTCACAGATAGAAATAAGTCTGGGAGAGATAAACACCAAAATGTAAAAGGTGCCGATCTGTGGGTGATGGAGTTCTAGATTATCATTATTTGCTTGAATTTTATTGCAGTTTTTTAGTATTGTTTGTATGTTTTACTATCAGGAAAAAATTAAGATGATTTCAAGAAACCTTGTTCTTTTGGCCTTAGATAAATTACCCAACTTTAAAACCACACTGAGCATCACAAGAAAAAATGAAAGGAAATCGCTCACTTTGTAGAACCTCAGCCTTGGCCCTTGTGGTCTCGCCTGGGTCTTCCGCATGTAGTGTGTATGACTGGACACTAAACCCAGCCGCGCACCAGTGTGTCTGGACTCATGGCGGGTCGGGGCGCAGGGGCATTCTGTGGCAGACAAGGCTTCCCCTCACTGGGAAGTAGATCCCCCCGTCCACTCCTTTCTTAAGTAATTCTTGGCAACAGTGACCTACCTGAGGGAGGGCCCCCTAAAAGGTATCACCGTCTTCTAAACACAACAAGCCATGACCAAAAGGACATCTGCCTTCAGCTCAGGTCATGATCTCTGGGTCCTGGGATTGAGCCCCGCATCGGACTCCCTGCTCAGCGGGGAGTCTGCTTCTCCTTCTCCCTCTGCCCCTCCTCCCTCCAATAAATAAATAAATTTTTTAAAATTAAAAAGAAAAGAAAAGAAACTCCTTCCAGTGGGGAGAACAGAAGAAAGGGAAACAACCGGAGGCAGTTCCAGAGTCACCCCTGCCAGCTCAGGATCCGAGAGAAAGGAAGGGGAGCTTCACTAACACCATCAGCATGTTTCATCTCAAGAAGAACCCTGACGAGACCTACTTGAGTCTCCTGTCCACCATATGCACTGGTCGTTAAGACTAGAGAGCGGCCCAAGCTTGGGCCACATGCCCATGCGTGAGGCAGCATGGACTGGTGGCCTCATCAGAACAGATGACACAGGCATGGAGCAGCAGTTCTCTAAAGAAGAAAGTCTAAGGGACGAAGGAAGACCAAGGAAACAAAACTTAAGTGTCCACCCCATGCACATAGGATACAGAGCTCTTATTCTGCAATCAAGTCTCTTAAGCAGCACAGAGGCGTCTCCCCGTGATGTGTGTCTCTCCTCCTCCTTGTTCTAAGGGATGTGTGGGGAAGACCTCAAAAATAAAGGGAGAAAAGTTCTTATAGCTGTTTGGTAGGCTTTCAAATTAGCCCGAACTCCCCCTCCTTCTCTCCAGCCTGGTTACCATTCCCCACCCCTCCTCGCTTCTCTATTCTTAACCATCTCCTTTTTTTCTAAAGACAATAACTTTCGTGTTTATGACCTTCCCTAGTGATAAATGAAAGGTATTCCTGGCTTCTTAGGTGCCAGCCTTTGTATTTTAGGGCCAGAGAACTGCAACTGAAAGGAAAATTGTAAACTAATCTCACTTATGAACTTATACCCCCAAATCCTAAACAAATCATTGTCTGCAGGACGACCTCAGAATGCCGGTCAGCACTGTAAGAAAACAAAAAATAAAATAAAATAAAACATATCAGGATCAAAAAGGAAAAGCTAACACTGCATTTTTTGATGTGATCATTTACACAGCAAATCCAAAATAATTGACAATCTATATAACTAATAAGGCTTCAGTCAATCGCTATCAATAACGTAGACATTTTCTATGTACCAGCAACAGTTAGAAAATGCAGATATTTTTAATGAGACCATCACAATAGCAATAAAAAGCTAAAGTTTATCTAGGAATGACTCTAACATAAGATGTGCAAGGTCTTTACAAAGAAACACAATTTTTTATTGAAAGATATAAAAGAGACACGGAATAAATGGAAAGAAGCACCATGTTCATGGAAGGAAAAATTCTATATCATCCAAGTGCCGCTTTTCCATAAATTGACATATAACTTAGTAAAATTACAATTGAAATCCCACCAGGGTTTTCCACGGGATATTTCGAGGGTCACTCATTTCCCCCAAGGGACAGGCCACAGGAGAAGCCTCACAGCACAGTGACCGGTGGCGACAACCTCACCTCTTCTCTGCCATCATCCCTAGGTGATGGGACCTGGGCCTCCGTCCCTGTTCACCCCAATAAGGCGATGAGCAGGACAGCCCTGCATTGGGCCCATGACTGACTATATTTCAGCCTCAGCTGAGCTCTGTGTTTTTGAAAGAGGCGCAGTGGAGAAAGTTGGTTGCTGCTATTTCTATCGCTCAGGAACCAAAGCCTCTTCAATCCTGGGATCTGGCCAGCTAGGACGTAATAAATAACCCCACCAGTGGAAAAAACGCCCTCATTTCATTCCATGAGTTTATAAATCAATATGTTACTCAGTTATCCCCTGACTTCATCTCATATTTTTCTCCATCACTCCACCATTGGGGATAGTGTCCTGCAGGAAAAACTTACATTCCGAAATGTGCATTTCATCTTCTTCCAATATGGAAAAGCAGGCTCAGCAAAGAAGGAAGAGTGAGTGGCCATTGCCAGCTTTTCGCTTGGACACAAGCCATGGAGAGGCATCCAGGAAGAACCTTGTTGGAGGATGACTATCAGGCCCAATCAGGAGTTTACGGCGGCAGCTCGCTCAGGGGACTCGGGTGACCCACACGGAGCAGAGCTGGCCCCCTCTCCGACCTCGGTATCTGTCCCTGCAGTCTGGAGGAAGCTATGCGACACAGCTCCGGCCAAAAGATCAGCCCCAACAACTGCGTCCTTGTGCAGGTAGCAGAACTCATGGTTAGTGAATCACTTCATGTCACTTGATCTACATAACGATCCTGCAGCTGTTGCCATTTGGAAAATGGAGAATATGGCATCTTACAGATAAGGAAGCAAACCCAGACTCCAAATTCACAGCTAGTAAGCAAACCAGCCAGAACCCATGCCGAGCTTCTTAAAAAAATAACCATCCTATTTCCTTCTGTCTCCACACTCTGTACATCATTGCTCTCTGCGCCCTCAGCCCGCATCCCCACCTGTGCCGGCCTCTTCCAGGCTAGGTCCAGATGCCCTGCAGCAGCTGTTTTGCTTTTCTGCAGGCGGATAGAGGCCTGTGGTCAGTCCACAGGCAAGACCAAGGGAGGATCTTTTGGAAACTTAATCAGCGGGCCGCCACTAAGAAGAAAGGCTCTTTCTCCAAACAAGGAAATTTCAAAGGGCAACTGGCCACCCCTTCTCTGTGCGCAGCTGGAGCTTCCTCCCGGGGCTGTGCACAAGCTAGCACCTGGCCAGCCCACTACTGACACCTTGTGGCCGAGAAGCAGAGTTCCTGCTCATTTCCTATGAGAGTCACACCAAGAAAGGAAACGGAATGTTAGGAACCAGCCAGATCTCCTTCTTTCCTCCTTCCCGGGCTCCCCTGGCAACTGTCTCCTCTAAACCCAAAGTGCCAGGGCTGCTTGGGGTGTAACCCTTAGTGGGTCCCTGCAGAGCTTCCGCAGGGCTGCTTAGCTCCTGTCAAGCCACGGTGGCGGTCACAGGGCCCTCTAGATGGCACCTGTTGCCCAAGGCAGTAAGGAGCCTGCACGGCCCTCGCCAAACAACTGACAGATGAAACAAGGCTTTGCTCATAAAAATAGGCATGAACCAGACACCTGAACACTGGGTCTGCTTTGGGGCCCTGTGTCTGCTGCCGCCAACCGAGCCTCAGAGCGTGGGCAGGGACACCTGCTGGAGGTAGAGCTGGTGCCAAATGGCCTCCTGTGACGGCCATGGAGGCAAAAGACACTTTAGAGGCAGAAATCATCGCGGGACTTGTTCTTACATCAGCAAGAAAACACTTCAACTTCTAAGGAGACACTCTCCGAATAGGAAGAAAGGTACCCTCTGAGGTCCGCATGCGTCACCACTCTTATGGTGGAGGAATCTGGCTAGGGAGAGTCTCGTCACTGTTTTAAGATGTGATGTGCAAATATTTTAGCTCAAAGGATTTTTAACGTCCCTAATAGTAATCATCAGTGTGGCTGTGACTCGGTTAATTCATTTCATAAGAATTTAAGACAGTTCTATCTCAGAGCCCCACGATGTCCCATTGCACTAAGTAGCTAAGCGCCCTGAAGGAGGTCACCACATCTCTAGCCCTCTGTTTCCCCACCTATGCAATGAAAAGTCTGAACAAATCTGAATTTCTTTGGGTGGTTTGCGAATGTATGGGCATCAAAATCACCTGATCTTCAAGTCAAGACCCAGATTTCATAATCGCTCATCTGAGGTCTGAGAATCTGCATTTGAACTCATTTTTTTTTTTTAAGATTTATTTATTTTAGAGAGAGAGTGTGTGTACACAAGCGAGGAGAGAACCAGGGGAGAGGAAGAGAGAGAATCCTTAAACTGACACCTCTCTGAGCACAGAGCCCAACATGGCCTGATCCCTGGACCCTGAGATCATGACCTGAGCCAAATCAAGAGCTGGGCACTTAACCCACGGAGTCAGCCAGGCGCCCCTGAACCCATTTTCCAGGTAATTCACATGCACACATGTTTGAGAATCACGGAACAAGATCAACCAGTGTCTAAGAGTTATTGAGAATCTATTATGCACCTGGCACTGACAAGAGAAGATTCTTCCCCTCCAAGAGCCCACAGTCCTGTTGGGAACAAGGACAAGTGAACAAAGAGATACAGTGAGTTGACAACAAATGCTGAAAGGGGGAAACTGCCTAGGAACATCATCCCTGAAGGCTCCATAGCAGAAGGGACACTGGAGTTGTCTGGGAAGATGGATTCACCAGGTGCACAAAGGGAGCCGCAGACAGAGGTCAGGAGGGGGCTCTGCCCACACGGGGAGCGGTGAGCCGCATGTGACTTTAGGCCGCAGCCTTCCTGGGGCCCGGCCGCTTAGAGACCTGAAGCCCCGCCCCGACAGTGAGGCCAGCATCTGTAAGAGGAGAGCCTCACACTAAGGATTAGCTTGTCGTTTTCATTTGATCCAAAAATGGACCCAGAGCTCTGGTAATCTCATCCTCTCCTTCCAAAGCAGTAAGAGGTCAGGTCCTCACCGAGGGAGGGCCCGTGGGAGGGGCCAGGACTGTCCCTCCCCGCACACGTGTGGCAGGGCGGGGGATGTCCATAAGAGCGGACCTGGGACTTGGTGTCAGCAAATCACTTTCTTAGTCAAAGGCGTTTTAAAAAGTAGCCCTTATTCTCCTTCCTATTTCTCTCAATTTTAGCCTTTCAGTTTCCTTGACTAATATTTAAAACTGTTTACTTTGGGTAGCTTTCTGAGCGAAGTACCCAAAAAAAACCCACCTTGAGTTATTTACTACCTGGGATGTGATCCATGTTCTTAAATACACACCTTGCACCCCTCAGCCTGAATTCTGCCCCATCCTTCTGCCCCAGATGCCCATTGTCCCTCACCCCAGCCCAGTGTTGGGCTGGGGGCTCCTCCTATCAGCTCCCGGGAGCCAATTCTCCATTTTCAGGAATATTTTGTTAAATACAGACATTATTAAAAATTAAATTATACACATTACAGTTAAATAAGTTTTGTTAAAAACAAAATTAATAAATGCCCTGAACTCATCACTTCCCAATTATTTCACCGCATTATACTGTTATTTATCCTCTGGAGGTTATGTATTCCCATTATACCTAAATAGTGGAAATACTATATAATGAGGTGCCACTGTGTAGAGTCTTGCCAACTCCAAGTTCAGCGGCATCACTTTGTTAGCTTGCAATTGACCGTGGTGAAAATATTTACGCCATACAATGGCTCTTTCTTCCCACAGGTCCTGTCTCCATGCTTTAATGAAACCACCTTTTTGCACCCCAAAAAAGAAATTTACACCATGGAAATCAACATATGCTAGAAATCAGAGCTTGATTTATTATTCTCTTAATTGTCTAGACTTAAGAAAGTGATGGAAAATGTTAATAATGGGAATTAACCTTAAAAGTATCATCATATCTATGGCTATTACATTGTGGATCACAAGAATTTGAGGAAATATTTTCCGCATATTTGAGAAGTAATATCTGATGTAGAAAAGAAGTCATCCATGTCATCGATGAATGAGCAAAGTTCCAACCTATGTCTTTGTGGTTGCACTTTTGTCTCATGTTAAAACATACAGGAAAATACCGCTAAACACCCATTCAACACTTGCAGCCAAGTACAGGTAGGAGAATTCAGCAAAAATCAACAAAAGAATTCCAAGAGAACCCATTTGGTCTATGGAATTTATAATGAAGAGTGTTGCGTATTTTCTATTATTTGTAAATTGTGTGCTACTCATCCTTACTCTCAGCAAAATTTATACTCCGCTTGTGTGTGTGTATGCACACATTTCTCCCCCAGGGAGCCCATAGTTACACATTTACCAGCGCGCCATTAATCTTCTCTGAACTTCATTTCTGAGGAAGACACCTCACCCTCATCAAGGCCGCACAACCTGTAGTCAGTTGTCATTGCCGTGGTGGCCTGTGGATAAAGAGTCCATGAAGACCCAGGTTCTCATCTTGGTTCAGCCACTTGCTAGCCGCCTACCAACCCCCTCAGGCTTCCTCAGCTCCTCCTTGTGCCTCAGTGGGTGCGTGGAAGCAAGGGAACAGCAAAGTCCATTCTGGCTCTACACTGTCAACGATTTAGGAATCCGTGAGAAACGGATGACCCCAAAGTCGCAACATTGCCATCCAGGAGGTTTGGGGTGCACAAATGTACCCACCCAAGGACTCCCGACTCTACGCTTCAGTGCCAAATGTCATATGTGAAGTCACTGATATGTTTACAATGCTCCCATGTTCTTTGGTTACTTTAATACGAATGACATGAATTCTAGAAAAGGTGAGGAGAAAGGCCTTACCTATTAAAAAATGTCTTTCAAGGCCTGTCTGTTGGAGGTGAAGTAACATAATTCTGCCTGTGGGGTTGGGGGTGAGAAAGATGGACTAAGTATCCTCCTCAGACGAGGGCACTGCCTTCCTATCTTCCTCAGCCTCAGCCCCGCTCCTTCTGGACACGGCACTCCTGCTCCCGGGGGACATCTTGGGCACTGACTTCTCCCCCCAGACCAGGGGCAGGGCTAGCACAGAGAGCTCCATAGCCTACGAGCGATGGCCCGCAAAGTCTCATAATTACACAGAAAGAACTTTAAAGCTCCCACAGCGCCTTTGTAGCCTTCCCAATGTTGGGCAGGAAATGGTTAAGCACGACAGTCCTGATCCAAAGTGGCCATAGGCAAGGGAGGGGCGGCCAATTAATAACACAATGCAGGAAGTGTGGGGCTCCTTCTTTCTGCCCAATGGGGAAATTCATTCTCAATCCTGACCTCAATGAGGAAGTTACTCTTCCTGCCAAAAGGAGCGACAACCTTCTCCATCCCTGCAGTGCACTGCAGCCGAAGCAGAGAAGCAGACCCTGAGGGCAGAGCAAAAAAAAAAAAAAAAAAAGGAAGAGACGGAGCAGGCAGCTTTCCTAGGCAATACAATGACACAACTCAATACTCAGTCCTGGAAATGGAGGAGGACAACGACCAGGCTGGGCAACTCGAAAATGCTAGCTGGCGCGGAACAGCAGGAGACACAGAGAAAGGTCAGCAAACCTGGAAGAGCTGAGACAGACCAGACCCCGTCACCTGGATGTTCCTTAGCAGAGAGTAAGTGGAAGGTATACCAGGAGGCCACTGGATATCTTTTTATCATAGTACATATTTTAAACTAATCTATGCTGGGAACATACATAATTCTTGTCCCAGTTTTTTTCTGTCTTCACAATTCCCCCGGTTGAGGAACCTCTCAGGAAATTGTTTCAGGCTGACCGCTGGCCCAGGAAGATCCTGACCTTGTGGGCCAAGTCGCAGATCCGATGCCTTGGGTGAGAAGAGCCCGGAGAGGAGCCCTGCCCGTGCCCCCTTCCCTTGGGGGAAGAGGTCCTCAGGGGGCCTGCTTCCTTGCAGGCGGGTGGCCCATTGGCACATGCCACACTCCATCAGCCAAGGTCCCACCAGGAAGACAGATAGCACCGCAGACATTTTCATGCAAGGCGACTCAGTGAAGGGGACTGGCTGCGCGGGGGACAGCGAGGTAACCCTGAGGCGGATGGCACAAAGGGAGGAGGTATAATGGAACCTGCAAGGTCAAGGGCTTTGGAGAGGGGACTGGAGTCACGGAGGACAGGAAGCTGCTGCTGGAGAAGCTGCCTGAGGCAGAGGAGAGAGGGAAAGAGAGACCTCCTCCCACGTTCCCATTGGCCAAATTCAGCCTGGGATGGGGTCCCCTGCTGGACGGGGCGAAGCAGGGAAAGCTGAGGACTGGGCCAGAGGGAAAAGAGGTTTTCCAGAGCTAGCATACATGCTATCATTTAATCCTGGAAGTAACCCCAAAAGTAGGTATTACTGTCTCCACATCACTGATGGAGAAACCAAGCCTCAGAGACCTTAAAAACCAATCCAGCCAGCAACACACAGTGGTAAACTGTGGCACTGAAACAGAAACTTAGATCTTCCATCTGTGCCCCCAGACCCTGTCCATTCTCTTATTTAGTCCTGCAGGGGTGTGGGGGGCAGGGATGTCGACGGAGCCACATGGCACATCCAAGCTACCAATGGTAGTGGTCCTTAACCTCCTGCTCCTTCCCGTGCCAGGAGCCACAGTCAGGGTGCCACATGGTGCTCTGGCGTGAGGGGAGGCCGTCGTGGGCCAGGATTGCCAGCTGGGGCGGTAGACTCACGGGGGGTCTCGCCCAACCTCCCCGAGCCTCCGCGAAAGACCTCTGTGTGCTCTTCAGAAAGCAAAGCAATGGGCCAATACGAGGTCCGTGCCAGCTAATTATCCAGCCCTCCTTCTGCTCCCTGGAAGACCCAGCCTGCTGGACGGACCGATGTTCTGCGTTTCTAATGTCAGATGGCCTGGTTCCACCTCTCAGCGGGGCTGGTATTTGGTTGATCCTTCAGGTTCCCATTTGGCTCGTAGAACACAAACATCTGCTGGGGCTCTGGTTGGCCTGGGGTGGACTTCAGAGCGGAGAGAGATGGAGAAAGGTGGGGAAAGCCGGAGGGGAACTCAGGGAGGGGAAGCTGAGGGCAGCCATTCTGGGGGGAGTTCTTCAGCTACTGTGTGATGGGGGTTTTATCCAGCTCCCCCCACCCCAAGAAGGGAAAGGCAAAAGAGAAGAAGAATTTTCACGGGGTTTCGTTGGAAAGCCTAAAGTACAGTCTGTGGATGCTTCTCCTCCAGTGCTTTGCTTCCCCCAACTGTTCCTTTTCTCACCAGTTGGCTATTATTTTCTAACGCATTTTGATAATTACTTTATCAATCAAGAAAGATAAACAAAAGCCTAAAAATACATACCAGTGAATGAGTTCCCAGCGCCAACCAATCTTCCGTACTATGATTTTTATGGCTCTTTCTTTCTTTCTTTTTTTTTCTAAAGACGTGCTCGGGAAACACTTTAAGGGCTTGATTCCTCACTCATTGATGGTTCAGTAGAATATATTATCCAACCTCTGCCCTTCTGGCACTAACGTAGAGGGCTGAAGAAATTCAATGAGTTAAGGAAATGCTATCCAAGCAAAATAAACGCCCTAAAAACACATGCCTATGGTTTGATCCTTATTAGAGGGATTCTTTTTTGCCTTTGATTTGCTTATTACATCCACAGAGCATTGGGTCAATCACTTCACGAGCTACCCTTTAAAAATGTAAGATGTAGGGAATTTGTCATTCCAGTCCATCATTCCATTGTAACTTTTTGGGGGAAAAAAGTGCCAGAGTGTCAGCAACTAGAGCTCATATATTTCAGAGGCCAAAATGCTGTCTAGATATGTCTGGGGAGTGACTGGACTTAAGTCCCCCCACCCCAAGCTCCGGCCTCAAACCTCCCCACCCCCACTCTCTCTCACGGAGCAGTCCAGCCTGGTTTGGCTTATTAAGAGCCACGGGAAGAAACCACTGAGCACTGCATTAGCCTCAACTTCTGCCTTGGTCTTAAATCCATGACTTGGGAATGAAAAAGTCACTGGGGCAAAGCACCCAAATGACCAACTGGAAAGGCATGTCTCACCCCCTCCTACCCCCTCCCCAGTTTTCACTTCCCAAAGTAACATAGAGAACCCCTTCCTACCAAAAGGGGTTCTGGGTTTTCTTTTCTATCAAGAACAGCTTGGGACTAACATATTCAGTGCCTATTCCCAACAATCCATAGCAGGTACTATAGGGATATCAGACCTGAAGGAAACCATCCAATTTATAGCTGCTCACGTAAAAGCCATCAAGAGAATCATGAAATGATTCTCCATATGGTGCCCCGAAGCTTCCAAAAACTATACGAGAGAGAGGCTTGGAAGGAATTCTTTCCTTTTTGGAGGCAAGGAGGGTAGAAGCCAAGCATCTGTGGCAACCTGGAAAAGACACTCCTCCCCGACACTCACCCCCCTGTGTCCTCGGGGTGGCCGGAGGCTCTGTCCGCACTGCGGCCCAGGCACCCGGGGTCACCGACGCTGGCTTGGTAGACTTTTCCATTAACCAAGCTTGTGTTTTCTAGTACAAATGGACTCTGCAGTTACATTGCGTGGAAGCTAACAGACATGGTTTGCCAAATGGAAAAACATTTGGAGCTTGGGAAAATATCTTGCACATAAATTACTAAAGGCACAGAGAATCTAAAAGGGGGATGAAATCAGAAGCCAAGGAAAAGCCGGGAGGGTGCCAAAGTAAAATGGAGAAAGAGACAGAGACAGAGAAAGCGATGTAATGATTTCTCTTAATGACCTGCCTTCAGACCGAGAAGGCGAGTTCCTAAGCCATGTTTGAGCCTCATAAAAGCCATGTGCCTGAGTATGGGGAAATATCCTTTAAATCGTATGATCAAGCCCCCATTTTTCATCCTTTCTGAGTGGAGTTCTCCATTGATTTTGTTAAGTGCTGGCCACCAGTAAGAAACACAAAAGCTCGTTGTCTTTGACTGTGGCGAAGGCCAGTTACACACTTGTTAATTTCCTGATTTATGACACTGAGAAGATGGGGCTGGGGTGGTGCTTCTTCTCTGTCCTCTCTGCGTGTGTCTCTCTCTCTTTGTCTCTCTCTGTCTCTGTCTCTCTCTCTGTCTCTCTTTTGGTGGTGGCAGTGGAAACTATTAAAACAGAGGCAGATCAGGAAGTTTGTGATAAAGAGAAGCCAGGCTCTCGTCTGACACACAATCTCTCTCTTGGCTTAAGTAAACTTGCTCCTTCAAGGCCTGCCATCAACAGAGTCGGGCTCACGTTTCACCACTAAATCTGAGTCAACAATCTCTAATCTGGACACTGGGTTCGGAATCCGGGCTCAGGTTGCACTTGGAAGCTGACAGCAGGGACGAGAGCAGAGGAAAATACGGCCTTTGTTTCTAGTTTGATCGTCCCCACCGAGCGGAGCTGAGGTCATGTGTCGTTTTCTGTCATCAACAAGATAAAAGTTTGCACCTCTCTGGCCCTGAAATGGCTCTCCTGCCATTTCTATTAAGGCCAGTGAGCTCTCTGCCACAGGATTGGAGGGCCAAGTTTGTAGAGAGCTTAGATTTGGAGTCCTTTTCATCTTTCTGACATGTGATACCGTGACTTAGGCAGCCCCGGCTGGGTTGCTATGCAGATATACAATTTCTGAAAAGTTACACCCGGAAAACGAAAACCCCGGGCTGGATTAGCATTTCACAAAGAACAGGGATAAAATGTGTAGCAGTTAGGCTAAAAAAAAAAAAAAAAAAAAATTAAAAAAAGAAAAAGAAAAAAGAAGAAGAAGTGAATTAAAGTTTCATGAAAGCACACTCTTTTTTTTTTAAGAATCAATAAGTATAAAAATATCTCCCTGCATGCCTGGCCTTTGGTCCTGAGCTGTAATCCTGCTACTGTATGTGGAGGAGACACTGAACCAAATGGCGAGGCCGGGAAGGAAGGTCTTGGTGCAGGGTGGGGGTCTGGGGATTCTGGGAATATGAAATAAGAAGGGTACTGCTGCTTTATAAAAGTCTTCTTTCTTTCTACCTGTAGTTGTTTCTGTTGTCTTTATTTTGGGATAATCTTTCCCTTTTGTGTAAATAAACCTAGAAAGAAGGGGGGGAAATGACCACATAGTCTAAAGGTTCTGGCTAAATACGCTTCAGGATCCTCCCTCCCTTTCATTACCAAGGTCAAAGGGCAGGTCTTCAGAGCTCACTCGCTCACAGGTGCCTTTCTCTTCTTTTTTTTTTTTTTTAAGATTTATTTATTTATTTGAGAGAGGGAAAATGAGTGATGGGGGGAGGGGCAGAGGGGGAGGGAGAGAGAATCTCAAGCGGACTCCGCGCTGAGCACAGAGCCCCACACTGGGCTCGATCTCTCGACGCTGAGATCCCAACCTGAGCCCAAAGCAAGAGTTGGACAGTCAACCGACTGCACCACCCAGGCGCCCCTCCCACGAGCCTTTCTGACACAAATTTTTTTTTCAAGCTTTTCACATATCAGAAATTATCTTCTGTGGGACACTTAAATGGTGTGGGACGCGCTTGCATGAGGAGTAGCTGAGGGGAAATGACTGAGGGCTTTCCTTGCTGTCCTCGGGACCGGGGGCCTTCCAGCTGAGACGGCACGCTCCTCTGCCCCAGTGGCCGTGTCCACACAGCAGGGGAGGCGGTGGCCCCTCGCCAGCTGTTCAGACACCACAGCTTCCCAACAGCCTCACCGGCAGAAGCTCGGGAAGGATGCCCAGAGCAGGAAATGGGAAAGGAGACCCAGAGGGTGTGGAGGAGATCAGAGGGACTCCACTAACGCTGCTTCCAGAGCCGATGAGGGAAAGCACGGCCGCCATGATCTACACACCAAATCCTCGGTCCTTCCTCACCTGAGGAAGGTAGAGCTGGTAGAGCAAAGCAGATGAGTGGAAGCAAAGAGCTGTGGCGGGAATCCCCTTGAGCACGCCCGTGGGTTGGATTAGGGGGCTGGCAGTGTCTGTAAAGGAGAGTGTTCTTGTTCAGAACCAGAATCCATTGGAGGTGCAGTAAAGAAGATGGGGGCAGTTCACTTTTTCTGTGACTCCAGAGATCGGAGCCACTTTTGGGCTCCTCTACATCATTTCCGGGTTGATCTCAAAGAGGAGATGACATACGTGAAAGTGACTGGTGTAAAATTGGACCACATGTGCATCAATTAAATGCCCTTTTATTCACGCATGCGGGCATCTCTCCATCCACAGGAGGGAGGCTAGCGTGGGCGTGTGCTAGTTAAATGTGGGCTCTGGCAGCAGACTGACCAAATGCACTTTCAGGCTTCACCCTCACTTAGCCTCTGCGTGCTCCGTTTCCTCATCTATAACATGGGAACAACATCAGTGCCCTTCTCACAGGGTTGCTGGGAGGCATAAGTAAAATGAGGTGACTAAATGGCCTTTTGTGCGCATTGGATACACGTCCATTAAAATTAGCGGTGGATTTTGCTCCCTCTTGGTTTGGCCCAACCCTGCATGTGAGTAACGGGTGAGGAAAGAGCCTGATATGTTCCCAGAGGCTTGGAAGCCGGCTGCAATGACATCACCAGCCATGTGTTCCATTGGCTGATTCAGATTCAGACTGAGTTATGACCTGAGTTGACGCTGGTATTTCTGCAGCTGCAGTGCCCTCGAAAGGCCATGCACGCAGGGGCAGAGGGTCCAAATGTAGGCTCTAGAGCTCACGAGCTCTGAGACCCAAGCTCGTCCCTTTGTCCTCCTGGATGGTGCCTTCCTGACCCAGACATGGGGCTTGGGCACAGAGCAGGTGGTTTCGTGACAGTTGCCCCGAGACCGTCTGAGTGACCACCCCTGTTGTGTGTCCAGCATGGGGAGGCTGTCAGTGTTTCTGTCCATTTACGTGGTTGGCTTAGTCGACCAGCGATCCAGTGGCCCAGCCCAGCCCAGCCCAGAAGTGACTGTGGGGCTTGGATTCACCCCCCTACCGTCTGTGCGGAGTGACACAGCACACCGCCCCCCCGCCTCGGGGGACCCCAGCACCTCCGCCACTGCTCTGGTGGGCCGCCCTCCCATTGCCCATCTACACAAGTAGCAGGAGACGAGGTTCAGCTTATGACTCAAAGCATCAGCCCCATGGGGGATGGAAAACAGCCCCTAGCCCAGAGCCCCCTTTCTCCCCACCCCAGAAATTTAGCATGGCTGCCAAAGTGCCTCTTTCCTCCCTCCTCTCTCTCCCTCTCTCGGAGCTGCTGGAACAGCGTCCCCTGCCCCCATCTCCCTCAAATTTTACCTGCAAATATGCTGACAGTTGCTTTTTTGATGTTATTCAAAACCAAGTGTGAGGAAAAGTAGGAGATTTTCTCCCCCTCCTAACAGAAAGGTCAAGGATGTCTCAATCTCATGGTGTGGGCACTGAGTCAATGACCTGAACCCTGCCCTGTGGGCTGAGCCATCGGGTGTCCTGGGCCCTGGTGAGGCGGCTGGACAGCACCATGGGCGCTGTGGACACCAGAGCCCGCGGCTGGGCCCTGCCTCTTACTGTGTGTAGCGCCTGGACAGGAAGCCCCTTCACCTTCGTGCCTCGGTCTCCCTGGCTATGAAACAGGAATGATGATAACAGTAGTGCTGCCCTCCTGAGGCTGTTGTGAGAACCAAAACAAGTGAATGTGTGGAAAGCCTGCCCTGGGGCCGTGTCCAGAGGGACACCTGTCTCAGAGGAGGGTCCTTTTCCCGAGAAAAATGCCACACGCCGGCAGCAGCTGTTCATTCCAGCTGCGGTCACAGCATGATGGACTAAGGGGCCCTTTCTGGGTACTAAAGCCTCACTTCCCATCTCTAAGAGTGTCCAAGGCTTAGAGACAAGGTTATCTTGTCTCTAAGGCCCTCCTGGGTAAAAAGCGTCATAGTTCTGTGACCTGGAATCCCTGCCCAGCACAGAACCCTGAGGGCCGTGATGGAGCCTTATTCTCTTGTGTAGCTCCCTGCATCCAGAAGAAGCCAGGGTGGGCTGCCCCACGGACTGAAGCAGGGGTGACGCTGGCGTCCCCTCCCGTGAGCACCAGAGACAAAATGGAGCTCTGCAGGCCTCCTGTGTTCACGGCACAACGGCTCTGGCCGTCGTCAGGCTTGTCGCACCCTCTTCCACCATCCGGCTGGACTCCTGCCCCGACTCGGCCCTCATTCACTCTTCCAGGGGTGGACAATCGTTCTTCAGCGATGCAGTTAGGAGAGCACCAGGGGGCTACATGCAAGGACCCCAGATAACTTGGGAAGAGGTGGTCTCTTCCATTTAAACACGAGCCCTGAGAGCCCAAGGGAGGAACAGTGAACGGCCCCCCCAAGGAAGATCAGGCTTGGCTTCATGGATGGGCGGCATGTAAACTGAACTTAGAAGGGGTGGTTTATTCATTGCAATAATTATCATCATCATAAGGGTTTCCCCTGTGCTGGGCCTAGGAGATCCAAGGCAAATAGGGCAGGATCCGTACCCTCAAGGACTTTGCAGACTAGCAAAGGGCACAGACAGGCGAGGAGCCGGACAAGCAGAGTGGTGTCCCGGGACGGGAGGGGTTGGGGGTGGGCAGGGGACGTGGAAGGGCTCTTGGCCCAGCAAGGGAGGGGAGCCAGTGTTTTCTGCAGACTCCCCAGAGAGCATCACCCGAGCGGTTGGCTGAGTCCTGATGAGTTGTAGAAACTGCCCAGGGAAGATGAGGGAAAGATATTTGGGGCAGAGGCACCTGGGCGTGCAAAGGCCAAGGATGGGCCAAGAGCAGGGGCACCCGGAAAAAGTGCCTGCAGGTGGCCCTAGCGAGGCCAGCAGGGCCCAACCCCGGAGGGCTCTGCTTGTCCTCCTAGGCCCGTGGCTTTGCTTCTGTAGGAAGCACTAAGGGCTTGGAGGTATGACATGTCCCAGGGTGACCTGCTGTAGCTGGTCAAGGAAGCTAGGACTCTGGCTCCTGGGGTGGAGGAAAAGCCAAGGAGTGGAGGGAAGCAGTATCCATCTCGAGTGCCTTTGCACCTAGGCCTGGGCTCTGGCCTTTGGGCATTTAGGCAGGATGAGGGGACACCTGCTTATGGCCCAAGCTGTCCTCCCATTGTCAAGGGAACACCTATGGTGCAAGGAGGGGGCAGCTTTGCAAAGCTGTGAATCTAGACTCCCGATGTGCGAGTCCATAAACCTTGGAAAATATCCAAGGGGGTTCCTGGTGAGACCAAGAAGTGGTCCATCTTTTCCAGAACCCCATCCTCCCATTACCTATAAGCTGTGAGGGCAAGGGCTGTGAACCTTGTTCTTCTTCCTGTTTCCCCTTAGTATCAGACATGGGGCCCCGGGTCCAGTGCGGGTTTGATAACCAGCAAGGAAGACCCCGCCTGACTCGTTTCTCAGGAAGCGGAGTGGCCTCAGCTTTCGCACACCCAATTAGGAGCGGTGGCCAGTAACCGTGAATGCTCAACCCTCTGGCTTAGTTTAAAATCGAGGGCCACTTTGGGACAAAACGGAATCCCTGCCAACTTACAGCAAGTCAAAATGACTCTTCACGAAGATGTCATTGGTTTTTCTCTAGCTTGAACGTGTGGCCTGGGCCCCGGCTCCAAACCTCATGGACTTGAATCCCATTCTGTGACTCGCTGGCTGTGTGGTCTTGGGCAATTATTAAACTCTCCGAGCTTTTGGTTCTTCTTTTATAATAAAGGGAAAATAACAAGGCCTTTACCGTAGGGTTACTCTGACCATCAAACAAGGCTGGCGGACAGACATTCAACACATGCTAGTAATTGTTAACATTCTGATTTCTATTTCTCTTTATAGATAGTTTTGATAGCCCAAGAGGATTTTGTATTTAGGGAACACCAAGATTAGGAGAAGGAAGGGAAGCGAAAAGGTGTGCTTATGTCTACTGAGACGCCATGAAATCCTCTCATGTTGGAACAAAGGTATCTTTTGTTTCTAGAAGGGTCAAAATGTTTGCTCAACCATCTTGGACTACGACAACAGCAAAATCAATCAGCATCCTGGATGATTGTCCTTATGGCCAAGTCCAGATGAATAATCCTACCTGGGACTCTGCACCAGAAAAGCTCAGCTGGGTGTCCGGGCCCCCGGCAGGTCCTCAGCGGGACCTACACAGGTCTTACAGAGAGGTCGTCGTAAACACAGCCCCACACCAGGAACCTGCGAGAGTCCCTGTTTCCACGAGAGAAAGAAACTCTCCAGAATCCACTTCCAGGAAGCTCTCTCAGAAGAGACTGCTGACAGTGCGTATGGTTTTTGGATAAGTTAAACCACGCTCGTGTGGGACTCAGCAAATCAATTCGCCTATCTAGGCCTCCGTTTATTTTCACAGGCAGAACAAGAGGATGAGACAGGTCGACCCAGGCTGGAACTAGGTCTTAATGGACTATCCGCCCTAGAAATCTTCTGATGTTTAATTCAGGTACCAAGGAGAAATCACATTGACCCACCCATTCTTGTAAAGTTAACACAAAAATATGTCCCAGCCTGGAGGAGAAGGAGGGGGGGTTGAGATGGTGTCCTGGTGGGAATGAAACCCAACGGGGAGGTTTGCAACCACGGGATGGTGCTCCTTGGAGCCAAAAAAACCCAACCCTGATCAGGACTGGGAGGGCGGCTGGGAGGGGCACACAGTCTACAGGCCCAGGGCCTCACTACGCATGTCCGTTTGTGTCGTTGGCAAAGGGCATGCTGGGGAAGCAGCCCCTCGCACGGGCCAGTGGGCTCTTATTTGTTCACAAGCATGATACACCGCAGGTCAGGAAGGCCAGGGCCGCCCCTATATCTCAGCATCCTTTAAAACGTACTCACTTTATTTTTAAAAAGGTTTTTACCCTGGGGGAAAGAAATGAGCGCCTTCTGTAACAAGGAGAACAACAACAATAGTCATAATAATGAGAAAAGCAAAAATAAGCACGTGTAAGTGCATTTTTTTTTCTTAGAGATTTATTTTTGTTTGATGAAGCTGACACCAGTCAGGGAGAGAGGAGAATGTCGGGAGCCCCGCAGGGAAGTGAGCACCCAGAAGAAGGGCCGCCGCTTCCTGCGGGGTGGGGGTGGGGGTTGGGGAGGTGGGTGTGGTGTTGGGGTTTGTTTAATTTGTCGCTGGAAGTTTTCCTTTTGTTCTCTTTTATAAATCTCTCCCTGGGCTTTCGAGCTTCCCCTCCCTCCCACCCCCCCTTCCCCTGCCCCCCAATTTCATTTTTTAAAAAGCGAGCTCGCTCGCCAGGTGTGTCCCCCAAGCTCTCACAGCTCTAATAAATAAGGAGCACCTGTAAAACAGTAGCTTGACTTGTTAAGTGACTCTGTACAAAGGAGAATATAGAAATACAGTATGTACACGGCATCCGCGGGCCCGTGGTGCTTCAAGGCCAGCGCGACACTGTCCCGGCCTTACCCCCCCTCCGCCACCTGCCCCCCCTCCTGCCTCCTGCTCGGCGGAGGCCCTGTGGGGCGGGGGGCGGGGGGGCCACCTGGACCCCTCAAGAGGGAACAATTGCTTTATCTGAGTTAGTAAACAGATACACTGAATCACAAGGTGATTTGATTTTTTTTTTTTTTTTAGTTTTCTTCTTTTTTTGGATTTTTTTCTTTTTTTTTTCTCTTTTTTTTTCTTTTTCTTTTCTTTTTTTTTTTTCTGTACTCATCAGAATGGGATACTCCACGACTGTCTCACCAACTCAGTGTCGGTACACATGCTCTCGAGGACTTCTGGACTCGCAGCTACGACTGTACAAGTGCACACAAGAAAATCTACCCTGTTATCCTCCACCCACTGACTGAGGATCGAATTGCACATTTCTCTTAACCATGACAGGAGAAAGCAAACAGTGAAACAGAATCATGGGCGATCTTTCTCACTTTCCCTCTTGTTTTCACTGCTTCGTCCATACCATTCTAATTATCATGAAAGGACTCTGCGTATAGAGAGATTGCTTCACTGACTTCCTGGATCACCGAAAACCATCAGGGTTGAAATTTCATCCAAGTCTTTCGTGACGCCCAGCAAACAGTCCCCCTCGGATTGTTTTACACCTTGAGGGCATTTTGGTCTTCAGTTCAGCACTCCTGCTCTGTTCCCAAATGGGGCGCTATTTAGGAGAATTTAAAGAGAAAGCTGAGAAGAATAAACATTTACCGAGTTCTCTTGGCATTCAGTCTCTGAAAAACCACAGTATAAACTATTCATGCTGCTTCTTACATCTGTCAAATCAAAAATTAAAAGCCATAAAAGTGTAACACTGAAAATATGGCATTAAAAAGGATAAAGGTGGCCTTTGTAAAAATAACAAGAAAAGTATATTAGCCAATAAAATATTCTAACTCTTCATTTAAAAGTGCATCCTGGGCAGGACAGAGACGCCGCCGAAGTGTTGGGACCCCAGGACCATCCCTCTCCGCCTTCAAAACGTGAACAGTATAGGTCCCAAACCGTACAATGCAAATCACAATTCTTCGTGTAGCAGCAAAACCACAGCAGTTTTTAAAATGACTACAAAAAGATGTTTGTTTTCAAATTCGTATCATCTTCCAGCCTCACACCCTCTGAGCCTCGAAGATGGAGCGGGGAGAATACCTACGTTGGTCCTCGTGGCTTGTCGGTGTCTTGTTGTTCTAAAACCAGGGGTGAAATCCCTAAGTTCCTCTGGGGAGAAGCAGAGACGGTGGCCGCAAGAAGGCCGGCCGCTGGGTAGGTCCAAACGCGCTGGCTTCTCTGGGCTGGAGGCCACCGCGGGAGGGCTGCTTCCTCGGGAGATGCTTAATGACAGGAAGCGGCTCTATTCGTTTGAGTTTTAGCCAGAGGGGGTGGTAAGCTGACCAGCTGGTGTCACTGGATGGAGTGACAGGTTTGCTCTGCGCCCTCTCTCCACGCAGGGGACCCTGTGAGTGAGCGTTCCTGGAGAAAGAGAAGAAGGGGCCCATCAGCATCCGCGGGATCCAGCCACACCCCTACCCCGAGCGGGGAGAACCCAGGCAGGGGTCAGGGCCGCACACTCTGGCCCGGCGGGGCCCGGCCTACGACGAAGCCCTAGGACCAGAGAGCACAGCGTGATTCTGACGGGTCTCTAATTCACAGTTCTGCTCTGGGTCAGCCCTGCCAGCTTTGTGTGAGGAAATGAAACACGAGTCGCTTCTTGGAACGCCGGAATGAGCATGGGGCACCACGCCCTCCCCCCAAGACCACAGCAGCATCCCTTCGCCACCGGGTGACCTTCGCCCTCCCTGGTACAGCACGCTCAACTGGCAGCTCTTTGGAATGGCCCAAGGTCACCCCAAAGCGAGGCGAGGTCACTGGGGGGCCCTGGAGGCCCAGACCTCACCCCTGTACTCCGGCTCACAGCTCTGGTGTTTGCTGCAAAGGAGGAAAGCCGAGAGATGCGTTTTTCTGGCCCGTGAACGGTGCCTGTGGAAACGCAGACCTCTCTTCAGAGGTTTCCTGCAGAGGCAGCTGAGCTGGAAGAAATGTCCCTCTCCGTGGGTCTTGCCTGACAAAGGGGAGCCATTCCCATCTCTTGCTATCCAGACCAAACAGTAGCATGAGACCGGCAGACAATAAACCAACAGGCCTCGGGAGCCCAGGGCAGAGTCTCTGAACAGGATTGCTCCCCAGGAAAGTCCATTTCTGGAGAATGCCCACCCCAGCTTTTACCACAGATGTTAGGCTCTGCCTCCCCATCCCTAATGGCTCATTTCATTGGCCACCAGGCCCTTGGTTTGAAATATAACCTCCCGAGGACACTCCTCAGGACTCCTAGGAATCAGCCACATAGAAGTCTGACAAGCAAACAGTGAAGGCCCTGACGTCTGGGGCCGCGTCTGTTTGGCCCGCATCTCTACAGCCAGCCCCCAGTTCGGCTAGACACACGTGTGTCCAGGGAACAAGGGTCAAGCAGCTCCCGTCCCTCATCCCCTCAAAACAATTCCTTTTCTCTCCTGCTGATCTGTGAGGATGTCAGAAATGTGACTGGGTAAAAGCTGACTGAACGTGAGGTGGTGACTGAGGGCTCGTAAACACCCTTACTAGGCTTGAGATTATTCCTAGAACGACGAATAGAGAGAGGCGACAGAACGGAAAACTTGAAGGGACCCCAGAGATACTATAATTTCCACATTTTATAGATGAAGGAAAAGAGGCCACAAAGAGACCCGCAAACTTGCTCAGGGTGTCTGTAGCATGAATTTAGCACAAGTATGAGGAGGTCAAAATGCTCTTTGGGAGGACTAAGTACAAACTTGTGCTTTCAGCCCTGCTCTCCCGGTCCTGGTGTTAATGGTAACGATAATAATGATCAGCCAAAAACAAGGTCTGAAAATCTGAATGTGCATGACAGGAAATGCCTGAGTTCCCCAAATCACATTAAATCACCAGATCTGTGTGTATTTAATATGTATATTAAAGAACCAAAGTGAAAATGCAAAACACCACAAATATGCAATGGGGGTGGAATTACAAGGCCATGGAAACCTTTTCATTTGGCATGGTCAGATTTGGAAATGTGGATATTTATCTCTGAATAAAGAGCTCATTTTTTTCTTTCTCTCTCTCTCTTTCCTTCTTTTCTTTTCTCTTCTTTCTTTCTTTTTTTTTTTGAGAAAGAAACCATGGCAAGAAGGGATACAGAAATAAAAACGCCAAGAGCTACTATCAAATGAGAGTCATAAAGAATTGGAAAGGAGACTCAGAAATCACGAATGGATCCAAAGAAAAAAGTGTAGCTTCTTCTGGGGCAGTTCTTTCCATTTAGGGAGCATAGACTGGAACTTGCTGTGGAGGGAGGAAAACCATCCCCACCCCTGGGCTTGGGACCAAGAGTGACCAAATCTTGTAGTCAGAGGGGGCCTCTGAATCCTTTCTTTAAAAAGGAAAAGAAAAAAAAAAAAAAAAGCAGTTAACGCTTTCTTCCAGTGACTGGGAGACACCGCCATTTTGAATGACTTACTTAAGAATGCTGTAATGGCTTTTTCAAGGATGTGGCTTCCCCCCCCCCCTTTAATGTAATCATGACCTCAAAAAGAGGAATATTTCTCAAACGAGTTTCTTTATATTCAAATCACCTTTGGACAAAGGCCAAACATGGACAGCATCAGCCTACTTGGAGAAAATTTCAAGGCTTTCATAAGGGACTGGGAAAACGGGATTATAATGAGAGCCATTCTGGAACCTTAACTACAGCGTTTGCCATCCCAAACACTATAATAATCATTATTATTCTCTGGTATCTATTATTGTCTGGTAAATAATATGTGTTTTCCCCCCAAGTTCTAAAGGGTGCAGCTGCACCACACTCTATTTTTTGCAGCCCCATTCCTGCTGCTCTGAAAACCTCCTCACACCGAGCTTATTTTAAGAGAATGGCAAAGTAGACAATTTGTGCTGTTTCCTTGCCTCTCGCCACATACTTGCCATGTCGGGGACACCCACAAAGGCCAGAGGGTGGCAGCACAAGTCCCCATCCACAGTAACATCTGAGGAGGGGGTGGGACAGAGGTCTTCCTCCTTGTGTGCCTGTGACCCTGGCTGGTTCAGGGCAGTCGCTCCTTGTTGGGGACGAGGGAATAGACTCTGGCATCAATGACAAAGAAGAACCAAGCTTGGGCTTCCCCTTCCAGAAGTGATTGATATGCAAAGTATGAAACTCCAGAGTGGGGAGGAAGCAAACTTGCAGTTTTAGAAAGTGATCATGAGGAAGTGCGAGAGCCCGCGCCATTTCCTACGTAGTGCTTGCCAAGGAGAGGGATCTTACGGAAAACCCATCCCCTTCAAATTTCTTGATCTGAACAAAGGGGAAATTACTATGATAAGTGAAATAGAGACTCTAGTTACAGTCCAGCGTGTCCCCTTCCTTAACCTGTCCAAGCCTTGATTCTTCTTCTGTGAAATGGGCGCCTCGGTGAGATTTTCTATTATATCTTCCACCCCTCGAGGTCTGTGACTATAGGATTTTTGGACCAAAGCCAATGGTCAACTATGCAGGATTATAAACTTGAGCATCACATAAGGAAGACTATTAATAAATTTCTGAACTCCAAAGCCCAAAGTTCTGGAGACTCCTTTCTGTGAATCACACACACACACACACACACACACACACACACACGCACACACACACATGCACGCACATCTCTCTGGCAGAGAATTTTGGAGTGTCCCTTAATGCAGGGAATTCTGGGGAAGTGGCTATATTTGTGCCTCCCATTTGGATTTTCCTGTCAGTCGGGGGTTCATCTCAAGGCAGGACAACGCAAGATTCTATTACATGGACTATCACACATGCAGCCCATCCCGGATACCACACATGTACGTATTTGAAGACTGGCTTCACAATGCACGGTCTCCAGCAAGCTCCTATGGCCAGGCGCCTTCAGAACTCCAGGCCCCTGGGGGCCTTCAGGCCAGAAGAACGAAGCACCTTCCTGAGGGAATGCATAACCAAGGGCACTGAGAGTACCTCTGCCTGCCTAGCACTTTCCTTTCTTTCTTTCTTTTTTTAAAGTAGGCTCCACACTAGGGCTTGACCTCATGACCCCAAGATCAAGACCTGAGCTGCGACCAAGAGTTGGACGCTTAACCTCTGCAATCCTCCTTTACCACATAAGAATTTTCAGAAGACTACAGAGAACAAAAAATGCGCCTGAGTACTGACAAATTTTTTCAACATCGATACTGTCAAAATACGACCATTCTCACCTTTCCTTCTTTGGCCTTTACAGTCTAAGACTACGCTGGTTGCGTTTCAAAGGAAATTTTATAACTTCTACACAACCACCCCTAAAAGTAAACGTGTGCCCAGAGCAAAATGTTTGTCTTATCCTACATCCCAACATTTGCAAGCTGGTCCCTCCATGGTACAAGAGCCCACCTCTGCCAGGAAGACTGCCTCGATTTATCTAATCCATCTTCCAAACTTTTATTCTTCTTTCCTTCCTCAAATACCTTTGTCATTAGCATAATCAAAATCCTGGATGTCTGTCGTGTCTTACCTGCTTAGAAGGCAAGCGCCCCACGTCTGTCATATTCACTCCCGGAGTCTACGACCTTGTGGCATCAACTGTACGATGTGCAAGAAAGGCCCGCTGCTGAGCTGCTGGCCCTTGTCCATCTCCCAGGGCCCTGCAGTGGGGCGGCTCGCTCAGGCACGTCGGCCCATCACTTATCACGGTTAAATACAGCCATTACGCGCTGGCTTCGGCCACGCTGTTTATCTGGGACAATAATGAGTCCCCGAGGACTGAACTGCTCTCAGGTAGCCGCAGCTATTCTGGGACACTCACAAGAGTAGAGCCCTGTGGTCAAAAATGAGCAGAGGCACCTGCTCCGATAAACCTGAGTGTGACGGCCGATAGTGGTCTCCACGGCCAGCCCTTCCCAGAAAAGGCTGCAGCATGGTGAGGTTTTGCCAAAAACTCGTTCCTTCTCTCCCCCATCAACCATCACTTCGGGAAGTTTCAAAATGGCTTTTACTGAGGGTTAAATGAAAGGGTTTTCATTTATGAAGCGGACGGCACCTCTTTTCTTACGGCTCGTTAGTTGGTGAAAGTCGTTGAGAAACATCCCGTCTCCTTCCTGGTGGGATTGTGATGGGACGAAATCACTGGAGGGAAGAGGGGTGTGGGAGCCAAGGGTGAGCTTCTGTTAGCTCAGGGCCGAACTACAACCTAATCACTATGGTTCTGCCCTCCCCACAGCTCTGATAAGCCAAGGCTCATGTATATTTAAAGAAAAAAAAAATGAAGCCAATCATCAGGCTTTGCTTTTCTTTTTTAATAATTTTCTCCTATAGCAATATCTCCTATTTTACTCTTTAATCAATAAAAATCACAACCATATAAGACCACCTACTGGGATAACTCCATCTTTTATCCTTTGTTTGACAAATTAAAATCTTGGTTTTCTTTGCCTGGCTGGTTCTATGAGTTAAATGGGTAGAGAGGCCTGTTTATTCTCATAAGTGGTCACTGCTATTTCTTGCTGACCTCTGAAAGTTCCTAGGGGACGAAGAGCCCTCAGCCATGGAACCCCATCTTGTGCACTCATACAAGTCCTTTTCTTCATCCTGGACAACCGATCTTCTTTAAATACCTCAAATCCTTTCTGGAACCTGGGAGTTGAAGCAAACCAAATGGCCTATCTGGCCCTTTCCTAAAAGCAGGCGGGGATTCATGAGTACACTTTCATTAATGCACTGGAGCTGGTGGCTACAGCCATTCACAAAAGAGAGAAATTTTAAAAAAAGAAAAATTACATAATACAGCTAATGTTCTGCAGGAAATTTTGATGATGAGCCAGAGCTCTATGCCCCTGGGCTTTTAGGACTGAGCACTTTCGTGATGGTTTGGGAAAGCTGCATTTTTTTTTTCCTAAAATTTTAGTGAGCACCTACTTTATATCAAAGACTGCACTAGGCACTTTTATATACTTATTTCACTTGAAAACAAGCATATTACATATACTTATTTCACTCATACACTTATTTCATTGAAACAACAATGCTACTCAAGTATTTATTATTGTCCCCATTTTGCAGATGGGGAAACTTTTCCAGGAAGGTTAAGGAGCTTAATTGGTCAAGGTCACTAGCTAGAGAGGGGCAGAGTGGGTTGAGGCCAGCTCCTATGACCCCAAGCTTCCCGGTCCCACCCAGGGAGTGCTTCTCCCAGTCCGGGGTTTCATCTCTCCCCTTCCTTCCCAACGAGGGGGGGAGGTCACAGTGTCAGGGCCATAAGGGGCCCCGGAGACATACATAGTCCAGTTCCTTTGCTTTACAAACAAGAACTCTGAGACGTTATTTGTTAAGAAGTTATAATTACATTTTCATTCAAGTTCCATCCAACATACAAACTGGCTAATGCTGGTTCGTGTGCCTTCTAAAAATTCTGCCTTGGACAAAAAAAAAAGTAGATGTTTATTGTGTTAAGATTGAGTTTGTTATTTCTCTATATCTATATTATCTGGACATAGATATTCTAGGTTAAAAATAGAAGAAGAAAGGATCCTAGAGCAAAAAGCAGCTTTCTGAGGCAAGTAACTATGATTCACGGAGCAACGGTAAATTCTAGGATTTTAGGCGGCGTCTGAAAAGGTGGTCTTTCTGGCACTTTATCTCTTCTCTACAACCACTCTGTGAGTAGAGGAGGGTGGGAAGGAGCACAGGAGATACTGAAAGAGAGGGAGAGGCTTCATATTCATGAAAACTAACCTTGCTGTATGAGAGCAAGCACGCCGACTCCCCACCACGCCGCCGCCCACCCCCGCCCCCACACAGCCAAGGACATGGAGAGTGTGGTTAATAATTGCTTCCCTGCAACCCTTCACCCTCCCAACCCCAGATGTTGAGGTACGACTTATTTCCTTTCTGAGATCAGCTGCCCAACGTGAGGAAGTGATACCACGGGTGGCAAAAATATGCCTCTGGTTCTTGGCACGGGGCGTGTAACTCAAGCAGCTTTGGTCATATCTTGTGTCCCACTGAGAGGAGAGGCAGATGAGGACTCAGGTTCTAATCCTGGCTATGCCACTCTGACCTTGAGCGTTTGCTCTGTCTGTCCCAGTCTCTACTTGTAAAAGTGGAACTAGACATCTTAGAATTTCTGGAATGATTTCCCGAACCTCCAAGACTGACAGCATGGAAGTGTTTCCTGACCTTCCATTACAAGCATCCAAGGGAAGAAAGTTCTGGGTTGCAGGGGCCATCATGACGATTTTTTTTAGAAAGCACCTACTATATGCCAGGCACTACCTGGACATTTCACCCAGGTTATTTACACCGGAGCCTGATGACTCAATGGGGTGGGGGCTAATATCTTCATTTTTCTTATATGACCTGTGCTCAGCAATTTTGCATGGGGACTCCGGAGCCGGGCTGCCAGTCGGATCCCAGCACTGTCGCTGACTGACCAATGACACTGGGTAGGAGACTTAGCCTTTCTGTGCCTCAGTTACTTCATCTGTAAAACGGACTTACTAATGGTATCCCGTAGGGTTGTGATGGGCATGTAACATGTGAACACTGCTTACACATAGAGCGTGCTCAAATGTTAGCCGACACCATTACAAAACGAGAGAGCAGGCACGAAGAGGTTATAAAGCATATCCAAACTCACAGCTAGTAAGCGATACGGCCAGTTTCCAAGCAGGTCTCACTCCAGCCCCGTGGTCTTCTCCCAGGCCTTGCAGCCTTTCCATTAGGGATAGCAGCTGCCAGCTCTTGGGCAGCTATGATGGGCCCCACTGTCCATGTTTTCTTACCCATCCCTCACAGCAGTGGGATCGCTGTCCGTGCCCTAGAGGAGGCAAGGCGCTGCCTGCCTCACCTACCAAACGGCTCTGTGGGGATCTGGACCCAGGCTGGCCCAACTCCTAAGCAGAGGTCCCCTGCCACAAAACCACACCACTGCCTACCTTCCCCGCCGGAAGCCCACTGTCACCAGATGTGGGCACCTCAGAAAAAGGTCTGTGGCAGGGGAGGTTAAATAAGATAAAAGGACATCTGCAAAAGCTGTTCCCCTCCCCTGACAGCACCTGCAGGCCCTTGGGGGGTGGGGGGATGGGGGAGTGGGGGGCTGGGAGGGTGGATGGGATTCAGTTGCTGGGGACATCCCAGAAGCCATCTGAGGTAGAGCCGGCCACCCAAGCATGATGGCTGCTCCTCGATCCAAGACCAGAGGGTCTGGGTGTCTCTGTGGCCACCATCCTCAGTGTAGCCGAGAGCCGCAGCCCACCCCCCTCACCAGGCCTGACCGGCTGCCCCGGCCCAAGGGCCAAGCCCTGTGTCCACTGTGCCCTAGGGCCCGGCCAGCGCCCCCCGGACTGGCCTTGGAGGCGGTCTGTCCATGAGGAGGTTCCTTCCGCCACGTGCCGGGAAGCCCCTCTAGGTCCAGGCAAGACACAAGGTCCCTCCTCCCGTGGCATGGCCACCACGCTGTACACGCTTCCGGTGCCCATGGGGCAGCCCCCGCCCCTCTCACGGTAGCGATAACGTCCCGCAATGTTTAGCATCCACCCCTGGTAATTAGGCTGTCATCGGAACTCAGCCATCAGCCTCAGCGATGCCAGTCTTTCTCTCGCTTCCTTTCAGTCTGCGAACAGCTGCTGAAGTAATTTTCCCCCAGCACAGATTTCATGCTGTCACTCCTCCACTCCAGGTCGGGGTGACGGTGCCTAGCTCACAGAGTACCCGGCCCACAGCCTCCTGCTCCCGCACTGACTGCCCCTCTCCAGCCTCCGGGGCTCCTCTCCCTCTGCAGCGGGGCCTCGCTCCAGCCGGGCAAAGGGGGGCGGAGGTCATCCCTAACGGGGCTCACTCCTCTGGGCCTCTGGGCCTTTTCACCTGCCATTGCCCTCCTGAGCCTGACACTCCCGACTGCCAGTCCAGGCCGCTCCCCAGACTTCCCGCCTAACTCCCACCTCAGGTGCTTTCTAGAACCCTCCCAGCGTAACTCCATTCGCTGTTGCTCTCGTGGGACTCTTCTCCTTCATTTATTCGGGGAATACCTGCATGCCCCTTCGGCCAGCCCTGAGCTAGAAAGTCAGTTACAAAATCAAAACCACAGTGAGATACCACCTCACACCAGTCAGAATGGCTAAAGTCAGCAAGTCAGGGAACGACAGATGCTGGCGAGGATGCGGAGAATGGGAACCCTCCTACACTGTTGGTGGGAATGCAAGCTGGTACAGCCACTCTGGAAAACTGTATGGAGGTTCCTCAAAATGTTGAAAATAGAGCTACCCTACGACCCAGCAATCGCACTGCTGGGTATTTACCCTCAAGATACAAATGTAGTGATCCGAAGGGTCACATGCACCCGAATGTTTATAGCAGCAATGTCCACAATAGCCAAACTGTGGAAAGAACCTAG
>CM052802.1:47338256-47362389 GCA_028533885.1 Nasua narica
GGCCTGTGGTCAGTTTGAAATTTATAACCTCTGAAGCTTAAATGGATTCTAAGTGTGGAAAAAGTTTGGTTTCCACCCCCCCCCCCCCGCCCCGCTTTTCCTCTTTTTCATATGAAGTGCACGAACAGACGACCTCTGATAAAGACGGGATCCTAGGTCTTAGTTTCCAAGATGGCTAAAGGTGAATAATAAAGAGTCCAATCGAACCACTAATAAATTGCCCCTAAGACACTTCAGAGGAACAGTATGACACTTTAAACTCATGTGGCCACAGATTTAAAGCTAACACCCTCCCAGTTACTACTTACTCCCAGCGTAAGACAAAGAGGTGAGACACAACATGATTCAAGGTGAACATTTTACCTTCGGAAGAATTGGGTAATTTTTTTTAACTCACAGACAACCAACCCTGTCTATGACTTTTTATACTTTTTTTCAATAAGCGGAATCTACTAAAAATAGCATTTGAATGAAAACCAGAAAAGCAGGAAGAACGTGCCCGCGTGCTGCAGTGACTTCACTCTGCATCTTCTCTATATAATGACGCTCGGATACCACTCAATTACAGTACTCCAGGGGGAGAAAGCTTTTGGATAAAGTACTTAAAAATGGCTTATAAATATTTAAAGTATAAGCATCTAACAAATCATAATGACAAAGTTTTACATTTAACCACATGTGCTCCAAATATCTTGAAATTACTCTAAATATGGGTTTAAAATATCAAAAGGGCTTGTTGATGGGATGCAGAACTTTGCAGAGAAACTTAAACCTGATCGTTCTTGCCCCCACAACACCCAAGCTGCACAATTTTTAAAGTGTGCGTGTGTAGATTTCCTTAGAAAAAGATCACGTTACAGCCTGAATTTCCAAAACAAGAGCTGAAGGATGAAATATAGGGTTTCCCTTTCTCTCACCAAATGCAGCTTAGCCACTTTGCTTCTAGATAATTTGTTAGTGTAGGTTGGCTCAAATTTAAGACAGCAACATTTTAGAAACACTTCGAGAACTCAGCCAGCTGCAAGGAGGATATCATTACAAATTGAGACACATGTTGTATGGGAATACCATTCATTTTCAATACCAAAAACATGTCTGGGGAAATAAGCCATGCAAATGAGAGAGAGAGAGATACTTTTTAATTGCATTTTTTGGGGATGTTAGGTCAACGGTTCATATCAAACGAGTCTATAAAGTGTGTCTCTCCCTCCTGTTGTGTAAATGCTATCAGCCACATTCTTACCTCGCTTTTTACCTGCAACAAAACACCGCTTGCTATCTTGGACTCCCAGATGCTCAAAGGGGGAAATGATGAGATATCCAGCAGCACAGCCAAAAAGCAGAGCAGAATGAGGCTGAGGAGCACTGGGCACCTTTGATTTGTCATGGCTCCGTGGAAAGGCAGGGATTCCCCCTATTCAGAGAAGGTGCTGGGAAAACTTGGTAAAACTGCACACGAAGGCTGTTGCTTATGGCCATAGCTCAGTGCAAGGAGCAAATAGTTAAAAGATCTTGGGGGCAACCAGACTGATTTCCAATCTAAGAATGTGTCGTGCTCTCGGGGGCCATTCTAAAGCATGGGAGGCTGATTTCAAGTTTTGCTTGTTCTTGTCATCTGCTTTTGCTCTGGTCATTGTCACTAAGCATCTTTTCAATGACCCTTGAAATAATGTGTGTGTGTGTGTGTGTGTGTTCTCCCACTTTGTGGATGGCCTCACGTTCTCAGTCCAGACCTCACCCCACTTGGTTGTCAGGCAGAATGCTGTGGAAATCCACAAATCTGGAGAAGAGCTCTACGCGATTAACATTTCGAGCCGGCATCGGAGATGGCATTGGCCCCTTTTCCATGAGAATGGGACCCTGTTAAAGGATGCCGGCATTACATCGTTTATCTCTTAAAGCTAATTTATTTGTTTCTCTGAAATGGATTCCTTTTAGGCTTTTGAGGCATTAAACACCAAAAAAAGCGTACGCACGCAGAATGCATTACCTTAACGTTCATTCACGTATGAAGTGCTGTCCATTTAGACTGGCAACTGAAGAACAATAATTCTGTGCAGGACGAGGTGAAGGAAGACAGAATAGCCACCTCTGTCCCTCTCTTTGACAAGAGAATCTGGAAAAGGCAGCATGCTGGGGTTGGAGGTGTTTCACCACATGAGGTAAGTGTGCTTGAGTGTATTTTGGTCCTCAAACACCTCTGGCCCTCCCCTACGGCTTGTCTGCATGAAGGTAGGTGTAAATGATTGAACCCTGATCCCAGGCAGTTGCTCAGGCTGGCAAGAGGATGATTCACTGGAAAACAGACAGGGAGTTTATTTTCTAGCACCTTTCTGAGCAATGGCTTGTTAAGAAGTGATCGAAAGGGGCGCCTGGGTGGCTCACTGGGTGAAGCCTCTGCCTTCGGCTCAGGTCATGATCTCAGGGTCCTGGGATCGAGCCCCGCATCGGGCTCTCTGCTCAGCAGGGAGCCTGCTTACTACCCCTGTCTCTCTGCCTGCCTCTCTGCCTACTTGTGATCTCTTTCTCCCTGTCAAATAAATAAATAAAATCTTAAAAAAAAAAAAAAAAGTGATCAAAAGCTCTTCCAGGTGAAGCAGCATGCTAGGGAGCTAGGGAAAATGGGTAGGACTTCCAGACACAGCTCCATCAATGCCTTGGTATTTACTGAGCCGTCCACTTCCCAGACGCTAGCCATTTTGCTCCCTCGGCCTTGAAAGCAGGGCAGAAGCTCGTCCCCTGAAGGACAGCATCTCCCACTACAGTAGAAACCTCAAAAGTCCAGGGGTTGGGGAAGTATTTAGCTTGTTTCTTTTCTTGCTTACCTTTTCTTGTGCTCACGGGACATGGAGGGTCTACAGCCTTTTGCCTTTTGTGACTAAGGCCATCTTCTGGAGGCAAGTGCTACGTTACATCTCTGCAACGGCAGTTCTGCCATATTAGGTCCATCCACAGCAAAAATTGCTACAGATAATTCTGTTTTAAGGGAAACTTTACCATTAAATTGGCTTCCTCAGAGTGACAGGAAAAATTCCGGCTCAGATACGGCTTCGTGATGATTTAAAATAATCCTTCAGAGATGTCAGGCCTACTTCTTTGGAAGCCAAGATCTACAGACCTCTCCTCCCCAAAAAATGCCTCTGTGCACAAGTATGTAACACTTGCCCTGGAATTCCGGGGGCGGGGGGTGGAGGGGCTGATGAAGGCCATCCATGGACTAGTCCAGGGAGCAGGAGACCAGCTTACCAGCTTGAGGGAGCAGCCACATCAGCCGGAAGGCCTGGAAGCCAGGCCAGGACTAGCATGGCACCTGCACGCCCCTGAGACTGAGCTCTTTAAAGTTTGTGCACTAAGCACCCTCTCACCTCACCCTAGTCCCAGTCCTACTAAGACAGAGGGTTATGGCTACATCTGAAAGGAGTAAATACCTGGTCACATACGTCATTTCCTATTCCACCATAATCTAATTGAAATAACATCCAAAAGTCAGATGCTTGCACATTAAAACCACCCTTTGTTGCAAGGGTTAAAACAGAGCCAGCAGCACCAAATGGTATGTGGCTAAGGCCAACCTTGACTCTGTGCAATTCAGAAAAGATCGGAAATGATCACAGAAAGCTCCAGCAGCTCCTCCTCACTCACATGTGTCCATGATGTGGACCTGGTGGTTTCTCTCTAGCTCTGTGAATTACCCCTACCTAGAACTGGACAGCCCCTTTGCATCCTGACAGACAGCCGAAACTTGAACATTACATAGCCAATTCACACATCCCATAACCAAGTACTGGGACATTAAGAATCTCCAGACTAGCAGAGAATCTGAGCACATCCCATTGGGATCGATTTCTTCTCCTCACTCTCAGATTTTCTTCTTTTTCCTTACCTTCATAGCAGGCACCCATACTAGTATTTCCAATGTATGGACCTGACTTCCTAGGTAGCTGACTCTCTCAAGTTTCTCAGCTGGAGAAACTAAACTGGCAAAGAGTTACCCATCACCTTCACCCTTCAGGTTTTTCTAAAGAGGTCAGCACCCCTCTCCCCACCTTGAGATCATCCTTCTTGGGACTGTGGCTCCATAACCAGACTAATAATTAAACTCCAAGAAGCCACAACTAGGGCTGCCTCCTTTAGCTCTCCCAGAGAAAACAAAGTGGGAGGTGTCCCTGCTGCTGAGGCTGAGGGAGCAGTGTGGAACTGGGGCCAAGGAAGAGTCCCAGATTTTCTTCCTGTTTTAGAAACATGTATGAAATCTGGAAGCCACAAAGGTGGGAAGTTGTACGTACTTGTTGCTCCAGGGGGGTGGAAAAAGTGAGGGCGAAAAGGTTACTCATGGTACACATTTTTTCCATTGATTATTTTACTGAGAATATGTCATTTCCCCGGAAAATTGAAGAGGGGGGGATATTTTCTTTTAAATATCTTCAAACATTTGCAAATGGTTACTCTGAACTCCCCAATGTACCATAAACAAGTATAAACTGTAGAAATTCAGAAAATGTACAAATACAAACAGCGATCCCCCAAGCTCCCAGGCAAAGACAAAGAAGGGAGTATTCCATTTACAAATGGAATTCTTTGTGGATAGAATAGTTTGGAAAATGTTTATACATTGTTTTTCTTATTATTTGGGGGAATATTTTTTTCCAGCCTACAGAAGCTGCAGCACTGGTATTTGGAGCCTTGACAGTTGAAGATTAAAGGAAGATTACAATCTTTCAAAGTCTTCAACTAAAACTTCATTAGTTCTGCATCTAAGACAATATCTGCCCATTGAAAGCATTTGTAATCATATCAACAAAGAAGAATGCATAAAGTCAGGTAACCAGGAACGGAATCACTTCAAAATGGAAAAAACAAAAAAACAAAACCCCAAAAAACAAAAACCAAACAGACAAAAAAAAAAAAAAAAACACACACACACACAAAAAACCCACCAAACTTCGTATTGGCCAAGAACTAGCAAATTTGATGGGTTCTTTGAAGAAAACTGTAGCTGCCTGGATTACTGATCTCAAGATAGTCTGCTTTGAATCTGCTTAAAAGATAAACAAACAAACCAGTAATAGAGTAGGAGAATGGCAGGCACAGGGGAAAAGTACGAAGAACCCTGACAAGTTACCGACAGACTTTCCAAGAGAAATAGCGTGTGAGTCACCAACAAGCACATGGAGAAGCCACTCAGCTGCACCTCATCCCCCACAAGTCAGTCCAGTTTTATGCTTTCCACTTTGGCTTTAACTTGTTACCAACAGTGTTCACTGTCAGGGCACAAAAGCCATGCCGCCCTTTATTTAATGGATGCATTTCCAATTTCCACCACCATATGAATGGGCTGGGTTTCTGAAGGCACCGAAGAAAAACAGCACCACATGTGCACAGAGAATCAGGAAGGGTCAGAGGATGTGAGTGAATTACGGCAGGTTGAGACTGCGCTTCGAGGTGACACGCAACTCCAGAGGGCAAGAGGAAATGTGATTTAGTGGAGGAGAGGCAGTTCTTCCCCCATCTTAAATCACTTGCCTTGTCACCTTGCTGGAGCTGGCCAAGCCTGAGTGTCTCTGACTTTAGAGAAAAGCTGTAATTTCTTGGGGACCATCATAAAAAGAGCTCTCCCATCTCAAGGGGCTATGGGCAATTTTGTCACTGCATCTTCTGAAATTGGCTGAAGCCAGGTTAATATTTTTTGTAACGATGCTGGTCCGCATACAAGATTCTAGCCTGATTCTGTATTCAGCAACATATATCATCCAAATAGCCATCATATATTTCACGCTTTTATGTTCTTTGGGCCCCTTGCTACTCACGGACTGGTGGCACTATTCTTGGCCTGGCCACTTCTCACTCCAGTAATGGTAGTAAAATCGTTCACCTTTCCATCCCTCCTGTAACGTCATCGGAATGAGTGATATCAGAATATATTTAAAATTCCAATTCCCAACGCTTTTTGGCTTTCTACAGGCCATCACTGTTTCGTCCCACACTTTCTTGTTGCTCCCTGCTTTATTAACCAGGTTAAATTATGCTGGTGGAGACACAAGGGGCATTTTCAGTTGTCACTGACTACAAGAAGGCTGAGTCCATCTGTCTCCGGACAGCAGAACTTGTAGATGTAAAACCAAGAAAGGATGGTGAGCTGATTTTTAGTGTTCTGCTCCTCTGGCAGAGCCAGCAATGGGGAAGGAAACCTCAAACTATGGGGACTGGGAAAGCCTTCTTGTACCACCCAAAGAGCCCCCTAGAGTGGGCTCTCTGCTTCCCAAACAAACCTCTGCTGTTAGGCAGGTAGGTGCCCACATAAATATGCCAACTTATAGACAATGGTCTGGCCACGCCACATCAAGGGTTCTGGCCCACATTTATATTTCCCACTGTGGAGTAATGGGCTGGTGTTCCAGGTTTGTTGCTGTTACTGGAAAAACAAGAATTGAACACTGTCCAAAAAAAAAAAAAAAAAAAAAAGAATTGAACACTGTCTCAACACTTAGAGAAGTTGGTAGGTATGCCTGGTTTCTGTCTAGGAACCTTCCCAAAGACAACTAAGGTGAATAAAAGAATTTCCTCAAGTAGAGTAATAAATGGACCATTTAGTCCATTCTCTTACAGTGGTTTCAAGAGAATGAAGTTCTGGGGTCCAAGAGCCTGGATTTGAAACTTCAATGTTTCCTAACTCGGTCATCTTGGACCACTTACTTAATTTCCATGTCTCGGTTTCCTCGTAAGCAAAATGAAGACAACAATAATTATCACATCGATCCAGAGCCAAATAAATACTACTGAAAAACACTTAGAAAGGGGCCTGCACTTGCAAATGTGAGCCCGCTGTTCTTCCTAGGAGGTCCACTTCTACCCAGGCTTCCTTCCCCTCTGGGTTTATGTGCTCACCAGACTAAGTGTGGGGCAGGCACTGAATCATATCCGCCTTAGTATCTCCCCAGCTCCTGGAAGGAGCTGTGCACACATTAGATGCTCAATAAATGTTCATTTCTCTTCCTCTTCTCTCCACAAACCATTGCTAAGCCTCAACTGAACGTTAGCCCATTTGCTGTCCCCTGAGATCGTGGGTCTGGCAGGCCTGAGTTAAATACCGGTTCCCCCACTTGCTAGCTCTCGTTTGGACAACCCCTGCAAGACTTATCTTCCTCCTTGCTAAGGTGGAGGTGATGCCGATTCTGCCAGCTGATGGGAGGCTCAAAAGAGGCCACATCTGGCTCTGGTGGGCATGCTGGTTCGTCTTCCCCTTGTTGAAATTCTGGACTCATTATTAATAGCTCATTTGGCATGAAGCAGGATTCCTTCCCTTCAGAAGGTCGGACATAGGGACTCTCAGCCACTTTGGCACCGTGGCCCTCTCTCCTGTCAAAGCACCCCACTGTCTGCAGAGGTGAGAAACCCACCGACTGAGCCACCGAGCCCCAAAAAGTAGAGAGCTCAACGCTGGTCAACAACGGAGGAGGCCGGCCCTAGGGAATGCTTCAGGACAACACGAACGAAGAGACTCCCTCAACAGGACCTATGGGCCACTTATCCAACACTCTGCCAGGGAAATGCGGCCTGTGGCCCAGGTTCAGTTGGCAAAAGCACGAGAGAAAGTTAGTTTGTATTATCTTGCACATGGAACCTGTGGTTTTTTGGGAAAATTGGGTGAGTTGAGACATTGCGCCAATAAGGTTACCAGCCTCCAGGAAGTGGCACGGCTCGCCTTTTACCACAGCTCTGTAACTTCACGACTGAACATTTAAGGGTCCCACGGAACCTCTACTTCCTCCCCACACCGTTCCTCTTCTGCAACAAGGTCAATGACAGAGACAAGCGGAAGAACAAAAGTCTGGTTAACTAAATAGTGTTTCAAGTCAGGTGCAAGACTGAGCTTTACCATTAAATAGGTCACCTTGGGCACGGCATCTACCTGCTGTGATTCAGCTTCCTGGGCTGTAAAATGGGAATGATGTTAGATCAAAATGAGGACAACGTGTGACTGCACTAGGTGAACTCTAACATGCGCACGGCAAGATGATCACCACCGTAACGCTCTCGGACCTCCGCCTCGTAAGGAGTAGGGAGAGGCGCACGGGCTCATGCGGAGGAGAGCCCCGGTGGACATACAAACCTTTTACTTATTCTGATTTCTAATTCGGAGGCACCTCCTTTTGAGCGGAGGCTCCAGGTCCTCCGGCCCGGCGCTGAGCATGGGCGAGGAGATGATGCACGGCGCCATGGCAGTCTTCTCCGCGGGTTTTGGCACAGGCTGGATCACGCAGCCCGTCTTGGGCAGCATCCGCAGAGCGTACGCGTGGTCCTCGTCCGCGGGGTTATTAAGGTTAGGGTCTGACTTGTCGCCCCCCGCCAGGGCCTCCTCCCCCATCAGCTTTTTGGCCGCCTCCCCGTCCAGGTGACAGTTGGAAGCACAGTTGTTCTCCTTGACCGACTCCAGCTCGCTCACCGCCGGCTCCTCGGGCGACAGCAGCTTCTTGGGGGGCGCGGGCGGCGGCGGCGGCGGGGGCTGCTCCGGCGGCGGCTCCGCGCCCTTGGCGCCCTCGGCGGCGGCGGCGGTGGCTGCGCTGCGCGTGCCGTTCACGATGACGTTGCAGGCGGCAGCGGCCTCGGGGCCTGCTGGGGCCCCCGGGCCCGGGTCGCCGGCGGCGGGCGGGCTGCAGTGGCCGTCCCTGCAGCCGCCGCAGGTCCTGCGCTCCGCGGCGCCCGGCTCTCGCTCCGCCTTGACGTGCGCGTGCAGCGCGCGGTGGATCACGTTGTGCAGCCGGGCCCGGTGGCCCACGGTCAGGTCGATGACGCCGTCCTGCGGGCCCTGCAGCACGCCGGGGAAGCCCAGCTGGCCGCCCGCGCCCGGGGGGCTGCCTGCGCGCCGCGTCAGGTCCACCACCTCGCTCCGGCTGTGCTCCGCGGGCGCTAGGCTCAGGGCTTGGCCGGAGCAGCCGGGCGGCGAGTCGGCAGACTTGGACGAGCCCTGCTTGGAGTCCCTGGGGGACAGGGAGTGTCCGCCTGGCTTGCCTCCAGACGCGGAGGAGTCGCCAGGGGCGCTCGGAATGAAGTTCTCCCCGTTGCTGGAGAATCCGTTGGGGGGCTTGGAATCATTGATGTGAGGGATGGGAATAGGGATGGGGATGGGCACGGGCAGGGGCACGATCACCGGGTATGGCACGAGCAAGGTGGGGGGCGGCACCAACGGGGCGAGCGACGGCAGCCCGAAATTCATCATCTGGGGCACGGGCATCGGGCCATTTGGCATCATGCTCACCGGCGGGAAGGGGAGACTGGGCAAGGGCGCGCCCGGGGGTGGTGGGGGCAGCAGGCCCGGGGGGTTCCCAGGCATGGTCGGGGTGCTGGGAGGATGGATGTGGGGCGACAGCATGGGCCGGTGCATGGGACTGGAAGTGGGGCCCAGGTTCCTGGGGCCGCCGGGTGGGGGCCCGATGCCGGGGAGCATGGGGTTGGATAGTGGGCTATTGGGGTTGGAGGCGTGGTGCGGCGGCCCGCGAATAAAGGGCGGACGGATCTGCTGCATGATCTGCTGTTCCATGAAGATGGGCAGCGGCACCGGGCCGCGGTTGGTCATCACCATGGGAGGGCTGCGAGGCGGGACACCGAGGGGAGGCCCGATGCTAGCAGGTGGCTGGACGGAGACAGGAGGGATGTTTGGCGTCTCGCTGATGGGCATGGACTTGGGCACTGGCGTGGGGATTTTAGTGACAGAGCAGTTGGCAGTGTCAGATGGAGAGACGGTGGTGGACGACGATGGGCCAGGGCCCTGGCTTTGGCCAGCTGCAGCCACCGGGGAGGGGGCCTTCCTCCGAGCATCTGTTAGAGGGATATTCCAAGAGTCCGGAGTGAGCAGCTGCACCCCGGTGCCTTCTGCTTTATTTTCCATGGGAGGGTGTAATGTGCTGCACAGCCCAGCTGGAAGGTTGGCCTGTGTCTCTTTGTAGAAAATGTCCATTTTGTATTGATTGAGACATTTTGCACTGCAGAACTGAAGCCTTCTTTCCCCGTCCCCAAAATCCAGGTATTCTTTTGTGTGTCTTATGTGCTTACACCAGTCACATACCTACAACAGCAATAAAAAGAAAACAAGATAAGCAATTTCCTCTGGCAGATCCCGTTTCATGTTTCACCTAGAGATCCTTTCAAACTTTATCGCCATTTTTCGAACAGTGTGAAGGATTTCTTTCTGAAAGGTAACATTCTTAAATGTTTATCAAATGATTTCTCCTTGGAAGTCAGACGTGCTTTTTATTTTTTCTTATTTTTTTTAAAGATTTTATTTATTTATTAGAGAGACAGAGAAAGTGAGAGAGAGCATGAGAGGAGAAAAGGTTAGAGGAAGAAGCAGACTCCCCATGCAGCTGGGAGCCCGATGTGGGACTCGATCCCAGAACTCAAGGATCATGACCTGAGCCGAAGGCAGTTGCTCAACCAACTGAGCCACCCAGGCGCCCCAGACGTGCTTTTTAAATAGTAACTCTTGAGGTGCCTGGGTGGCTCAGTGGGTTAAAGCCTCTGCCTTCAGCTCAAGTCATGATCTCAGGGTCCTAGGATCAAGTCCCGCATCGGGCTCTCTGCTCAGCAGGGAGCCTGCTTCCCCTTCTCTCTCTGCTGCCTCTTTGCCTACTTGTGATCTCTCTCTCTCTGTCAAATAAATAAATAAAATCTTAAAAAAATAAAAATAAATAAATAGTAACTCTTGGGAATAGCAATTATCACCATCATCCATTACAAACAATTCAACAACCACCCAAACCGTGTTGCGCCTGTTAAGCTCAACATAAAAAGTGTATCTGACAGAAAGGCGTACAACCTCCCTGCCCACACAGTTTCACCTGTCCAAGAGGCTCGTTGGAAATGTAAGTGTGAATGGTTGTTGAGAGGAGGTTTCTTCAGGAAGTTCAGCAACCTTTGAAATGGAGCCCCGTAAAATTCTCCTCACGCAAAGTACTTTACACTATTGACTGTGTTCAATAATGCAGTTGGAAAGGTTGTACTGTGTTAACCAATAACACAAAGCGCAGAACATCATTATGTCTGGCTTCCAAAGGGAAACTTGGAATTAGTCATGAAGTCTGTGTGAGGTTTAGCTATTCCCAACCTGTGATGTTGCAGCAAGCTAGAATTATTTTTTGAGCTGTTTGCCCACTCGCTCTCAGTAGTCAGAATTTTTGGTGACATTTCTTGGCAGGCAGTCTTATTTAACAACTTTTCAAACACCAGAGAACGTTTTCCAAAAGTTGTTATGGCTTCTTCTCCTCCCCACCCCCAATCTACTCCTGGCAAAAGAAAGATATCACCAAATTTATTTTAAAGTTGGGCTGCAGAACTAATTAAAGGCTGAGAGCTTTTCCCAATTGGAAATCACTAGACATCAAAGTTCAAAAAATAGTCATTCTCGGCTTCAGAACCCATTACTTTGGAGAAATTATTGTGATTTCATTAACACATTAATTTTGCAACACCATCAGCTCTCACAGATGGTGAAGACATGATCTACAATTCAAATATGACTCTTGTTTGCACAAATGTCTTTCCTTCATATGGCATTTTAAACAAGAATTAATATGAGTAATCTTGCCATAGCTATAAACAGATAAACAGATGTCAAAATTTTCAGTAGTTCTTTCAGTGCCTTACTTTTTTGACTGGAAATTACACACACATTTTTTTTCTTTTTTCTTTTCCTTTCTATCTATCTATCTATCTATCTATCTATCTATCTATCTATCTATGTATCTTTCTTTCTTTTTAAAATCATTTTCTTAACACTCAATCCATACAGCAGCGGAGAAAGAATTCTGAAATGCTGTGCAATGGTGAGTTCACTGAATTCAAAACTCTCCTCCATAAAGCACTGGTTCCAATACTGCTCTAAATGGGACCTTGTTTTTGTTGAGGAGGGCATCTGTTGGTCCTTTGTTGGTACATTTTTTTTTTTTAACTATGGTAAACTGATACCATTAAAAGTTGATAACTTTTAATCACGATCGGTCACATCAACAATGCAAAAACAACATATGCTGGGCATTTGATTACTCATCTCATTTAACTCTCAGCTTTCCTTGACTGTAAACAGTGGTGGCATGCTCGTATGTGACTGGGGGTGTACACACTTGTGGCAGATGTGGGTCTGTATGTGTAAATCCGCTCTCTTCCTTCTCATTTCCCCCCCCACTGGTATTTGCAGGTAATACACTGCAAGGCGTGAGATTGAGTAACACACACTTAATGGTACCCATTCGTTTTTTGTGTAGTCTCATATCAAATTACCCTTTCAAAAATCCTTGTTGTAAGAAGAGTAATTTCGATGCTAATATACTTCTGCATTTTGGTACGGTATTTTCAAGTTTCTCTAGAATTACAGGAATTTTTTTTAATCATAGATGAGATGTCTACAAGTTTACAGGTAAGTGCAGAATGCCTCCAATGAAAAGAAACACACAAAATCCAGCAGACATTGAAAAGTCTTATCTAGATAATGGTTAAATAAACTAGTACTTAAACCTTGAGGCAAGCAAGTTAATGATTTTTAAAGCCTGATCATTTTTATAAAGTTAATATATAATGTGACATTTAAATCCTTATATGAAATAAAGCCACCCGATTCTGTTTCAATATTAGGGAGCCATAGAAAGTCTAAAATGTAAATTTGTAAGCTTGAAGGAAAAGATCAAATATAGCTTCTTTAATCATGAACTAAAAAATATTATCAATGAATTAAACTAATTGAAATAATATGCCAAATTTTCTGGCATATTTCTTTTGGATCTTATTTTTTAACCATAAGGGGAAAGAGTTTTCTGAAATCCTTAATTGGTTTTTAAATTGCCAGATTGAATTATTTGCCTCCAGAGGATTCCTCTGTTTCCTCAAGCTAAATAAATATTTTCAAGTGGAATCACAAAAAATAATCTAAATATAACTTAAATGTTCTCCCTTCCTTTACTTCCTTCACTTTTAATAATTCAGTGATGAATAAGGAATGCTCATAGATCATCCCAATTATCAAATGAGAATTCTCCACCACATTTTATCTAGTTCCACATAAAAAGAATTTCAGACATCAAAATTTTAAAGCAAAATTCTATTGTAGTCAAACTTGCCAGTTAAAGCAAAGGCTTAATGTTTACAACTTCATTTTCTGCAATATCCTAAAGCATTTAGGTAATAGTGTGAAAGGTTTTGGGTAATGTGAGTGTGGATGTGTGTGTATTCTTGCCTTACTATATTTCAGTTCAGAACACTGACCTAAAAACACAGAAAAGCAATCTTTCTGATGAAGCAAAAAATTATTAGAGAAAAAAAACCTGTCACTTAAGAAATAATGAATCAAGTCTGTCTTACAGGACACATCATTTAAGATGAGGTCAATGAATTTATGGCACAAATGGCTATATCATGTGAGGCAATAAAACACAGTACCATCATTCATTCCACATCTAACTAATGACACACTTCTGGTAATTAAAGATTTCATCATAGGAGCCTGAGCTGACTACTTAAGATGTGATAGTTAGGTGAAAATATGCACTATAGATCTCCCTCTTTAATAAAATAACATTTGCATATCCATGAAATACACAGCATGTGTCTCATAAACTATGGTTTTCTGAATTGCCTTTATGGGGTACTCTTCCTTTCTTTTTCCACAGGCGGCTTAAATTTTTTTTTTTTTTTTTACTTTTTTTACTTTTTGAGGCATTAGTTTTTTTTCTTATTATGCCAAGAAGTACCAGAATTCCTTCAGATATTTTAAAAGATAAAGATTAAGAAGTGCAGAGCTCAACTCACTGGGCTCTGGAATGAGTTCCCCCTAATTCCACCCCAGCTTTGTTTCTGTTGGAATCTGGCCTCTTTGGTTCCACTTCTCTCCCTAACAGGTCCCAGATTGGACAGAGCTGAAGCCGAAGCCGTTTAACGATGGCAATCTGGGGGCTGAACAATCAGCTAATGCGATGCCATTGAGCAAGACAGCTGAAATGCTTCGTATCACAAATACATAATGTATCACCGGGAAGACAAAAAGATCACAAAGGAGATAAACAAATTCGTATTCCATTCAACCCTCTAACAGCGGTCCTCAAAAAGATTAAATTTACCTTCCTGGGATGTGTCCAATTCTAAACAACAGAATGAACATTTCCTTTAGTCCATTTAGAGTATTTCTATTTTGGTGGCTGGCTGCCAGGGCTGTACTTATTAGCTCAGTGGCCTGATGGATTCACTCCTCTCCCGTGATAGAAATGTGTGGCAACCTACACCCGCTAAACTACGCAAAAGACACTGCCTCAGCAGAAATATCACTTGCTCTTGATAGAAGAAAACTGGAAGGCAGGACTTCTGGTTCCTATAACTCTTTCCATCTTGTATTTCCCCTGGAAAGAAAGAAAGCTATTCATGTTGGCAACTGAGCCCTTATTTTTATATAAACGTCCAAAGTCAAAGCCAAAGTATGCCATGAGGTTACCCACATGGGCATAATATATACATTCTGCTGGGCTAAAGAGAAGATGCGGGTGACAGGGGCGGGGGTCAGGGTTCCTAATTAACACATTAATCAGCTGTCAACTGAGGGAGTGAAGTTCACCCTTTAATGGAACCCACCGCCTTCTGAGTGGTAATCTGGCGCAAGGCAATATCTAATTAAGAAACCCTTTCGCTGAAATCTTTCTTATCTGGGCAAAGACAATTGTAGCAAGAGAACAATAAAAGGATTTTAGCAATCCCCTGAATGCCATCAACAATTTGAAAAACAAAGCAAAATCTTCGTGTGCTCCTGACTTTCCACAAATAGAGCACCCAGGTAAGAACTCAGAAGTTATAGCTCCTTAATCGAAACTGAAGCTTGCCCTAAGAGGCTGAGGTCTTGGCCTGTTAAATGTGGCACTGATCTTGCAGTCCACATTAGCTACAAAAAAAAAAAAAAAATCATGAGCTCACCCAAGAGTGAAGCAAAGGAGGACAGAGAGACATGGGGTAGGGACAATCAGTGTTTTTAGAGTCTGGGATCTGCCCTACCTGTAGTCACCTCACCACATGAGTTGAGGGTCTCAAACTGACCCCACCCAGAAACCTGCTTCCAGCCTGACCCAGAGGTCCCATGGTCCCAGCAACTGGTTTTGGGGAGTTAGGCACTGCCTCCATTGGGGCCCTAATTTCGTGCCCTCGGGCAGCAAAGGATGCTATGGAAATCACCCGGGATTTGGAATCAGAAGATGTGGGTTTGATTCTGGGCTCCGCTGTTTACTAGCAGTGCAAGTTACAAAAATCTCAGCTTTGTTTTTTTCCTCTGTGAAATGGAACGAACAGTAGTAACCATGCCTGTGTGCCCGGCACATCACCCGGCTTGCTTGCTGCACGTTGCATTTTTTTCAGTCCCTAGCCCACCTCCCTCATGGTTGCTGATGTCCTAGGAACATCCCATATGTTTCAGTTCATTTTAACTAACGGGAGGATGTTTCTATGGCAATGTTAGTAAGGAACGGGTAATTGCCATGCACGGTTTTCCTATGAGCCTGTGTGTCTTTGAGAGAGAAGAGAGTGTGTTTCTCTCTGGGCAATGCCTGCTGTCCCTTACAGACACCAGCCCTCAGACCCAGCTTCCTAGGAGACCGTCCCAGGGTAACAGAGGGGCTTTCTGCAGGGAACCAAGCCTGTGGTTCTATCCAGCTGACCACCATCCTGAGAAGACTCTAGACAGCTCCTGCCGAGCCCACTTTCTCCAAGGCCAGTCATTCTCTAATTCAGGCAAAAGCCTGACAAAGCAGCGCGGCTGCTTGGAAATGAGTGTTCGGACCACGAAAAGGAAGAATTCCTCTCCGGCTCAACTGCTGTTTGAATAGTGGAAGCCATAAACTGTGCTATTCGTGTTTTATTAAAAAACAGAGCTGATGAGCGATCTGCTTGACTCATTACGTGGAAGGGCCAAAAGCCCCAGTAACACAGGCCTTTCAGACAGGATGACCCAAGCCCTTCGTGGGAGAATGCACAGGAGGACGAGCCCCCATGGAGCGAGGAGGGATGCACCGAAACCCCATTCGGGGACCCAACTCACCATTCCAAGTTTCTTGCAAAGCTGGATTAGAGAGTGAAGGAGGGTAAACGATGGCCTAGCCATAGATTTTTGCAAAGCCACCCAGAAATCAGGAGAGGGATTCAGAACCAGCAAGAGCTGTTTTTTTGTTTGTTTTTCTTTGTTTGTTTTTTTGTTTTTGTTTTTGTTTTTGTTTTTAAGCAAATTCATGGAGAAGTTCATTTTCAAAAAAACTTTCTGCAGGTTTGGATTTCAACATGATGTCTGCTACACGGTTCTTTTCATTTATGGATCTTATTCGGTTTTGTGTTTTGCTTTGTAGTCTGGGCTCTCTCTCCCCTCTCCTCCCTTGTTTCTCTAATAGGATCTGGAACTCAAGGAGAGGCCAACGGGCATCTTTGTTAGAATTGAAAATCTCATTAGAAAACTGGCCTGTAGGAACTTTATACTGTGACTCACATTCTTTGTATACATTTTAAGCTGGGCTTCAGAAGTCTTGGCCCAGGTGACCGGGGCAAGGTCCGTCTTTTGCACACGTGCCATGAACTCTGTGTAGCAGAGAAGAGACGGGCTCGGTCTGCAGGACCTTGAGGAGCATTGGCTCATTACTGACCCAAGCCTGTTTCTACAGCCAAAGCAAAAGATGGAATCCTGGCCTGTATTCAGTGACCGTGGGTCCTCTTTATAGGCAAACACACGATTGAGAAGAAGGCGATTTTTCCCTTTGGTCTCATGTGTTCGCTTGCCTGAGAGCATTAGCATAGCATCCCCAAGCTCTCTGCTTCATTTTCTGCTGAATACATGCAACCTACAGCTTCCAAACACAAGTCATCCGGATGGAAAACTAAAAAAATTCAAATGTTGGAAAATCTGGTCTACCTGATGGAAATGTCTGCTTCTCCGTTTTCCAGTTATTGCCCTGAGAGGACACAGAAATAGCCCAGGAGATCTCAGAGCGAGGAAATCGAGCCCTGAAAAGAATCTTAGAGATCGGCGGGTCTGCTCCTCCAGCCTCCAGCTCCTGGTGGGGCCAGGCACCTAATCACTCCGAGCCTCAGGTGCTCAGCTGTGACATGAGCTCATCGATAGCGACAGAGCTCCCCGAGACACATGCCAGGAAGAAAGAACCAGCCCGTTCTCTGGCTGCTGCTCGGAGGCTCGCAACTGCTCCTGGTAAACTCTCATTCACTTACCAACCCTGTACTGAATACTTGGAACCTGTCAGACATCCGGCTAAGAGCTTTACTTGCACAGCCTCATTCAATTCCTCTTTTAACTATCTCGTGCATGTTTCTCGGCTCCCTGGATTACAATCTGAACGAGCTCCTATCTGTGAATGCTCAGGATTGTCCCCACGTGAGCCCCTGGTGTCCACCTCTGCCGAGCCCTCAAATCTCTCCAGGACACCCCACCAAAAGTTATGACTTTTATTATAGTGCCTGCCGGAAGCCCCGATTTGATGTAATAAGAATTTAGGACTAACGATAGCTAGCACTGTTTAAGCATCAGTAACCATGCTAACTCTGTTACATGGATTACCTGGCTTAATCTCCACAAGTCCCTTATCACCTGGATAACTGGGGTTTAGGGAGGTTAAATAACGTGCCCCAGGTTATCTGCGCGGGTAATAGATGACAGATCCAGATTCTAACTTAGATCTGTCTGGCTTCAAAGGCCATATTGCCCCCCACTATTAATCCTTGCCCTCCTCAAGGATTTTTGCATTTTCTTTTAAAGCTCCAGGATGAAGATGGTTGACTAATATTTGACAATAACCTCATTTTGAAATTCCAGAATGTAGTCCTGTAAGGAACTTCACAGGTCAAGCTCAACCTCACTCCCCCAGCGAGCTTGGGCTCCCTTCTACACAAACACAGACGGTCTTCCAGGCAGCCCTCCGACTTTCGGTACCGGGAGAACCATCCAGATACGTCCATACAGCCAAAGGGTGATTCACGTCATAGCAGTCTGGTGGCCTTCTAAAGACAGTTGCGATACAATTGCAGAGCCCTATGCAGCCTTATTTAAGGCAGCCTCTTCTGTTGATGGACAGTTCTGACTATCAAAAAGCTTAACCTCTTCACGTCCCCGTCACTTCCACCCACTGATAAGCAGTTCTGTTGACTAGGGTCTCCTAGCACAAGCCCACTCCTCTTCTCAATCTCAGCCTGTCAGACACTTAAAAAGAGCCACCAGAGTTTCCCCGGATTGTTATTTTTAAACACCCCCAGTTCCTGTATCTCCAGGGGGGCAAGTTCCCAGAGCCCTCCTGTCCTGTCTGTCCTCCTGTGCCTTGTACCCAGGCATACACTTCACCTTGGTAATGCCCCTCTTCAAGGGTGGATCCCCGAAAGGAATATAGCAGCCTATCCCACATAGAGTCCAGGGAATTCTCCTCTCCCTCTTCTAGAACACTATACCTCCACTAATACCACCCAAGAATGCATGTGCTTTTCTTCTTTAGCAGCCACATCCCGCTATAAGGTCTTTGCTTTTCAACAACAAACATTTACTGAGTAACTGTTATGTACCAAGTTCGAAGCTTTCACTTATCTCCTTTAATTCTGGCAAAAACTTGTAAGGGAGCTACTGTTTTTCCCATTTCACTTGAAAATGAGGAGACAAAGGTTCAAAGAGATGATGTGGTTTCCTGAAGCTCTCATAGTCTACAGACGGTGGGGCCAGGATCCAGAAGAACTTGCAACCCATCATCTTTCTCTGCCACACGGCTAGCTCCATTCTGAGCTTCTGGTCAACCAAACCCTTTTTCTCCTAAGTGCTCATCAATCATTGGCTTAATGATATATTCAAGGACTTTTGAGGGTAAGCCATCCAGCCTACTGGGTCTAGAGTTTCAGAAATGAGAAACTCTTTCCCAATTTTGAAAATTTGGTTAACATTTGTCCTTTTTCTGTCTTTTTAAAGCCTCTCCCATTTACACGATAGAGCAAAGATTATACAAAAGTAGATATGAAATAATCTACAAATTCCCTCACAGGGGCTCAGAGATGTAAATTTGCTTAGCAAAGCAGGTGTTCTCTGCCTAGCTCTTTGCCCACAATGTGGAATTCATAGGCTTCTTTATGGTATCTGTCCTACCCAGTCTCAAGAACATTCTCTTTATGAAGACAACGGAAAGAAACTAAAAGTTGCCCAGCCCTGCTTTCTCACCTGCTTTTGTTAAATATTAACCATTTGCTCTAAACATTGATCTATCCAACTCTCTTTCTGGTTCCTTTCATAAGCATAGCCCGAAGAGCTCCCTTTATTACCCTGGGGAGTTCCCCAAGGGTTCATCCCCTCATACATCCTAGCCTTTTTGACAGAGAATTCATTTTTTGGACTTTCCCACTCCTCATGTTGCTCCTCCAGCCCTAAGACTACACTGAGTCTCTGACTGTGGGACTAAATCCACCTTTCCTTGGGACTTAAACAAAATCTGCTTTTCTAAATTGTAGGGAATGTGGCTGGTCATATCGAGCGTTCTCTCCCTCTCCATTGCACAGTCCAAGATAGTTGGGGCACTTCCCCTCTCCATCCACATACTAAGCAGTTCTCTTCCATATTAACCAAATGGTGGTCAAATTAAGGTTCTCCTCACTGTTTTTCTACCTTCTCAGAACCATCAACAAGACATGGGAAGAGAGGTCAATTACTCCATTTTTAAGAGGATGACATTCTTAGCTAATATTTCAGTAAACTGTCCCGTTTTTTGCTTCTTTGCTAAATAATCTGTTTTTATTATCTGCTTCAGATTTCGTACTCAATACTCCAGAATAATTCTTGTGGTGTTTCTTTTTATTTTCCTAAAATTCTCATCTTACATTTCCTCTGAAGTGCATGGATTGCCATGCAAGGATACATTTCCCTGAATTTTACCCACCTATTAGTTATGTTTGGGGAGGGCATGTTTTATATTTTAGTTCTTCATGTTAGCTCTAGTGTAGGCACAACAAAATCCAAAAACAAAAAAGCTCCAAATCTCAGTGGTATCTCTGAGATTATTTTTTGTCTTTTTGTGCCCACAATCCAAGGTAACTTGGTCCTTCCCACTCTCTGCCTTGGTAGAGAGATGTCAGAAGCCATCTGTTTATTCCTGATCATGACTTTGTTTACTCTTGAGAAGGACTGGTCCCTTCTTCACTATCCCATCTCTTCCTGTGTCATACCTGCTGACTTCAGTGTGGCCGGTTTTACAGGTTTATTGAATAGTTTTGCCTCTCTTCCCTACCTCACAATTTAAATTTTTCTTGATGAGAACCTTAAATCTCTAAATACATTCTTCCCAATCTTCAATCAATGCCCCAGGCTTTTACTCCTCACTTGGGAAACAGCATGGTTTGGCAAGGAAAAGCGGTGAGCTAGGAATCACAAGACCCATGTCCTGCCTACCCTGTAACTTTGGGTCGTATTTCTGTGCCCTTAGCCCCTCTGTCTCCCTTCAAGTTCTGCTGTGAGGATCAAAACAAATAGTGCAAATGGAAGCACTCTGAAAAAGATAAGGTGTCATATAAATATAGATATTTTAATTTTTTTATTATAAATGCATAAGAACCACCTTCAGATGTAGAAAACAAAGCACAGAGCCAACTGGTCTACCTATACTCTACTCTTAGTTACCCGTATTCTTCTATTAAATCTCAGTTATAAAAACAAAGAGAAAATCCACCACTACGAATTTTCCTGTGATGTGTACTTCAAAGTAAAAAAGCACACCACAAAAATAAAACCCAGAAACCGAAATCAACAAAACACTTGACCCCCAAATTCTCCACTCTTTCCAACAGCTTGTGGAGTGTTTGACAGCAACGTAATTGCAGTAATGAGGAGGTTTGCGGGCCAGGCTGTGGTCTTAGGCTCACTGCGGATGTTTTAGCCCTAGGCTCAGCTTCAGGCCAGCACCAGTCGCCTGGGCCAGAGTCACCAATGGAATCTCTTATGCTTAGTCACACACAAATGTGACATTTATGGCATCTGGTGCACAATGCTGTAAATTCAAAAGGCCTAGTGGGCCTACAAACTTGAGGAAAAGAAAGAATTTCGGTTGCCTATTGTCTTGTCTCTTTAGTTAATTAAAACCTGCAAGAACACCCACTTGGTGGCAGTTTCTTAAGTATCTAAGAGGCACACACTGGGCTGCTTCTGATTCTGGATCTACACGTTGGTTCTTTTGTCTCGAAAAAGCTTCCTGGAAGTGTGTGGACTGTTGTTTGGCCTGGTTCTCTTCTATCTTTGTGCCACGAATTTGGCCATCCTGCCTTGCCAACCCCCTGGTTGAAAGCCAGAACTCCACCAAAGCTCAATTCTCCACCGACCATCCCTCTTCCAGCTCTGGTCTCATAAGCAAATCCAGGGCTAGCCTGACCCAATCTTCCCATCCAGCTTTAACATCTGAAGGGCTAACTGGTATGAAGGACAGCCAGGACAAAGATATGTGTTCCTACATGTTGAAACACACCTGTTATTCATATAAGTCCTTTCTCCCAGAAAATTCAATGGACTCAGTAGACACTATCACAATACCATTCACAAGAAGTCTGTAAAGAGACAAGCAGCCAGGGGCGCCTGGGTGGTGCAGCTGGTTAAGCATCCAACTCTTGGTTTTGGCTCAGGTCCTCATCTCAGGGTTGTGGGATCGAGCCCCACTTTGAGCTATGTGCTTGGGACTCTCTCCCTCTGCCTGACCCTCCCACTTGTGCTCTCTCTCTCAAATAAATAAATAGATCTTAAAAAGAAGAGAGACAGAGAGAGAGAGAGACAAGCAGCCAGATAGTATGTTTTATTTTTGATAAATTAAGACTAGCAACAAGTATGTATCAATGGTCAGTGTTTGGGTAAAAGCCCCCATCTCATAATCCCTGTATAATGAACTACATTATTCTTCGGCTTACTCTGACGAAGGCAACGAAATGGGGAGGAGTACTTCCATTTTGAGCCATTGTACAACTGAACTCTTGGCTCCTGGGTAAAGAGAAATGCAGGTGACAGAGCTACCCAATCCAGGCAGCCTGTTCAATAGGCCTCAGATCTAAGATACAGGCATATTTGGGGAGTAATCTAAATATGTGAGTCCAGGCCTCTCTTCTAGTACTTAGTATCTCAGAGTGAAATAAAGGGCAGTCCTGAGTACATTCTGGTACCTCAAGGCATGCACGTGGTATAGTCTAGCATGTGCCGAAGTTGGGAAGAACAGGGAAGGAAAGGAGGAGGAGGAGGAAAAGAACTGTGTAGAAAGTAGCTCTGTATGGGAATGGAACCCGCTAGACGACAAGTGCCTACTATGGCCACAGCTCACTGGCCCCAAGGACACCTCAGGACCTTGGTCTGGCTCTGCCTAACAGGGACAGAGTGATCCAACAAACCCATTAGGTATTCCTTCCTTGAGAAGGCAGGAATTAAGATGACTCCAAGAGACGAAGCAGTAGTGGAGAGAGTGCTTGGGGGAAAAAAGCCAGAGGACCACTGAGGGCAGGCAGTAAGTAGGAGCCAAGGGGCAGGAGAGGTCACAAGGTGGAGCGTGGAAAAGAGGACTGGAGTGGCAGGAGAAGAAGTCAAGTGTTGGGGAGCTGCAAGTCCTTGAAGGCCAAGTGCTAAAGCAGCCGTAGCTCCTCCCGTCTCGCTTATTTCCTTGGGCTTCTTTACAGTGAGCTCTGTGACTTTAGGAAGACCAAGAATCTAACCCAGCTTTATACACTTTCTCTGATTTAATCCTTACCACAACTCTGTCAAGTATCCCTCTCCGTGGCAGGATGAGGAAAATCTAGGAAGGGGTCCTTCAAAGTCCTTGAATGCTCCTCACGACCTTGCCCCATTGATGAGGAAGCTCTCCGCAGCACGTTACCACTGGGTGCCCTGCTGCGGGCGCGGGCTGTCCCCCAGGGGCAGCCTCAGCCCTCGGAAGCAGGAAGTTGACACCAGGGCGTGCCTCTCACATATGCCTCTCAAGGCCAGCACTGTCTCGGAGGGTCACCACAGAAAGGAATTGTGACTGTCACATCAGGTCCTCGCTTGTTCCTGAGCCCACCGCAACTGCCCTCTTCTCACTGACCGTTCCTACCTCAACTTTCGACTGCTTGCCTATAGGGTATTCTGGGAAACCCTCGTCCCATGCATGTCCTGCTCCTGCCAAAGGATTCTATGGCCATCTGAGTCTGCGAAACACTCGTTGCCATACTTAAGCCTCCTCTGAGAAGTTCTGCAGAAGAGAAACATGTTTAACTTCATTAATCCAGAGTTTCCTCAACTTTGCAAAAATAGAACTTTTTTTTTTTCCTAGTAGAATCCTATAGAGAAGCACTTTGGAAAATGCTACTTTAATGATCTGGCTGCATGTAAGACAGAGGCAGGAAACCTCGGCCTTGCCCCTGAAGTCTCTGTGGTGCTGGGTCCGAGTCTCACGGAACCTTCACAGCCCGGCGTACCATCCTGCAGGCGGGGAGGGTTCCGTACGCAACTGTTGGTTGTCAACCAAACCGCAGGAGCAGGGAAAGGTGATTTCCCACGCCTGCGCCCTCCTGCCTGTCAGCAGGCTCCGTCCTGCCAGGAGTCAAGGTTATGAGGCCCCTTGTCGCACTTTTCTCAGGCCTCATCAGCTTCCTGTGCTCCCCCCGGGCCTAGCCGCTATTACATTTCAGCCTGTGGTTTCAGCTTCTGCAGTCACTACAAACTCAATTTCTGTCCTCTCAGTTCCAGCCACCTCACACAGCCCACAGGCCCGGCAGGATGTCATGAATACCGTTACCCGCCACAGGACCCTTCCACACCCCGAGGCCCCACCCAACGGCGTTTCGGGTCACACGTCTGCCTTCTCTGCGTGACAATCAAATGCGTGAGCGTCTCGTGAAGAAGCCACCACAACCGAGGCGGCCAACTCTTCAAGCACAACAAATGGCACGTCGGTGTCTTCACAATTAGACACAGAGGAGGGTCTTACCGGTCATGCCGAATAAAAACATCAAATCAAGAGATACTCCCCTAGCCAGCCTTGCTGGCACACTGATTCTGAAGTAAATTCGATGGGTCTAGGAGAATTTACTCTACTCTGAGTCCCATCAAGCATTTTATCGCTTCCCTGGGCCATTCTCTGCCACAGGCCTC
>CM052802.1:47362889-47562493 GCA_028533885.1 Nasua narica
GGGGACTGGGGACCCCACTGCTTCTGCAGTCGAGGTAATCATCAGACCTGCGTCTGCACTCGGCCCCTTGCAGAGCACGCCTAGAACAGTCTCCAATTTGGTTTCGATTTGACAATTGGATTCCCTTTTAAGACAAAGTTAGCAGCACCGAGCCGCCATGGACTGTTTTAAAGAGTAAAATACCGTTTCGCTTAATACAAAAAGATGTAGGTTTCAAAGCAGAAAATTACACAGGAGCTACCTTTATTACAGAAAAAGGGCCCTCCCCGCTGCCCACCTCTACGACCACAGAGGAAGAGGGCAGTACAGACACTCCCAGGAGATTAAACATAAAAATCTCTAACAAATGTCAGTGCATTGTTTTACCTGTCAGTACTATTGAATGGCTCCTGAGAAATATGCCTAAATGTAAATGTCCCTAATTAGTCTCATAAGGAAGTCTGGGGTCCTGTGTGCCCTTCAGACAATGCGTGGTGCCAGCCCAGCTGGTCCAGGAAGGCTGCAAGACCTACACAGGGACCGGTGGGCCCCGGAAGCTGGGACTGCCTTGGGAGAGCTGTCCATATTGGGCTGCGGAGGACAAGTCGGTTCCCAGCATGCTGGGGAAATGCTCTGGAGGACAAGAATAGCTCCGGGCTTATGGAGGGTTCTGCCATGGCTGAGGCCACCTTCCTCCTAACCAGCAATGTCCAATTCTCCCTGGAGCAGGCGGCTCCTTTTCACCCAGTTTCAAGATCCCTTCCCACCAGTCACAGGAATGGATGTTGCCTCCTCTTCCTTCCCTCTAGAGGCAGGACTAACAAGTAAGTGGAGAAATGGGAGATTTCGGGCACCTACCCAGGCCCGCATTCTCTCCAGAGCGGTCCTCTGATTCTCACGGGCAGATTTCCCCTTTGGGAACACACCATCCCCTGAATAACTCCTCGTTTTAGGAGCAGCAAGCGCTTGTTACAGGTGGACAGAAGTCGTTCGGCGGGGGATCGATCGCCCACTAAGCTTTTTGTGTTGTAAGACCGAGGAAAGCAGAGAAGTGAAGCTTTCTCCGTTTGCCTGATCCCCGGAGGCCACGGTGTCCTCTATATTATCTCAGCCTCTGTCCCTCTGGTTTTCAAGTGACTTGGAAAACAAAGCATAGCTTTCCCTAGAAAATACCCAAAAGCTTCACAAATCCATTGCTTGGAAGTACCCCCATTAATATTCACTCAATCTTTCTTTGCTTAATTTCATTCCATGATTCCTACTGTAATTATACCCCTTGTCTCTATTAATAAATGAATGCCTTCCTTCTTAGGTGCCGACATCCTTCAGATGCCTGAAGACCATGATCGAGCCAACCACCCAAATCCTCAGACCTCGCTAATGTGAGCCAAATGCAGTAGAAAGAATGATATCGCAGTCCCTGCATGCGCCTCAGACTCTGGCTGAATCTTTCCTGCTTTGTTAGCTCCCCAAATCCTTATCCACGGAGAAGCTCCATTTTGAGTTTCCGAATTATCAGCCAAAAGGAGAAAGGCCAATAGGTCACAGTAGTACACAGGTATCAGAAGATACTCAAACTAATGCTCGTGCCGAATGTGTAAACAGGAGACAAAATCCCCAAAGGGTAATTAAGTCTAAATATTTCAGAATTTTCCATCAATGATATCGAGTGACTTTTTTTTTTTAAAGGGGAGAGTATGCTATATAAAAAAAGTGTGTTATACTTTAAACAGTGAAAATGAGAGATCACTCTCAAATTCCCTTTTGATACTGGTTTTGCATTCAGCTTTTAACAATTCAGCAACTTTTGGAAGTTCAAGGTCATAATGCCTAGGAGTTGAACTGGCACCAGAAAGTCATTTCATCCCACCTCTCAAGCAGTGCAGCGAGTCCTGCTATAGTATGGTCAGTGAGTCATCTGACTCAGCTGTGATGCTTGTGCCAATGGGGAGCTCACTACTTCACAAGGGTGCCCATCCTACTCTTTTTTTTTTTTTAAGATTTTATTTATTTATTTGACAGAGAGAAAGAGAAAGATCACAAGAAGGCAGGGAGGCAGGCAGAGAGGGAGAAGCAGGCTCCCTGCTGAACAGAGAGCCCGATGCGGGGCTCGATCCCAGGACCCTGAGATCATGACCTGAGCAGAAGGCAGAGGCTTTAACCCACTGAGCCACCCAGACGCCCCCCATCCTACTCTTGTTAGCAAACTCTTCCTGATCCTGAGACAAGGTCTGCCTTCCTGCAACCCCTCCCCATAGGCCTGGCCATCCCCCACAGGTCCGCTCAGCATGGCTGCTTCCTTGTCCACACGACTGCCCTTCATATACCTGGCAATGGGGATATGTGTCCCCAGGAGAAATGTCCTCAGTCACTTCTATGGTCCTTAAGGCGTTATGACTTCCAGACCATCACAGCCCAGAGTGCCTTCATCTCACCTTCATTTCATTCTCAATATGTGACACCCAGGAGAAACATGACACCCTCTAAAGCCACCCTCCAGGGATGGGCAGAGCTGAGCTTCCAGGAGACTACATGATGTGATTTTGTGGTTGCTGGAAAGATCCACCTTCCTCTTCCTCAGCCATGACTGTCTACCTTTAACGATTTCTTTCTTCAGGTTAAAATGTTACATATCTAGGACTCCTCGGTTAAAAATCGAAATACCCAGGAAGGAGTAATATTTTAAACCACCAGCAGCCAGTAGGAATTGATTTATTCAGCATCTTTGGACTGAGACCTGGATTCTAACCCCCACATTGTCATTTTCTAGCTGCAAAACCACAAGCAAGTCATGTAACCTCTCTGAATAGGGAGGAGTTACTCAGCTGAGAATAAGGTATTGGGGCCTTGTACATTCTTCTTTTTTTTTTTTTTAGGATTTTATTTAGTCATTTGACAGAGAGAGAGCACAAGCAAGGGGAATGGCAGGTAGAGGGAGAGGGAGAAGCAGACTTCCCGCTGAGCAAGGAGCCCGATGCGGGGTTTGATCCCAGGATCCCGAGATCATGACCGAGCTGAAGGCAGATGTTTAATCAACTGAGCCACCCAGGCGCCCCAGGCCTGTAAATTCTTAAGATAACAGTCATCAAACATTAGCCAAGTATCTGTGAACTTAGAGCAAACACATTCTTTCTTCTCTCTTTCCTTCCCACTTACTACCTCTACAACTGTCAGGAAAAAAGACCTGATTTCTACAGATGGGAGTACAGGGGGTCCTCATCATCACTAATATCGAGGCAGCTAAGGAGTGACATAAGAAACCTGTGTGAAACTCCAATCAACAACAACCTAATGGTTATGCATTTTTAATAAATGTTTTTCTGCCATCCCTCTGAAATATTTTGAGGTATCACCTTTGAAGCAAAGTCAAGGAGAATCCATAATCTGGACAGGTATTTTTCTTCTGGAGTCAGTCCTAGAAGGACCCTTGAGAAACTCTACATATTGATCTCTGCAGCAGAAACAACATGGGATGGATGAAGTGTGTGGTAGGGCACTCCCACCCGCCCCCGAGGGTCCTGAGCTCCTGCATGCAGACAGCTCTGGGGCTCCGGGCCAGGGCTTCTAGAACTTGAGTATACATCAGAATCACCTGGAGGGCTTATTGTAACACAGGTTCCAGATATTTGTACACCAATGTTCACTGCAGCATTATTCACAATAGCCAAAGGGTAGAAACCACCCAAGTGTCCATCAACAGATGAGTGGATAATAAAATGACATAGACATAGAATGACAAATTATTTGGCCATAAAAGGGGATGAAATACTGACACACGCTCCAACAAGGATGAGCCCCAAAAACATCCTGCAGATTGAAAGAAGCCAGACACAATCGGCTACATATTGTATGATTTCTCGTGTACGAAATATCTAGAATAGGCCAATCCATAAAGACAGAAGGTAGGTTAGAGGCTATCAGGGGCTGGTGGGAGAGGGGAGTGAGGGCTTATTGCTCAATGATGCTCAAGTTTCTGTTTGGGGTGATAAAAGAGTTTCAGAAACATAGTGGTGATGATTGTACGACATTGAGAGTGACACAAAATGATACACCTAAAATAGTTAAAATGGCAAATGATGTGTTACATACAATTTATCACAATGTAGAAAAAAAATTTAACCTCCCAAATCCCCAGGGGTGCACCCCTAGAATCTCTGTTTCAGTTTTGAAACCTACCACTCTAAGCCCAGAGAGGCCAGGCAAACCCTTCAAACTCTCTTCTCATCCTGCCTTGCTTTGCGGATTGTCTAGAGAAACTCAGACTTCTGTGCATGCACATAGGCAATGTCGACAGAGGCTGAGAAACCGTAAGACCAGCCGCGTCCAGGCTGACTTGAGGCTGTCAGCTCTCCCCTGCGGTTTTCTCAAACCCCTTTTTCCTCTCACTCAGTTTGGAGCCACCACGGACCAGTAGGGATGCCAGTCATTAACACCAACTTCAGCGGGGTAGACGCAGGTGCAAGTCCAAAGGGGCTGGTGGGTGAGTGACGAAGTTGATCTTCTGGGCCTTGTCCTCAGGAACCCTGCCCCACCCCGCAATCCGAACTCGCCAAATTCACATCGAAGTGTTTTCAGATAGGACTTAGAAAAGTGCTTGCTGCTTAAAGTTTCAAAAGAACTGGAGTGCCAGGCTCTGTGATATTGATCTGGGTAAGATACTCACATGGGGCTGGGAGGATGTAATGCATATGTCTCATTTGGGGTCGAGTAAATTGCTGAAGAGCTCACATTTCTGGGATTCTCTTTTTTGACATTCTCGGGTTCATCTGGAGTTCACCGGTTTTCCCGATGGTATTACTTAACTTCTCCAAATTTAATATATTTTTATTCCTGCTCATTTGAGTGTTGTATTTCCACGCAGGCATGCTTAATTGAGCAGAGTGTGCTGGGCCTTTTCCCTGCAGAGGTAACACTGCACGGCTTTCTCACCCGGAAAGAACAGCGTCCCGGTCACGGCCGCGGAGTGGGCCCGCCGTCAGTGGCGGACACGGAAATAGCCACGGCGACCCAGGCGGACCTGATGTCTGGCCGGGCCGGACCGCACGCGGAGCGGGTCCTCCCCGCTGGGCTGAGCAAAGCTGACAGCTTTTCCTCTGCAAGCAGAGAGTGTGTTGGTTCCTTTCAATTTGCGGGGCTGTCAGGTTTAAATATGAAAATGTTGCTTAGAGCCAAATGTTAGTGACAGCAGCCCGTGGCGCCGATCACAGTTTGCTCTCTTACTCCTGCTAAAAATAAGCTTGCTTTCCCTGGACCCCTTCAAACTCCACATCTGCAGGAAGTTTTTGTTGCTTTGGCTGGCCCGTTTCTTTCCTTCCCGAAGAAGATCACGGTTCTTTGGCTGCACCGGGGACCCCTCCCCCCTCCCCCCTTCCTGGGAGAACGGCATTCTGAACAATAATAATAATAAACACACGGGGCTCCGACAGTCCCGCAAAGGCATCTCCTCGGTTCTTAGTTATTATCACAGGCCCCTGCCTCCTAAGTCTTTAGTGAAGAGGGAACCGAGGCAGCTATGAGGGGTCAGAATCATTTGACCGGAAGTGAGAGACGAGCCCAATGGGATTAGCCAGGTAGGCTGAGAAGCGCGACCTGAGGGCGCGCCTTCTGTGTTTGGGACACACCTGACAGCAGCCGAGCAGAGAGCCTGTTCCCTCCCGGGCTGGAATAACTCTGTTTTCCAGGTGCTCACCTAGCAAAGTAACCACAGCAATGAGGCATTCGGAGCGCACGTTCAACTCTTCTGAAGGCAAGTATTCGATTGCCTTCATTATTCTCTAGTCCTTTCTCCTGCCCACGGTGTGAGCTGAGCGAGCAAGTGGTGGCGGTGGGGGAAGAGGAAGGCGGGCAGGGGCAGAGGGGGAAAGAGAGAGGGAGACAGGGGGCAGGGGTTGGAACAAAGGGCATAGGTGCTTTAGGTGTTCTCAGAATCAGCCAGAAGATCTTGTTTGGAACAGGACCCGAAAGCCTGGAATCACTCGGGAGCTTTCTCTCTGGCCCCCACTCCCAGGGCTTTGCATTCAGACTGTCTATGGGCGAGTGGAGCCTCCCTGAGCAAAGGCCCTGGGTTGGCTCCCGGGGTCTCCTGACTGCCCAGAGAGGCTGTGTCCTTCTTCCCCAGGCCCCTCTTCCTCACTCCCTGCTGCCCCTGTGGGCCAGTCGTCTCGGACGCACCCTCCTCTTCAGGAGCTAGCGAGGACTCGGGCTGAAATGTTTGACAAGAGACAGTCCGGACGAGTGTTATGGCTCCTTCTCCCCCAGAAAGGAAGATGGACCAGCTCTGCAGTCCCAGCCCAGCCGTCAGGCTCCAAAGGGCCCCAGACAGCTTTCCCCCTCTGTGGGAAGGGAAGCCTCTGCCTCATTCTCTTTCTGCTCCCAGCTTTGGCTAAGTGCCTGACACACATGTGCTTGATAGAGGTTTGCTGGAGTACTGAGTGCTTTCTCGGTTTTCCCCAGAGCTCACAGCCTATGTGGCCATGCAGGTGAACTCCAACTGGGAGAGGAGATGTGACTAAGAAAGAGATGTCTGTCAATGAATTCCTATGAAGTGAGCCTCTGTGAGCCCCAGCTTGACTTATGGACACTGGAGACGTGTGTCTATGGTGGGGTCCTCACAGAACTAGAAGCGCTTGGCGAGAAATGGCTCCAAGAGCGCCAGATGAGCGAGACCTGGAGCACTGGGCGGCATTTTCCGATCATGACCCCACCGGCCAGTACTGACTTAGCACTTCCATCCCAGTTTAATCCTCTCCAGGAATAGTGATGATGGGCGGGGTGCAAGCCTTCCCGACCAGGGCTTCCTACAACCCATGTCGTACCTGTTTCTACCTGTGGTTCTTAATGCCTAATGGAGCCAGCTGGCGCCAGGGTCGCTAACGTCATGTACGACTTCAACTTAAAAACGCTTCAGGATCAAGTAGAGCAGTCCTGGGGAATAGCTCAACTACCTTCGCGTTAAACACAAGTTCCCTACTACAAGTGGATCTGTGACAAAGAATCTCCGCATTGTGCTTCACGGTTGTTCTGCCATTTCTCTCTACAATTCCTAGACATTAACGTTCTTACAACATTTGCTCAGGAAGAGGATGTGTAGCCTAACCGTACATCTCTTGGGGCTTTTCTTATCTCTAGGAGCTAGTACTATAAAACCCAGTTCCCTCTAACAGCCTATGCACACATCTCCAGAGTGGTGATCTTCAGTGTGGGGTGGGGTACCCCAGCAGGTGCAAACATGATCCACTGATGTCATGGAAGAAAGTACTAGAACATCGAGTGCTTTCTTGTTTTTTGGTTGTTGTTATTGGTGTCGTTGTTGTTTACTGGTGAGATGTGTAATCAATAACCTGCCGACATCACAGGTCTAAGTGACCCAGCAGACCTTCACTTTTCATGACACTGAATAGCTGGGGGATGGGGAGGGGAAGAAAAAGTGGGGGAAGGAACGTATTTGAGGATACTCCCTAGGTTTTTCTTTGGAAAGGGATATGAAGACCAGATCAAAGATGATGGCTGCCCCTCTTTCTCTGTCTGCCTTTCTGACATCAAATCTCAAAGACCCACCTGATTCCCTCTCCCCAGTCAGATGTGATTTTTTTTTTTTAATCTCTGGGACCCCTCTTTTTCCCTTGCTCAAAGCCCAGGTCACTGTCATTTCTGATGTCACTTGAGTTCTTGTCTGGACTGTTCCATATTCTCAGCTCTTTGAGGGCAGCACCTATCTCTTAGGTTATCTCCTGAAGACCCTGCATGTAGTATCTGATGGAGAACCCTTGGAAACATAAGAAAGCTTTCATTTAAAAAAAGATGACCTTGTCTACAGTGAGGTCACTGGGCACTAGTCAGTGTTTTCCTGGATTTGAATTCTATAGTCAGTAAGAGCTCAAAAACAGATTTTAGGCCTGCCACGCTATGTCAGTCCCCTGAATTATTTTTGCCTAAAGACTTTTTAAAAATTACTATTTATTGTCATTGCCATTTCATTTATAAAAAAAAGAAAAGAAAAGAAAAAGGACATTTTAATACCACACAGCTAGAAACGATATAGTCTCAGAAAGAAAAGATCATCCTTCCCGAGAAAGGACTCTGGGACCTTATGCTGCCACATAAAATATCTTTATAATGTCCTCACTCCTCATGCCCTAGTCCACAGTGCGCCACTTTGGAACCTCTGAGGTGAAGGGAGGCAACAACGCAAAAACTCCAATCAAATCACTGACGGCATCTTGCTCCCCACCCAGGTGGTCAAGGCAGAGACAAGCCCCTTGTCTGACTAGAACTATGATGTGTAGGGAGTAAGATGTTGGTGTCACCTCGTCTTCCTCAGTCTGTCCATTGGTTACATCCTTTCAGGGCCCTGATCTCCAGCAAACAAAACCCCAAATGTCAATCCAAGGCTTTTACCTCGGATAACGTCAAAACCCAAAGAAAATAACATTGAATGGTGGAATTTCAAGCGAGGAGGTGGCCTATCCTTTCTACTTGAGTAGCCCCTCAAGTCACAGCATATTCATGACTACAGACCAACCCACCTCTCTCTAGAGCTGGTCCTGTATAAAGAGGTCTAAAGCTCCAGCAGCCATTAGGACCCTGGACTGATACAGGGTCTCTGACACCTCCTCAGAGGGCAAAGCTCCCTACAGATCCCCCATGAAATGCTGATACGGTTAATTCTATCATTCGGACTAAAAACAATGCATACCCAGAAAATGATTATGTTGATGGTAGTATATACTGGGCATCAAGGAAACCCCACCTCCAGCCACATTCTGCCCGCACGCACAAAAGGGCTTGAACTACAGGTGACTGTCTCTTCCTGAATTCTTCATTATTTATTTGGTTTTTTTCCCTCTTGTTTCTTCAGTTTGTCGAGTGCTAGCACCTGCTGCTACAATAGGTACCAGACGCCGAAGGCATAAGAATTATTAGGAGAGAAACTCTGAAATGGAAAAAAATTATATTCATTAACTTCATTTTTTTCTGCACTAATGCCAGTCTTTGACATGAGCAGCGGGAGATGACGGTCCAGCTGGAGGTACATCAGTGTTCCTTGGGAGCCCGATGATAACAGGCCGGACTAGTTTACATTGGGTCTGTCCCAGAAATTCCAGGTGGCCACGCACTTGATCTTTTAAATGAATTGTCCATTTCCTATTGTGCAATAAATGGTCACCAATTGCCTGAAAAATATCAGGACACTTGATCTGACCGATATTTATTCTGCCATGTGTAGGGAGTAGAAGACAGACTGGGAAATACAGCTGGAGCCCCAAGTCGGCTTGATGATTAATAGTGACGACCGGTAGAGCTCTGAAAACAGGTATCCTAGAGAATGGACAGTAGCCATATCAAAAGAATCATCCAGAGCACATCCCTGGGACTGGACTTAAAGTCAAATGCTTGCTGGCCCCAATCCCCTGATATATACAGGGATTTCTCCCCATAGTCCCCTTTCTTGGTGAACAGACTCTGTCCCCAGACTATGAGAAACCCAAGGCCTCCCCATCTGCCATGTGCTATGCTCCCTTGCCCGTTCAAGGCACATGGTGCGAGGAATGAGAGGGACGAGGGTGGTGAGAAGCCCCAAGCAGGGCATCGCTGTAGGCAGCTCCTTTGAAGTCAGGGCGCTGGGACTGCCTTGGCTACCCTTCCCCTAGTGCATGGCCCTCTGCCTGAGCAGAGAGAGGCCAGCCAACTCCAGCCCTTTCTGGCCCTGCAGGCAGAAAGCAAGGGGGGTGGATCCTGGTGCAAAGGCCAGCCCCCCATCCTTTACCTGACCCCACCGCCTCCCCTAAGGCAAGCTGTGAGGTGAGGACCCTCTCTTTTTGTTCCAGGGCTTAAACAATGAAGCCCAAATTCCAGGCGCTGGAGGCAATTTGGGATTTAGTAACCCTTTAGCTGCCTCACTTTTTCTTTCTAAATTGGAGCTCTGAGGCTCAGACTTCAAATACGCGGAGGCAGTAAAGCAGCAGGCTGAACTTCCAGGGGAGCTGCACTGGCTTGGGGCTGTGCCCCCCATTGCCATGGCGCACCCGCCTTCAGCAGCCCCCAGCCTGCTCCTTCTGGATGCTCACAGCAACATGCTCTCTTAGCTGTGGGTGAGCGTTCCACCTGTCGTGCACAGTAAATTTCTCGACGGCTGTGGGGGAGATTCTGGCAGCACAGGGGAGGAGCCCGTGCATGGCTGAGTGGTCGTGGGCATGTGTCCTATAATGATAAGGGGCCTACTGAAACCGACCAAGTTCACAGGATAAAAGTCGACCATCATACTCTAGCCCAGGGCTTCTCCAATCTCAGTGTGCACAGGAACCCCCGGGAACCTTTTTATAATGCAGGTTCTGATTCAGTATGGGTTCATTCCCACCAGGAGCCCAGGTGGGGTCCCCACTGCTGGAGAGCAGACCGCGTTTTGAGTCCTGAGGGGCCATAGGCAAGTTGGGGTGGGAGGGTCAGCCCAAAGTCAAGGGGACCATATTTTCTGAACCCCACGCCAGGGTGCACAGTCTGGGGAAAGATTCAGGTTTGCTTCCTGGACCCAGGGGCGGTCTGGGAACCATACCAGGATGCTGGAGCTTTGTACTTCTTGGAATATATCAGAGATTGGGGCTAATGGTTCTCAAGCTCATCTTCTGAGGACACATTATCTATAAGCTGGACCCAATAAAGCGGCTATTGCAATCAGACCACTTTTGTCTTCTCCCAGACTGCTGGAAAGAAATGTTAATGCACTGATTTTGCAAAGTTACAGTTTTGTCCTCTATATTTTCCTGAGCTTTAATTAGAAGCCGCCGCGATCTAGCTATGGCAGGATAATCTCCGGTAGGAGAAAGGCAGCTAATGGAGCAAGAGGCAGTGACCCCTGAGCTTCACCACCTCTGGGGTCCCCACTGCGGCCCCAAGTGGCTCTGAAGCTGCCTGGTGTTTAACACTGTGGGGCAAGCCGCAGCCCTCCTTTGACTTGCTGTATTCCCATTGGGACTTCCAAAAAGTTATTATATGTATATAATATGTGAAATCGAAAGAGAAATGGACCCAGAGAATACAGGGATCCTAAAGCTCGTCTGGCAGATGGCTGGAGTGTTCAGGAGAAAAAGTCGAGGGAAACTGAGCACAGGGGCAGGGGGCAGGGGGTGAGCTGGCAGAGAGGTGAGAGAAGGAAGTGGGAGGATGTCTTTGAGCAGGCTGACAGATGACGAGAACCTGCATGGAAATTCGGCCAGAGAGAAATTCCTGGTGACCTAAGAACGTTCATGAACTGGAATGTCGTATTTAAGCTTTTCATGGTACGGTGATTTAAAAGCCCTTTACTAACTTGAACCTTCAGTAAAAGTTGCTGTATTCACCCATGAATGTACGTAAGGACACACACACACACACACACACACAAACACACAAACACTGGGGTCTGGCTCAAGAATCTAAAACAGCAAACTCACGGGCCCCAAAATGTCGGCACAATCCGCAGGCCTGGGACCAGACGCAGCACCCAACCTCAAGGCCAACTTGGAGGGTGTTATTAGACCACACATGGCTAGGTGTCGCCCTCCTAGGCACACCGTGGTGCAAGCCGGGGAACAAGCCTACCCCCTGCCCACACCCTTCCGGATTCTGGAGGAGAGGCGGTGGGGAGGGGAGACAGGTGGCAACAGGGGTTTGGGTTTGAGGTGGGGTGGAGATGCGGGGTTGAGTTTAGATGCCACTCCCTTCATAAACGTGAGTGACCAGGTCTGCAGAACAAGGAAACATGAGCAGGAAAATGAGCACGTCACAAGACGATCGCTGCAGCATACACAAACAAGAATCACCCAAATTCAGTAGGAAAGGACTCAGTTCACAGGCCAAGGCTGCGGTATCTGCTAATATGCACTCAAAGACAACGAAGTCAGCAAGCGAACGGCAAAGGACTGCTTATGGAAAACCAGAAACTGTCAATCCCACTGAGACAGCTCGATTATTTGTGAACCTGGTGATGACTTTATATTTCATATGTGTATTATAGATAGCAGAAACTACCCCCAGTTCACACAACGGGGATTAAATAGGTCAGTAATTCCTAGTGTTTTAAAACGAGTGACACTGTTTCCGAATGCTGGACACCTGAACCCATTTGTAGAACGACGACTGATGAAAACCGACAGTAAGTGTGAAATTGGGAAGGTGGTGCAAATCCTGGGACGTGTGGTCAGCACTCTGATGGCTAAGGTGCCCGTGTCTGCCTGTGCATATGACGCCCCCAAAAAAGGACGTCCCCATATACAGTCCTGAATTCCAGCCCGGCAAATAAGGAAACTTGCCCATGGCAATTCAGATTGCTCAATCCAAAACTTATCTCCTTTACCCTCCAGTTTTCAAGAAATCATTACAGGGGTCGGGGGAACTCCAGGCCCCCAAAGCATAAGAGCCGCAGGCCTCCTCCTCCTTCTGGCCCTGCTTTCCCAGAAATTCGCAGTGAGACCTCACGGTATGTCCCAGTTCTGGGTGAAGGGGACTGGGGTGGACATACCAGCTTGGGACATCTCCCTGGGCACAGAGGTTTCCTTCATGCTCCCAAAGCACTTTTTTCAGGCTTCTATTACGTGGTACTCAAATTGCTTTTGAGACAGTTTTCCACTGTGTTTTAAAAGCCAGCCCCGGCATGTCTATAAACATCAGTTCATATTCCTGGAATAAATCTTTTTTGTGTTCCGTCCCACTACCCACAGGGGTACAGATGGCAGGTTTTATGTGGTGGCCACTGTTTACAATTCAGCCCCACGGAGGCCCATGAGATGCCACAAATGGAGCCCACACAGGAAGACAGCCTCTTGGGCAGAGACATTTGTCCCGACGGGCCAGGCGTGCCAGGAAGGGACACACCCTGAAAGTACACGGGCTAACATACGTTCTCCGCTCGGGGCCGGCGCCGCCGGGGTCCTGGGCATCCCCGGGAGGCACACAGAGACGCAGGCTTGGCCCAGGGTACTGCAGGGTGTGCTCAGCCCAGGCACACACAAAATGCCCAAAATTGGCCGTAGAGTTAAAAACATCAACAGAGCAAATCCTTCCCTACCAAGAAGGCTCGCAGCAATCATCTGCATGTCCGTGAGCATCTGCTAGCTGAGTATCAAAGCATCCTTTTTCCTATTCTGACGGACAGCCATTAATCACAGGAGATGTGACCTTGTTGGCCCCTCCATGACTGAATAATAGAAGCAGGGTTTTGGGTAAGGGGGAGGAGAGGGGGGAAAGGGATAGGAAGCACTTCCCTCCGAAGAATCCTCCGAAGAAGCCACTGCTGTCTCTGTCTCCGACTAAGATAGCATTTGCCGAAAATGTCAACAGATTGCTTCTTGAGTTGAGTTGTGCAGACATCGAAAGCTTATTTTAACAGGGCATTTTGCTTAAAATCACTTGGTTAGTTTAGGCATTTCGAATGCCTCTTAGTATATAATTTGGATCAAGAAGTTCTTGTTGAGTTTGACGGATTTAGCATAAATCAGAAGGACACACTGGAATAGATTCTTCATACAACCAGAGCCTTTAGGCTATTAATGTAGTAAAATTTGCTCTGTTTGTGGTTAATTTTCAATGGGGTCTTTTTTCTCTTTCTTTTTTCTTTTTTCCTTCTTTCCTCCCTCCCTTCCTCCCCCCCCCCTCTTTTTTTTAATGCGACTTAGTGGCTATGCTGAGGCTTAGTGCTCCTGCACGGAGATCGGTTCCAGACTTTCGTTTGATTTGAAACAAGCCCAGCAAATCTGCCCGAATGTGATTTCAAAAGGTTTTCCGGTTTTCCTAGTTCTCCCATCAGGAGATTGAAGGCAGGTGAAAAGCAAGTCACTCTCTGAGTTCGAATGATGCCAGCCTGATTTTTCACAAGTATTAGGTATGATTCAGTAGACACAGTTGAGGAGGACAACCACTGCCCCTCCGAAAAGCTGCCTTAGCTCGCGGAGGACCGGGTCTCCGGGAGCTAATTTCAAAGTGCAGATTATTTACTCTTGAGATCAAGTTTTTACCTTTCTTCCGTTTTTACCTTTCAGTCAGTCTTTCTCTTTCACTTTCTCCCTCCACATCACATTGACTAGATGTGACTCAAAAAGTTAATGGTCATTGCACTCGTCTTAATTTAGCAAAGAGAGAGAAAGAGCGAGAGAGAAATGAGTATAATTTGCAGCGCTGAGCGCAGGTCATTACAGGTGTGTTATATCAGTATGTTCATGAGCCCTCCGGGACGGGCATGCTGAGATAGCCAATAACTTTCTTAATGTGTAATTACACACCATCGGACTGTAATTGATTAATTGAAAAGAGAATGTAGGCAGATGTGAGGGCAAGACTTCTGCTGCTCATTAAATGACTATGTCCTTGCTTCTCTTTAATAAGTTAAGTGGAACTACTCAAAAGCAATTAAGTCAGTAGTGAAATTCATTAAATTTTAAGTAATTATTGGTATTAAATTCTGTAATAAAATCCAAGACTTTGCATAGTTCCATTTTCAAAAAGAAGGATGATAATTCTGTGGGGCCGATGCAGCAGAATGAGGGCTACAGAGAAAGCTACACCTTGGACCCACTGACATTTTGTGTGTAAAGCACCTGAGAGAGAAGGAGACAGAAATGGGGGTTGGGGGTGGGGGAAGGCATTCTGGAAGCTCTGCGGACTATCCTTAAACCTAGAAATATAGTAGTGTTTCTGAACTCATTCTTTCACTTAAAATCTTCATGTACAGAGTTCAAAAGGAATGAAAAAAAAAATACCTGTTTTTCACTCTAATGCCTTGAGTACTACTTTTGATACCTTCTCTAGTAGTTTAATTCAAGCAGGAACATGAATCCCAGGGAGTTAAATGTGATTTGGAGAAAATTCTTTCTACGCTCTATTTTCTCACTTGGGAAACAAACCTGAGCTCTCGGGATTGGGGCGGGGGGAGAGGATGAAGTGTGCCACAACTCAGGGAGTGGCCACAGATAGTCCTCAGGGCCCGTGAGGGGTTCCCGCACCTTCTGCCACTGTTCCTTCTGCCCAGGCAACTGGACAACTCAGAGATGTGTCAGAAGGGAACTCAACTCAGCCGATGCGCCGCATTCCAGACATTCCTGACAACTCCCTAGACACAGGGGAGACCTTGGCGTCTGGGCTGGCTGTGGAGAAGGGCCAACGGGGAGCCACACTGAGTATGGTCTGTTCATTCATTCCTACGGTAAGGAGTTCTTGAGCACCTATTCGAGGATTTCTAAAGATGACTTTACAGCATTATCTATATAGCATATATGTAATATAAAGTAAATGTAGATAGATCTTATAAAGTGAGGGGTGGAATTCTGTAAAAATGTAGTCTGTTTCGTACCCATCCAGGTGGATGTGGTGCCCCGCACACAGTAGGCACTCAGTAAAAGCTTGCTGACCAAATGATGGAAGGAAATCAATGATGTGGGCCGTGAAGAAAGCATAATATAGTGTGGCACTTGCATACAATTCTCTATTTAGGTTTTGGCAACAGTTAGCATTAGACATGTTAGCGCTTGGCCAGGAGAAGCCAGAGATGGTGATGATGGCTGTCGAGAGCGAAGGAGAACTGATTCCAGAACCTCTATCTACTCCCAGGCTTCTGCTCTAACCATCGGTATCCTTATTAGTCCTGTTCATTCTTTCTTGCAATAGAAAACTGAAAATGTAAACTTACGTATTGTGGTCATTTCTTTTTTAAACAGCAGATTCAACCACATTTTAACTTGTACTTCCAAATTTAAATATAACCGTATGTGGTTAGTTGCACAATTTAAAAAGAAACTATTGTGCTTTTATTGTTTGTTGGGGCTAACACTTTGGGGATGTTGAGAGCCTGTCTCCTAGATACAAGGGTGCAAGGCTACTGCTGGTTCTCATCATGAAGCCTGTGAGAGGCGACCCCACAGCGGACTGACTAGACAGAGAGAGAGAGCAGGGAGATATGTGACTCACCATTCCCAGCGGGAGGGAGAAAAGCATTTTATGTATACCCTCATTCCTGTTGGAAGAAAAAAATTCCAATCCTCACACACACTGTAATTTTAGAAAGCATAACTAAAGCCAAAACTAAATTAGACTAACTAGGTATATTAGGCTCAGAAAGAAAAAAAAAAAATCAGGGCACAAGGAAAGACATTAGGTCTCATTTTCTGTTTGCATGTTTTTCTGTTGTAACGGGCAATTTATTGTCCCACAGCTCATTTTAATCTTGAACGTGACCTTGATAATCTGTGGAGGGGCAGTCCAACTATTTCAAAGAGAAGTTCTAACCCAGGGGACACGCTCTCCAGCTTTCTCGTGTTCCCTAAATGAGGTTTTGGCTCACACTGTTTTGGAACTTTGTTTCTTTGTTTTTCATTTTTACAACTGTCACAGGTCCCAAGTATATTCCAGGCGGCTAAATCAGACCAAAGGAAAACTGATTCATCAAATTAAAAATTATGTGCCTAATCTGAAATATTCTGAAACTTATAAGCATTTGAACAAAGAAGACGGCCAAAGAAGTGGGTGACGGTGTTCATTTCCAAAAGACAAGTGGAGTTTTAAATGGTCAGGTCACTAGAATAACGAGGAATGTAGGATTAGAAAAAATTTTAATCTGAGGGATTAAAAAGCATATGCTTTTTTGTATGAGACTTTTTCCCCAAAAGCCAGTGGATATTCATTTAATGTCCTATCTTAGTAAACTCAATATATTTAATAAAATGTTTTTTATTTGATGAAGATCTCTAAAATTTTTAGGGTCATTACTGAATAAACATCAGTTCTCCTTCTAGAATCTTGGACATGCAAGATATGAAAAATAAGCTAAGTTCATACAATATGCTGAGTGCATACATATGATAAGATTTTGGTCTTCATTTAAAAAAATAAAAAGGATTCTACACTTGTGGTTGAGCATAGCGTAACTACAGAGTTGTCTAACCAGACTACGTTGTATACCTGAAACTAATGTAACATTGCGTCAACTATACTCAAATAAACAAATAAATAAAGGGATTCTGAAGAGTCGTGCGGATTTTATTTATTGGCATTTCCTTCCTTCTCTTAAAAGTTGAGCGCCAAAGAGGGATTTTATTCCCTTTATTAGTTACCTTTTATTGACTGTTTATTATGCGCCAGGCATTTTATACATATTATCTCATTTAGATTTGACATCAATCCTAAACAGCTATTATCTCTGTTTTAAAGATGCAGAAACTGACTTTCCCAAGCCTACGAAGCTAGTGACCAAAGAGCCAGGAAGTGGACCAAGGCCACGTGACTCTGGGGCACAAACACCGCACTGCTTCTGTTCTCTGAGGGAAGGGATATTACCTTCTTGTTAATGGAGGGTCTGCCCCTTCTTTAAATAATCCAAATTTAAGAACCCTTTTTGTCCCCCTAGATTGTATTTTTACAGTTCCGATCGCACTGATCCCCTGAATCACCCTGGATCACAAATATTTGAAACGTCAAGGGTCTCGCTTCTGCTTTGATCTTGTTTTCGCCACTGACCACAACTAGCTACTTACTGAATTAAGACTGTTACCCGAAATCTAAATTTACAGGAAAATTGGCTTAAGATGAAATCTTTGCCAGTTATTTATATTAGCACGGTCATAAGAACTTGGTGACCAATATTTTTGGCCAGCCATTTGCCGTGTCTTGCCTTTCCAGCTGTGAGAGGCCCTTGTCCTCACGGCCGTGTGCCTGGACCGTACTAACCACCTTCCAGAAGCCTCCCCATTCCCATGCTCCAACCTGTAAAAGCACTGCTTTCATAATAGTACTTCTTGGCTCAGGTACCTACAAAAGAGCGCCACATCCTAAAACATCAAAGGTGAAATTACCTGCCTGTTTCTCACTGTTTTTATTATCAGACCACAACCTATCAAGTTAACTCCTTTTACCTGGCATATCCAGCAGCCTCTCTCTCTACCCCCGCCCCTTCTGCCCTCCCCCGTCCCGCCCCCCCATGAGCTTGCTGCTGACCTCCCTCATCAGCATTCCCCACACAGTCTTCTCTTTCTTTGGGATACCCTTCTACAGCGCACTCACCCTCCAGTGACCAGCCCATGCCCCGTATCCTCTGAGCATCTACTCTTGATGACTTGTCCCACCATCTCTTCCCATCCCTTCACTTCCTTATTGCATACAGAAGACTTTAATATGTATTTCTATTCTCTAATCACCATACCACCCATCTGGCCCTTTGCTAGTCACTGAAAGTTCATCGTTCATGTAAGGACAGTTGGTTTATAAACTCCTTATGAGAAGGATCCACGTTTTATACATCATTTGTACCGCAACACAAGACCTTTAAGCACAGCGCTGGAGAAACTGCAAGACGACTGTCTTCCAAATCTGGGTCACACACACATACCATAACCTCCTACTCACATACTCATGCCCCTTTCTCAGGTGTGTGTCCATGACACAAAATGCCCAGATTTTTTAAAAAAGGTTTTAGATCTTTATAGACAAGACATCGCACTACGTTATCAACATTGTCTTCATTCAGTGTATGCAAAAGAATAAATAAGAGATATAAGAAACTATTCGGACCAAATTTAACCAGGAAGAACATATCCCTTGAGAAAAGGTCTTTTGGGTTTGAATTATCGGGCCCGGCTGTCACCACTGATGGAGCTCAGTTTCCAACCTGGCTGATTGGATGGCAGTCAAACACTGTCTAAAAATCAAAACGCTAAGGAAAAATGAAAATAAATATTTCATTACAACTTTATTTTTCCATGGTATTTATTTTTATGTATTCATATGTAAATGTCAAATTATAGGAAAAAATATTGCCTAAATGAGATGTGTTAGTTGCCACAGGCTGATGAGCACTTTTGTAATGGTCTAGTTTATTTTCATTTTCCTTTATATATGCAACCACATTTCCACATAGGATATTACAGTCTGCCTTCATATAGCGTATTTTATACATAAATATGCAACAATGCCACGTATTTTCAAAATTCAAGCTCTCTGGCAAACACATAAATATTTTCTCTAAGCCAAAAAATGATGTTTCGTTACTTCGCAGTGTCCTTCCACATTTATCAGACAATTTAGAAGCTAAAAGCACCACTGATTGAAATGGGCATGTAATGGAGGCCCTCCCAGTATTTTACATGTTGTAATAATCTGGATACTTTTCACGTAAAGGCTTTAGCCTAGCACAGTGAGCAATATTTAAATATTGCCCTCTTCCCATCTCAGGCTTTGACACTTGAAAATGTTTACATGGGGGCCGCCTGGGTGGCTCAGGTCATGATCTCAGGGTCCTGGGATCGAGCCCCGCATCGCGCTCTCTGCTCAGCAGGGAGCCTGCTTCCCGCTCTCTCTCTGCCTACTTGCAATCTCTCTCTCTCTCTCTCTCTGTCAAATAAATAAATAAAAATTAAAACAACAACAACAAAATGTTTACACGGGTTTCCCCTCATTCCCACAAAGAAGTGGGTAACAGATCCTGCGCCATATCAAAATCAGATTCAAAACTTCCATGAAGGGGCACCTGGGTGGCTCAGTTGGTTGGGCGACTGCCTTCGGTTTGGGTCATGATTCCGGAGTCCCGGGATCGAGTCCCGCATCGGGCTCCCGGCTCCGTGGGGAGTCTGCTTCTCCCTCTGACCTTCTCCCCTCCTCTCATGCTCTTTCTCACTCACTCTCTCTCAAATAAATAAATAAAATCTTTAAAAAAAAAAAAACTTCCATGAAAATGAAACCAAACCATATTGAGATCTGTCTGCTATAAAACAGCAAGAGTATTTCACATAATGAAGTCAAAGGTGTCACTTCACCTACACAAGTCGATATCCTGAATGTGGATTATGAAACTTGGGAAGTGTAGGAAATGCACCCATGTGTACTTGTCTCTTCAGTAGGTTAGGAACTTCCAGGAGATGTTGTTGGTGACGGTGCTGATGACAGAGAAGGGCCTCCTGACTTACAAAAAACATACTACATCATAATGTAACCTATGGCGTGTTCTATCGGGAAAAAGAAAAAAATCTACCAATGTATCTTCATGAATTTTCAAGAGAGATATTGGTGGATGTGCCATCCCATGGTAGAACATTAAGCAATTGTCTGGACAATTAAGGAAAAAGTTGTGCTTATTATTTTAAACCTGGCTTATCTAGGGTCTGTCTTTACATGTTCAACATTTTACTTGAGAAAATGAACAAAGGCATCTGGCAGCTCCACCGAAGGGAAAGTGCACAGCGGTGTGGTGCTCAGCCGTCACACCCACGGGCCGGCTCCCCACTTGAACTAGTCCATGGCCATTGCACAATCCAGGGCCAACCGTAAGTATTTCGCTTGTCCCTGAACTAGAGCCCAGGGGGATATGTTATTGCATGCATTCATTTAACAACTGATCACTGAGCACTGACCTCCACAGCTCATGGAATCTACGTTATTGTTGCTGTTAAGACACCATTATTTTATACCACCGCTGGGGAAAAACACTGCCAATTAAAAAATGACAGGTCATCAATGGTCATCTGCAATCCCATTTCTGAGATGTTAAACTGTTAGGGGGGAAAAGCGCATTTTGCAAAAGCGCACTGCTCAGGGATACAGTCTGGAAAGACAAAGGTCCAGCCCCACGGAGCTCTGGGCCAAAGGGAGCCTCATCTGGACTTAAATAGAAGCTCCTGTCTGGGTTATACGTGGTCATGCAGTAGGAGAAGAGAGCCCTCCAGGGAGGCCTGACACCTCAGGCCAGAAGACCGGGCAGCGTACAAAATACGTGATTCTGAAAGAGACTTCAAGCCGAATGCCCCGAGAAAATACGTTCTTTCAGAGATTCTTGTTTGCCCGAATCTGTTTGTTTGCAGCTTAATCATGGGCTTTTATCTTCCTTCTCCCCCTTCAAAATTCCCTCTCACCAGTCCCCTAGCACCCCACATCCCCATCTCCAATTTCTTGCCTCCCTTATTACTCACAAATGTCATTCTTCCTAACGCCAAATATTTTTCATACCCTTTCCCTTTTTCTCCCAAGAGACTTTGGTTAGCTTGTTCTTCTAGCCATAAACCAAACACGTGGCTGAATAGGATGAATTTTAGTTCTGGCTGTGTGCTTTTATCTTGATAATTGATATCCTATCTGATTTTCTGGATTTGCTTGATAATACAACCTGGACTGCCAGAAGTGAATTTTCTTTGGTATTTTAGGGGATTGTTCCGTTCTAGCAATGAAAGCAATGGGGGAGGGTATGACTGACACCTGACTCTGGGTAACGGCCAGAAATCTCGAAGGATATCGATCAGCTCTGAGGAATACAACAGTACTACATCAAAAGAGGCCAGGTCCTTTTTGTGTGTGTTTTAAGGTCAGCCCTTTTTAAAATGGCCTTACTGACCACAAAAAGAATCCAAATCTTCGAAAGAAGACTTAGCACTTATCATACACAATCTTTTGCTGTCAGATTCTTATTAAAAATAATATACTCAAATGCTTATATCATATTGGAAAATATTTTTTCTATAGTCGACCAAACTAAAAGACATATACTTTGGTTCCTTTCCCCACAATTTATTATGCAGTTGGGAATTCTCTAACATTACAGGCCTTTCTGAATACATTCCCCTTCCTGACATTCTCATGGATGTTCTTTCTGGCTTCGGAACTCTCCCAAAGAATTGCTACTATGAAGAAGCCAGGAAGAGGGATTCTGCATTAATTTCTTAATTCCTTCATTCCACCCACATAGCCCTGGCATGGAAGAGTGTATCAGACCTGCTCCCTACAGCACAGGTCAGAGAGATATGGGTCAAACCTTGGCTCACACCTGCTCATTGGATCCCCTTTCCACCCCCAGTGCAAGGAACATAACATCTCTGAATCTTAACTTCCCCACTTATAAAGAGGAAACAATTGCTATTTAGCCAAAAAATGTATAAAGACCGAGCACAGTGCTGGCATATTGGAGGCTCCCCACAAAGGATGATTTCTTGTCTCCTTTCGTTACCAGGCATATCCATTGGCTGCTGCAAATATCCCCAGGTGTAAATTAAATTTTTTCCTTTGCTTTGCATTTAATTTCTTAGTTGCATACTTCCAAGATTAACAATTTTACTACTGAGGCAGCTGCGTGTCTCAGTAGGTTAAAGCCTCTGCCTTCAGCTCAGGTCATGATCTCAGGGTGCTGGGGTCGAGCCCCCGCATCGGGCTTTCTGCTCAGCGGGGAGCCTACTTCCTCCTCTCTCTCTCTCTGCCTGCCTCTGCCTACTTGAAAATCTTTAAAAAACAATAACAACAACAAAAAACCCCCACAATTTTACTATTAAATGGCAGGGCAAGATTGAAGGGGTCTTGGATCATATAGAAGAGTCTTCCCTGAGAGTTATATTAAAACAAAAATAACTTTAAAAACGTCTAGCTCTAAGAATTATCTGCCTAATGTAACTTGTCCTTCTCATTGTTCACAAGGAAATTTTGTGGGTTTTGCATGCAAATGGGCATACCCAAGACTTTCAGATAATCTAGTCCTAGAAAATGTGGCCAAGTGGTACCCTATGATGTGTTTGAAAAGAAGCAGGTTTGGGGGGCACCTGGGTGGCTCAGTCATTAAGTGTCTGCCTTCGGCTCAGGTCATGATCTCAGGGTCCTGGGATCAAGCCCCACATTGGGCTCCTTGCTCAGCGGAAAGCCTGCTTCTCCCTCTCCCACTCCTCCTGCTTGTGTCCCCTCTCTCACTGTGTCTCTGTCAAATAAATAAATAAAATCTTAAAAAAAAAAAGCAGGCTTGGAAGAAATAATCATAATCACAACAACATTGATTGAGCACCAACTGTTTGCCAGATACTGTCCTCAGAACCTTATGGGTGTTCATTCATTTGGCAACCCTGCTGGACAGATATTGTCCTCGTTTCACAGACGAGGACACGGATATTCTGTGACTTCCCCAAGGTCACACAGCCCATGGGTGGGATGGTGGAGATTCCTGAATCCGAACCAAACAAGTCTGACTCAAGAGTCCAAGCTCTTCAGTACAACACCATAGTATATTTTGAAAGTTTTGTATTCTTCTTCAAAAAAGTATTCCTAATTGCGGTAACTCATAAATCAGCAATATCTGCTATGCAGCCAACAGGCATCTCTGGTGCCTTCAGCATGGATAGGCAAGTGGGTAGATGTTCAACGGTTTCTCTGAAGTTAAAATATTACATATGGGCTTCTTCCCAACCAACTGGGAAGAGTCTCTAATTAGAGAATAAAGGCAGTTACTCCCAGCATCTGCCTTAAGATTTTGTTTAAACTAATGCCACCTTCTAGTTCCATTTAATTAATCATAAGACTAACACTTATTGAATTTTTACTGTAAGATGCATACTTTTATACATGAGTCCATATACTCCTCAAAACAACTCTATCAGGTACGTACTGTGTTTATTCTCATGTTGTTGATAACATGGGAATTGGGACACCCACTCTTATCCATTCCACCACACTGTCTCCCTTGGAGAACGCAGGGTCCTCCACACCTCTCTCTGGCTCTAAGAACCACAGCGAGGTACTGTGTGAGAAGTCAGCATGGAAACCAAACCATCATGCCTCTGACCTTTCTGTGCCACGGCCCTGAAACTAGAAAGGCAAAGATCTCCATGCCTTGGAAAAGCAAGTCCTTGTGGAGGACTGAGGATCTCTGATCCGGTCGAGGGTCCCTGATCCAATCAAGGGTCCCTGACCCCAAGAAATGTGCTTATATGAGTGCAGAAGCTGGGGAACACTAGCCTTTACCCAAATGGCTTCTCCACCCCCCCAAATAAGAAACTAAAAAGAGAGAGTTGGAATAGGATTGCCTCATGGGGAGTGAAGGGACATGGTCTACCACGGTATAGAGGGTCTTTGTATAGGAGAAGAGGAAGGCTCGCCACCATGATTGCACAGCAGCAAGAGAGCCAAGAGAATGGGAAGAAAGGGCAGCTGCAAACCAGAGCAGGTGAAACAACAGCACCTATGGCAACAGAGGGCTGTGCGGGCGGAACATGACAGTCCCCGCAGAGCGCACCCCTCCACCTCTGCCCAGAGAGACCTTGCTGCTCGGCGTCTTTGCGCCACCTCCGCTGGAACCGCCCCTTGCTTAGTCTAACACTGGTCCTTCTCTATCCTAAGAGTTCTACTTTTCTAAAACATATTTCAAAACACTGTAGGAACAGTTTGGGGCCAAATAGCCCCAGACTAAAGGGATCTGGAGGGTGAGTGTGAAAATGGTGGCAGAGGCCAACTCTAGACAGCAACCGGTCCCCAGGGTTTTCTGGGTCACTTGACGTGTCTGGGGCTGTTACAACTTCAGGTCAGGAAATTGGCACACGGCCAACTACATACACAAATGTCATATGATATTTTATTTGATGTGACGGAAGTCCAAGTGTGTCACCACAGATTTATATTCTCGGTGCATTGTGCTGCTCATCTGTAACTTCAAATTGAACCAGGGCATGAATCTGGATTTTGGTTAACCCAAGTGTTCAGGGGAGGGTCTTTGGTTAATTACGCCTATTTTGAAAAGCCTATCAAGTTTCAAGTGAAATGTGGCAATTTCTATCACCTTTATTTGGTGGGGGGTGGCGGGGCTGGGGAGGAGGCAGTTCTCATTAAGTCTCCATGATCTAGCAGGAAAGTTCTAGCAATAGCTAATATGTGACCGCAACCCCAGAATTGCCCCTCGCTGATGTTATGAGGCCAACATATACTCATGAGCTGGGCTGGGTTGCAAAGAGATCTGATTTCATTTTTAAATAAATACATTTAGAACTAAGGGCCTGAAAGTAAAAAATTCAAGTCACCACTGGCACTGTGGTGTGTTTTTTAACTTCAGGGCTTTCTGACTAGATCTGATTGTCCAAGATTTGCAAGGTTGTGCTGAGCAGGGAGGGAAGAGCACACTGCCATAACCAAGAGTCATTTGTTTTATGCATACTTAGTCCCAAAGCTCCAATTCCCAATTTAACTGGGGTCAACGGGTTCTTTCTAGTCAGAAATGTAGGAGAGCTAAAGTCTTTACCAAAAAAGAAGCAAAAAAGTGTCTTTGCTTATAACCCTTCAGTGGAATAAAAGGGGGGTGGGGTGGGTATAGGATAAAGCGATAGATGAAGCAAGATTAGGAGTCTGATCATTGTTGAAGCTGGGTGACAGGTACAGGGAAGTCAATGACATCACTCTCTCTACTCTTGTGCATGTTAGTGATTTTCCATAATATTTTTTTTTAAATCCACAGAAGTACTAGGAACTTCCATGAAGTAGAGCTACTGACATCCAAACCTGATAGGATATTGTCAATTAGTAAGACCTATGCAAATGAGCCAGCCTGCCAGCTTAGCCCCTTTTCCTTCAGGTCCTCTATACTCCAGTCAACTTCGGGGCCACCTGCCGGCAGCTCACCTGGTCTATACTCTCCCACGTCCTTGTCTTTGCCACGCTATTTCCCTCTGCTTAGACTGCCCCCTTCCCCTCCACCTCAGCTCCAGCTATGGAAATCCAACCCACGTAAGGCCTAGATCAAAGCTACCCTCTTCCTTTGTTAAGTCTCTAATTACTACATTTGGAAATAATCTCTTCCTCCTTTGTACTCCGGAACTTTGCTCGTTCTCTCTTGGGCACAGCCAACTGGGTAATGATAACAATCATGGCAATAAGGAAAATCATAATAGTAACAGCTAACACTTCCTGAACGTTACTAGGTACCAGGCATTTTAAATATGTCGTTGTTTCCAAGCCTTACGCTATTTTCTGAGGTTATTACCTTTTATTATCACACTCTACAGAAGATTTGAGGTTCCGAGAGGTCCAAGAGGGTCCATGGCGAGGTAATGCCAGATGTGTCACCATAAATTTTAAGCCTTCATGCTTATGATCCTTAGTGACACCACCAGAGTAATACAGCGTAATTAAAGTCTGGCTGGGGCAAAATTCCAACTTTCGGGCAGACCTGAGCGCCCTCATTCCTGATGACTACAATACTGTATGTGTCTACTCTTCCTACGAGGAAGCTCCTTCAGGGAAGGGACTGCGCCTTTTTCTATTTTGTGTCCCCCAAAAGCACTATGTAGCACAATTCCATGTATACAGAAGATGATCAATAATGTCTTGCTAATTGAGCAACATATTAATCCAAAGCGGTTCTGCCCAAGGACTATGTCCAACTTTTGTCTACTTTCCCAAGGAAATGAGACGGACAATTTAGCCCACAGAGGATCTGCCTAAGCATCTCACCTCCCCACCACCTCTGTTCACAGGCCACAAAACTAAAATGTTTTTCATCTTCTCCTTACGCTGGCATTCTAAGTGACCAGAAAGAATTCTTCCCTGATGCTATTTTTAGGTAGCCTCCCCGCTGTGGACTCTATCCCCCACCCCGTGCAAAACTCCCACCCCTAACAGCCTTAGGAAAAGCCAAAGGGAGTCAGACTTTGTCTCGGGGATGACTTGGGAATCTGGAACCAAGGAAAACAGTCTGATTTGCCCCTTGAGTTTCATTTCTCTTATTTCTCCTTTTAGACTCCCTAAAGGCACTTTCTTCCCAACCCAATTCCACAAGGTTCTTGTTGCTGTCCTTTGACTCTACTTTGACCTCCTTCCTGAATGCAGTGTTGATGTTCTCTGCCCTGGCCTTGAGAACACCTGGGGAATCGGCTCAGGCACCTTCAGTTCCTTCCCGCAAACCCTCTCAACATTCCTCTTCTTTTAGCTACATGTCTTCTCCCTCCAAGGACCCAGCTTCTGCTGTATTTCTTCAAGGTCTCACTCCTGGCTGGCTTTTAAGAACTGAGAAAGTCCTGGGTCATGAGGTGTGAGCTCATAGTATGATAAAGGTCCTCCTCGCACGATAGCTCTTAAGCAGACGCCCACCATCGATATGAGCCTTGTAACAGAGGAAAAGAAGAGGAGAGATACCCTTCTCATCCCCAAAGCAGGAGGCAATAATGGTAAAGGGACCAGCAATGGAGGTAAAGCCTGGAGCAGAGGCTAGACACCTGCAGCTTGCTCTAAATATTCCCTCTCCTGGACTCCCACGAGCTATGTCACTGGCGTGTTAATGGGATGTGAATTTCTACAGCTTCTCTCCTTGAAAGTTATTTGCCTTGGTCACAAATTCAGCTATGCCAGCAAAATAACCTTGCGTGCGCATGTGTGCGTGCGTGTGTACCTACCTAAGAAGGGGTAGATGGGGCCACACTAAATTGTGTTATATCAAACAGTCCTCAAGCTTTATCTAATGTCACTCATCTTGACAGCCTTGCATTTTCCAAATTAATAAAATGCATAAGGAAGCTGCCGCACAATCACCAACCAAAGCATCTTGGACACCAAGCTAAATACCTAGTCATCTGTGTTGGACGTTAAGTGTGAGGGCACGTATCATAGTTTGGGATTTAACTGGAAAAATCAATACCCTACAGGAGTCTCCAGTCGCACAGCGGATTTTTCTATCAGCCAAAGCTTTGTGTGTCAAGGCCTTCTGATTATGCATCCTTGTGCATTCCACGCATGGATTTTGCTTTGCTTCTGTTGAGGTTACTTAACCCTCTTCTAAGAAGCAGAGGCTGGGGGTCGGAGAGAGGATGGAGACAATAAACAGTCACTAATAAAGTCTGAGGCAGTGTCCAAGCTACGTGGCCAGGGTACTCGCTGTCAGCCCCTGTGGCCCAGAGGGTTAGCCAGGTAGCCTTGTGTCCCAAAGTTCTGGGAGCCTAGAAGCAACCTGTGGCCCCAGGGCTTTCTCCAAAGGGCCATTGGCACCCCCCACAAGGTTCCTCCGCTTTCTATATCCACCGCTGCTCTTGCTGCAGGGAATTATGCAAGATGGCTCTCAAGCTAAGAAAGCACTTTGGAGCGGGCCTTGCAGACTTTTTTTGTTTAGTCTTTTAAAAATTTGTTCTAAGCTGCACTAAGAAAACTCCAAGGACTTCCTATTTCTCTCTTAAGAACGTACAAGTCTCTTTCATACGGAAACATAACTTCTCCGGGCTTCATAACCAGCCACAAACACCACTGCCTCTCTTGCAGTTGAAAAAATGAAATTTCTCCTTGGAGAAATAAGCTTACTTGTTTTTTCTAATTACTCTCCCTTTTTCCTTTATCATAGAAAAGTATGCTGATGAAAATAAGGCATTTCTAACAGTGACGAGAAGGACAAAGATTATACCCATCTCAAAACTACTGCTGACACAATATCGTGTTGAAGCATAGCAACGATTAAACATATATTTTCTCTAAAGACAGACGGAAAGGATGTTCACGTGTATGTCTTCCTTCCTCCTATATAAACTGACCACAACCAGGACCCAAGCACGTTCATTTTACAAATTTTTTTTTTAAAAATCAGATACGGCATATCACTTTTAACAATTTCTCTAAGAAGAAATAAGATACTCCCCAAAGCATTTTGATACCAAAACATAGCATAAATGGCCCATCGCCTACGGTCTTCTGCTGGATAACCACAGTTACAGAGTGAAATATTAAAACGGAAATGAATGAAAAAGGTTTCCCCCAAAATAGGTCACGCTAGCAGGCCTGGAAGTTAAGAGCCCTAAGATAAAATATAAGGTGATTTGAATTTTCAGAAAAAATAAAAAATTGCATTTCTAAGCAGCAAAATGGCCTGCAGATGAGTGGGTCAGAGGGACCGGACACACAGAGTGAGCAGGGCTACCCCTGGTCACACAGTTCGCGGAGAGGGGGAAGGGTTCTCCCACTGGCAACGTCTAGCTGCTGTGGCTACGATATTTTTCTCTCTTCTCCCGCTCTTTGGACACCTTGTTTTTCATGAACAGTTGGTATCAGAGCTAAGTCCAAAGACTGCTACATGTGGGATTTCCTAATGCCCAGACCTGGCAGGGCTGAACTGTGTTGGGCCAAAAAACTAACTAGAAATGAGACTACCTCAGAATGTAACAACTGAGTATCCTCATTGTCTTTCAGTGTTTTCATTTAGCTGGAGCAAATGTTTTCCTTTAATGCAACTGAAGGCAAAAGAACATTTAGGGACAACATAGCTAGATCCGTCATAAAGCTTCATTTTCAAAAGCAGTGTTTAAATCTCTAAATAAATGACAATTCATTCTCCGTTTACTTTAGGTAAACAGAAAATGCATTGCGGAGCACTCATTTTCAAAAGCTAATCAAGAACATTAGGTCCCAACAGATTCATTTAATAGAAATATAATAGGCATTCCTGCTTGCTTTTCATCTTGTCTTGCTGTAAATGCTCAAATGAACAGCAAATTAACCCTGCGTTGGAACACAGTCCCTGTCACAGCTGATATCCTCTCTCTCATGACGTGTAAACATCTCCGCATCCTGTCGCTGCTTCGACTTCTCCTACATAGGAAAGACGAAAGTGCCTGATCGAGCTTGGCAAGAAAGTGTAGGAACACTTGACTTCTAAAGGGAGTACTGCGTGTCAACTCTGCTATCTTTCCTAGCAGAACCAAATATTACCATGTTGTCTCCTAAAAATAGTGTACAATTAGGAAGCTGGAGGAGGAGTGGAGGTGGGATTGTTGGTTTGTTTGTTTTTTTTTCCAAGCTACATATATCAACTGTCTTTCTCTGTATTTTTAACTTTACTAGCCATTCTCCAAAGGGCCGGTGATAAACTACCATACAAAACAAGCTAATAAAGACAGGGCCATCCAAGCTCTATAATCAGATATAAAAGATTTGCAAACAACTTGAGATCTTATAATTAATACTCAGCGATAGCAGAATTAGCATTTAGAACTCTATACAGAATAACTATAATACTTCGTAAATTATGTAATAATGAACAAACCCTTTCGAAAACTGTTTTCACTGTGCTAAAGTAACATTCTAGACTTGTTGTAAGTATGTTATTCTTACAAGTAGTTCGCAGTTATTCTTGAAGGCAAGCCTTGGAGTTTCCTTAGCATAGTGCTGCTGGGGAAAATTTTCAGCATGTCCATCTTCGTCTCTAGCCTGAAGGGAAATATAATGGCCTATTTAGGGACTTACAAATAATGGAAGAAAAAAAAAAGCTAAAAGCATAACAGCTCAGATCATTAAACAAACGGGAATCCAGAAATAACAACATTAGTAAGAAGTTTGTTTAAATACGCAGTACGCCTTTTAGATATCAAAATTTGGGATTTGTTTTTCTTTACATAGTTTGGTTTGAACATGCAAATTCATCATGGTGTAATAGTTTAAATGATACGAAGCAAACCAAAACCAAGTAATTCTGTTGGGAATGACCACCACTTCGGGCTTTCAGTGACTTTTCGTTGCACCTTTAGGATGGTATGACATACGTACGTGTTTAAACTTTTTGGCATGCTTAAGCAATCTCTAGATAATGCACTTAAAAAAAAAATTCTAATAGCAAGGCCATAAGAAAGCAATTTGCATCGTTATATTTTGCATCGTAATACTATTAGAGATAAACTGATTCCCCTTGATTTTTAAATAAAGATCTGAAAGGAGCAATGATCTAGTAAGAACAATGATTCTTCAATCGAATGCAGTAAAAAATAGATTTAATTAAGAAGCTGCGTTAAAAGTTACTGGTTATTTTGATCTACGCTGTTAATTAAGAAAGCTGAAGTTTAAATGGAGACATTAACAGAACCCATTAGCAATACCGCTTGCATACAATCTTCACTTTCTAATCTCCATCGGTTTCTGGTTTGGCGTTGGAGAGAGGGAGAGGTAGGTGAGAGGAGGCGTGTCTGCAGCACATTCATTAAACCATTCATTTGGGTGACACTTGCACCCCGCTCTGCTCTCATCTCATCTTAGCCCCTAACTGCTCTCCCTTCCCTGGCCTCCTGAAATTCACAGCTGAGCTGTCTCCCTCACATATGGCTTGCATATAATTATGCATATTCCATTTTGCACTGCATTAAAATGATGAGCTCCTGGCTCCCTGCCAGCTGATTTTAAAAAGCCCAAGTGAAGTAGGAAAAAGGAGAGAAACACAGGGAGAGCCGCACAGGAAGCAGCAGGTAGTTCTGTCTGCTGTCTCTTTGGATAAAATGTATGTCTGGCACCAAGGGAACACTGAGAACGACCTGTTGTGATGTATGGATGCAGGGGGAGAAAACAATGCGTCTACGTCTGTGGCACAGCGACGACAGCCCTCGTGTATTGTTTCTACTCTCGTGGAGTGAAATTTGCCTGTCGACAAGTATCACTCGGAGCTCCTCGGCTAGACAAGGGACTGTCATTTTAGAAACGGATCCAGATCTTGGCCATCTTAGGATGCATTGCTTGTTTTTAATAAAGGCTTCTGCTCCTTATTACAGGGAGGGAACTGGATGGAATTCGGAAGTGGAATGTCGTGGGCAGGGATATTCGGCTTATGAGAAGACACGGCTCTGTTTTGGTTTCATTTCTGAAATTCAGGCACATCTCTGGGATCGGGTGCCTTTCTAGGACACCTCCCCCCCAAGCCCCCCTCCCCCTGACGCCAAATCAGAGTAACATAAAAATGCCATTACAGGATTGGGCCGCATGTGACAGAAGGGGTAAGCGCCGCTCACGTCCAGTGGTGATGCGGGCACTGAAACCGGTGATGGTCCTTCTCACGGCCTCAAGCCCTACGCCACACCTACATTGGGGTCTAAGCTAATAGACTCTTAAACGGGGCCCACTTGAAAGTGGAGTGCATAATGAAAGGCAGCTGGAGGAACAACAGTGCGAGGTCAATGGGTAGGAACAAGGTTACATTCTTCGATTCTTCGTAAGGGGATTTTATGTCACTCTGTGAGGTCTCTTGGAGGCAGGACCTCATCTATTTCATCTTTCTTAATTCTGCCATGCCCAGTGCCTTACTTTGAGTTAGTACTTAACGAACATCGAAGTGATGAAAAAAAAAATACACGGAGAGTAACTAAACCCTGCCATAAACAACTCTGCAGAAAATGCCACCTCAAAATAGGCTAACCTCGGTGGTAGGTTCATTATATTCCTGGTGCACTATGATACATATGCTTGGAAACACACTTAGCATATAGTTTACGAGGGCTAGTATTTACATATATATGTCTATATTCAATATATATGTATCTTGTGTATAAATATTCATAAGGTGGAATATGTTTATTATGCATGTACTATGTGTACACATTCATACACACCAGATGCCTGGGGATATTTTCAACATTGGTGGCAAAAATACATCCATCCCACTTACATGTAAGGTGATCACAATGCTTTTTATCTTTTTAAAGGACAAAAAAAAAAAAAAAGAAAGAAATCCCACTGTCTAAGATTTGAAGGTGGTTCCTCAAAGGAGCTAAAGACTTCATGTAAAGCCTATTAATTCGAGGTTGAATAAAACAGCCGTGGAATAGAAAGGAGAGGGAGGCTGGGAGAATTGGAAGCGAAGAGAGAAAGCCAAAAATCTGCTTCTTTATTGAGCCGTGTATTTGCCTCTGCATCGAACTCCATGGCCCTCGGAACGGTCTGCCTCTCCCGATCAACCTGATTCCAGAGTCTAAGGCATCCCACCCTCCAGCCACTGCCGCGTTTCCAGCACATGCCACCGAGCTGGAAAGTACACCGCGTGCGCGGAGACCGAGTGCCAACCCCCTCGCACGCGTGTGCAGACACAAGCACTCACCAACCTCTTGCCAAAGCGATTCCTTTTGCATTCGGAAGTATTTTTAGGGTAAAATTTAAAATTACTCTTCCTAGACTAAGTGAAATTAAGTGCATTCATCGAAGGCAGGCGAGTTCTCTCTTCCAACCACATGCTAGAGTCATCTGGGGTGGCTTTTTAACAGGGGAGCATGTCCTCCCCTTTCCGCCCCGCCTTTCTAAGACTCTGATTTAATTGGGCCAGGGCGGGGCCTGGGTATGGGTGTTTTGGCTTTTTAAAAAGCTCCCAGGGGACCATAATGTGCAAGCAGGGCTGAGAGGCACCGATCTAAGGAGCATGGCCAGAGGAGGGGTATAGAGAGGAGGCCCTTGGCAGACTGTCGGCAGAATGTTCTCTAATCACGTCCCAATCTCACCGGACTGAACAGCTCTGCAATAGCTAAGAGGATGTAGGATATGGCCCTTGAGATGGGTCTTGTTCTAAAGATTCGAGAGAGGACGTGACTAGCCGCTTGCAGGCAAAGTCCCTGGCACGACAACTGATCTTGGAAGAACTACTAGACCAGTTCCTCAAAAGGTCTTTCTGAATCGTTCTAACCAAGTCAAAAATCCCCACCTGCCCTCTCTTAGAATAGACACAGGTGCAACGTGATGCCGATTGGTGGGATTTTTGTCCCTCTACCCAAAAACTGCACACTTCCTAAGGGCAGGGATGGTGCCTGGTTCCTCATCGTTGGGCCATGAGCCCTGCAGGAAGGGGTGTGCAAACCCTGTAGATACTCAACATCTCCAGTCACAGGAGTAACACGAAGCAGAATGGCTTTGAGCTGGTTTTGTCATTGTTCTTAAATCCCCCGCAGACAATGGGTTCCTTAACTGCCTGTCTTGGGGCAGGCCACGCCACCGCCAGCTCTTGGCCTGTCCTGGGGCCAGGAGACCCGTGTCATGTCTGACTTTGTTCTGGAGTGACCAGTTCTGACAGAAGGAATGCCAAGATACATGACGAACTAACTCTCTCCATGTGTCTTATCCTCGACAGCTTTATTCTGACTAATATACTGGATATTTACGCCAACTCTGGGGTAAAGCAAATGGGGAGCTATTTTTTTCCCTTATATTTTACTACAAATGTGACTGTCAGACCAAGGGTAGATTTTTTAAAATCTATTATTCTGAGACGGCTCCGCTTCTCACCCTAAAATAGAAATAAAAAATCCTTCAATTAAACTGTAAAAAGTAAAAATCTTTCATGTAAACTACAAAGGGATTTCCCCCTCTTGGTGACAGTCAAGCATCCATTCTCATGTTGTGCTACCATTTGAATAAATATTAGATTAAGTGAGAAATTCAGACTAATTGCCTCTCTACTTCAAAAACCTCTGGCTTAAACAAACTTTGGATTCACCTCCCTTTCCCCGCGAATCATCAGTCACTCGCTTTTTTATTTTGATTCTTACATACAACAATCTTTCGTTCCCTTTCAAAGAATTCACTTCTTCCTTTGGGTGTGCCTTTGCAAGCAAGCTCGGCATTTTTTTTTTTTCCTCGTCTGGAGGACTCCCTCAGAAAATGTGGAACATTCTAAAAACAGCTCCATAGGCCTACCCCAGAAAAGTGAGAGATTTCTGACTCAACAAAAAGGTTAACACTGTTGCCATTTAAGTGGAAAGATAACTAGGCTTCCTAGTTAATACCTCCCTGTGATGAATGGGGGTTTACACCTCTGCATCTCTGTGATTTCAAAACTTCTTTGGGAAACAAGAGAAGGTTCTGCCTGGAGCCAGCGCTGGGGCGAGCGCAGTCGAGCCTCCAGACTCGGTGTTCCGGGGCCCCAGCAGATGTGGCACCTGGCAGCTCACACATAGGGTGTCGCTACCGGACTGAAGGATATTAAAAATAGTGCATCTCAGACTTGCGGGAGTGAGTTTAGAGATGAATTGGTGCAGGGGAAAAACTTTTGCTATTTTAAAACTCATTTTGCGAACCAGAAGCAACAGAATTTCCTTTCAAAAGTCAAGATAAAAGCACAGGGACAGCACTCTGGAAACTCAGAATTTCATCTCCTGATGTCCCGTGTCCAGTCTTTCCTTCCTGAGTCAAAGGCCCGCATACGTTCCTCTTGAGGGAGCTCGGAGAGGAATAAATGGGAACCGTCCCACGTGGCCTTTCCGTGTGCTGTGAACATCTTTGTGAACTTGACGTAAAGGTCAGCCCGGTGTCTGAGCCCCTCAGTGAAGCTGGGCCCGTGCTGATCCTGGGCTGAGGTAACGCAGGGAGGCCCACAGAGGAGCTCCGGCTTCCACTGAGTTATGACCCAGTTATGCCCATCTCGGTGGCCCAATTCCTCATGACTGAGTGCCCAGTTCCCCTCAACAGGATTCCCGTCCTTTACCCCCATTTTCTGCTTGTAAAACTAGATTTTGTCTGTCCTCTCAATTTCTGGAAAATTCTTATATACCTTTTAAGCATTCATTCAGACTGTAGCTTCTTTAGGAAGCCATTCCAGACCTCTTCCTCCTGGTCCTAACCTGGGACCCCTGTGTGTGTGTATCCCTCTGTGTGTGTGCGTGCACACGCACGTGTGTGTGTGTGTATGTGTGTGTTCGCACGCACGCACGTGCGTGTGTAGCTCCATTCCACATTGCATTATGACCTCCTACGTGTTTGTCTTCCCCACTAATCTGTGAGGTCCTTGAGGGCAGAAATTATGTCCTATTCAGCTGTAAATCTCTAGAGCCTCATCTACTGTTGGGCATATCATAAAGGATCCATAAATGGTGAGTGAGTGGGTTAGTGAGTGTGTGAAAGAGCTCCAACCTTTCAACCCTAGCAACCGGACATTCTGCCCTGAACCCCAGGAGTCACCTCCATACCTGAGTCTCAGTAGGCCTCTGCCAGAGCTCTCTGATCGCTCCTGCCTCCCACCTGGACCTTCCGGCGGCTATTTCACGCACTGCTGCCCAACGCCTGCCCCCCTACTGGTCAGACACGAGAGTCTCAGCCTCACTACAGATCTCATACTCAATTTGGGCTTCGGCAGATAATCACCTTGTCCACATGTTTCTCTCCTCTGCCTCCCACTCTAACTTCTGGTCGTTGTCTAACAAATTCTCGTCCTTCAAGTCCATTCCCAGATTAGCCAACCCAGTGCCTCGCTCCCTATTTCTGGAACCTCACCTAGTCCTAGTGCCCCAAGGCAGTCTGGGACTCCTTCATGTATCTCATTTCAGTTATGACTCACGTCTCATCTTTCCTACCAGACTGGAAACTGTTCAAGGGAAAATGTGTGCGGGCCCCATGCTCGGCAGAGTACCTTGTACGACAAAGAAACCCGTTCATAAAGATTGAATGGATTCATTAACCCTTCGCTCTTCCTTAAGCTAAGACCCAGAAATGTTTTCTTCCACCCTGAATTACCTGCCTCGAAAAATGGATCCCCTGACGTATGAGTTGTTTCCATGCAAATATTCAAGTCAGCGAACATCAGATCGCAGAGAATGGCACGGCTTGTGGACAGGACTGTGTGCACGCAGCTTGGGTGGAAAGCTTTCTCTCGCACAGAGGACTTCCGCCTGGCATCAGGCTCCCTGCTCTGGGGACACCCCAGGCACCCAGAAACATCAATCTCTGGACCCAGGCATCTGCTCAATTCATGTTAGCACTAATTTTTGCATCAGGATCCCTTGCTCTCCCTTTCATTAGCTTGTCATCAAAGATTGACTGTGGGATTCCTGCAGTGGTGCTGTTTTACTTTGTTCTTTTAACAAAATGTATTTAAATTCCCAAGTAGCAAGTAGGCCAAGGGAGAAGCTGTTTCCCCAGTGAGGTTCCTCCTAATTCTCCAAGCGCCATACCTGCCGGGCTCCTCTGGCAGCTCCCACATCTCTGATGGATGAGATGGACTGATTTGCTGCAGCTCTTTTTTTTTTCACTCCACGTCAACCTTTACATATATCATAAATTTTTAATATCCAATTTGGAGTCCTCAAAGAATAACGGTAACAAATATGCAACATGAAGATAATGGCAATCGAATCATGTTTATGGCCTCCACGAGCATCTCCTTAAACAATGTCGGGTCAGAACCACTCAGAGCGGCGAGTGCGTGAGGCTCGCAGGCTGATCTCATGCCTGATTAATGGCTGCCCTTACTCAGGGGCCCTAATGGATTGCATGACAGTTTCGGCAACAGATTCCACATCAGCCTGAAATACGGCTACCACGCAAGCTAAAATATATCATCCTCGTCCCAGCACCTTACAGCTGTGTCCGAAAAAATCAGAGCAGTTGCTAAGTGGTTCTGAAAATCCCTGTTTTGGCTTTTCATTTTTTAGAATCTATTTTTCCTCTGTGGGACAGGACGGCTGGATTTATCTCACGCTGCTTTTCATCGGGTCACCTGAGTGTCTCTGGTGAAGGATTGCTTTAGGGAAGCGGTCCGCAGGTGAGGCCCGGCAGCGGGGACACGCGGCCCCCTTTTGTGTTCTCTGCGAAAGCCACGCCGCCGCCGCCCCGACCCGTCCCAGGCAGCTTCTGATTATCCCAGGACCCCTGATCCACAGCGGATTATCCGGGCTCCTGGATGGCTCCCCTCCCCCCACCTCCTGCCTCCACCCACTGACTGCCTTTTGGCTTTTCCACTCACTATTCGTCTGTATTTATTACCCAGGGTCGTGCGAGAGGGAACAAAAGGCAGGCAATTCCGCTTTGTTACCCCTTGGCACCTATAAAATACTTTAATAATTGGCCTAATCCAGGCATTTCAGGTGGTCCTTTTATTCCTTTTCTCTGAAATCCCTAGGCAGAAGGGGCTGGACTCCGGTCTTTCTTTACAGACCTCGGGATGGACCAAAGAAATTAGAGGAAATGCGAAGCAGGCGAGGACCCCATCTGTAAGACTAGGAAAGGATCCAGATGTAATGGAGGAGATTTACTACCCGCAGGAAGTCTCCCTCGAAATAACCTGGCCTCACATGGGAATAGGAAACACACCAAAACCAGATGAAGACACTGCTCTGGATATTATCGAAGATGCGTAGGAATGGCTCACATCCCTACAGCTGTTACGTATGCACCCGACACCATTCTGAGGGCTTCACACGTGTTAACCCATTTAACACACACACCCAGACACATACCAACTCAAAACAACAACTCGTGAGCAGGCACTGTCACTGTCTCCGTCTTATCTAGGAGGAAACACGAGCACAGAGCGATGATGTTGGCTGCACAGCTGACAACGCTTGGAACCCGGATTCAAACCCAGGCAATCTGCTTCCACAGCCCCCACTCTGTACTCGATAATCTGCTACTTCTCTGCTAATGTCGTTTTTTTTTTTTTTTTAAATCAGTGTGAAATAACTTGAAAACACTGATGTCATGAAGCTAAAAATATATATTGTTTAATTAAGGGAGGTTTTCATAATTCTTTGGTTTTCTTGGGTTTTCAGTTCCAAGACTGACTACGCCAAGGAAACCAGGAAAGGAACAGTGTTGAAGAACAAATATTACGGAAGGGGGTGGGCTGGTCTGCAAAGAGCCCAGGAAAAAAGCAGCAAGAGCAAACATGAGTCAGGGAATCTCTGGCACAGCCTGAGCGAGATGCTGCTTCAAAATTTATAAAACTAATCCTTAAAACAAACCAATCTCTTTGACCTGATTCTTATTAATAACCTTTGGATCACTGATTATGACACCGAAGTCCATCAATTCCAGAAGGACGTGTCCCACAGAGCTCACTCAACTATTCAGATCCTTTAGCAACTTCCTTTGTGAATTTCTAAAAGCATTATTAGTATTATCATATGATTTTTTTTATTAATCCCATAAATGGTGCTATGCGGGCTCTAAAGGACATTGTGTGTCTTAGCTCATTCAGTCCTGGCCCTCCAGCGTATAAATGCGGACTGTGGCTGTGGCTAACACAAGTCAGCTCATCAAAGCAGGGGATTCTCTTGGATTAACTGGAGAAATTAAGTCACCAACTTGCTTCGCTGAGACATGGGCCTAGACTGTGGTGATTCTTCAAGGGTGGGGTTGTGGGGAGCCAAAGGCCAGTTCACCAGCTCCTGTTCAATCTCTCAACACCCTCCACTATGGGGAAAAACTAAGACACAGCGATAGTAACACAGTCCCTCGTCAGGCTGACGGCTGACATTTATCTCAGCAGGTGAGAAGACAATGCAAGAGGCTTGGAGTCACGTCCTGGAAGAGTTAGCTTGCTTGGTGTCCCCGCCAAGCACGTACCCTTCATCATGACCTGCCACATCACACATGTATGGGTCTTAGCAAAGGGGACATGGACCCCAGGGAAAACGTGAGAGCACGTGGATGAGTCAGTGTGTGTCTCTCATGACTTCCAGGGGAAACAAAGGGCATACCCGGGTGATGGCGGTCATGGAGAGCCATGAGTCGCGAGCTGAAACAACTGTCTCCTTGAATTTCCGATTCTGAGGCCAAGGACTACAAATTCTAAATTAGCAGCAATACTTGTCAAAGACCATGATGTCAAAATCGTTATCGCTAATAAAGTTTCAGTGCGCAAACCAACCTTTTTTTTTTTTTTTCTCCTACCAGCAACCACAGAAATGCCAGAATGAGGGTCCAGATACAACAGAGCTGCCTACTTCTTCTCTGCATGGTTCGCATGGGCCTCAGTCTACCCCATCCCCGGGGTGCCCACCAACCTCCAAAGTGGGCCAATCGAAGCCCCATGGTGTTCCGCACTCTTGTCACTGGTTCCCTCCCAGCTCCAGCTTCGAGGCCACATCTATACCACTCTCAGCAGCTTACCCTCACCCTTCACTCTGGACCTGCCTTGGACGCTTTGATCTGTGCCCTGGGCCTGGCTGGAGCAGTCTCCAGACAGTGACCTTGAAATGTCCATTCTGGTGCTCCGCTCTGGACAGCCACAGGAAAGTATCCCACCCTGGTCACCACTCTGACCTGGGACAGTGTTCCAGTCGGCACCCTATAATGGGGTGCAAAATATAAGGTGTCCTAAAGATAAGATTTCTTTAGTAAGAAATGGAAGTAGAATTATGCAATGGTCTTAACGATCTAACATTGGCCTGCCCTAAAGAAGAAAGACCAAGACTAGGAGTAAAATCCTCATTGTTAATGTGCACTGTCCCCACAAATGCTGTGACCAACACGAGGTGATGCTGTGGTTTGTGCCTGTGGAGACGGGAGAGGGAGAAGGACAAGGCGACACGTCTACCCGCTCTGTCCCCTGGGTCTTGAGGAGTGGGAAGTCAGGATGTGATTCCGAACTGGATGGTTCGAACTACGAGCCACATACCACCTGAACTGTTAGCAGAGGCACCGTCAGGCTTAGAGGAACCAAGACCGAACTACCCTGTTTCCAAACACAGGGCTCAGGGGCGCCTGTGTGGCTCAGTTGGTTAAGCGTCCAACTCTTGATTTCGGCTCAGGTCATGATCCCAGAATGGGGAGATCGAGCCCCACATTGGGCTCCACGCTGGGTGTGGTGCCTTGCTTAAGATTCTCTCTCTCTCCCTCTGCTCCTCTGCCACAACGCTCTCTCTTTAACAATAATAATAATGATAATAATAATAATAATAATAAAACCCCAGGACTGATCAGCCTCTCTGAGGAGACATGCAAAGATGGCAGCCAAGGAGCTTCTGCTCAGACAGCATTCTCTGGAGTCTCCATTTTAAACCCCAGACATTCTGCAGATGATGAATGGAAGTAATAAAAGGCGGGACGGTGACATGTGTAAATAGGGGACAATCTTTCCAGCAGAATTTGGCCTGTGTTGAGGAAAGGGCCTATTGAAGCCAACCGCTGAGTATCAGGTTAAGGTCCATTTTTAGATAACATAAGTTAACACATGTTCCTCTGTCACCCCTTTTTAAAGATGATATTATTGTTGTTATTATTATATTATTATTATTATCATCATCATCACATTTCCAAGAGTTATATTTTACAGTCAAAGCCTAGGTGACAAAAGACAAAAAGTGTCCTGGGTTTCCACATCCTCTCCCTTTAGGGTACAATTGAGAACAACAGAGGGTAGTTTTCTCCTGCACAGCGAGCAGCCCTGCCCCTCTCGTTTGCTCCATTCTCCCTCTCACCCAACCTTTCTGGTTACCAAAATTCCCAAACTATCCCAATTCCTCTGTACCCTGTTACCTCAGTTGCCCAGTGTGGTTCTAGATAGGAGATAACTGGAAGCTCCATCAGAGGAAGGCTCCCAGACTGCAGATTGGGCTCCGTTGGAGAGAACATCACTGCTTCTAGAAACTTCCAACTCTTGTGTCACCACAAAGGAAGAAAACTCAGTATAGAAGTCATTTTGACAGTAAAATTAAGATTAAAGTTTGTTCTGTGCCAGACCCCATGCTAAACAATTGCAGACTTTGCCTCATTAAAGCTCCTCAAACCCTTGTGAGGTCTATATTACCATTACTGCCTCCGTTTTGCCAGGAAGGAGTCTGATGTGTAGAAAAGTTCAGGAACTTATCCAAAGCTAGGGCCGACAAAGGCCAAGCTAGGTTCCAAATGCAGGTGTCTCCACACCATGTGCAGGCTCTTGACCTCCACACCACACAATGGTTCTCCCACCGCAGCTAGGTCGAGCAACAGAAACTATAGATATTACTAGAAGGCAGAGAAGTCATGGCTCAAATGTCCCCATGGGTCCTTGCAGGAGAGAACTTTGCCCTCTAATCTCCCCCTCTTTGTGGTGAGGCACCCACCAGTGCCCACTGCAGCTCAAATGGAGGTGGTCAAGGGAGCCAGCACCTCCCTGAGAGTCAAGGTCTGGGGGTCAGTCTACTAGGCCAAAGGCAACATAGGCAAAAAGGACACAGCCAAAGGTCAAGCAGATCCAAATCCTAAGCCCACCAGGATGGAGGGCAATGGCCTTTCCAAGTATTCTAGGCTCTAAGTATGGGGCAAAAAAGAGGGAAGGATGGAAGGAGAGGGAAGGTAGGGAGTACACATGGAAATGGGAGTTCGCCAGGGGAGTCCTATAGGTCAGCAGGAGAAACTCTGCATGGAGATGGAGGAGGGCACATCCCTGAAGTTGATGGACTTCTCATAGGCAGCCTGCTTGTTTTGAAATCCCTCTTGCATTTCATTTGCAAACCCTACAGATTTAAGATGATGGGGTTCCAAGGAGAGAGTGGGGGCCTAAATCTTCTCCTGGGCATCAACATAGACTGAGCTGTGGTTTCAAGGACAAAGAATTCTAAATTCATACAACTTTCCTTGTGGTTCTTACCTAATCATAGAACAGAAAACTATTAGGGTTTGATGTGGAAAATAGTAAAAGGGGAATAAGAATCATCACTTGATATCATTATTACTAACACTAGCCTTCCCTTATTACTAAAAATAAGCAGTGTTTACATGCAATCAAGTATCTTTGTGCGCAAAATAAGGAAATTTCACTCATACCTTTGCCTTAAGGAATGACAGACCCTTGCCTTGGAATAATAAAAATGATGTGTCTAAATCTATAAACAGAGGTTGTACTACTCTGTATTTATACCAAACCATTCTATGTGGCATTGTGACCCCATAGAAAGCAGACAACAACGACAAGGGCACTTATATAACCTTTTCCTTAGGTCCCATTCATTCTCTCATTCATTCATTCATCACTTACTGAGCATCTACCATGTTTTTGGCTGTTGTAGACAACTGAATAACTAAGCATCCAAAATGAATGGTATTCAGCCCACAGGTCCAACACACTTTAATTTTTTAAGTTCAATGATAACAAAAAAACAAATAACCCCTCGCCAAGGGCTAGCCACACACAGTTTGGAGTGTCAAATATCACACATGTGTATCCTATTTAAAATTCAGATTTTTAAATAATCACAATTTTTTAAAAGTAAATAAAAGCAAACCACAAAAGGAAAGTAGAAAATATTCTCATCAGCAGATAAGAATTACAAGGAAATAAGAAGCAAGAAAAAGGGAGACCAAATTCTCCAAGCGCCCCACATGCCATTTGGTTGAGGATGTTCATACAGAAAAGGGGTGAGGAGGGCCATTTGGTGCCAACACTGAGCTGAGTTTGATTTCTGACACCAGCAATAAAACGGGGGACATAACATCCAGCTCAGAAATTCGATGCAAAGGGGGCGCCTGGGTGGCTCAGTGGGTTAAAGCCTCTGCCTTTGGCTCGGGTCGTAATCTGAGAGTCCTGGGATGGAGCCCTGCGTTGGGCTCTCTGCTCAGCGGGGAGCCTGCTTCCCCCTCCCCCTCTCTCTCTGCCTGCCTCTCTGCCTACTTGTGATCTCTATCTCTGTTAAATAAAATCTTAAAAAAAAAAAAAGAAATTCGATGCAAGGAATAAATGAAACAATTCATCACGTGTCCTGCACAATGCTTGGGACAGAGTAAACACTCAATATATGACAGTTATTTAAATTTCACAGACCCACTTTCTTCTCTGGAGAGAAAAACTCAGCTGGCAGGAAGGCCACAGGGACTCTCTCTTCTTATCATTAAAGTCTTGAACAAAAGTAAGTTGTGTGCAACAAGCGTGCTAAACAGCCAAAGGCCAATGTCAATGAGAAGACCCTGGTGTAGACTTGGGGACTGTTAGAAATGCATAAATATACCCACTAGTCAGGATCCCAACCCTCTACACATCTGTTTTAATGACAACTTCTATCTTTCTTCTGCCATCTAACGACCCATTCCGCTCCCTGCAAATAAAGCCTTGTTCTGTTTTCTTTTTTATCTCTCCATTTCCTCTTCCCGTTTCGCAAGCAGTATCTCCATCAGGCAACTTTCTACATGGGCTCAGCAGCTCCCAACCATGGGAGCCGCTGGGGATTCAGGGAGGCTACTATATGTTGAATTCCACGGTTATTACCACACCTCCGGGGAAGAACTCAAGCAAGGTTTTACTGTTGGTTCCTTCCTTACCATTCAAATCATCTCCCTTTAGTCCATATTTTCCAGCTACTAACTTCACCTTCTATCAACTTGGTTTCTGACTCAGTAACACAGGACACCTGCACCATTTGCTGATTTAAATCCTCATTAGAGGAGCGCCTGGGTGGCTCAGTCATCAGGCATCCACCTTCGGCTCAGGTCATGATCCCGGGGTCCTGGGATCGAGCCCCACATTAGGCTCCCTGCTCGGCGGGAAGCCTGCTTCTCCCTCACCCACTCCCTCTGCTTCTGTTCCCCCTCTTGCTATGTCTCTCTCTCTCTGTCAAATAAATAAATAAAATCTTTAAAAATAAATAAATAAATGCCCATCAGAGGTTGGGCATGCATACACAGGAACCCACACACACTTCCCAAGCTGAATGGCCTCACCAAAGACAGAGAGGAGCAGACAAAATAGAGGGGAGAATTTCTAAACAATCCAATATTTGGTTCACCATTTGCAAAAAACGTGCAAACGAGAGGCTATGATTTTCTTATTCAAAAAGCTAGGGTTTTTTTTTTTCTTCAAATGTTTCATCATCTATTCGGTCCGTATTCGTTTTAGAATTCAGCACAAAACTGTTGCCTTTGAGTTTCGTTTTGCTGTTTAGGTGTTCACCCTCATCTTTCTGACACGTGGTCTCTCCTTCACTCCCCTTCCACAGGACCCCGGACCACTGGGAATCTGTCCTCCACAAGTGACAAGCCCCTCTCCTCACTACCTGGACAATCACCAACAGCTTTCTTTTATCTCCGAGATTTACTTCGTCTTGAAGGAAAATGTTCTCCTTGTATGAAACATTTTCACTTCTGCTTCTCCTCATGTCCTACCCTGCCACAGGAAACTGCTACATGCATACCATATAACGTTTATGTTCATTTGTCTCTTTATGTGACATCCTGCCCTCCCGTGCTCTGCGATCGGATGTCTACAAAGATATAATCAGAATGAAATTGCGTTAGTTTTGATCAGCATCTGTGGCAGCAAGGCCTTAAACGATACAAACAAGGCAGGAGCTCTAATATCTGTCTTGTTTCAAGGTAAAAATGAAAAATGACATCTTTGATGGAGAAGACTCCACAGAGACCCGGGAGAACCGCGGCCTCTTCCCCTGCTCACAGACAGCTCTCTTTCCCCTCATGTGGCTGACAGGTGTGTAATCATGTTCCTTAGTCACAGTCTGTGTTAAAATAACCAATTACCAAACGAATGAGAAGGGAGCTCCAGTGTGACCGGCACCCGTCTTGCAAAGTGATGGTATGCATCCAAAGCACGGCTTTAAAGAGTGACTCTTTCCTTGAAGGTGCTCTTCAAGGCTAGAAGCCTCTCCCGCTGTACAGTGAATTTGCTCAAACACAGGACGTTTTTCCTCTGGCCCTGGCCCTAAGGAATGAACACTCCCACCGGGCCAGCACGGATGATCGGTCCAATCTCCCTGACGCCTGCAGGTCCCTACCATTTCCTGTTCTGGATCTTTCCAGGACACATCACCGTCGCCTCTCATGCCCACCCAGATTTCCACATGAACAGGGCAGTAACCACCATCAACATATTCTTCCCTCTGTGGTGTGCATCACCTTCCACCAGGCCCCAGACGGACAAAGAACAATGCTGAAGCCCGAGAGCCCAGATATTCCAGGTGTGTCCACCCCTGGCAAGGAATTCCGCAGATCTATGCCCAGGAAAGGTAGAGTCCCATGCAGGTAGCCTACGGAGACATGTGTCGTAGATATAATCGAGAGAAGCAAATCCTTTAGCATGCATGAAAAAGGTAAGCCCCAAAATCACTTTCTACTGGCTCAAAGGTAATTAACATGTTAGGGGGAGCAAGCCTGCAAATAACTCAAATGAAGTCAGTGCAGAACGGTGAGATAATGACTGACTTACAACAGATCAATTATGATAGCGCTGTTATTACATTCTAGGTGACCTTCACCACGAACCCCTGCTGTCAGACACGCCCCCATCGCTGTTCCCCGGGGGCGGAGGAGCCCTACTTCCCAGACCTGTGGCTGAAGAAACTGGAGAAGGCGGTAATAGAAAGTTTCTGCCCCATAGCTTTGCTTCCCATCTGTGAAGCCGAGTTCGTACTTCTTACCCACACTTGGTGGCACGAGAGAATGCTTGTGACACCAGTGGAGTAGCTCAAGAAAAGATTTTTGAGTTGCATGTCCACCGAATACCTTTTGAGAAAAACTATATTTCAGTAAAGCCAAAGGAGATGTTGATTCAAATTGTAGGCAGCAAACGGCAAAGTAAAAAAGTGAATCCCCAGAAATCTCTGCATTGGTTTATTTAGGCTAAAGGACACAAGGAGAGTCAACAGAGATTAGAGGAAGTGAGTGAAAAGTACTGTGCTTTTGTATCTCTCAATCCTTTTTTCTCTTATCACAAAAGACATTCCAGTGGAAGATTTACCTACAAAATACCAGACCAAAGCTACTGTCCTGTAAAAGGGCTTGGTAAGCTACACTTTGCCTGAGATGGAAAGTAATAAACATTTGAGAGGAAGGAAAAAAAAAAATCAGCTGGTTTTCCCCTTCTGTGTTCTCCTGTAACTCATGAGTTTTTAACCTCAGTCTTGTTATCCCCATTAGCATAAGTGCTAATTGCCACCTCTCCTCTCTTCCTGGAAGGGCAACCAGGACTCTACGTGGGCTTGAACAATGGCTGGCATCCCAGGTCAAGGCTGCGGGTGAGGAACGAGACGAGGGCTGGGTAGAGGTAAGTGGAAACCGTTGTGACAGGTGTGCTAGACGAGGGACAAAAGGTCAGGGGCTGCTGGCATCAAGGGTCTCCTTCTAAGGAGGGGGCGAGGCCCACGGCTGCATCGAGTCTGATGTTCTCGCCTCCACTTATTCATGGGCTCCTGGCAAGTTTGGCAGCGGAAACTTGAGTGAAAAGCACACTAGTTTGCACATATGGTGGAAAGAGCCTTGTGCATTGGTTGGATGCATACTGTACTACGTACACATTCTGTTTTATCTCCGGGCCCAGCCGTGCTGCAAACGCTTGCAAATTGGGAAGCCTTCTGTGCAGTAAAAATACGGACAGGAGAAGCTAGACTGTGACTTATAAGATGCGACACTAGCCAAAAAAGCCCAAGTAACGAAAAGTTACGGCGGCGCGTGCTTCACGCTCCTTGCAACAAAGGCGGCGGCTCTGCGACTTGGGAGATTCCCCCCACCAGCCCTGGGTTCATTCCCCTCATCCCGGGGTTTCAGACCCAGGGAACAGACAGGCTTCCCTTCCACACACATGATGCCTCTCTGGAAACCTCTGCCGGTATTCATTGCTGTTTTCGTTTACGGAAAGTTTGAGACTTCTACGGAAAAAAAGATTTTTCAGGGAAATTTCTCATTTACTTTGGTGGGAGATGGTGACGAAATTGCTATTTTTGTCCTCCATTTCATCCTGAGGTCTTCAGCCGACCATCCTGCAACGGGATGCCGCCGCCCTTAGTCACCGGCATCGTTTTCACTTCCTAAGTGTTTCTGAAAGCAAAATCTGATACCACTCGGGCTTCAGAACTCCCTGTATATTTGGGATCTAAAGGGGGCAAAGTCGTGCATTATTCTGACCTTCCTTCTTTCCGCTCTTCCTTTACCTGGCGCCCAAATAAAGTCATGATTTTTATAAATAACTCCTTTAAAAGGAGCTAAGGAGATTGAAATAAAAATCCTTTCTTGATTCAAATTACAGATCTTCCTTTCTTTTCTATTAGCCTTGAATAGGAGGAGGAAAACAGTGTGAGAGTGTAAAGATTTGGACAATGTTTATTAGGGGTCAATGCACTAGTCTTCTGTCACTCTTAGCCTGCTGAAAATGGTAAGTTCTTGTCTCAAAAATGAAGAAAGCAAGATGTAACCAGGTATTTGGGGCACTGGGGTGGCTTAGTCAGTTAAGCGTCTGCCTTCAGCTCGGGTCATGATCTCAGGGTCCTGGAATCGAGCCCCGCATTGCACTCCCTGCTCAACAGGGAGCCTGCTTCTCCCTCTGCCGCTCCCCCTGCTTGTGCTCTCTCTCTCAAATAAATAAATAAAATCTAAAAAAAAAAAAAAAAAAAAAAACAAAGATGTAACCAGGTAGCCAGTAGAAGGCACAGAGGAACTATAACGAGGGGTTCTTGGCAAGATACTGACTGCTTCAAGTGTACAGAAGGGAAAGAGCAGAGAGTACTCAGAGTGATGCCCCATTCTGCTCCCCCCAACCCCCGTCCGCCACAAGCTCCTTCTCGAACCAAGGACCCATCTCTCCCCTCCTAACCCTTCCGTCTGTGCAGCATCAGAAGTTGTAAAGGAGCAGCAGCAGGCTTACTAATGCTGAAGTGTGTGCCTTCCCTAATTCTATGTGTAGAATTCCTGATTTCGTTTCCATGTTATTTAGAATCATCTTCTCCCAAATGTTAGGAGTGATGGAAGTTAACCCCAAACTGGCGGGAAGTTCTGAGTTGCCTGAGGCATGCTTTGGCTCATTGCAGTCAGTTGTTCATTTTCAATATGCTTTTAGTTTGTTGAGTTGCTAGAAACAATAAAATACATATTTAAGAGATTGTGTTTTATAAGAACTCCTCCCCCAGGCAACTTTATACCGCACTTCCCCTGTTTAGCACTTTGTCCAGCTTTCTTTTTCTTTGTCAGGTTTTTGTGGCTGTTTTTTTTTTTAAATAAGTTGAAATATACAGAAAACAAGATAAAGTCAATAATTGGAAATAGCTCCTACCATTTAACTATATTAATAATAGTGTATGATAATTACTACGGATATACCTGAAATCCTCAGGGGAGATTTCTGAGACGCGCCTATATGGGAAGGGAAAGAAATATTACATACTTGGATAAAGCCTCAGGTTCTTGGGGCGCCTGGGTGGCTCAGTGGGTTAAAGCCTCTGCCTTTGGCTCAGGTCATGATCTCAGGGTCCTGGGATCGAGCCCCACATTAGGCTCTCTGCTCAGCAGGGAGCCTGCTTCCCCTCTCTCTCTGCCTGCCTCTCTGCCTACTTGTGATCTCTGTGTCAAATACATAAATAAAAAATATTTAAAAAAAAATCCTCAGGTTCTTAAAAAGGACCTTTTAACGAAGTCACAAGAGAACAGGCCAGCTGAGTTTAAATACTGTTCATCCTTCCATTGGGCCCCCTCTAGAGCCAGAAGAGGTGGAGCTGGGGGAGATTCTCTGGGTGACTTTCAGAGTCTCTTTACTAGTTTTATTTTGAAAAAATGAAAATAAAAAACTGATTTATTTGCAACACATCCCACTCCCCATCACTTCACTACAACACGGAAGTACGAAAGCGTCACACTGTAAGCATCACTTAGTCCAAGGCAGAGCTCTGTGTCCCCCCAAGGCGGCAGGCCCATCTCCCCCAGAGACCCATGCCCAGAGCCAGGCCAGTCGAGAATGAAGTCGGCCCCAGGCCCCAGCACATCCCACCCTCCCTACAGCCCTTCAAGCTCCCTGACGGCAGCCATGGACACCCCCAACCAGGCCAACTCCTAGCCCCTTGCCTAGCAGGGGACATATTTAAACAAGAATCGGCCACTTTTTTTCTCCTTTTCATGTGTGTATGTCCAATCTTCTGAACCAAACAGAAAACTCCTTGAGAGAGGGGACCGGATGTTATGTGTCTCTTTCCCATAATCCCCAGAGGTGACGTTCTGTGAGATGAAGTAAAATCAGTTCAGGACCCTGGAAGTTCCTCCAGGAAGAGCCGTGGTTAATGATTGAATATGCTCGGTATTAAAATGTAATCCAATCCCAGAACTGGGTTAATAAAATATGTAGGTATTTTGAGGATATAAGATAAAGTAGCAATACTTGAAATGCCCAAGAATATAGACTTTGAGGAGATAATTTCTTGACTTAGTCAGAACATGGTATAGAATGTGCTCATTCCAGCGTGAGCTGTGATGCCGAACGTGTGTCTTTGCCCGGGGAGGCCTGGCTCACAAGGGAGGTTTGAGAGGTATCGCCTTGGGCTGGGGTGGTCAAGAGGGGAGGGGATTTTAGGTGATTGTTACAGGTAGGTCTTCAACAGGAGTCTTCGTTCTTTTCCAGGACCTGTCCAACTTTCCATTTCACCCTCAAGGAACAAGGCTGAGGAGGAAGAAAATGTGTTCTGGATTTTGGGTCAGGACCACAAGTCTGGTTATGCATAATTAAGCCCTAAACTTCTACCATCGTCCCCACGTGCTCCCTGTTAATCCTTACCTACGTCTAGTTTGGTCATTGTTTCCTTCCTCGCATACTACATACATAGGAAATGAATGAAAGACTCTTGATACCTTGGATGCCTAGCACAGTGCTTGACCCAAGTGAATGCTCAGTAAATGTGGGGCTGTGGACCTGGGAGAGCAAGCAAGGTGTCTGCCCACCACATCCCCTTCCAAGGGATTGTGTACCGTGTTTTGGGCCACATGACCAGCCTTGGCTGACTGGACTGAGGATAGGCACGTGACCCAAGAGCAGTCACTGGATGAGGTGTCCAGTAACCCTGACATGGCCTGTGGCAAAGAGATGAGGCAATTCCGTCAGATTCCCTCTCTCAGGAAGCTACAACAAGCTACAACACACGACAGGCGCTGACCTGAAAGGTCACAATAGTGAGCGGAGCCGGAGATGCCATGATGGAGTCAGGCCCGCTGAAGGGTGAGGACCAGGGACCAGAGGGAAGGTAGAAAGGAAAACAGGGAGCAGACAGCCAGGGAAACTCAGAGCTGCCATGACAGAGGAGATGGAGAGAAGCCAAGCCCAAAGCTGCCTCAGTTCTCACTGCTTTCTGCTTCCAAATCCTGCCCCCTTTCCTGAAGAGATGGGCTAAAATAGACAGCAACATCTTCTGTCTTCAATTTAACTCCACTCTCTTCCTTTGCAAGAGTCCAGAGGCTTGTTTTTCTTTCTCTCCCACGGTGGAGAGGGGAAGTGGCTACTGCCCATGAAGGGGGCCTCGAAGGGTGAACAAACACAAGGATTTCAAAACCGTCGAGGATCTCATCACAAACCTCCATCGCCCGCCCGCTGGGTCTGATGGACTGGGCACTGCATTAAATCTTGGAAAGGGAAGGCGTGAGTGAGAAGGGTCATGTTTTGTTTTGCAGAAGACGCCAGTGCTAACAAGCAGAACTGGGGGTGCAATTTCCTTCATCACCGAAAATCACCACTAAAGGTGTGGATTCGACAGGGCTTTGTTTGGTGAATCCTGGACTCTGAGCGGATTCTATTTTTTATGGCAAATCAGCCATGGCCTTTTACCCTTCGGGGCATTTGTCATTTCTAATTTCTGAGAGTGGCAGATGTCAGCTCCCTTAGCAAGGAACAATTTTTTGAAATCTGTTTGTACACATCAGCTGACACACACCAAGCTGAAACCCACTGGCGGAAAGTACAAGATTACGTTGGAAGCAACCAGAAAACAAGGCTTCCACTGCCTTCCCTGCACAGTGGGGGGGGGGGGGGAATGGACCAGGGTACCTTTGAGCCCCCGTTTCCTTTATTTCCATTCCGCATATTCCAGTGAACAGTTCTGGAAGGTGCAGAGCCTGGTCGATTAGTTTGAATGCTCAAATCAAGTTCACTTTTAGGTTCACTTTAATTTTCTATTCTCTGGCTTAGAGAGTAGGTGTATATTGTACAATTTAATGGAATCTTGTTTTTATTTTCTGTTTTTGTTTTTGTTTTCAGTTAATATTATTCACTCATTCTACTTTTCTCCAGATACCCCCAGTTACAGTTCAAGTCCAAGAAAGTGCCAAGGACTGGGGAGTTACTCCCCAAAGTCTCCCTCTGCTCCCTGGGCTCCACTCACCTCATCCCACAGCCCAGCCCATCCCATATCTAGTTCCAGTGTCAGCCCAGGAGCCCTGGGAACCTGGACTAGGCCCAAGTCATCTCCTACCCAGATGACCATATGGAAACTGAGTCAGCTTTAGGCCCCTTCTTCCCTCCCCCCACCTCCTACCTCACACACACACACACACACACACACACACACACACACACTCATAAAGTCTGAGTCAGACCCTGTGCACCTGCCCATACTGGTTTCCGAGAACCCAGCGTGAGAAGGACGTACAGGTGGTTCAGGGCATGGCAGAACTTTCCACTGTGGCAGAGACTGAGACGAGCTGGGTGTGATCAGACTGACCCTACAAGGACAGCCTTGTACAGTCCACAGCTGAGACAGAGGGGAACTCAACAGGACCTCACAGAGACTCTGGAACCCATGGACAGCTGGCTCCTATTTCTGACGGTCTATGTCACTTCCTTTCCTTCATTAAACGTCACTGAGCCCTGAGGAGACTTCTTAGGGTCTCCTGACCCTTCAAACAATGGGGGGACTTCATTACAAGCACGAGTTGAAACACCACAGATTAATCTAGTCGTGAATCCAAATCAAAGAAAACACCTGGATGATCTCGAAATCCATGTTGCCGTCACTCAAACTTCAACTTTCAATCGCCATCTCTCTGTTCTCTCTCGCCTTCTTTATTTTGATCTGCTGCCCTTTCGGGCAGTGATCCTGTTTTCTTTAGCAGACCAAAGGCAGTTTGTTTCTGAGTTAAATGTCACTTCAATATTTCCCCAAGTGAGATGTTTGAACCAGTTTGTGAGTTTCCTAAGCAACGGAGAAATGCTGGAAAAATATTTGGTATCTCAGGTCTGAAAGTTGCCTTAAACTTTGGCTCCCCGAGGCAAATGAAACAGATAGATGGAATACTCCAGCCTCACTGAAGGTTCAAGTTGAAAACTGAAGTATTGGCCTGAGAGCACAGAGCTCTAAGAGCCAGCCTCCCAAAGTCGTGTCACTCAGGATTGTGCCCCCAGATGATTTTAATGCTGAAATAGTCTAGTGACGGTAAGAGAAACAATCGCGGCACAAATCCAGGATCACGGAGCCATGGTCAACAACTAATGTGTGAGAAGGGAAGTAAGCTTCCCTAGCCAAACACGGAATTCTGCAGGAAAATTCCTGTGGGAACCCAGATTATGCCCTGAAGGCTGAGATTTGATTAACCTTCTTGTAGCATGTGTAACGACAAATGTTATTGGTCATAAAATTACCCAGCCCTTATTAAAACACAGCTGCAGCTCTGGGCTCAGTGACCTCCTGGGGGAGAGATTTCCATAAGATAGTGATAGACTTTATGGAAGGAGAGCGCCTTCCTAGCGTTGAAACTACAGGAGAGTGTTTTCCACTTTAATGAGGAGTTCTTGAGAGAGACCAGGCTCCTTCGTATTAAAAGCTTTAAGAAATGGAAGGACCAGATTACATTCAGTCTGCTACTTGGTGGGCAGCTGGCCTACCGCTCGCAATATGGAACCATCTTCCCTCACGGAGAACATGCAGCGTCACATTCTCACAGACCTACCTATCTCGCATCCAACTGTTACTGCTGAGGAAGTTTTCATTTCTCTTTGTCTTATATAATCGTAGCGTCGCAAAATTTGAAGGAAATTGGGAGACTCTGCAGTCCCATAACCCAACCAACTCTACCACTAACTAGAACTGTATGAAAATGGGAATCTGTCTTTGGACGTGTTCCAGAGGGGCTGTGCAACTCTAGGCCATGTTATCGATGGAAGGGAGTCCTCCCAAGAGCTAGTGCTAGTCAGCGCTCCATCTCCAATCGTGGGGGTCTCCCTGTGCTTTCCTGAGCCTCCGCATTCATGGGGAGGGCAGCTACGAGGTTCCACATTCATGGGAAGGGCAGCTACGAGGTTCCATCCCCTACAAACACCATTGTGGGAAGGGGATCCTCTGCTTTTCTGGCATCCTGGCGAATCTTTGGGCAATGCCCTTTTGCCTATTACAAGTTTTTAAATAGCTACAGACAAAATAAGAACAATGAAAATGCTTATTCTTTTCTGTAGTTTGTTCCTCACTATTTATATCCTACTTTCTTTTCCTTCCCATGAGCCGCTAAACTCATTTTTATTAATAGTGCTTCCTTTGTGAGCTTTAAATTTGCTTTTAGGAATCCTTCTCCCTCAATACAGAGTATTTCCCCCATTTAATTTCTCCTAACTTGATCATTTATCTGCTGAAAAAAAATCAACACTCGAAGGACAGCAGAGTTGTGTCTCTGTCTCTTAATTTTTTTCTCAACAATAAAAATTTCCCAGTGATATAATTTTTCCTCAAATGATACGATATGAGCTTTCCTTGTGAAATTATTTTGGACCATCAAATTCCTACAATCCATGGTTCTTATTTTTCTATTTCTTATATATCATGCATCCATTAACACTTTATCACTTTAAAAATTTTTATTACGCATTTTAAAAACACACACAAAAATAAAGATGATAGACTAGGGAATCTCCAAATTCCCATCACTCAGCTTCAATAACTATCAAATTTTATCCTGCTTACTTCATCCATCCTTTTTTTTTTTTTTTATGCCTTTTTATGCCTTCCTCACAGGGGTATTTAAAGAAATCCTGAGTCATGTCATCTCTACATACCTCAGTATACATTTCATTCTATCAGTTTTTACATAATGTTGATATGATTTTACTTCCCTCCTTTGAGACTTTCCACATTTGGCCCTCAGGTAAACAACATGTCTCATCCGCTGTCCCTATTTGCAGAGGGAGAGGCAGGGAGAAGGTTTGCCTCACAAATAAGAACACACTATCACGAAATACAAAATTCCAGCCACGGATTTCAAATCTCTTCTAGTATGCCAAATTGGCATATGAAAACTATTTGGGAAAGACAAGGGAATGTGCATAACTATATAACTCAATAACCAGAAGCGAAAATACACTGCCGCCCGTATTCTCATCACGATATCATGGCACCATGTTCTAAATGACCTACCCATGTCCAAAGACAATCTTTCTTTAAAAACTTCTTTTATTAACCTCTAAAAAGCTGCCTTTTAATATACCATCATTAAGTGAAATTCAGTAGTTAAGGACCAGGGAGCCATTAAGAAGCAAGCGTGTGATGATTTAGTTATATTTTAGTTCAAAGAATACATGATTTTAATGATCTCTTTTGAACGCCACAGAATCCCAGACACTGGGAAGAAACAGAAACGTATGACACACCATTCAAGGGCTCTATTTCTCTCTGTTGTTCTTACTTCTTTTTAAACTATCAAGCTGTAATAATTATTCAGTCTAAGCAGCCCCCGGTAAATGAAACAGCCCTTAGACAGCTGTCAAGGCTCAGTCTTCCGGAAGCTTTGATTTTAATGAAACTCATTAAGGAAAGAAATTAACAGAAAATATCATAATTTGTCTTGTTTCAGAAAACTAAACAGAAACAAAGGGCTTCTTAACCTGACAAGGAATCTGACCAGCCAAGCTCCTTTATTTTATTCAGAGCTCTCCACCAGGCAGTTCCACACATGCATGGGACTAGGTTAGAAAAAAGGTCTCTTCCCAGAGGAATGGCCTGGCCCGGAGACTTGTCTTAACTCCACGGAAAAGGCCTCCTCTCAGTCAGGGCAGGGATTTTTAGAGCCACAGTGTGCAAGCACAGAATATTCAAGGAAATGAAAAGTTATGGACAATGTAATTCTAATTAAAGGGCTACGACTAGAGAAATTATCCACACATTTGGCTGGATGAAGTCTAACTTCTCTCCAGACAACGATGACATTTCCTTCCTTCCCTTGCCTTCCTTTCCTTCCTTCCTTCCTTCCTTCCTTCCTTCCTTCCTTCCTTCCTTCCTTCCTTCCTTCTTTAATTTAAAGAAACCCCATGAAATATATGCTCCATAGTTTCCTTTCCATAACCTCTTCCAGCTTAAATTAGGAATGTTTCAAAGACGGGAAGAAACATTCACCTAAATTTCTATCGACCAGCTAGGACACTGTCAAGGAAGACACTGATGGTGCCCACAACCTTTACGCTCATAGGTTCAGCACAGGCATGATTGGGATACGTTTGGATTGTGTGTGGATCGAATTGGCATCACACCCTGCTAGGTCAGATAACCCCAGAGATAGACCTTTCCAGAGGGAAGGCCTCAGAATGAAACTGAGAGCAAGTATGTAATTGACAGTGGTCCCACTGCTATAAGCACACGGTTTTCAGTCCCTCAGAAAAAAAGGCTGCAAAGGTGGTAGGGCTTTTCCAGGGATTCAGGCTGTGTCAGTAGGAGGTACGATAAGGAGCCGGTCACATGGTAGCGTCTACGTGGTCCTGCTATACCCCCGGCCATGCGTACCCACCTTCAGCCTGATGCAGGGGTAGTCAGAAGTCTGCTGGGAGAGGAGACCAGAGTCCCTTCCCAGCCTGCTCACTCATGGGTTGTCTGACTGGGTAAGTTATTTAACTCCTCTGAGTCTTGGCTGCCTCCCACGTAAGATGGGGTCAAAATACCTTTTTTTATCGGGGTGCTGCGAGGATTAAACAACACAACGTGCTTAGCCCCCAATGTCAGATACAGTGAGAATTTTAAAAAACAGGAGGAACTGTGAGTATCCACGACTGTATGTAGAGGCTGCAAACGTGATAACCCTTGGGGGTCAGGAAGGTGCTGCGGAAAGCGAGAGGATCCTGGGAGCCAAGTCCTAGAAGGAGAGGAGGCAGGGAGGAGACAGGGTGTGGGTAGAAGGGAGACCCTGGAGGGGGGAAGCAGGACGAGTCCCTGTACTTGGCTGACCTCTCCTCCTGGTGTTACACTGTCCTGTCCAGGAAAACTCTCAAATCCCTGCCAGGCGAGTCCTATCCTTACCATGGGGATCTACACAGGAGACCCGGGACACAGCTGCATAAAGCTTATCTGAGCATTCCTCAGAAAGGGAAAGGTTAGGTGACACTCCTGAAATCCTCTTTAAAAAAAAAAAAAATGATTGGTAAGATGAAGGCAGGAAGCTGCTAAGAAACTAGGAACCACCAGAGAGACAAGAGGGGAAAAAAAAGAAAGGTTCTTCTATGGCACACGGTATTATCTCAACTGTTGAAAAAGTAATGTTGAACTAGTTATTTTCTAACTTTTTCTGGGCTCCATTTGATACACAGAGGGATATCAGACTACCTCCTAATTGCTGCCGCCCCTCACTAAGGTGATAAGTCAGTTCTATGCAATACATTGAACACTGTTCTTTTTCAAAGGAGAAAGAAATTGACATGGATATTGCAAACCAGTGAGTGACCATGACTGAGATTTCTACATTACATTAGGAGTCTGTGTTTGCTACAGGGTACAAACCACATGTGGGTAGTGATAAGGGAAAATAATCAGACAGACCTATGTGTCACCCAACTTCATACAAATCCACATTCTCTCACATGATACAAGATAAAATTTCATATGGAGATTCCATAGGATGGGTGAGAATAAGATCATTATTCCTACTACTACAAACCTGAGAAGACAGATTAATCTGCAAAGGTTTTTATAAAGCCCAACACTCAGGGACAAAGCCATGTGGCTGGGAGATCAGGCGATTAAGGATCCCCTGACTTGGGGTCCATTGACCCCAGACAGGATTATGCATACATTGTGGTTCCAGTCTTTATGGTATCTCCTCTTATTCTTGTTTCATGCCTATTTTCATTGTTTTCTTAGTTAGCATAAATGTCATCTGAATATTTTTATCTCTAACTCATTGATGGATTCTTTGTGCTAAAGGATTTGCATACTGAAAGAGGGAAAAAAATCTGGTTATCAACTAAGTGTAATTTGTGTAGCCTCCACAACCTCTCTAATGGTTCCCAGATTTTAAAAATGCACCCCAGGCTTGATGGTAACAATGAGGTTATCTATTAGCCTAGTTTGTAGATGTTTGTTTAACAGCTAATTAATCTAATTTGGTAAACAAAATAACGTTCTTTTCAATATTCCTTATTTCAAAAAGTCAGACCTAGTTTATTGAGTCCATCATTTAGTACAGACCCCGTTCATTCATTTGTTCGATAAATATATATCAAGAATTTTTAATATAGCTGACATGATTTTCAACGCTGGAGATACTCCAGTAAGGAAGACAGACATCATCGCAATCTCCATGGGGTTTTATTATGATGGGAAGTACCGGCAATATACAAATAAATATCTACAAAAAATGTATGATATCCAGGAGATTTACATGTTATGAAAAGAATAGCAGTTGTAAGAAGTTAAAGGATGGGGCTGCTGATCTAAGTAGATATTTGTTGAATGAAATAAAGTGCTCAATTTGTAATACCAGGAGGGTGACTTACATTTTTTTCTATTCTCCCGAGTGCGACATGAATTAGCATGTTGGAACAAACACGGAGCTATGGTTTCTGCAGTTTTATGTATTAATTCAATTTTATTTATTAACGTATTTGTACTCTGCCTCATTCCTGAGAGGATTTATGGCCGAGTTTCCATGCAGTTGCACAAACCGCCCTGCCCCTTTGCTATTAAAGAACTAGATCTTTATGAAAATAGAGACACAGTCATTTCCAAAGTATTTCATTTTCTCTCAATCTCAAGCTGATTTCCTTGACAATTTAAGTATGTCAGTAAGTACTCAGAACCAAGATTTTCCAGGAAGATCCAATGAAAAGGCTAAAAAATCAATACAGGCAGCCAACTACTCCTTATAATCACAATTCTCATAGAAACTTAACTTTGTGATTTTTTTTACACAGCGTGTCAGTCTCCGAGCATATGAGGATCGATCCTGTCTGTAGCCAACATCCTCACTTGAAAATGTTCAAATTTTGCATTCGAGTTGACATACAATAAATGTCAACATGACATGAGAAGGTGGAGGCAGAATGAAGGGGGAAATTATTCATAAATCGTGCAGTCATCTTTTGCTGATCCTCCTTGGTAGAATGGAGGTGGTATAAATGATACGAGACAAAGAATAACCTAAAAATTGCAGTGGAAAGCACCCCACCAGTCCCCGGCTCCCTAACCAATCCCAGCCCCTCCAAGTTCTCAGCAGCCAGAATTCAGAATGATGATGACAAGCAACCCTCTGCATTGCTATTAAAACTCAATTCATGAATAATTAAGTGTAGTCTACACAAAATATGAGCAAATAAAGTGAAATCGCTGTCACAGATCCACTACTCGGCACTCAGTGTCCATCTGTTGAAACATTTTGTAACAACTTTCCAAAAGTTTGACTTATTTCCACCAAGCCTGATATACAACTGAAGGATAGGAGATACACTTTGATTCACAGTTAGTTTTGTCATTCCCCAAAGAGTAGCCATTCTGTTTTTAGATGGCTATATTTCCAGAATTTTTAATAGCTTGAGAAAAATGTTATATGGAGATAGCAAAAACAGATCTCTGCTTGGGAAGCAGAGCCTATGGTTCACAAAAGCACAAATACTTATTTAATAAATATTTTTAAATTTTTATTCAATAACTTAAAAGTTGAAATAGGTATTTTACTTTTCAAACCTACCTAGGGTATTCATTAGTTACTTAGGCCAAGACTGTTTATGTTTTCATTTTTCTGTTGATTTCAAAGGAAAAAGAACAAAACTCTAAAATGTGAAATATATTTTCTATACCTTAATTTTAGCTCTGCCTAGCATTTATTCTCTTTATCTTTTTTTTAAGAGAGGAAAGGGGGCGAGGGGCAGAGGGAGAGGAGAGCAAGAGAAGCTCAAGGAGGCTCCACACACAGCACAGAGCCTGACAACGGGCCAGATCTCACAACCCTGAGGTCATGACCTGAGCAGAAACCAAGAATTGGATGCTCAACCGACCGAGCCACCCAGGCACCCCTGTTCTATGTTTATCTGATTCACAAAACAATCCTTGTACCAATAACAAAATGAATGTACCAAGTACATGCAAGATATAGGTACATTTCATCAGTGTATTAGTAATGTCAGAGACACTAAGTCAAAGGCTGGGGGTATGTGACTACTTTATAAATCATAACGTGATATAAATGCATATTCTTTTTAGTCTTGCTCCTTATGACATCACATCAATTCATTTCCTTTCATTATATAATACCTTAGGCCACAGCTTTTGAAACTATCACGTGGCTCTCTTTTATCAAAATTGCCAGATAGACACATGAGTCCTGAGGTCTGACTGGGATTCTGATTCACCCAGGAAGAAAGAAGGTTCCAACCAGCCCTGCGCCTGCACCTGCTGTAAGATCTGTCCCAGCCAATTATTTACATGCTACCTCATCTTCCCGTGGAACTGTGACTCGCCTGCTCATGGTCAAGGTTGGTAGACGAGATTGTGCCACTTGCTTTGTCAGACACAAATTAATGCAGCCGGACTGTATAATTAATTCACAAAGAAAGAACATTGGGAAACCACACCATTACCTCCTTAGATAGCTCTACACTGTGCTCGGTCATTTGCTGTCAGAGGCAATGGATCCAAGCGGTGGAGAAAGTGTCCAAGGAGACGGAGTCATGCCGCCGTGAGCACGGTGAGACTGCGGGGAAGCTGATTTGTGTGTGCGTGCTCCTAGAAGTGTGGCGTTGGTGTAATAGAAAACCTTTGACTACATGGAGATTTGGGGAAGGCCATTATGAGGTCATTCAGCCTATCAAGGACAGAGCACTGATTTACCGTGTTAGCTTCAGAGGGTGCATTTCGGCCTTTTCCAAACGACAAGCCAGTGAGGGGGATCTCCAGTTACCACCCTTGCCTGGGGACCATCTCAGAACACCGGCTGCCTGTGCCCCACAGTAACACCCCTGCGACTGTTAACAAGCAAAACCACGGTCTGGCTTCCACGACTTGACACCCAATTCTCAGGTCAAGTGTCAATGCGTATCACAGGGCACCCTCTGGCATGTGTTGTTGGAGCCCTCATTAAAAAACCTCCACAAGTCTTCAACTGTGCAATTGGAAATGTTTCCAAATCCTCTTATCCCCAACGTAGCAAATCCCATTGTTTATTAAATCTGATGTTTTGTAAATTGGATATGGCCTGGCTCATTGGGAAGGAATATCTTCCAAAACAACCCGAGAGAGTTCTTATGGAAAAAGACAAGCAAATCAGGAGAACCCCCTTCCGTGGTGAGAAGACAATTCTAGGACGAGGAGACACAACAGTACCGCGAACCAATTACGGTTCTGTCTGGGTCACGCGCTATCTGTAGCAGAAAGAGGCAAGATGGCAGATGCCCTGGGTTATTTTAATTAATTTAATCATGTGACTAATTGGTCTCTGCTGGGTTTCTGTGGTAACTGCTTCCTAAGTGCTGATGGGCAATTGTGTTAAATGTAGCTTGGAATCCGCACGTAGGGCGCAGTGCCTTTGGAGAGCTCGAGAGCAGAGCCTTGCAGCTGCGCTTGCTCGGAAGGTGCCCTGCTGGGCCTCTGATTGTCTGACTGCGGAGGGCTCCCAGCTGCAGAGTCCTCTGGAAGCCAGCACAGCCTCCCTTTTCTCAAAGCCACTGCTCACCTATCTACGTGGGCGCCAACTCACTGTGCACGTAGGAAAACGATCTGCGGTCAAAGAATACCCAGGTTCGGCAAGGGTTTGGGGATTAGAGAAAGGTATCTGTAAGGAAGGGACACTGGAATGGGGAAGAGGAGGGAGGGCAAATGAAGGCTACTCTTCTGTGAATAATATGCAGGCCCAGAAGCTATCATGTGTTATTCATAGCTGTCCAAATGATACTAATAAGCCATCCTTTTAAATGCCTTGCGGGGTTTAGCTTTTTTTTTTTCTCTCTCATTCTCTTACAATGCCATCTCCTCCTTGTCACCGAGAAGGTGCGTGGGAGAACGGGTGGGTGGATGGCCAGTTTTAGAGCACAGTCTACTTCAGACAGATGGAAGGAAAATGACTTCCAAATTTTCTCATGAAGTGGGATATGTTTGTATTTGCGCAGTGCATTCTAGCACCTGTGCAGAGAAAAAAATGTAATCACAGATTTCCCTCCGAAGGGGATTAAAAAAAAAAAGTAAAATCATTAACGGCAGCACAAAGATGCGGCTGTACTTGATCAAGCCCTTCCATCTGCGGTCCCAGGAAGACTCTCAGAACAATAGTCTCCTCCTGCCCCACCCCCGCCCTGCAGAACGGGTCAGTGCTTGGACTATTCTAGAAACTCAAGAGAAACTGCTTTCTGAGATCGTTCCTGTGTCTATTGCCATGGCGGCATGAGCGATATTTTCCCCCAGAGCAGGAGTGGGAGGCAGTAGCAGGGTGGCATTGCTTTTCCTTAACAAATGGCACAGTGACCCAAAGACGCTATTGTGTGTCCTGTGTGTTCCAGACTTCTTTTTTTTAATAGATTCTTATTTATTTATCTGACAGAGAGAGATCACAAGTAGGCAGAGAGGCAGGCAGAGAGAGAGGGGGGAAGCAGACTCCCCGCCAAGCAGAGAGCCCGATGCGGGGCTCGATCCCAGGACCCTGAGACCATGACCTGAGCCGAAGGCAGAGGCTTCAACCCACTGAGCCACCCAGGCGCCCCTGTTCCAGACTTCTGCAAAGGGGCAGCCCGAAAAGATTCCAGCCCTTCTTCCCCGCACCCCCCCCCCACACACCCACCACCCGCAGACACGAAGCAACATCTAGGTAAATTAAGCTAAATTGGCTTCATCTGAAAATTTCACATTAGCGATGAACATTAACTGGGCTGACAGTTTAAATTCCTTTAAGAGGTGGCAAGGAGTTCTGCTAAGCATTACAATGCACCTGACAGGACATCCAGGCAGCAAGCATTATTTAATCCAACAACTTGCTAAGACCGGGAGCTTCCCCACATCTGTTACGTCTCTGTAATGCAAATGGAAGAAACTGTCCATAACATCACCAGTTTTGTGACTTTAATGACATCCATTTTGAGAAGTACCTGTCTGTTCTAAGTACTGGACAAATTACTGAAAAATTGTGTCATTTGATTTTCAAGGTCTATATCCTGGAAGAGGCATCTTTTCTGGCACCGAGGCAGAACTGGCCTCTCTCCTAATACTGGAAAGTTGATTATTGCGTGCTCATTCTAAAAACCGGCCCGGGACGCCGAGCAGTACTCGTCAATCCCCTGTCTTGTATCATTCTTACGCTGACTAATGTAGAGCACAGCTCCCTCATCCCACACCTCCATTCCAGGCTGCACACGTCAGAACTCCATCCATGCCGTACGTCTGGCTTAAGGGAAGAACTCTAGTTCAGAACGGCAGCTGAGGAGCTGAGTTTTCCCACATCCAATCACTCTTAGTTAGGATTCTAAATCTGAATTCAAGAGGTCAACGAATGAATTTCAGAAAGTCCATGAACCCATGAAACAATCTGTAAAATTCTGTGTGTCCGTTTATTTCCTAGAGAAAAGGTTCACTCTGAACTTTTCTTCAGGTTATCCAAGGAGGCCATGATTCAAAGAAGAGGTTAAGAACCCCCTACCCCAGTTCCCCAGTTTTCTCTGCTGGTTTCTGTCCCACTCTCCTCCTACCCTGTCTCTAATCTAGCTTACTGAACTATTGAAATAGGAAAGCCTTAGCTATCATCTCTTTATCAGCCTACTTTAAAACAGATTCAACCATCTATCTATAGACGAACGAATAAAGGAGATATGGTATACACACACACACAATGGAATATTATTCAGCCATTTAAAAAACAAAATCTGGCCACTTGCAACAACATGGATAGAGATAGAGGGTAAAATGCTGAGTGAAATAAGTCAGAGAAAGGCAAATATCATATGATTTCACTCCTATGGAATTTTAGAAATAAAATAAACAGAAAAAAAGAGACAAACAAACAAACAAACAAAAACAGAACAAACTGGTGGTTGCCAGAGAGTAGGAGGGTGGCGGGATGGATGAAATAGGGGTAGGGGATTAAGAGTACACTTAATCATGATGAGCACCGAGTAATGTATAGAATCGTTGAGTCACTCTACTGTACACCTCAAACTAATATGACAATGGACATTAAATATTCTGAAATTAAAAATAAAATAAAAACAAGTAAATTCAACCATTCTTTCTCCTCGATAGCCAACTTGTTCCCTCAAACAAGTCCCCTGACACGGGCCAGTTCTTGTAAAAGGATAAGCCTCATGCCCTGATTTAGCAGTACAGTCCTACTGACCTACCAGACAGGGCTGGGCATCATCTCATTGACTGTGCCACAGATACCAGACCAAAAATGGCAAAGGAGTCCACATAGACTCCTAGTCCGCATAGACTATGCGCCGCCATTTAACTCCTCATCACCTTTGGCCCAAGGCTGAGAACTATAATGAAAAGCTGTATGGGAAGCTGCTTCTCCTTCTTCACTCCTCAGGCCCATCCTCTGCAGCTGCTCTCTCTTACCTAAGCTCCTTCCCCACCAAGTCACCTCTGCCTTTCCTTCATTTTCACCTGATACAAGAGCTTGACATAGCTCATTTTAAAATATGAGCATTCCCTTTTACTCTCTGATCAATAACCTCGTAGCCCCCAGTTCTCCATCAAGACAAATGCATACTTAAAAGCAAATTATAAATGGGGCAGCCATTGGCCGTTATAAGATATAAATAGGATTCCATTAACAGAGTCCGCAATTACAGTTTAGAAAAACTAACGGAAATACCTCGATTTAACTTGGTAAAATTGCACAGTCAGAATCAAGGAGAGTCCAATGGTTAAGACCTGGAAGGCCCTCCATCCTGCCATAATAATTACATTGAATACAAATCTCTCTATTCATCCAGTATGTTCAAGCTGGGTTCTCAACCCATTAATGAGTCCCAACGAACAACTTTTTAATGAAATAGAACAGAACAAAACAGAAAATACCAGAGCACAACACATAAAAAAAAAAAAATAATAAGTATTATTTCAGGAAACTTTTGGTTCAGTTGTTGTTTGTTTGTTTTTTAGAGAAAGAGAGCGAGAGTGTGAGCACCAATTGGGAGAGGGGTAGAGGAAGAGGAAGAGAAAGGGAATCTCCAGCAGACGCCCTGCTGCGTGCAGAGCCTGACGGGGGCTCGATCTCCCGACCCTGAGATCATGACCTGAGCCAAAATCAAGAGGCGGATGCTCAACCAATTGAGCCACCCAGGTACCCCGCTTTTGGTTCAGTTTTAAATGGATGTACCTTCTTTTGCATACTCTAAAGCCTAAGCATTTTTCATTTTTTTAATACTTCTGAAATCATGATGCATTTTACAACTGTTGCCATCCAAGTTGCAGTTGTGACATAACTGTGTGAAAATCTTCTGTTGACACTTCCTGGCAAAATCAAGAAAATGCCAGCACCGAAGTGATCTAGGTAAGAGGAAGTAGGGTAGGAGTGTGTGTGCACGTGTGCGTGTGTGTGCGTGTGTGGGTGTGGGTGCGTGTGTACTAAATTACAAAGCATAATGCATTTCTTACTCCAAGTTCTTAGCAAATAAAACTTTGAAAACTAGCACACCAAATCCTTTTATGAAGTATATATGCACACTTACTAAATAGTGCTATTCTAATGAAAAAGAAGAGCAGTTTCTAGCGCTCTTCAAACTACGGCCTCTTGCTGACTTCAGAGATCTCGTGCTGATCACAGCCCCGGTGGTATCCGCCCCTCGCTAGCTGTGTGGCCCCAGCAAGTCACTCCCATTCTCAAGGCCACAGTCTGCTCATCTGTAAAAGGAGAAGGTTGGGGAAACTTTCTCACATCACTTTTAACTCGAACAGTCCAAGAAGTGTACAGACATGCATTCAACCCTTCATATGTCCGTCATGAGCCCCATCTATATATTCTCAACTTCTCTGCCTCCTTTAATCTCTTGGAAACGTTTTCCTAAATACAGCCTGAAGACAAAAGGACATCCAAAATCATTTTTTTTCCTTCATGGGATATGGTTTTCAGCCTCCTTGGGATGTCTGTAATATTTTAAAATGTTAAAACGGACCCTGGCAACTACAATAAGGATTATACATGTGTTTTTTAATGTGTGACAAGTAGAACTCCCATTCCTAACTCTGATTCTTTTTTTTTTTAAAGATTTTATTTATTTGTCAGAGAGAGAGAGAGAGAGCACCAGCAGGCAGAGTGGCAGGCAGAGGCAGGGGGAGAAGCAGGCTCCCCGCTGAGCAAGGAGCCCGATGTGGGACTCGACCCCAGGATGCTGGGATCATGACCTGAGCTGAAAGCAGCTGCTTAACCAACTGAGCTACCCAGGTGTCCCCCTAACTCCGATTTTTTAAGCTGCCCTTGCCACCCTTTGCTTTTCTCCTATCTGTCCCACTTCCGGAATTTGCATTTCAGTCCGCATCCTAGCGCGTGCTCACTCATGCAGACAGCGCCTGGCCCCTGGGCTGGGGAAGTCACTCTACTGTCCCCAGTTGTCTTCATCTGCATATGTTGCAGCACGCCTCCTACCATATCATTTGTCTACTCTGTCTCCCCTATTCAACTGTGAGAGCCTTAGAGGCAGAGACCTGTCCTTTCTTCATCTTTGTATCCCCAGCCACAGAGTAAGACCCAGCATCCTGTGGGGGCTGAATAAACGCGTAAATGAATAAACGCGTGGCATGAAACCTCCGCACAAGCACAGGAAAACTCACACACTCAGGCAGACATTCCTCGGTCGGACCTGGCGGAGTTGCTGGTTCATTCACTGGGTGCGCAGGACATGGCTCTTTACCCAAATATGCATTTCTGTGCTTCTCTCCAGCCTTTCACTTCCAGAGTCCCAGCCCAAGCCAAAAGTGATGGGTGCAACGTCCCTGATCTGCCAGGCCGTAGCTCCTGAAAGGGAGCTGGGGGACGGCATCAGGACCCAAAAGCAAGATGGAAACAGTCAACTTCCTTCCCATCTCCCCTAGGAGCCAGTTTGGCATTCCAGGTTGAAGGAGGGGGGAGCAGAGGGAGTGGGCCATGGGTGCCGGGCTGCCCAGGAGTGAGTGAGGCCTAGTTCTCCACGTCTCCTCCCGGGCACAGCTGGTTTACAGCAACACAACAACAGTGATGGCTCCCTCTTGCTGGGCCCCTGTATGGCCCTGGAGAATACAGAGGACAAGGGCTAACTGTAATAACCACTTTGATATAGGTTTTATTTAATACATTATCCATGTCCCTACATACATAAGGAGAGACGAATTGAGGTCCAAATCGTCATTCCCAGTCCCTGACCAAGTGTTGAGCCAAATATCTAGGCCCCAGGGATGTCGAACATCTTGCTGAATTATATGGTCATAAAGAATTGCATTTAACTGATATTTATTAAGTGCCAAATGGTTACATCAGCAACGTAAAGGAAGTGAACGCAGGGGGATGAAGGAGAAAGGGAGTTTGCTAGTTGGGGATCCGAAGTGCTAACTTGAGCTCACCTCTTAAGTTTACTTTTGTGCACTTAATTTTCCCCTCTCATCACATTTAATAGGACACACCGTGTAAGACATCTAAGCTGTCCATCCAACTCTTCCTGAATTTCTAGTTAATTCTGGTTGTCTTGATTTCGGCTTCAATAAATACAGATAATTTCTCTGAGCTCTCTCCCTGGTATAGGGCTTGGGAGCATACATCCTCATAATTAATCCTTTGGGGTTTTCTGCTGTTAATTCAGTCTTTAAGTCAAGTTCAATGCTCTGGAATCTGGGAAGGCAACATTCATTTCTACTTATTAAGCAACTCAGGACATAGGAAAATGAAAAAGATACCCCCGGTACAGGCTTTCTCGGGTACCAACAGGCCATAAGATGGGGAATTCTTTATTTCTTTTGCAATCAGTATTGACTTGAGTATCAGGTTTGAAGTTCTATGAGGTTTACAGTCGTGGTATCTGCTGCCTTTGCATTTGATTCACAAAGTTCTCATGCCCTGATGTACCCTCCACGGTGCCACTTTAACCAGAAATAGGAAGTCGTCAAACCAAATCACAGAGCTGGGATGTGAGTCTACATTCTCTCTCTTGCCTCTCCCTGCATCGCCTCTTCCCCGGAGCATGCCTCATCGGCTGTGCGGTACACTACAGAGGGGGAAATGTTTTCCCAGCCCAGAAACTCATCAACTTGAACCCTGAAGCATGACATCTGAATTCCTTACTGCAAGAGCAGGAGCAGCTCCCAACTGCTGTATGCGATCATTAACAACCTGCTTGCATTTCCAGGCCTGCCTCTGTGGATTAATATATGCGCTGCGTACTAAACCATCTGCCATGGAGTCTGACCCGGTCTTTCTCCATGGTGGCCAACTGCAAAGGTTACCCATGAGTGTTAAGAGGCAGGGTACACTTTCGTTATATTTATCTTTACCAATTCTTTAGTTTTATTGTGGGTTCTTTGGCCCCCATCAGCATACCTTCTCAGGCTCTTGCATCCCATCTTTGTATAGCCCAGAGCCTAATGAAAATATATTTAATCCCCTATGTCAACTCTTTCAAAGTTCAGCATTAGCCTTTTTATAAAAATCAGGTTAAAGGAGGATGAACTACACATTTCCTGCGAAGGTGGGACAAAGCTTATTGTTTGACATACTTTTGTCCACTGTAAAAAACTATCTTTAAAGCAAACATCTAAACGCTTTTTTTTTTTTTTTTTTTAGACTAGGCAAGGAAGACAATAGAAGCCCATTCACGCCAAACCAAGTTCCCCTCTCTGGGGATGCCGAGAACCAGCCTGCATCAGGCAGTATGAGGACTGAAAGTTTTTGTCCTCTTGTGCTAGCTGACGGCTCAGTGAATGGAATTGCATCTGATATCAGGCTACCTCATTATATTCATATATTTGTAGAGCACGGTTTGGTGTTGTGGGAGGGGAGGAGGGGCTGGGAGGAGGTAATCCCCTGAGGTTTTTCAAATGAAAGCAACTTAGAGAAAGTAGCAAACTTCCCTTCCTCCCTGTCATCTACTTCCAAATAAGCAATCGGTATATTAAGTGACACTACTCCTAATATAAACCCCTGGGACAGTATCCTACTAATTTATGTGTACTCTGAGGAATATCATCCACTCCTTACTCAGGTTCTTAATCCAAGGTAAGGCTTTATTCCTGGCCTTCAGTTATTTATTTTCCTCAAGGGTCTCTTTGGAGGGAGTCAGCCAAACTCTAAGTGAATTATTTGGATTTTTGAAAATCCAAACAACTTACCTTACTTTTTGCAAGGCTATATTTGGTCATTTTTTTTTAAGGTTTATATCGAAATGCTAACTCAAGACACAAGTACTGTTTTGTTTTGTTTTGTTTTGTTTTCAGAGGAAGGCTCTCAAATGGTGACCCTGCACACCGCGCTGTTGCGTTATTTTTCGGAACCTGACTTCTCTCCCAGTTATGATAATGGAAGCTCACCAATCTAAAATCTGGAGACTTTCATTTAAGCGCATGTGTGTGTCCTTGCACGCGGACAGGAGCATACATGAAGGTGTGCATTGCGAGCACAGAGGGCTACCCTCAGAAGAGGCCAGAGGTCCTCCCACCACAGTGATTTCCCACTTTCAGGAATGCTTTCAATGTTTTGGCAATACCGGAAGCAGCATCATACACGACTTCCTTCACATGCTTTGGGCCTTCTGATCGAAGCCGCTTAAGGGTTTCAGATTTGCTCCAGCTCCTTTTCCTTGGAGACTCAACTCACAAATTTAAGTCGCATCCAATCCCTATAAACACTGCTGCCCCTCAAAAGACAGGACAGGGAAGCCACACCCAACCCTCCACATCTGCCATCTTTGTCTTCCAGGGCTTTCTAATCTCCTTAGAGCACAGCCCCCGATACCCAACGTACGGAAGCACGCTGTGTGTCATCGCGCTCTGGCTGCTTTCTGAGATGTCATCTGTGTGTCCTCTCCCTTCCCCACTGGTCTTTAACATGTCTTCTGAGTTGCCAGAGACAGATTTTTCACTTTTCGAAAGGATGCCTTTTTCGTACTAATAAAACTTTCATACTTGTCTGCTTAATCACGCCAGCTTTACTGTCCCCTTTTTACTTTTTTGTTTTTGGCTCAGAGGTATATGAACCATCTGTGCCTCTAAAACAGTTTGCTTAAATAGCCTCCAGGCAGATTTTATGGTTTTTAAGTTTTTTACTTTAACCTTCAGCCTGCTGTTAGCCATTTTCATCACAGTTTTAAAATCAGCCTCTTTTGGAAACGACTGTCACTAAATGTGGTTCTCAGAAGTTACTGGAACTGGAGAGGGGGCCTTGGACTCCAGCTGAATTGCATGGTGGTGCCCATCCCCGGTCACCTGAGGCAGGTGCAGGTACAGTTAGCCTCGGGAAGGGTCATCTCCTCTATGTGGCATCCTGAAGAGGGACGCAGAGACCTGTCGTTTTGAATATCTGTGTGCACACCACCCAGTTGAGACCCAGGAAAATAAAATCTGAACTGCTTACCTGCCTATTTATTCATCACCACATTTCTATAGGATTGTCACCGTGAGCCTAGGCACTAAAAGAGATACGAGGCTGAAACAAAGAATACAAAGAAAGGGAGGAGAATCCCTTCCTACCCGCCACACCATTGTGTCTGAGAATCGGCCTCTGTTATTTGCCAGCAGAAGTTTCCATTTTATCACAGTTGTCTAGTCTGGGAACCTGGGCGTCAATAAGCATTCCTTTATCCTGAGATTTATCACCCAAACTTCCTATCTACCCACGCATTAATGGAACATAGGTCTATAGTTCTCTCTACATATAATAAAACCACATCTCTTCCCATATCCAGAGGGAAGTGGGGAGTGGGCAGGATCTGCCCTTTCTCTGGCTCTTTCCATCAAAAAATGACTTACTCCATTTATTTTCAATCATCCAACCATATTTGTCAGACACTAATTATTTTCTTTTCTCAAATCAATGCATTTTCACCCAATCTTTTCTCTGCTGTTATTGCTGCTTTCCTGATACATTTGATAACAAAAACACTTAGGGTCTTAGAATTATTCTTCTTATTATTATTATTTATTTACAAAATGCTGCTATCTTCAGGAACTACAAGCTGTCAATATACACCCTGAAATAAATTAGTAATATTGCGCTAACTCCACTGTCCATGAAGCGGGGTGAAAAGTCAGAAAAGACAGAAGCCAGTAGGCAAGCAGCAAATCCCCAAGGGTTGGTAGAAATGAATGAATGAATGAATGCACGCATGAACAAAGACACAAACAAATGGATTAATGGGATTATTTTTCCAGGGAATATTTGCTTGTTTTCTTGTTTATAGGTAATGTTCCATTCTCTCCCAAAGAACTTGAAATTAGCAAAGAAGTAGCAGGACAGGACCAAGATTCTAGATCATGCTGCTATGTCCTCATCTCAATAAGCTCTTCCTTCCCCCTTTTCCCCTCCTTCACATTTCTTCATCTTTCCAATCTCAACGTAAGCCCTATTTCCTCAGGGAAGCTTCCAGGTCTCCTAACTAATCAAATCTCCCTGTTGGAGGCTCTCACAGCACGGTGCCCACACTGTCACGGCACTTGACACAGTGCCAATTTCACATCTGTGCTATTATGTAAATAAACGTCTGTCTTCCACCGGCCTCTACGCTTCATGAGGGCAGGAACCTGTTCTCCTTGTCTGCTGGAAGGCCAATGACCAGCACGATGCCCGGCACATAGTAGCTGCTCAAGAAATCTTTGTTTAATAAACAGATAAATTAATAACTTGAAAGTTGTGGCCTTCAAGGTCTCTCCTCCTTCCGCTACCGGAATTTGAAGCATTCAGCCTCAGACTAAACCACAATTTGTTTGAACACCCTCCACTCCCTTCTGTTCAGCAGGCATAGTTTTCAGCCACAGAGAAAGCATAAGTATATGGGGGGCAGGCTCACCCCTGATGAGTAACAGCAGCCCTACCCAGTCCCAGTTATCTGCCTCCCCATATCGAGTACTGTCCTTGGCCAGCGTCTCCCGGCCACTCACACTGGTGGAACTATTTATTGTGCTATCCCCCTATTCTAATTGCACCATTGTTTCTCTTCATAAATAAGCATATCTAACAGCCAACCACAATCCCTTCATCTTAGTTTTCTGCAATCACATATTCTACAGAGTCCAAAAAGAAGAGAACAAGTCAGCACTTTGGTCCTGATACTAAAGGCAACATGCTAATAATCAGGGTTTCAAATAGCTGGTCCTAGAGAGAAGTCGTTCATCTAAGTGTCCTATGATGCATGTTAACCACATTTTTATCTCTCAATCCATATTTGGATTTCAGATTCCTTCTTCCACATGACAAGAGGAGATGGGCATGCCAAATTCGTCGTTTAAAGAATTCAACCTCCTGAGATAACCTCATGAGGTCCTTTCTCCTTCTCTCTAGTGGATATTTGCCCACACCTACCATCAGCCATCCTTGTGACCCCTTCCCTCTTTTAAGAGTTTCCAAATTTTCATTCTGGTAGCTGCCCTTCCTCATGCGGCCTCCCATGAGCCTTAGAGGAAAATGAGCCTAACTCTAACATCCGAGGGAAGCCCTGACTGGTTCAAGCTAATCAGAATAGCCATTGCCCTGGTCATAGTCCCAGTTCAGGTATGCGCATGTGACCTAAGCATAGACAATAAATACGAATTTCAAGACTCTTACTTGGAATGCTAGGACACAGGCACTCTGTCTTTTATTGGATATGAACAAGGAAGCATATAGGCCTGATTACTGCTAGCGGCCTTCCCATGACCTCTGGGGAGCTTGCCTTGGAAAACAGCCAATAATCTATATACAAAAGCACAAAGATGGGAAGAAATGAAACCACTACACTACAGGATCAACCTGTCTGTAGCATATCCTACCTTAGGACTTGAATTCCACTGCATGAAAGATGTCCTTTATCGTCTACACCAGTTTGAGTTGGGTCTTCTGTTACTTGCATTAAAAATCCCGATACTCCACCCCTCTGTCCCCTGCCAAAACAAATCCTGATACATCCTCTAACTATCACCAAATTAAGTCTACCCTTAGAATAAAATAAACTTCAAAACACTTCCTTTACCCAAAGATCTTCCCTTTAAAGTTACTATCTCCTTTCCCTCACACTACTTCTAGGGGACGTGTGGATGCCTCTGGATACCATAGGTCTGTCTCCCAGGTCAAGGTTTGGTTTCTGTGTTGAGCTTACCTTCTGAAGTCTTAACCTCCACACTAGACTGGGGGCAAGCCCCACCTGCCATATAGAAAGAAAAATCGCTGTGTCAGAACATTTAACCAACAATATCCATCCTTGGTTCATTTCTCCCCACACTTAAAAAAGAAAAGAAGAAGGAAAAAAAAAAAAAAAAACCCTAAACTAGTTCAACATACTTTTGCTACTGGGAAATGTTTCATAACCACTAGTGAATAATTCAGTGAATATGGCACTTTTCATTTTCTATTGCCAGACACACCCAACTTGATGGGAATGCTATTGCCTTTCCTACTCCCTAAATCCTCCTTGCATCCAGGATCTTAAATGTATTACTTCCTTAACAGAGATCCAATCAACAGGGGAGATTAGATCATGTCACACATCTTGCTCAACGCCTTGCAGAAGTTGCCACCAAAGTTAGAAGAAAATCCAAACTAGTAGCTCTGTGCCCTACGTGATCTGGTCCCAACCGCCCTTATCATTCCACTCAAGACAGAACGGCCTTCATGCTGCCGTTCAAAAATGCCAAGGCTGTTCGTCTTTCACTTGCTCCCCTCCTTTTGTAAATTCTCTGCTCCAAGCTCTTCTCATGACAGCCCCATCATCCATTCTTGTCCCTCCCCACACATCACCTCCTCAAGGATGACTTCTGTGACCACCAGACATAAAACAGTACCCCATGGCTCTCCATCCCCTCACCCTGCTTTTTCTTCATAGCACTTGTGACTCCCTGAAATTTTGTTACCTATATACATATTTTTAACTTGTATATTATCGATCTCCCTTAGAGAAAGAATATAAGATCCTGTAAGGCAGGGACTTTTCTCTTGTTTATTAATGTATCCACCCAGCCCAAAACAGGGCGTAGCATATTAGAGAGATGCAGTATATCTTTTATTTTATTTGTTTAAATAAATGAATGAATAAATAACAATTTATTTAATCTTGGCTAAAAACAAACAAAAAAGCAGCACAGAGACTTGTCTCCTACTAGGCAAATCCCTCTTGTCTTTAAGTATTTGCCCTGTTTTTTTCCCCCTTTTTGCTTTTTTCAATTGAAGTAGAGTTGACACAATATTATATTTCAGGTGTCCAACAGGGTGATTCAACATTTATATACGTTATGAAATGATCACCAAGATAAATCTTCTTGCCATCTGTCACCATACAAAATTATTATAATATTATTGATATAGTCTCTATGCTGTAATTTATATCCCTGTGACTTGTTCATAACTGGAAGTTTGTACTTCTTAATCCTCTTCACCTATTTTGCCCATCCCCCCATCCTTCTCCCCTCTGGCAACCACCAGTTTGTTCTCTGTATTTATGGGTCTATTTCTGCTTTTTGTTTGTGTGTTTGTTTATTCATTCATTTTTTAGATTCCACAGATAAGTGAAATCATATGGTATTTGTCTTTCTCTCTCTAACTTTCGCTCACCATAATACCCTCTTGGGTCCATCCATGTTGTCACAAATGTCTATCTGCCCAGCTTTATCTCACCTACCCCTGGGTCTCTGTATCCCTAAATCCTTTGACACCAACAATTAAAGTTTTCCAACTTATAAGACATTTAATCCTACATGTGATCACAGAAAGTATAAGGGCCTACAAAGACTGATTTTATAACAGAGTTGGATGTGCAGTCTTAGAACTGCTTACCCTATTTAAGACAATATGAATTTATTCTCTCAAAACAGAACACAAGATAATATATCATTTATTTGGATCCATATAGAAATCACACCTTATCCTAGAATGTCTGGCAATCAGCCTGTGAGGCAGACTAACAATTGTCATACCTCAAAATTTCTATTACCCACTGAGTCCCCAAAATACACTTATTGGGGTCAGACCCAGCTCTCATAATGCTAATTAGCTAATCAAGAAAGTGAAACACTAGGACAGTTCACGTTTGTGTGACAAAAATCCAATGTAAAATCTTTGACTTATAAATTCTACTATCTCGGTGGGAAAAAAAGAATCATTTCAAAGTCAAAGCAGTTGTTTTTCTACAATCAAAAGTAGTTAAATACTTTTAAATTCATTTGAACATATTTATGAAAGATTTCTCCTATATGCCTCCAAAGCTCTCTTATAAATCAGTATAATGTTTCCAAGGCACATTTAGAGGTAAAAAAATTCCTATCTACTAACCATATTTTCTTCTATTAGAAGATGAATTAAGCAGAAAATACATTAATGTCTGAATTTATAATAGAAGCGGTTAACCCTAAGCCATAGCAAACTAATGAGGAATACTTTACCATGCAAGGATTAATCAGGGCTCTCCAACACTATGTAATTTGACATTCAGAGGACTTAATCATGAATGGATTTTATTCCTCTATTTACTTTTCATCATGGGGATGCCTTACAAAGACACTACATGTTAGAATAATATAATTCTGGAGCTTAATCTTATTACTTTAAAGAAATGTCATTTAAATAATATTCCATAGCTTTTAAAAAGAGTCCTTACAGAGGCAGCACTCGCTGATTATGTCGTCTTTAGGTTAAATGCAGCTTAAACATTGAGGAAAATATTAATATGGAAGTAGTGAGCCTCAGAGCCTGGGTCTGGCTAACACCCTGTCAGCAATGAGACAGCAACGCAAATTCTAGAATGTTGTGGTTACCAGACTTTGGCTTCCACCCACGGCCATTGATTATCTCTTTCTTTGTTAAAGACTACAGGAGTGTCATTTAACTAGAGTGCTCAGTACCTTGCAGCCGAGTTCAAGGATCTTTTATGGATTCATTAAACCATTGATCTGCCTTCCTGTGCTTGTAGTCGTGCCCAGCTCTGGCCCACAGCCTGTGTTTACAGAGAGTGCAACAGATTGACGTTTGTAACCTCCAAAAGCAATGTCAGAAGGCATTAGATTCCCTGTGCACACGGCCGCTCTAAGAGTGGATTGTAACGTTAAGGAATTTCCCATTCTCCAGCTCAACTGCTGGGGCAGGAATTCTGCGGCCATCTACAACAAGCTCCTTTTTATTCCATCCTAATCTATGATAATAGGAACAAAGAGCCAAGAGCCCAAGGAACAAATAAATCCACGTGGCTCACCTCTGTGTGCAGCCGGCGGTACTGAGATGGGAGGGAAGTAAAGACCGCAGGTGTGCCTAGAGCTTGCCTCTCCCACGTATGGCCCTCTTGAGTGTACTAACTTTTGTGACCACACATTACAAAAGTGTATGAGAAAAATTCTGGATTCAAACTACTACCTTAAAATATCTCAAGGCAAGCCACCTGGTCTGTCTTGGATACTTCACATTTTTAACAAGGCATTTGAGTTAACAGCCTAACTACAATCCTAGGAAAATGCACAATCCTCCTCTCTTGGTTTCTCTGGACAGGGCACTAAGTACTCTTAGAAACTTCTCCTTCCTGTGGTCCTTATAAACAAGGTCTCGTGACACCGTCCTTTTAAAGTCTGGCACAAGGAGGGGTGGATGTAGCTCACGATGGGAGAGGCACATCAGAACCACCCATTAGATAATTCTTTAAATGCCTGCTCTTCCGATAAACCGAGAACACGGCCAGCAGGAAGGTGAGAAAGTTGGCAATGCAAGTGACTGGATCGATAAGGAGAAAGCATGTCCCAAATAACTAGAACCCTTCCCGATCATTTGTTTCCTGAGCTGCCCGCTGCCCCCAACCAGACAGCCGGACTATGAACTTGAGGCACGCCCATTTATCACTTGGCAGCCGCACTCACCAGAACACAATGTAGCTGATGCAATCTGACACTGTGGTTAATGCTAAAAGAGAGTGTGCCTTCGAGATGGATTGCATAATTACCGGCAGTTCAAATGAGAGAAACTTGATTTAAGTGTATAGCCATTAGCTACCACGAGAAGGATGGCCAGGCACTCACTGTGCCTAAAAATCAACATTCAAGAATATGTCAATAGCCTTGCACATTAACCCCCAGGTGATCAGATTCAGATCCATGAAAAATCCCCCCCTCTTCCTACTGTGTACTGAAAATAAATGTTGAACAAACCCTGAGGCTTGAAGTTATTTGGAGTTTTAATCATCTCTTCATATTTAGTCTAATATTATGCAGAAGTTGACATCCATTCTGGATAACAGATCAGAATTATTTCTCTGTTTTCCCTACAACATCCAAAATGTAGCCCACTAGAAACCAGATGGGGGTGGGGTGCCTGGGTGACTCCGTTGGTTAAGCAACTGCCTTTGGATCACGTCATGATCCTGGAGTCCTGGGATAGAGTCCCGCATAGGGCTCCTTGCTCAGCGGGGAGTCTGCTTCTCCCTCTGACCCTCCCCTCTCTCATGCTCTCTCTCTCTCTCTCAAATATATAAAATCTTAAAAAAAAAAAAGAAAGAAAGAAAGGGGGTGCCTGGGTGGCTGAGTGGGTTAAAGCCTCTACCTTCGGCTCAGGTCATGATCTCGGAGTCCTGGGATCAAGCCCCACATCCAGCTCTCTGCTCAGCAGGGATCCTGCTTCCCCCTCTCTCTCTTCCTGCCTCTCTGCCTACTTGTGATCTCTTTCTCTATGTCAAATAAATAATTAAATCTTTAAAAGAAAAAAAAAAAAAGAAAGAAAAAGAAAGAAAGAAACTAGATGGGAGTGCTATTCCTTTTCTTGCAGTAGAACCTCACCTGTCCCTTCTGTTTGTGCTCCCGGTATCCCTTAAACCAGCCTTTCTCAGTGGTGCTCAAGTGTTCTGATAAACATGGTCATATGCCTCTCCCCCAAGTTTCAGATGGCTTCCAGGGGGCACTGAGTGCCCCCCAGCCTACAGAAGCTCTGTCTTGGAACCCTTTCTGGCTTTCTTCAAGAGCCCAGGCATCACTTTAACCTGACCTACATATTACTTAGCTGCCCCGAACTTTCCTGCTGGAACCCTACCCCAAATGCCTTTCAAAGGGCTAACACCTTCCCCCTCTTCTGCTATTGCTTTTCTCAGAGGTTCTCATTTGCAACCACTCGTCAATATTCCATTCCATATTTCAAAATACCACAGAACGAGAAAACAGTTGGGTTTGTTGTTCTTTCCCTGGAGCTTTCTGAGGACGCCCCTGTTTGCTGTGACCAAGAGGGAACTCGGCCACTGGCCTACAGACTGAAGCCCTGGAGGGGGCAGAGGGGGCCACTGTCCATGCAGCCAGTGGACAGGCCTGTGGCACAGATCCAAAAGACGCTACACAACCAGAGCAATCTCGCTCCAGACCAGGGGAGGTAGACAGACCCAGAAGGCTCACTGATGCCCCACAGAAACCAGGTGAACCTGCAGGAAGAACTCCAGGGCTTCCCTGGCCTGTTTACTGGTTGATTGAGAATATTTGCAAGCAACTGGCAAAAGCAAGTCTCTCGCCTGAGATTCGGGCAGTCAGAGAACATTAATTACAAATAATTTCTTAATGTCCTTTCCCAAAATTTCAGGAATGATAACCATGTTGCAAATTAAATCTTGCAGGTATTTCAAAGGAACAAAGTAGACAGGTTAATCACTAGATTTTGCAGGGTGACTGTTAGACATTTCTTCTGCGCTACTAGGTTCGATAATTAAGTCTGAAACTGAGAATCTTTTCCAAGATATCTTCAAGTTTGATAAAAAGAACAATGGAGTAGGGCCCCTTATCCATGGTTCACTTTCCATGGCTTCAGTTATTTGTGGTACACTGTGAGCTAGAAGCAGATGATCTTCCTGATTTATCATCACAAGGTCAAGAGTAGTCTAACACTACATCACAATGCCTACATCTCACAGCATCACAAGAAGAAGGGTCATTAAAGATATTTTGAGAAAGAATCCACATTTACATAAGTTTTATGACAGTATGTTGTTATAACTATCCTATTTTATCATTAGTTCTTATTGTTAATCTCCATATTGCATCTAATTTATACATTAAACTTTATCATAGGTGTGTATGTATAGGTAAAAATATGGTATTAGTAGGGTTCGGTACTATCCGTGATTTCAAGCATGCATTGGGCATCTTGGAAGGTATCCCCCAGGGATAAGGGAGGACTACTGTAGTCTAAATAAAATGTGTCTTCAAATAATATGATACATGCTAATTAGTGATGGGTCTTCCAAAAGAGATCTCTTCAAAGAAGAAATCACTTTGAATGTAGGAAATTATTTGAAAGTGAAATAAGTGCTTCATTATACAATATTCCCTTCTTTAAATATTTGTTATTATTATCATGATAGCAATTTAATGATATGATTTGTAAATGTTGTTTCTGTCTATACCCTTTTAATCTTTAATTCATCCTTATTGTTATCTCTTATCTACACAACTTACTTCCCACTATGGTCTGGTGGTGAACAGCAACATTATGATATTGAAGAAGTATTTCTACTGATTCTTGTTTCACATTACAGAAAAATTAGAACGGAATTAGAATGGAAGCAAAACTTTGGTGTTTTTAGGAAATCGCGTCTGCTACTGAAAGTATCAATGCCACGAACCCATAAAGAACACTAAAATTTAAGGTCTTAACAAAGAAAAAAAAAACAATCATTTGCATTGCCGGCATTGGCCATTTGTCTTGAGTTTTTATTTCCTCCTTCATTTATGGACATTAGTTTAGATAATAAGATATTTTCCCAAGTAGAAGGAAAAAGACCAAACACGGGATATTTGGAAATGACTACTACTTGTGGTCTTGTTTGTTACTCTTGTCTTTAAAGGGATAATGGTTACAAGGCATTCTCCCTTAGGAAAGAATATTTTTAAGTGTTCTTGTGCAAAGTAAAACTGGTATTCGTGACACAAAACACTGGAGCATCTCTTGCAAAACCACTAAGACACCTCTGCAACTTTTCAGCTCCTAGGCAAATCTCTCGGCTAGAAATGTTCCCGAGTCCTTCTCTACTTGTGGCCTCAAAAAGGGGCTGGGAAAAGAGCAAGCTCTTAGTTCCCTGAAAAGTCTCTAGCGCATCAAGTAATGAGACTGACATACTATTGTTCTGCCAATGCCCATAGACTACAAAAGTATTTTTCTTCCCCACTGTTTCAAAAACTTTGGAGCCAGCAATTGAGCCTGTTGGGGATAAGGAGTCTATGAAATATAGTTATGAATTAACACTATCGCTTCTTAGAGCCGACATCCTGAAATGTATGAGCTAGTAGTTTAAGTGAATACAGCTGTGACTCACAGTCCTCTCTTAACAGAAACATCTTGAAGAAACATCTTGAAGAAAGCCTATGTCCGTGTCGTGATCCAAACAACACTTCAAATAAAATTTTAAATTCGGTTTAAAAATATGAACTACATGCCCGAAAGCGTTAACGTGGCTTCAGTCTACCCCACCTTACTTTATAGGGCCAGGGTTTGTGAGGGACGGATATGACATTCTTAACCTACTCCATCAAACAGACACAGAGACTCAGAGAAAGGAAGGACGGAGAAGCAAATGGAATTTAAAGAGCCAATTTTCAGGGGGGCCTTCATTTTGAGAGTTGGGCTATTTTTGTCCTTGTTTTTAGCAGCAAATCAATCCCTGCCTCCAAACCCGAGCATTTGTGAAGAGGATAGCAGGGGAACCGCAGGCACAGCTGTCCAATTTACATTCACGAATGCAGGTGTTGCTCAGAAACAAAACAGAGGTCAGCTGAATGCAGCTCCTAATTAGCTACCTTTTCTACTAGGATTTTTCTTTGTAAAGTTATGCATGCAATTTGGGTTCAACTTAGAGACCATTTTTAGATCCCAGCATGCTATCCACCAAGAAGCGGGCTGTCATTATAAAGCATAATTTACAGCATAGTTAACTTTACATGTATTTTAAAATCTACATTACACCTAAGGCAAATTTCTCTTCTACACACATTATTCACTCTGTTTTCCGTCCCCTTCTGCATATCTAAAATTTAGTGCAGAACGTAGCCAGAAAATCTTTTATGACAGAACGGGAAGAATTTTGCCCTTTTTCTAAGATTAAGGAAGTCCACAATTTTAACAATGAGGACTAAAGACTTGGTTAAATGACACAAGAAAAGTAGCTATTTGCTATTGTCTTCAGTGGGGAACACCCTGGGGCTTATTACAGCAATTCTTAGAAATGGCAGGATGGAGACTGGTATCGAATACAAGCCATTAGGAAACCCAAGCCCTAAATGAAATGACCACAAAATCCTATCAGTTAACAGAAATGCAGCAGCTGTACATGTTTATTGTAATACAATAGGATATTGTTGCAGAGATAACACTCTTAAAATTAAAAAAAAAAAAAAAAAAAGCATCCAGCAAGCGATGTGACCAGTTTTTCCCCCTATTTGAAAAATGAGAAGGTACAGTGTGGCAGAGCTTTGGAATACATAAATAAGCATGAAGATCGCAGAGAAGACAGGTATTGTATGTATACTAATGGGCTGCTGGGATCAGCTGTCAAAGTCACTGGCTAAACTTGAAGCCACCGTGACTCCCAGCTTTTGCAGGATGTTCAAAGACCTACCCCAGTCACTCCCTGCAGGAAGCAAAAGGTAATGGTCCTCCTCTGCCTGCTGATTTTACCTGCCGTACATATTCCAGATACTAATTCTTATCTTGGGCTCCCAGTTTGCTATCTTTTAAAACTGCGTGCTATGGAAGTTTAAATTCAGTTCAACCTTAAACTTTATCATGATGTAATAATATTCCATGTTATTCATAACAATATAAATTTTTATATATGGTACTATATGTATATAAATAGGGTATTCTGGGCTATTTCAGAGGCTTACTAAAGTCAAGCAGTTCTGCAAAAGATGACATGTATGACGGGGATTGTGACAAATTCATCTCACTTGATTGTGCACACTATAGGCCGTCCATCAAGAGCCAGACCCATAATCCTTCAGAACCAGAGAAAGACAAAAACGCCTGTTCTCTAGCCATCTTCTGGGTTGGAATGCAAAGTATTTTGTTGTGGTAAGTAGGGCTTTGAAGATGAAAGCGCTGGGTCCACTCCTGTGATTGTTACCCCAGTGCTCAGCGTTCAGAACAGGAGCCCCGAGGTCTCAGAGATCATTTTAATCCTCCTATATTAAAACAAAACGTGTCTCCCATGCGTTGCTCTAACTGCCCTCCTCTGGAGGCTCACCGGGCCCTCCCAAGAGAAAAGGAACTCAACTGTTGACTGTCCCAAAAGAATTCCAAACAATTTTCTTACTTGCCTCCCTGTTCCAGTGAAGATTATGAGCCTAATTCTTAGAGACGGCTACTAAAATTCCACCCCGCTGAATCCTGCAGCCTGATTCTTTCAGCATTATGTTTTTTGGCAGAAGGATGTGACCCAAATTTGCAGGAGACGATTTGCTGCTGCAGTGCTTCTTGCAATGCAGTGAACCCGGGATTAGCATTTCAGGATTACACATATCAGACTTAAAAAAAAATAATAATAATAATTGTTTGCTTCAAGGAAAGACAGATTTCGAGCTCGTATTATGGAAATGGAAATGCTTAACAAAATGTGGACAATTTTATGAATTAAGGAAGCTTTCCAGATCAATGGAAAATAATCAAGAAGTAGCCATTGACTTCAGTTAAGTGGTGGCAAAATGCTACAGCGGTTCTTTAAAGATTATGGGAGTAGCTGTGTGTGTCTGTGTGTGACTGTAAAAACATCGTGCATTCCATTTCTCACCAGTGGTGGCTGATACTATTCTAAAAGGACATTTTCGGAGCTGAGGTGTCTTAAAACAAAATGAAAACTGATTAACTAAGGCTGTCCCTGTGTTCACCCGCCATGCTGCTCCCCAAGGCTTGGCCTTGTGAGCAAAGGTTGGTTCAGGTAGTCCTTAGTTCACCTTTTCCCAGTATCCATCAACTTGTACATAAGGCGTCAAGAGAGACTTGACGTTCCTCTTGATTCGAATTTTGCAGATCAGGTTTTCTAAGGAGGCAGAGCAATATCCCCACTGGGCACAAATATGAAACTGTGCGGACTAAAGCTTTCTGGCCACCCTTCCGTGGCTCGCTCCTCGGCCTGTGTAAGCCACCTCTACCGCTTCTCTCTCGTGGCCTCTAGTCGGTATACCCGCTCTACTCCTGGAGAGACGCGGGCACTTCCGACGTCCCTCGGCTGCGACCACCGCGTCCCTCCTCATCCGATTCTCATTCACCCTCTCAGAATTCCAACATCGAGACAGAGAAAAGGAAGACCAGGGTACACTTAGAAGGGGAGTCCTCATTCCGAAAGGTTAAGTATGACAGAGAAGAACAGACACAACAGAAAAAAAAAAAAAAATCAAAGGCAAAGGTGCACAGTGTTTTCAGCTAGAAGCTAGAGGCGCATGCGCATGTGGTCTGGGGAGGCCTGCATGGCCGCCTCTCTCTAGTGCTCTTACCTTATTTCTCTTGAAGTAGGCTCGTCGGCAGGCCGCAAAGCACTTCTCGCTGCAGAAGCTTTTCACCTCACTTCCCATACTCAGGGAATAGCGCTTGATTCCCACTTTCTGGCACCAGGCACACATTATTTGTACATTTGACACATCATCTTCTATAATAAAAGTATAAGAAAAATGTTCATATCAGAAGCAAACATCCCTTCAAACTTAGACACACCCTGAGCCTGACAGAGCTACCTGAGGTCTAATTTTAATTTCTGCACCTCACCGCTTTCTGACCTCCGTAGGATAGCCAGCTCCTGATGGGAAGACTCAGTGCTTGCTTTCACTCTCTTTCTCTCTTTTTTTTTTTTTTTGGTTGGTTGGCTCTTAAGTCTCCAAAAACACATCATTTACTTAAAATCCAGAGCATGAATGCACACCCAGGAGGGCTCCCGGGGCTTCTTAGCCTGGTAAAAATGCATATTCTACCTGGTTAAACCAGGCTCAGGAGTCACGAAGCTGGTAAAATGACCCATTTCTTCAAAGGCACTGCTGAAAGCCTGTGAGGTCCACACGAGGTGGGACACCCAAGTGCTAATCCACAAATGTGATGCCCTCATGTGCACCCTGAGGGCCAGGAACCAGGCCTGGTGCTTATGACTGTTACAGGACACGGGGTGTTATTTACCCTTGCGATGTAATGCTTCCCAAGTGGTATGGCTAAGTCCACAAAGGAAGGACGTGAGTGGCCAGATGCCACCGATGGAAAGGCCCTAGCCTGGCTCACTCAGCAGTCTCCTATGACAAAACCTTCCTGCATGGGTGTCCTCAGGGAGGCACAGGCCTGATTTAAATTCTCTCCATGTGATGTAGCTCGTGTCCCGAAATGGAGGGATGGTAATGGAGGTGTCAGCCATGAGACCCGAGGTCACACAGCAGTAAAGATCATTCTCGGCTAGGCTGGTCGTCCTAGCAGCTCCTGCAGGACCTGCAGCCCAGGTCACGGAGATGCACAGAATGATGTTAAGTGGTATGCAAAATTTTTCAATAATTAAAATCCTGCATTTCTTTTCCTTTGCAAGAGAAGAAAACAAATTTAACTGGCGAAACAAGCCCATGATATCACTCATATTACTGCTCAAAGCAAAGAATGGCTTTTAAAGTGTGTCAGTTAATGAAATATGTTGAGTAAATCATAATGCAGGTGATAAGAAGTTATGACAAAAATGTGACAGTGATAGTCAAATGACTGAAATCTAGGAAATACTGGCCTATTTAGGGGTGGGAGCAATAAAAGGAGACTTTAGGTAGAAGTCTACAAAATAGGTTCTTGCTGCCTCCTAGGGACTGTTGCCATATCTCGAGTCTTCTGGTCCTCCCAATTGACAATGTGTGTACCTATGACTGATCGCCACTATCAGCCACATTTCTTCTTCCTTTATGGATTTTTTTTTTTAACTCTCCCAGACTCATGCTCCAGACATGAATGGTAATCACAAAATCCCCAGTAAGCTCCGGTATAGTGTTGTCTGATTTCTGAATAAAATCCCCCAAAGACTAATTGCTAAGCAAGGTCTGGTCCATGAGTTGTTGACATATTCATGGTTCATAGAGTCTGTCATGCAATCATTCCATTTCCAGGGAAAAGATTTGGTTTGAGGCAGTGCGGTCATCAGCCTGCAAAATTAGAAGCAAACTAATTTGTAGTGCAGTGATATGGCTCTTTTTCCCCTGAGTATCATCCCTCAGAACTATGTGCAGCATTTTATTTACCTTAATGGAATAAATATTGTCATTTTAACGACCACTTTCTTTTCACAAATTACATAATGTGATCTATTGTTAATTACCAGGTGAGACAGTGTAAAAACCGACCTTTGATATTAATCAAATGTTTTTGATAACGTAACTTTCTTTAAATGGAGTCATAATATGAATTCACATGTCATACAATTACTGCATTTTATAATTTGTTCTAGTCAAAGAAAGCTTTGTTTCTATTTTATATGGTTCCTAATATGCCATCTAGACATTTTACATGAAATGTCTATAGACGTGAAATGTTATAGACATGAAAACTGAACAAAACTCTACAAGTTACCTCAGAGAATGAAGGAGGTTTTTTTTAAAAATTAGATTAGAAATAGTATATTTTAAAAATAACCATCTGTCATTCCTAAACTAATTTGAACTACAAGTTTCTATTCTTCCCAATTGATTAGCTGCTTTAAAATCATAAAGTCCTAAAAAAAGAAGATGATACAGCAGAAGTCTCCCAAATGATCCGCTGGCAATATGTTTGATTCTGGTGAAATCTGTAAGGAAAAGAAATTTTTATGGGGGAAATTATTTGGCCTCCAAGGTTCAAAAAGGAAACCCCGTTTCCCAAGGAGCTGCTTTAGAACAACCATTAGGTTGTTCCCTCCCTTCAACTGTCTTGTTTGAGGAACAAAACCTAAAATTTTTCCTCCTAGATCTTTAATTGATATAAACAAGATAAAATAAAATAATCCACCATAATGGACTAAAATTGAGATGGAAAAGGGGAGAGAACAAAGCGCTCATGAGGCAGGCACACGGCTGCCAGGAGGGAAGGAGGCTGGGGAGAGGGCAGCTCGCCGTCTCCGCCATCACCACCAGCCAGTGTAGCCAGTCAGTTTTTCAAGAGGAGGCAAGGATACTCTCTTACAATAGACCTAACAGAGAAACAAAAAATAATTTTAAGGGAGATTGTTTTTATAAATCAATTGTACTGTAAAGTAACAATATGAGAAGATGAGACAAAAGAAATTGTACACTTTTGTTTTGTATGTGGCATTTGGAAAACTCTTAGAATGGTGGTTAGCATCTGTCTTGTTAAATAATTCAGTATTCCCATCCGTTTCTCGTAAAATTCTGTTTCATCAAGGCAAACACTCGGGAAAAATTCCATCGGATTTCTCCTATTCTGTCATCAAACTCTTACTAATAGCTAGTGCTCCAAAGATGAGAAAACATTTTCAAATATCTCAGGTACTCTAGTCTTATAAAAGTCATTTTTATTCACATTATACTTAAGAAAGTAAGAACTATAATTATCTAAGTTAATTTTCCAGCTAAAACATAGCTCAAAATTCTGGCCCTAGAGATGAGATGGTGTCCCATCTTAAATGTGTATAACCATACCCCTAGCAAAGTGAGCTTTTCTTAAGTGCTTAAAACCAAAGGGAGAGGTTCATTTCAACAACCACATTTTTTAAAATCTGAAACCCAGTAATTATGTGCATGCTTTACATTGCCAAATAGAAGGCCCCAGCATTTTAGCTTTTCTAACTTAATCTGCTGTAATATATATATATTACATACATTATATATTTATTATATATTAATACATTATATATTTAATATATATATTAAAAATATTTTTTCGAACTAAGAAGAACCTGATTTCCTATCTTATATTTAGACTAAAGACTGTGCCATTAGAGACTTGAGATTACCCCAAAGAAGACTGGCATAACAGATTTTTCCTTACAGCCATTAACCTGTGTATTTTTCATAATGAACAATGCAACAACAAATGCAAAATATTTACAGCATTAAGTCACATTCCCAAGGCGAATAGTTTGTATAACATGATACAATTTTCATATGATAATATCATATAAATATGCATCAGTCAAAATATGCATGTTTCTATTAATCATGAAAAGTTTGTACCTCCTCTTTAGGATTTAATTAAGCAAAATGTTTAGGGCATTTTCTTTACAATCTAATGTTCAAAGAACTCTAGAACATTATTCCATTTTCTATCCCAGAAGGAGAAGTTCAGATTAATTACTCTGAGATGAAATAAAAATTGTATTTATTTATCATCATGCAGAGAAGTATGAGATCAGGCATTTCTGGAATGCCTTGCTGAAGTTGTTTGAGAAACTGCCTTATCTGGTGACTTTCAAAAAACAAGGATGGCCATTGGTCGGTGGCATTATAGGGGCACTTGAGTTGACTATGAACATGCATACTAGCTTACCTGACCAGAGCACAAAGAAAATCAGGAGGGTCTTAATGGACCCCAAGGGATTAAACTGTAGATTTACCACCCCTTTGTAACTTTCATGGGAGTCCAAGACTGAGGACAATATCTGAAAGTATTTGCTGGTGATGTTTCTCTCCTCCAACAGTTCCTGGAATGCACACATCCAGATAATCATTTCAAGGTTTGAATTATATTTGAGACAAGTTGCAAGGCAGTCTGAAGTGACTCCTGGGTGTTCTCCACACCATGAAAGGAAAGTACAGCACGAGTAGTGTTTTATCACTCTATTTGTCAGAGTAGCTATATTTAAGGACACAGATAAAGACATGGCCTGGAAGGCAGGCAAGAAACTAGGGTTAAAGTTTGCTTTCTTTGCAGCCCTTCTTGGAATAATTCAACTCCAAAAATGTTGAAGCAATCCAGTTCAAAAGCCTCTACAGAGTCCTACAGAAGCTTACGTACACTTCTTTGGGTTCTAGAAGTGAACATACAAGGAGACCCAGAGAAAATCTGGAACACTGAGCCAAAAGGAAAATAACCACAGCTAGCCATTATTCAGTATTTCATGGTGGCAGGCGCAGTGCAAAGTTCTTTAAATCCATCATTTCATCTTAATCACAACCACTGCCCCCCAGGCAAATACTAACTGATCCCCACTGTATCGATGGGTAAAGTGAGGTGTAGAAGGTTAGCAATTTACTCCAATCACAGAGCCAGAGCCAGTACACACCACAGCCCAGACTCCAGAGTCCAAGCTTTTGACTACCACATCTTAGAGACCAGGGCCTTTCCAAAAGCAGGAGATTACATGCCATCCACACGGACGTCCCTCTCCAAAAAGGACTAAAAGCTGTCACAAGATTCTGCTATTTACACAGCACCCTGCTCCATGACACGCTAATAGACAAAGAAAATGAAATCAAAAAGGTCAAAATGTCTTTGAGGAGACTGCTGAAGTGTCATTCAATCAATATTTGTTGATCAATTTTCCAAAAAAGTTAACGGCTCACAATGCAAGCCTTTATTTCTTTATGACTGTGAAACTGGGATTTGCTGCATTCTGTCTGAACCTTCACCAGCAAGAGCCACTTAAACATTAAACAAGGAGCCAGAGCCAATAATACCTGGATCTCAGGAAGCAGTCATTTCACCCACAGGCAAGCAATACTCTTCCCAGTTTTCTCTTTAGTCAGGAGGGGGATCACAGCAAGACCTGGATAAGATTGATTTTCCATGTGGGTGAAGCAGGGAACCACTTACGTCTGTAATTCCAAAGATGCTACTAAGAATATCCTAGCTTCAAAAATTACGCCACAGCTCGTCACTAACATTAAATTCCACCATTAGAGAGTAATTTATTTTGCCATATATTTTTATATCCCGTTAAAACACAAATTCCCTAAAAGCAGTAAAATTCAGTACATAGTTGCCAGTTATGACTTATGCTTTAAAATCAGTGGTTCTTTCTGAAGAACAAGTTTTCACAGAGAATGGGGAAAAGGGCTGAGGACAAGGTTCCAATGAGAAAGGTGGAGGGCAGAAATGGGAGAGGTTATGATACAAGATGCCTCTGGTCACTCACTGCTTTGCTCAAGTCTAGCCCTGGGCACACAGGTAGAGCAAGCCGAGGGCAGCCAAGCAAAGAGGAAAAAATACTGTCTGAGCACACAGTAGCAACTCTATCTTCAGAGTGCCTTTTAGATGCGAACACAAAATAGTAGAAGTTGAAGGAGGTGGGAGGAATAGCACATAGCCAGGGACCTCTGGAAAAGGAAAGCCACAGGCAGATCCACTTATCACCATCTCAAAGGGGTGACTGACTTTCTTTCTTTCTTTCTTTCTTATTTTATTTATTTATTTGTTTATTTATTTATTTATTTATTTATTTGTTTGTTTGTTTATTTATTTATTTATTTATTTTTAGTGAATCCATAACAGATACATGCTGTTTGCAAACCTCAGTCACTATTATTCAAAAGACAATATGGTGGAGTGCCGGAAACAGAGAAAGAGGACATTGGTGAGAGTACTAATACCGCGCCTTCCAGTTGTATGTCACTCTGGTTGAGTGACACACACTCAAGGGACAGTAACGCCCACCCTAACTGTAGGGTGAAACTGAGGATGAAATGATACAGAAGCAGCCACATCCTACACGTAAATGAGCCTGCCTTAGGATTACCGGCAACTAGAGCCACAAGAAAAGGGAGGGGTCAGCTGTGTGCACTCTGGAGAGGCCCGGATGACCAGGCTCTGGTTTCCTCAATCACATTCCCGCCTGCGCCCTCCCCCCCCCCCCCATGGATGACATCTGCAGTACCAGTATCTTTGACTACAAAGAGCAACCTGGTTAATTGGTTAAATTTCACTAACTCAGACTATTTAAGAGTAAAGCCATTACATTTAATAAAAGCTTCACTTACAGTTATTCTTTTTAAAAATTACTTAACTTGAATTAATAGTTGACAAGGTGTTGCCAAATATATCACTGTACTGCCAGATGTTCTGTAATTAATAGATGGGAATTCTTGGTAATTATTACATCAACTAGCTACACATGGGTGGATCTTCCTAAGTGCCTGAGAAGTTTGCTCTTTTAAAAAGTATCACAGTAACAACTGAAAATCTCTGCCACCTTGGTAACTGAACTATCAAAAATTGCCAAATACTAGAGTCTGAATGAATACAATTTTATTGCACTTATTTCTCATTAAAAGGCTAGGTACAGGGTGCCTGGGTGGCTCAGTTGGTTAAGCAACTGCCTTTAGCTCGGGTCATGATCCTAGAGTCCCGGGATCGAGTCCCGCATCGGGCTGCCTGCTCAACGAGGAGTCTGCTTCTCCCTCTGACCCTCTCCCCTCTCATGCTCACTTTCTCTCTCTCTCTCTCTCTCTCTCTCTCTCTCTCTCATTCTCTCTCGAATAAACAAAATCTTAAATAAAAAAAGGCTGGGTACAATGAAATGATAGAGGTTCCATACAACTATGATTCTTCATAGTACCAAAAATTACCCTTATTTTTTCTTTTGGAAATAAAGTCATTTGAACTGATTTTAAGCATTTATTTATTTGTTTGTTTGTTTGTTTGTTTATTATTTTAAGATTTTATTTATTTATTAGACACAGAGTGAGAAGGCAAGAGCAGGAACACTAGCAGGGGGAGTGGGAGAGGAGGAGGCAGGCTTCCCACTGATCAGGGAGCCCGATGAGGGGCTTGATTCCTGGATCCTGGGATCATGACCTGAGCCAAAGACAGACGCTTAATGACTGAGCCACTCAGGCGCCCCAAGAATTTATTTTTTTAAGTTTCTGGATGAAATGATTTCAAGGATTCAAATGGTCCACACTCCTCTAAATAGAGTAGTTCTTAACCCCAAAACAAAATCGAAATCTTGGGCACCTGGGTGGCTCAGTCAGTTAAGCATCTGCCTTAGGCTCAGGTCATCATCCTGGGGTCCTGGCACTGAGTCCTGCATCGGGCTCCCTGCTCAGTGGGGAGTCTGCTCCTCCCTCTCCCTCTGCCCCTCCCCAGGCTTGTGCTCCCTCTCGCTCACTCCCTCTCAAGTAAATAAATAAAATCTTCAAAATAAAATAAACTTGAAATCTCTCTACGAAAACCAAAATTTGGTTCCAGTAAGTAAAAGGAATGAGGACACAGTACGCAAAATGACCGCAAAATTATAGAATTTAACTTTTAATATTCTAATGGAACATTCCTAGCCAATTTATAATTTTGTACATATATGTATGATATGTATGTATGTGCACATATGTGCGTGTGTCTATTGGTAAAACACGTGACTCCAGAATGAATTAAACACCTGCATGCTGGCCTCTGCACTAGATTACCAGTCAAGAATGATCAGTGGAGTAAGCTATGGCCCTGCTCCTAAGAACAGAAAGAAAAGTGTTTGCCTCGTCATATGACAGGCAGAATGTGGTAAGAGAGAGGCTCAAAACCCTCTAAGGGTCCCAGAAAGCACAGCTTTTGAGTGGGGTCCACAAGGATCCGGAGGGGAAGAAACCTCGAGAGGAGGAAGGAAAGGACAAAAGAAAGCAGGAGCCAGGGCGTGGGGCTCGGGGGTGGCAAGGAGTCCTGAACTTGCCCCACTCGCCAAGATTGCAAGAAGGGAAAAGCAGATCAGACTGGGGGCCAGTGGGACCTGAGCAAGGAATCCCTTGAAGGATGTTTGACAAGGGGATGGAAGGGGCTCATCCTTATTCCACAGGTAGTAGGGAGCTCCTGAATGTTCCTTAGAAGATGGCAGGATCAGAGACGTGCTGAACCATGCTACTCCAGCAGGCTGGATCAGAATTCACAAAGACTAGAATCTCGTTCTAGGAGCCTCGGTAAGCAACAAGGGAGTGGGCGCCCATTCTCTTTCGCCTTTGTGGGTTCAGTGCCTAGCACACAGCAGTGCTTAAACCATGCTGAATAAATAAACGGACAGATGGATGGATGGACAGACGGGTGGATACACAGGGAAGGAGATGAAGCTCCGAACCTATGGAGTGATGGTAGAAATGAAAAGAAGACTTAACCAATTCCCTTTATCCGTTCATCTCCCTGTGTTTCTTGTCAGAGAAGACCAGGGAAAAGTCCGAAGAGTTCTGTGAGAAAACGGACTGTGTAGTCAAAGTCAAATAGTGAATTTGTTTTACTTTCAGGGTCCCTTCCTCATTTATTTTCCCAACATTGAAACAAAGAAGGAAAATAGAACAAGAGATCCCATAAAGTCTCAAGACAGTAATTCCTTCCTGAATACCATACTAAACTTGGATTCTTTAACAAGAAACAACTAAGCACATGTGTCTACAGTTCCTTGGCATTAACTGGAATTTCTCCCCATAATTTCCCTGATTTTTCACTGGAGGGACTCCTTCTAAGTCCCCTGGACAATCTCACCTCCATGTCTCAGTACTCACTGTGGAGAGTCTGTCTTTCCTACATACGCACCCCAAGAATGTAGAATAAGAAAGGAAGACGGTAGAACTTAAGAGTCAAGAAAACCTCCATGCAACATTTCCCAAAGCACATTCCACAGAATACTAATCCCAGGAGACACTTAAATGGGTGTTATTATTAAAAAGGCTTCCATGGTCAAATATGTATGAAAACACTGGGCTAAACAAAGTTAAATAATAGACCCTTTACTGTAAGCCTTTTTGGTTCCTAACTAGGAATCCTAAAAGAGGGAGATAGGATGTGCTATATATTTCATCAATCTGACCACAGACAGAGAATCCACAAGACTGGGCTTCTAAGGAAGTCTCCCCGGGATGTGCTGCTCTACCGCCCTCCAGTAGCACTGAAGCATGAGCACTTCCATGTGGGTCATCAATCATCAGGCAAATTTCTCTTTTGCCCAGAATTGGGTCCTCTGTTGCCAGGAGCTTTGTCCGCACTGGGCAGAAAGACAAGGCCTGCAGCCATGCGGCCAGTGCTAGGTGTTGAGGACCTAGGACCAACCCCTACTAGTCCTCAATAAACGCCGTCACACTGAACAAAGACATCCACGGTTCACAAAGCCCTGTGGTATCTGCTCCATGCACGCTATACAGAGAAAGAAATCCTTTTCCTGCAAAATCCTACAGGACAAAATAGCAATAAGGCAATGGGAGAGCAATATTGCTCTTAACACCCTGAAAAATTCATGTTGATCAGGTGGTTGTCATGGACAAGGAGCTCAAGCAAAATCCTGTCCCCCATTCCTGAGCCCTAGGTGTGACCCCATGACCAATCCAGATGCCTTGGGACAATGATACAGCAATCCTGGGTTTGCTCTCCACTGGACCTCTCTCCTACATGGCTGAGGTCCACTCCCTGAGCCCCAGCACCTAGCCAATAGATGCACGGGATTAGGGAGCAAAGTCAAAAAGTATGCACCAGCAAATCCATCATGGCTGGAAAAGAAATTCCAAGCCCCTGCTCCCCATAGAGGGGCATCATCTCCAAACAAATACAAATGTCAGCATTTTAGGACTAAAGGGTCAAGCTGCTTTACATAGGAAGCCAGAACAAGAAAAGCATTCCCATCACCTCCTATTTCTCTGAAGGGCTCATTGCCCCTTCTGAAATCTGGCCGTCCCATTAGTTACACTCAATGGGCCCCAAGTGGTTGACAAATCTCCCCAGAGGGGAAACTTTAATTGTAGACAAAGGATTCATTTATTTACTCAACTTGGTACCAGGCACTATACTAGAAGCTGGAAATACACTGGCAAACAGGAAAGATAAGATCTCAGCTTCCTATGGCTGTCCACAGTGTAAAATGTCAAGGTGCAATAAAAAATGACCATGGGAAAGCCAGCCCTGCTCCCATGGCTCTATCACCACCCAGAGGTCACAGGAGCCAGGTATGCTTGGTGACCACAGTGGGGGATATAAACAGCCCCACTGGAGGGGAGCATAAGCAGCCACATCGTAACTGACTAGCAGGCCAAGTCCCACCTCTTGGCACCTGGGGCAGTCCAGTCAAGCAACAAACAGTGCCAAGACTGCCATTCAAGGGGAGGTAAATTAATGGGTTAGAGACTGGGAGTCAAAGGGACACCTGCGTGCAGTAGGTTAAAGAGTAGGTTGAAGTTCAAGTTCAGTAGGTCGAACAGTAGGAAGAACTTCACTCAAATAAATCTGTTAAAAGAACCAAGATGAACCTACTGGGAAGCTGCCAACAATAATTTACTTTCCTCTTTGCCTTTCCATCTTGAACTATTCATTGAGATGTCTTGAATGAGAGCAACAAATGGTTGAGGAACTCTCTGAAGGGGCCCCCATGGTGATCCCCACTCGGGAATGTTTTGGCATGAGACATCACACGCCAAAGGAGCCCAGGAGGGCCACACCAACAGGAAATCTTTCAGAGTCTTCTCTTCTCTCTACAAACTCCCTTTGATCCATTTCATCTGTGTACTCCTGTGACTCCAGTTACCATCCAGAAGGTGAAGGTTTCCAAATCAACACAGCTACCTCTCCTGAGATATTCCAACTGCCTCCCAGAATCTAAACCCATCATGTCCAAAGCTGCATACACACCCCTCCCAATTACCTGCCCCTTTCCTGTGTTTCCCCATTCAGTTTCTGCCTCTACCATCCATGCAGCTATCTGCTAGCAGAAACCTGGCATCCTTCTTGCTTCTTCCCTCCTTCCCACCTCCCACATTCTGATTATTCACCAGGTTCTCCTAAATATTTTTACAATATACCCACATTCACTCAATTCATGCATGCATGTATTCATTAATTCATTCAATAAATAAATAAATATTTACCAAGTCTAATTATGTACCAGGAACTGTCCTAGGTGCCCATCTTTATGGAGTTTACCACTGTTCATTCCAGTGAAGCCACCAACACCTCTTGCTCATTCTACAGGAAGCCTTCTGTCTCATTCCTGTCCAGTTCATTCCCTCTACTCTGGATGTGAGAAAGTCTTCTGAAACCCAAGTCTGATCACTGTTCTCACCTGCTCAAAACCCTTCAGTGGCATCCACTGCCCTCAAAAAGAACTTGGACCGCCTCAGCATGACCTCAATGACCAGACCAGCCTCTCGGTTTGTCCACTCTCTGGGATCTGGCTTGTTTTACTTTCCTTGAGGTTCTCTCTCTATTCTGAGCCTATGTGCTGCTTCCTCACCCACAATCTCAAAATCATCAACTGATTCCTACTGCCCCTTCATTCTCTCACCTTAAACCTCATCCTAGGGAGGTCTTTCTTGACCTCAAACCTGGCCAGATCGCACAACACTCTGGATTTGATCATCACCAGACTGGATTGAGATTTCTTTTTAATGTCTGTCTCCTCCAGCAGACTGAGAGCCAGTTAAGACAGGGACCATGTCTGGTTCACTAGAATGAAATGTCTGACTTTGGACCTCAGCATAAGGAGCAGAAAAAGCAGAATCCTTACAAGATGCACCTTGGGTGGTTGGATGTCCAAGGTGGGGGTGGCGGTGGGGTTAGGGGAGGAAGCCAAGGATACCATCTTTGGTAATCACTCAGAACAAAGTTGCTTTAGTGGGAAACACCAGTGAAAAGCCCCAGAACAGAATGTGATCGTTATTTCCACTTGCCTTGGCCAAGTCCATGAACTAAGTCTTCTCAATTTAACAGAAACTTTGAGAAGTCAGCATTGGGAATGTCCCTAGAATAACAAGAATTACCAACTTCACCATCACTTCTCTCTTGACCAAACTTTATTTATATGTTCAAATAATTAATAGCAAACAGTTCAGTTGGGTCTAGGCTAATCCCAGAAATACAGCCATCCTCTACACGCAGGGGAAAATACAGCTGACATTTCCTCTTATTTCCTGTTAGCACCTTAGCTCCTGTTGACCTAGGGACAGGATTTTCTGGAAACCTAACTAGGTCATACCCCTAGTTCCAGGCTGTGTCAGGGATCAGGGCTATGTGACTTAGAATCCATGTTTAGATTGTGTCCCCAGTTCAGAAGTGAGTTCTGGCCCTGGCTCTCCCATTAATGCAACTCAGTGACCTTGCGAAGGTTGTTTAGCCTCTCCAGCCTCATTTCCTTGCCTGTAAAAGAGAGAATTTAACTAGATCATCTCTGAGGTCCCTTCTAACTAAAATTCTAGGATTCTAAATCTGTCAAAATAACAAGATTCATTTAAAGGAGGGCAGCCAAAAGATATTCTTTTTCCTTTCCTTTTTTTCTTGAAGTCCTGACTTAATTTCTTCCCTTTTTATCCTTCTTATGGCCACCACTGTTGTCCCTTGCCATTACCACAAGAGGCTTAGAAAATTCTTTGACTGATGGGACAACTTTAGAAGTAGACCTTTCTAAGCTTTCCCTTATTTGTACCACCATGAATCTGGTAGCTTCTTTTTATTCCTTTATTATATATTTATGCTTCACTTTAAAGGGAAACAACATGGGACGTCTGGGTGGCTCAGTGGGTTAAGCCTCTGCCTTGGGCTCAGGTCATGATCTCAGGGTCCTGGGATCGAGCCCTGCATCAGGCTCTCTGCTCAGCAGGGAGCCTGCTTCTCCTTCTCCCTTTGCCTGCCTCTCTGCCTACTTGTGATCTCTCTCTCTCTCTCTCTCTCTGTCAAATAAATAAATAAAACCTTTTAAAAAATAAAAAAATAAAGGGAAACAACATGAATGTCCATAAAATTTTCTATTAATGCCTGATCTTTTACTGTGGACCTCCACATAGATGATATTTCATTACGAGTTTCCCAGAAAACAGACTCTGAGACAAAGATTTGCCTGCAGGTGGCTCATTGGGCATGTGATCCCAGGAAGTAGGAATGAGGGGCACAGGAAAAGAACCAGGGGAGGAAGAAGAGACAATATAATGCAGTATAACTAATGGAAAGTAGTGTTCAATCATAAAAAAATATTCTTTGGAGTTTATGAAATACATTGCCTAGCTATTCGCCCAGGGGACAAAAGAAGGAAGGGTTTATTCATCACTCTCATGCCCTACTGACCCAGTGTGTTCATTCCTCTACACTTCCAGTTTGCACTCCTATATGTGCCAAAAGGATTTCCGTGATGCCCACGCTGCCATATCAGAGAAGCCACACATCGGAAGCTATAGACATATGCCATAAGTGTGAGGCAAGGCCCCTCCAGAACACACAGGCCTAAGCTGTGAAGGACCACAGCAATCACTGGATTAAGAGAGAGGACCAAGAGAACCCAGAGAGAGGCTCATGTGGTGTCCCCTACACACAGCTGTCATTCACTGTAGAGCCTGCTTTCCCAGCCATGGCGCTACTGACATTTTCAGCCAGATAATTCCTTGTTGTGGGGCTGTCTCCTGCATTGTAGGAAGTTTAGCACCATGGCGGGCCTCTACTCCCTCTGTGCCAGTAATCTGCTCTCTCCCAGCTGTAGCAACCAAAATATCTCCAGATATTCCCAACTGTCCCCGGGAGGCAAAGCAACCGGGAGGGGTAAAGTATTGAATATCCTCTTTTTGTCACCCACGTGGTACCACTTCATTTCTCTCTACTTACATCATATCAAAAGCTGCTCTCAAATAGACCACTCAGGGAGAAATTTATGTCTTAAGCCTGTATCTTAACTTTCAGATCTCGCTGTGATAGATTTCATGTAAGCAGACAATAATGCCTTAAAAATAAAGAGTGATGAGATTTTAAATAGTTGATTTAAATAGTTGATTTTGAATAGTCTAAAAACAGTAGAGATGGAGGGGGGATGCTAAAATTGTATTCTAGGGTATAGTTACCTAAATCAGGAAGAGTTAAAGAATTTTTTCTTTTTCAAAATCTAGGTCTCCAAGTCAAGGACTCAGTATTTTTTGAGACAAGGATCTTTTCCCGCAATAATGCACATGAGGCTAGGGTCCTTATCTAATGGGACTAGTGTCTTCTGAGAAGAGACAGCAGAGAGTTGCTATCTCTCTCTGCCACATGAGAACACAGAGAAGGTAACCGTCTGTAACCCACAGTTTTTACCAGATATCAAGCCTAATGTTGTTGATCTTGGACTTGCATTCTCCAGAATTGTGAGAAAATAAACTTGGGTTGTTTAAGCCACCCAGGTCATTGTATTTGGTTATGGTAACCCAAGCTGATGAATATATTTGTCATAAATCCAGAATCTGTTTATATTTGTTTCTGAACTCTACTGCAATGATTTATATGCATATCCTTTTAACATTATTTCATTGTCTTTTTTTAATACAAAAGAAATCATTTATTATTGCTCATGGAGTTTGTGACTTAGATATTTAGGAGTAGTTTACAGCAGTTCTGGCTCGGGATTGTTCATGAGCTTACAGCCAAATGTCTCTTGGGGCTGCAGTCATCTGAAGGCTTGAGTTGGGCTGGGGGACCCACTTCTAAGGCAGCTCAACCACAAGGCTGGCAAGTTGGTGCTGGCTGTTGATGGGAGGCCCCTTCCTGTCCACGTGAGCCCCTCCACAGGGCTGCTTGAGTTTCCTCATGTTCCCTCAAAAATGAACAATCTGAGAGAACCAGGCAAAAACTGCAATAACTTTTATGACAGCCTCAGAAGTCAGTCACACAAACCAGCCCCCATTCAATGTGGAAGAAACTTCTAGGAGACCAGGATCATGAGGGCCATTTTGGAAGCTGGCTTCCATAATTTCATTTATCTGAAGTCCAAAAATAGGCAACAATAAACTATATTACCAGTGGGGAGCCTCCTCAGGTATTAAAACTGTAGAAGAAAATAAGGCAATGATTACCATAAAAGTGGTTACCTCTTGAATGGAAGCTGTGATGGACAAGGGTCATTGTTTGTGAAAAAAAATACATATATATTTTATGCACTTTTCCAAAAGGCAATATGTTTCATAATTGCAAGAAGAGGTTCTATAATGAAAATTAAACCAAAAGAGAATTGACACAAGAAACACAAAGTGTTCCTTTCTCTTTTATGCCTGAAACATAGATTAGGCTTAAAGTATATTCAAAAAAAGAATAATAACAATAGTACAATTAACACTGATAATAACATAAAATTAATTATTAAATTAATTATTCTAGTCTACAATGACTGTTGAGATCTGGTAGTACAAGTCTTCCTTTTTTTTTTTCTTCAAGATTATCCTGGCTATTCTTGCCCCTTTGCATCTCCATGTAAATTTAAGATGCAGAATTTTAATTTCCACAAAACTTTATGCTGTGATTTTTATCAGAATTGAATATATAGATCAATTTAGGAAGAATCTGCCTTTTTAGAATATTATTCATCAATCCATAAACATGGTGTGTACCTCCATTGATTTAGGTCTTCTTTTATTTCTCTCAGCAATATTTATAGTTTCCCATATAACAATCTTGCATATATTTTGTTAGATTTCTTTTACCCTGGGTATTTAATGGCTTAATGCTATTTTAGCTGATGTTTTTAATTTTTGTTTTTTAACATATTTGTGGCTGCTACACAAAGATGTAATGGATTTGGGAGTATTGCCAATGTTTAGAGATCTTGATAAATGTACTCATTAATTATAATAATTCACCTGTACATTGTTGGAGAAGGGATAGTTATAAACAAAATGCCATTTTTACATTTCAAATCTTATGTTTTTGTTTCTTTTTCTTGCCTTATTACATTATCTATGAATTCTAGTACAAGATTAAATGGAAGTGGTGATAGTGGTCATCTTTATCTCATTCTTGATCTCAAGGAAAGCTTTCAATATTTCAAAATTAAGTATGATGTTTGCTGTAGGTTTTTTGTGGATAGTTTTTGTCATTTTTATGGAAGCTCCATTCTGTTCCTACTTTGCCAAGAGTTTTTACTATTGTGTTAAATTTTTATCAAATTATGTTTCTGCATCTATTAAGAATATTGTATGAGGTTTTATTTTATTCTGTTAATGTGGTTAAGCATATTGACTGATTTCTTAAACTTAAATCAACCTTGCATTCCTAGAAAAAAATCCAAATTAGTCATGATGTATTATCCTTTTATATACAACACTGCATTTTGTTTGCTATGACTTTTTTTGAGGGTTTTTAAATAAGTGTTCATGATGAACAGAAGTTTTCCATCTCAATGTAATTCGATTACATTAAATTATCATTTTCCTTACTTCTAATGCCCTTGTCATGTCATGGGATCAAAGTCATGCTGGGGTCACAAAATGAGTGAAAGTGTTCTGTTTTGTTTTGTTTTGTTCTATTCTCTAGAAGAGATTTTCTGTTTGGTTTTATTTTTTTCCTTAAATTAAATTTATTTTTTTCCTTTAAATTTTTTCAGCTACCACTGAAGCTATCTGTGTCTAGAATATCCTTTGTGGAAAGGATCTATTTCTTTTTTGTTTGTTTTAATATTTTACTTATTTAGAGAGAGAGAGCACATGAGCAGGGAGAGAGGGAGAGGGAGAGAGAGAATCTCAAGCAGACTTCACACTGAGCATGAAGCCCAACACAGGGCTTGATCTCAGGACTCTGACATCATGACCTAACCCAAAATCAAGTCATATGCTTAACCAACTGAGCCACCCAGACACTGGTTTAATTTCTTTAATAGATGTAGAATTACTCAATTTTTCTATTCCTTCTTGTGCTTGTTTTGATAAGTTAAATTGGACATAACATGAATTTTCTTTTGCAGAAATTCTGGGAATTACTTCCAGTAATCATTACTTACGTGTGACATCAAAATTATTAGGTCTAATGACATATAGGTGATATAGTCTTTTCATTTACTCACATTTTACATTTTTTAGCAGTTTTTCCTAAACTTAAATCTATTATTTCAAGTCACTCCTCCAGAGTAAAAAATTAACAATCACTGATAGTTGTCTAAGTGGCATAAATTTTCCATCAGACTTTTGGCTGCCATAATTACATATATAGGTGAGTTTTCTTTAAATATGTTCAATCAACTAACAAATACATATTATAGTATATTAAAATAGACTCAAATCACAAAATCAGGTGGTAAATTCACTGTACAAGTCACAAAATCAAGATTTTACAAATGTAGAGTAATTACAGATTACCTAAGCTAACTACATCATTACTAAGACAAGGAAACTGAGATACAGAGAAGCAAAGTGACTTATCTTATTTACACGACCAATAAAAAGCAGAGCTGGCATTCACAACCCAGGTCTCCTGATTTTTGCTCTGGTAGTATTTCCATCACATCATGCTACCATTCAAACCACACATTTGAGGGGTGCCTTAGTGGCTCAGTCAATTAAGTATATGTCTCTTGATTTCAGCTTAAGTGATGATCTCAGGGTCACAAGATGAAGCCACATGTCAGTCTCATGCTCCACCTTGAGATTCTTTCTCTCCCTCTCCTTCTGCCCCCCTCCTTTTTTGTACTAGGTACTATCTTTTACTCAAATGAGGTAAACACTGAGGCTCAGACAGATGGTCATCTGCCCAAGGTCATAAAGCATAGTATGTACTCAATAAATATTAGCCGACCAATATGACAGATAGAAAAGGCAGCATTGGCCTCAAACCCAGTCTGACTTCCAAGCCCATGTTCTCAGCCATTCTTATGGGACCAACTCCATCCTTCTGGCACAATGTGTTTGTCTTCCTCTCTCTCACCATATAAATGGAAGCTCCATCAACTCATCACTCTTTCTCTCTCTCTCTCTAAAATAAATAAATTTTTAAAAAAACACACACTTTGATTTGATATTAAGAATGCTTGAACATACATAATAGAATATTACTCAGCCATAAAAAAGAATGAAATCTTGCCATTTCACGACAACATGAGGGTATCATGCTAAGTGAAATAACTCAGAGAAAGATAAATACCAAACGATTTCAATTGTATATGGAATCTAAAAAAAAAAAATGAACAAACAACAACAAAAAAAACTCAGAGAAAGATAAATACCAAACGATTTCAATTGTATATGGAATCTAAAAAAAAAATGAACAACAAAAATGAACAAACAACAAAAATGAACAAACAACAACAAACAACAACAAAAAGAAACAAAAGAAATTTATGTTCTCATAAATATAGAGAACAAACTAGTGGTTGCCAGAGGGGAGGGGAGTAGGGAATGGGCAAAATAGGTGAAGGGGATTAATAGGTATGAACTTCCAGTTATAAAATAAATCAGTGTGGGGATGAGAAGTACAGCACTGGGAATATAGCCAATAATATTGTAATAAATTTAGTATGGTGATAGATGGTTACTACAAAAAAAAAAAAAGAATGAATATACTGAAATTTGAGTTCCACCTTTTCAAGAACCCTCAATTTTATTAAATGAATGAATGAATGAATGAATGAATGAATAAATAAATAAATAAATAAAACAGGGCCCATATAAGGGGCACCTGGGTGGCTCCGTTGTTAAGAGCTTGCCTTCAGCTCCAGTCATGATCCCAGGACCCTGGCACTGAGTCTTGCTTTGGGCTCCCTGTTCAGTGGAGAGTCTGCTTCTCCCTCTCCCACTTCCCCCCCACTTGTGTTCCCTCTCTCACTCTTTCTGTCAAATAAATAAAATCCTAAAAAAAAAAAAAAACTTCCTTAAAAAAAAACAGGGCCCATATCATACTAGGTAAGATTTTGAGACTTCATTTTGTGTCTTTTGTTAATCACCTTGAATTTTTAATGACTATCTTCTGGCCTACATTATGTTTTAGATGCCATTTCTCCTCAACTGTGTAAACATAACAGTTCCTGATTATCTCCCTATAGGCCTCCTGCTACTCCATTTTGCCCTTCCGCTGCCAGCAAGCACCCTCCAAATGCTGCTAAAACTCCTTCCAAAGTCAAAGTGGAACAATGTTTTGATTATACCAAGTACACTGTAAGTTCCTGATGGTCAGGGATGATGACATATGCGTTTGTATTATCTAGCATAATGTGAAGCACATTCAGTAAACACGCAATTGACTGACGTAGGTTTTTGGATAATCCAGTGGTTACCAATACGGGTTAAGGGGACACCATGCCTAAGTTCAAATGTCAGTTCTGCCATTTATTACCTGTGTGACCTCAGGCAAGTTGCTCTGGGTCTCAGTTTCCTCATCTGCAAAATAAGGTTAATAATAGCATCCACACAGAGTTGTTCTGAAAATTAAATGAGATAATAATCTATTAGCACAATGCCTGGCCCATAATAAGTGCTCAAAAAATGTTCGCTAGGATGAGATTCTATCATTACAATTATTAACTATTCCTATTCCTGCCATTCACCATAATTCTTCCTGTCCTTTTTCTAAGCAAATTGGAAAACTCTCCAAATCTGAGGGTTCAGTGAACATCTTCTTTTTTGAGAAATGTATCTGCTACATAAATAGTAAATCATCCAAATCCCATTAACTCTAGGTAATTTTATTTAATAATCATATTTCAAAAGTTGGACAAATAAATAAATGGCAGAGCAATTTTGATTAAATCCTGTTTTCTCAATGGCTATTTGGAATACATCATTCATATGCAAGCCCCAAGAATATTGAATAACAAATAAAATAAATAATGATCATAATGCAAACCACATTCTGATTCCCACTTCCTTGCAAGTATAACTCCATGTAAGAATTATAAGAGCCAAAAAGTAACATGCTTATTAACTGTGGGTTACTCAGCTATATACATAGGGCTTAGCAGATCACGTGACTGTTTCCATATTCTCAGTTAAGCTAATCGTTCCTTAGAGCCCAGTTCTTATATCCCCTTAAGAATTCTAAGATTTGCCTGAAAAAATATATCATATTTCCATGACTATGACTGAACACAAATTTGGAAAGCTCACGGAAAGCAAACCATCCTGGAAGACAGGAAATGGTCATTGTTTTCAAAGAAAGTCAAGACGCTACTGCACGCAGGGAATCAAGTTCCTAGGAGCTTGATCTCATCTCCCTCCACATAAACCTGTGTATGCTGTGGGGAGACCTCTCACATGGGTAGCGAGGAAGAAGAATATGGTCACCTACCATTTGAGATAGAAAAAAAAACCCACTTTATTCAAAACTGCCATATAAATGCATCCAGAGAAATATATTCCCTCCTTTTTGTACATTTAATTTTATTTTAAAGTATTTGGGGTCTTAGAGGGATTCTGGACTTGTGATAGGCAAGTTGTAAGGCTCTGAGTTGTAAGGATAGACAAGGTTCTAAGGAAACTTGTCAAAAGATTCAGATTTAAAATGTCATTTCCTAGACATGCAGTGTTTTCGGCAGCGGAGCTCAGTGCGACTTTCACTAGGAAAAGTTGCTGCATTTCATCTTTTCCTCGTGAACAAAAAATAATTACACCAATGGTTTCATTGTTTGTTTGTTTTTTTAATTCTTGGGAGTAAAATGTCATGGAGCAAATGTGAGACCAGGAGAGAAAAATCCTGATTTAAGTCCCAGCAGGCTGCTCGTACCAGAAGTAAGCAGGGTAGGGAGCACCAAGCCTGCCCAACCACTGTAGAGGACGGATGTCTAGTCAGTGGAGCTTTACATTTGGGAAGCAGTGAAGACCAATATAAAGTCTTTGCAAAACAAAAATCTGTATTTAAAATCCATTTTGAGGCGCGCCTGGGTGGCTCAGTCATTAAGCATCTGGCTTCGGCTCATGTCATGATCCCAGGGTCCTGGGATCGAGCCCCACATCGGGCTCCCTGCTCCGAAGGAAGCCTGCTCCTATCGGGCTCCCTGCTCTCTCACTCCCCCTGCTAGTGTTCCCTCTCTCACTGTCTCTCTCTCTCTGTCAAATAAATAAATAAAATCTTTTTTAATTAATTAATTAACTAATTAAATAAAATAAAATCCACTTTGAACGGTGTGGCTTCGGTAATCAAACCACCGACAGAGCGGAGTTGGCCTAAGTATTTGGATGGAGACTCACTACAGCACAGCCTTTACAATCCGTGCTCAGAGTCCTTTTCTGGCACAACCCTCTTCCAACGAAGTCCTGAAGGGTTGAAGCCTATATTAAAACCTCTAATATGGGGCCCCTGGGTGGCGCAGTTGGTTGAGCGACTGCCTTCGGCTCAGGTCATGATCCCGGAGTCCTGGGATCGAGTCCCACATCGGGCTCCCAGCTCCATGGGGAGTCCGCTTCTCACTCTGACCTTCTCTCTCTCACTCTCTCTCTTTCCTAATAAATAAATAAATAAAATCTTAAAAAACAAAAAACAAAAAACCTCTAATATGGTGGGGCACCTGGGTGGCTCAGTGAGTTAAGGCCTCTGCCTTCAGCTCAGGTCGTGATCTCAGGATCCTGGGATCAGGCCCCATATCGGGCTCTCTGCTCAGCAGGGAGCCTGCTTCCTCCTCTCTCTCTGCCTGCCTCTCTGACTACTTGTGATCTCTCTCTCTCTGTCAAATAAGTAAATAAAATCTTTAAAAAAAAAACAAACCAGCCTCTAATATGAGAAGAATTTCAGCAAGGTTACAGTATAATTATCCTGAGTTATCTTTCAAAACTCTTGCTGATATATATTCTGCCACTTCAGACTAGGCTCATGCTGTGATTTTTAAAATTAGCAGAGAAGGAGGCTTTCATAGTCATTCAAACTAAAAGGATAAAGGACTGTTTGCATAAAAAGAAAAAGGTGGTCAGTACTTTCTATTATTCTCTTATTCTTTTAACAGTTTTTGTTTTGTTTTGTTTTTTAAATGGCGGCTCTATATGGCAAAGCCTTATTCTGTCCACTTCCAAGTCTGTGGTAAAGTCTGTTAGTCTTATTTAAGGATCATGGTGATTCCCTTCACTGCTTGGAGGAAAGAAAAAAAAAAGGCAAAATCAGGGCTATTATCCTGTGTTTATAACAAGTCTATTACCATAGTAACGACTGTGATGTCACAAACCCTACACTGAGGGCCAAATTCTGTCCCTGATTGGGGAAAGGCAGCTTAGCCTTGGAAATCAGACAAAACTGTACACGAACACATGTGGCCAAAGCGGGGACAATGTTTGTGGTAATCACCAAAGCCCAGGGAGCTCCCCTTCTCTGAAGAGAAGGGGCGGCAGGAACAGAAAAGCAATTCCCCAGGCCCGGAAATAAGCTCCACCCACACTTCTGGATGCAGCTGTGCAAAAGGAGAGGAGAAATCCAAGCAAGTGTGGTGTCACCATGTTCTCCATCGCAAGTATTCCACTGGGCCCGCTGGCTGCCAAACATGGATGGGATCCAGTCTGCGCCCGCCCAAGTCCATGAAACACACTCTGGAACCGGGGCCCGAGCAGATGGAACCCTCTGGTACCCCGGAGGAGCAGCGACTCGCCTCATGATGGTGAGCCCTTCAAACCAAGCTGGGGTTTTAGTCCTGCTAAGTCATCCCAGTTCACAGATCCTCAGGTTGCAAGAACTCATCAAGTCTCCCAGAAGATGTGGACTTGAAAAAATATAACTGTGTACCTGTCACTGGGGGGGTGGGGGGGGTGAAGTAGCCGACTAACAAGTACTCTTATTCTGATGCAGTCTAAGCAAGTTGTGTACAAATACGCCGAAAAGCAACTTTTGTATTAAAAGGAATATTGAATCCCCAAAAAGCACCTTTGTATTAAAAGGAATATTCAATCAGGAGTCAGAAGACATTGGTACTAGTCCTGGCTCAAGTACTTAGAAGTCACCTGACCTTGAGAAAGCCATTTAACCTATTTGACCTTCAGGTTTTTTTTATTTAACTATATCTAGTTATATCTAGTTAAAAATCTAGTTATTTAACTATATCTAGAAATAGCATGCTATTTCCCAGGGTCACTGTGAAGATCAAATCAAATCATGAATGTGAATGTGCTTCATGAACTATAAAGGATTTAATACAGACATAAGGTATTATTATTGCTGGCATTGTCACATGACCAGTTTATGGCAGAACAGGAATAATGTAAATGCTAACAGTTATTTTCTTTCCAGGAATCCAAAACATACATATGATCCTGGTCTTCCCCACCCCGAGAGGTGGAAAGTTGCATGATACAGTCAGTTCTAAATTATTCAGGGGCTGATTATTGAGGGGCCTTTTACTTCTAGCCACTGTACCACTTATCAGTTTCCCTTAGGAATGCCAATGTTAACCTACATACCAGCTATAAAATTGACAGGGAATGTGCCTCAACTCAGTTACCTTGAATAACAACCCTGGTAAAAATTTTAACAAAAGGAGGAAGTGAAATGATTAATTAGATGAAAGTTTTTAAGTAATCTGTGGGCCTTACTTATCCATGGATAATTATTCACATCACTATCATAAAGCTATAGTCAAACTCTGACAGGTTAGGACTAATCCAGCCAAGATACTAGCATTTTCTCAGGGAACAATGGAGTGGCCCATACTGGTGATGCATGTGTAGCAGGAATTTGACTATCAGCCATTCAGTTAGTTTTCAACAAACATTACTGAAGCACCTACTATGTGCCAAAACTCACCACATACCCTGAAAACCCCACTATCTTCCTATCCATGCTGCTGTCCCTTATGATATTATACAGAGCACCTTGGCAAAGCTCACAGCCTGACTCTCGGAAACTCAATTCAACTTCCTACTATCCTGAAACTTTTGCCAATCTAGTGCAAAAGTTTGCAACTTTTGCAAACTAGTGCAAACCTAGTGCAAAAATCAGCAACCTATGGTCCCAGGGCCAAACCGTCCTTGCTGCCTTTTTTGTAAATGATGTTTTATTAGAACACAGCCACACCCATTTGTTCATGTATTATCTACAACAGCAGAGTTCAGTAGTGCTGATAGAGACAGCACAGCCCAGAGCCTAAAACACTATCTGGCCCTTTATAGGGAAAGTCTGCAGACCCCTGCACTAGATATCATGACTGAATCAAAATTCATCTCTTCTGTATGTGTTTTGGTTTAGGGATTAACGGAGAGAACTCCTTAGAAGCGGAGATCCTTTCTGTATCTTGGTCTTGTCATACAGAACCTTGGAGAAGCACAGAGTCAAGGTTTAGAGCAGATACAGAAAATTAAACACGTCCTTCCCTATATTTTGTTTTCAACAGATGAGTGCCTTGGGGTTGCATGAAGACAGCATAAAACCACCGGTGTTCAGTTACTTCTGGCTTCTAATTCCTCTGAGTTCCTATGTCTAAGACTTCCAAGGCTCGATTTTTGGCCTTTATCCCTTTGCATATTTATTTCCTGAACTGATGTGGAATTAGAGTTAAATGGGAGCTGTGTGCTTGAATTCCACGTGGCTGGCTCAGCAGGAAACTCCAGGGCAGGTTTTTTGGCCAAACGCATGCTAGCCTCAGCGATGCTAATTTCTAAAGCTGTTTGCTTTGCTCAAATAAATCTTAGAGGGGAATTTGCATTTGGATGCACACCTTTTTATGCACAAATTATGTGCATGATAACTCTGGGGCAGACTAAGGACTGAAAAAAAAAAAAAGGCCTGGTGTTTACTGGATGGCTTTAGTGCTATGGGCACTATGCTAAGGGCTTTACATATATTTTCTCATCTCACAGGATTCTCATGACAATCCTGTGAGACGAAACCGTGATCCCCATTTTATAGATGGGGAAACTGAGGAGAACAGAGCCGATATAATGTGTCCGTTGAGCTGGTGAGTGACAAAGCCTACATTTGAGCCCCATCTGTCTAAATCTGAGGCCAATGTTCTTTCCACTTAGACACGCTGCCCTAATGATCCCATTTATTATCGCCACGCGTCCAAACCACCGGGCACACACTGGAATATGAACCCTACCTTTACAAAATCAGTCACCCCACCCCTTGCCAGTGGCCTATGCAAAGTATGTCTTTGGTCCTTGGGAGATATATCTGGGTCCCTCTGCATCAGAAAACAATCAACCAAAGGAGAATAGGGGCATGAAAAAGGCAAACTTTATGTGATACATGGATTACATTTGTAATTAGCAGATAAGCATGATTTCAAGTGATTTTTGACAGGTGAATGGATTTTAACAACATTCTCTCTCGAGGACCTCGATACGAAAGACACTTTTACTACTAAAATGTAGTAGACTAAGCAAGAGAATGTACCCATACCATGAAGAAAAGTGTTAGTAACTCTCAGAATATGGTGTAAATGCATCTATAACACAAGCCCAGGAATTTATATCTACAAATATCTTCACTGTTTATGGAAACATAACCATACACTTATCTCCCCTCCACCCGAAAAAATACAAATATTCCCTTCAGTAAGTTATAGTAAGTACTGCCATCAAAAGTCACTATTTATCATTGTTCAACTCAATATACAGAAAAATAACCACTGTAGCAATTAAGCATTCTGGCATTACTCCAGCATTTCACAGCAAGCCAGATACAATATCATTGACCTTCTTTCTCTGTATGGAACACAGCTGTAACCTAGCTTGTGCTATCACACAATGCTCAGCCCACCGCCTTCCACCTTCATACACCACCACCTGATTTTCTGGAAATATTAAGAACTGATTACGTTTGCATGCAAGTGAAATCCAGACATCCATTTTTCTTTAAAGCTCTCAGACAGAGTTTTCCAGGAATTAGAAAGAACTCTGTGGCAGAGATGGATAATCTAGGTCGTTTCTAAGAAGGGCAGGCCACTCAGGAGACCTAGCCCCTCACAACGTCTGATAGGAATCACACGGTTCAGTCAGTCGGTATATAAAATTATTGCACCTTTTTTTTTTTAATTTTTGACATGTGATTTCGGAGGAGGAAAATTACTTTTTTGTAGTCAGTGGTAGGAAAAATTCATTTGGTTAAAAGTAGATTGGGGACTTTGCCTGAGTTTGCCTAACAGAGCAATGAATGCTACTTTAAATAACACATGCACTAGCATCTCTTGCCTACAAAGTTCCTAAAAACAGTCTTTTCCAAAGGTACCTTGGGCATTTAATAATCCTTTATAAGGTAATTACAACTTTCTAGGAATTGTTCTCATTGGAAACCCCAGTAGTGACTTACCTGCTGGTGGCTTTATGAAAGGTGGAGGAATTAAAGGTACAATAATGGGCACATTGCCATGATCCTTGGACCCTGCAGGTGAGTCACTGAGTCCATTTCCTGTGGCAAGCCCTGAATAGCCTGTGCTTATATTGTATGGTGAAATAACACTGTCCTCAGGTAATTTTGGTTTTGGCAAAGAATTTTCTGTAAAGGAAAAAAAAAAATCACAATCACTATTACAAAAGGACTTGTTTTCCTTGTGACCACATTTTCTCAAGTAAAATGGCCATGTGACAAAACCAATTTTTCCTTGCAGATCTTTAAACACTTTACCAGAACTCCACAGACCTTCCTGGACCTTTTCAGTCTTATTACGATAGATTTCCAGGGGGCTCCTTTATAATTTGCTCCAGGATGATAGTTAATATCTCAATTGCAACCTGGTGATGAATTTTAGCACTGTGAAAGCCCATAGAAACTTGAGAGGCAATTAACCTTTTCTGTGTATGAAGTAATATATAGCAGGCATCACCCTCCGGCTACCGGGGGCGGGGGGCAAACTAAAAACATGCCCCATCCACTCCTACCCCTAGGTCCCACTGTATTAAAAAATTTGGTCATAATATAATCAAAAGAACCCATGAGAAAGAAGCAGATTATTAGAAAGAAAACTTGTTTTGTAGGGTAAACTCTTTAAACCAACACATTAATATCCATTAACTATTAACAAAAATGAAAATAAGGAAAACTTACAATGATCTGAACTTTGTGAATTTTATCCTTGCATGTGAATCATTTTAAAAAAAAAATTCAACCATGGAAAACAACTTTTTCCCTCTAGTAGCATATCCTGGCACTCTCTCCATGTTCCCCAGAGGCAAAGATTATTACCTAGACCAAGTATTATGCGAGCTATTAGTTTACAGAATATAAACTCATGACTTGCATTTTTCATTTACAGTGAAATTGACGATACTATCTCTGTACCATGATGTGTACAATTTCATAGCGGGCTTAACATGAAATTTGTCACGTACGTTCAATTCCACATGCCTGCAGGACAGCTCATTTACATTTTGTTGCTTGGCATATAAGAAGGAAAAAACCCTATATTAGAGACTGGAAATAAAATGCATGAGCAGGTAGTTTATGCCAGCAGAGTTTGAATGCAGTGCAAATACTGATCAAATTGCCAGTGATGGTGCGCAATGAATTCAACCCGCATTTTATTGAAGTTCACCAAATGGATTGCTTCTTTACATACTCCTTTTCTTTGACAAACTCTCACTCCAGACGTAGGTTCATAAATTCAGTATCCATATCAATACCCACCATTGGTTCTAGGCTTCCCTCATGAGATATCTGACACTGCTATTCGCTGATAGAATCCATGCTAATTCGACTTGGCCAAGTCTATAATTTCTACTGTTTGGCTGGGCTTTGGTGAAAATTCTTATAAAATAATGTAGGATCCAATCATGCACTACCTCTTACTTCTCGTACCCTATCCAAGGTTGGGGGCAGGAGGAACTTCAAACACAAAACAAAAACAGGGCTTTCCTTTAGAATTCCCACCAAAAAAAGGAGGGAGAGGGGATTACCAAACTAACTACAATTCTCTCTTAAGGTCTAAAAATCCAATTCCAGTATTTCACTTAATAGAAAGCGCCAGTCCCCAACAACTAGTATATCAAAGACTCAAGAAACTAGAAGGAGAACTTAGCAAACATTGTCCCTTTCTATAAATCTGTGGGCAGGACCATAACCCTAAGGTCCTAGCCCTCGCTAGCTAGAGCTCCCATTGCTGGAAGGAGATTAAGCTGTGTCTATTTTTGTTTTATGTTGTGCTCTTATATTCTGTGGAATTCTGCTTATGGGAAAGCACTACTGGGAATGTACATTTAAATCAACCATTGGCATAATCAACAAAATGAGTCCCAAAGCAACTCAATTCTGGCAGGTTGAGATAGTTAATCCTTCTTTGCATGAACAAAGGGACATTAAATGTCATTACCTTTGAGAACAGAAATGTGCTGCCGGCTCTCTCCATCTGTAGGGTAGCTCCTGAATTCAATATCTTCCCCATCTTTCAATTCAACCTTATCATAGCCATACCAGCCAAGGAGTTCATTCATAGTGTTTTCTGCAAAGTTCTGAAAGAGAAGCATAGGCTTCTTTTTTATATAATCAATAACTATTTGAAAAAAATGCATAAATCAAATTCTGTTTGCACTACCCATTTACCGTGAGACCTGCCCTACCTCCCCTAGAGTTGCACTCATTTTTCAAATCACGTTCAAAAACTGAAACGCATTTAAATCTCGGGATGACGCATCCACTTATGACAGGCCTTCAGACACTTGCAATTTAAAGATAATAAGAAGAAAAGGTATTTGTCAGTTTTGTTTATAAATAGGAAGTCATATTTTAGAATACTCTGCAAAGTCTATATCCCACACACGCACAAAAATATTGAAAGGTAAAGCACAAAAACAGCTAAGAAAATATTTTGAAAATGAAAACAAATTAATCGACCTTTTTGTGGTTCAGACTGATTTAAATTGGAATTGCTTTCTGATTCAGGTATTGTTTTTTAACATAACTCTTATCTCAGATAAAGCAAAATCTCAGCCAAGAAATAATTTCTCAGTTGTCAAGGCTACAAGAGTCTCCCTTTTTAATTTTCCCTTTTGCAAGTGTATACTTTAAAAATCAATGCATAATTTGCTTTACAAATTTCACTAGCGACAGATTCCTTCTCCATAAAATGAAAGGCCACTATGACCATCTTCCGACATGTAACGTAAAAATACCAAATAACCTTAAGGTTAATAGTCAGCCCAGATTTTAGAGAACACCTGAAAATACTTTATGAACTATAAATCAATATGTAAATGCAAGGTACTATTATCGTTATACATACCAAACTGTGAAAATAGTGGGTATAGTTGGATAGCTTTAAAGCTTTAATATCAGGTGACTGTTTTTTTGTGACCTTATCAACTGCTAGATCTGGAAACAAAATGTGAGACTGTATTAATGATCTCAATGCTTGCATGTGCCTTAAAACATCTCAAAGAATTCCTGGTAGTCCCCAGGAATTCAGGGCTGAGGGAAATGGGGAGATATTGGTCCAAGGGTACAAATTTCCAGTTATTAGATTAACAAGTTTGGAGATAAAATGTACAGCATGGTGATTAGGGCTAATAATACTGTACCATATACTCAAATGTTACTAAGAGAGTAGATCTTAAACATTCTCACCGCAAAAAAGAAATGGTAACTATGTGACAGGATGGAGGGGGTCGCTAACACTACAGCGGTAACCATTTTGCGATAAATACATACATCAAATCAATGCATTGTACACCTTAAACTTACACAATGTTGTGTGTCAATTATATCTCAGTGAAGCTGGGGACATTTTTTTAAAATAAAAAGGTGGGCCCTGTGCTACACAATAAAGGCTTCATAAATATTGAATGAATTTATTTTTTTAAAAAATCTCTATCTGGCAAGGCATCCTGAGCTTCCTAGACTTGCTAGAAAAACGATATATTCTAACCTTCTCTATGGCTCAAAGAACCTTTTCTCATTCTCCCTAGAAGCTGTCATTTCCGAATTACACTGGGATGTATAATTTATATACCTGAAACAAAGCACCCAGGCTAAACCAAGAGCGTGCGCAGCCTCAACGTGTGAGTTCCTGTTCTCTTGAATTTCACGACTTTAGATTTCAGCAGGGGTTGCATAAAAAAGAAAAGATATTACGCTACTGACTCCACAAAAACAAACCTGGCATTTCAAACCATCCACAGAATGCTAGAGTCTTTGCTTTAGTGCCCACTTAAGCTCAGAGCTCCAACTGGGTCTATCGGTGATGGTATAGTGCACCGGCAGTTTAAAAAAATCTAGCCAGATTGATTCAGTGCTACCATTCACAAGGCCAACAGTCGGCCATATCAAGCTTTAGTGAGGCATTGATTCTCTCTGATGGCTGGTCATGTCCACATTAAATAGACATTCTTTTCATGAATGCACAAAGATGATATGATCGATACGTATATGTATAATGAGCCCAGCAACTTCTGGAATACCACTGAGGAGAACTCAGCTAAATGCTGCTCTACTCAGTCAAAAGAGATCCCTTTAATGAGGCGTCAGTCTCCCCTAACACCCAATTCTTTTCACTAAGCTAAGCGCCTGGCCCAGAGAATGACAGTCGCTAAGCACACAAATCGAGGCCCTCCATCAGTGGCCTGGCAGCAGAAATCTCCAAGGATAAGGATTACACCTTACATCAAAACAATTCCCAGCAGTGTTAAAAGCCAAGTGCAAGCCATCCTATTGGTCTGTGTGCTATTTACCCCAATCTCCAGGAGAACTGTGCCAACAAGACAGAAAATCTTTCGCATAGTAACTCTTGGCCACCATATCCAATTTTCTAGTCCGTTTGTATCTGGGCGCCTCTCTCTCTCCGGTTCTGTCTAACCTCTGAAGTGACACAAAGGCTACAGATGCATAATTCATGGAACGACCTCCCAGCCAAGGATATAGATTTGTTTGTTTTAGTCCAGCTGCAAATCCATTCAGCTTTTCAGAACCAATCCCAGGGATGGAGTCCAGAAGTTTCAGACATTAGGGTAAAAACTGAAACCTCAGCTGGATTATTAACACCAAATTCACTTTATTGGGGCATCTTAACTGCACCACTTAGTTTATGGTTCGTGCTGAAAACTCAGAGGCTTCATGGAACAATCAATATGAACTTGATCTATTCCATGATTTTCAAGTTACTATAAATGTCAATGAAAATAAACTCTAAAACATTTCCTTTCTTGTCAGTGAAAATAAAAATAAACACCTTAATGCTTTGCTATATGCCTGCAAAAGCAGAAAACAAAAGGTTTATAAACCCTCAAGCCATAAATCTCAAATCTTTCATGAAAGGAGAAGATGAAAGAAAGAAAAAACAACACCAAAGTTTCCTGTAGCATACGAAATGGACTATTACTTCTGTCTTATACTCTACTGTATTAAGACATCAAAGAACGCCAAGGAATAGATAATTTAAGATTTTTAATTGCTAGGTAGCATTTGATGCTAGATATCATATGGGCTCATTATGGTACTAAACCAAAGGAAATGAAATAGATTTTTGTAGTTATCATCCAAGAAACATAACATATTCTAGAAGAAATGAATTTAATGTTCATGGCCCATTAGGGTTTTCAAATCCTTCTGGTAGAAAATTCCAGCAGTTATTCCTTCCACGTTTTTTGTATTATTACCCTTAAAAAAGGAATTTTTTGTTATAAAAAAATTCCTTTCCTACAAAAGTTTCTCATGTACGCTATTTTTTTTAAAGATGATAAGAGTTAAACTACAGAGATTTTTGAGGTAAAAATGTTTAATAACAAGACAAGTTACTGTACCAAGGGAGGTAGTGAAATTTATTTCCCCCCAAATCTTCACCCAGAACATGTCCTAGAAATAGGATGGAAAACTGATGTCCCTCAAGGTCCTTCCCCATAGTAAGATTCTGTGAAATCAAAGAACTTTTACTTACATAAGAAATTAAGTACCTTTTACAAAGAAATATCATAATTATCATGATCACACATCATAAATTTTACTGAACAGTTACTATTTCAAATATTTTATCATTGCTCCTATAAACCATGAAAATTGTGCCAGAAATTTCAATATTCTGGCATCTGAATTGCATTTTGCAGACTGCCTCTCACCCTTGGAAGTGGCACAAAAATCCTCTCTCATACCATGTGGTCCAATTTGGGTTTGGAAAATAGGTCACTATAATTATAATGATAATGTCTAACACTCTTACAGCACTTTACAGTGTTTCCACATCCTTTAACTCTCCTATTCCTTTCAATAATCCTGTAAGTTGGGCATTTGATTTCCACAATAAACTTCTGGTGAACCTATATGACACCCTCACTCTACAACAGAAAATTAGAGCATCCAGAAGGTAAATGACAGGCATGAGACATCACCCAATAAAGTCAAAACAACAATATAGGTCTTCTGATTCTTATCCCAGGACTCTTTCTACTATCAATTCAATATAGTCCAATGTGTCAGCAATTCCAAAGAAACTACTTCCTTGAACCAACCAAAGAGTTGCAAAGAAATCATACTACAGGATGTCGACATCACACATAAAGAGCTTTCCAACTAGGGCCTCTACCTACTTATGTTAAAACTTCATTTTACTTGCTTTTGGATTTGATCACTGATCTCTATTCTCCTTATTTGTATTGTTGGGGGGGGTTCAAAATTCACTGTTGAAATTTAATCTTCTCATTTTATAATTTTTAGGGCATTGCATCTGATCCTAATTGCTTTGTGCTCTCTTTTTTTTAAGATTTTATTTTTTATTTATTTATTTAGAGAGAGAGCGAGCACATGAGCAGGGGGAGGGACAGAGGGGAGAGAGAGAGAAAGAGAGAGAGAAGCAGACTCCCCACCAAGCAGGTAGTTGAGATGGGCCTCCAGCTCACAATCCTGAGGTTATGATCTGAGATGAAATTAAGAGTCAGATGCTTAATGAAAAAAAAAAGTCAGATGCTTAATGGACTGAGCCACCCAGGCACCCCTAGTTGCTTTTTACTTTTAGTATTTACCCCCATACTTCCTTACCCTCTCCAATTCCTCTCTCAATTCCAGGGCTCCTAAATTCCTAATATTTAGTCTGAAAGCATGAATTAAAAAAAAAAATAGGTCACAGAAAGATGATGGAAAGGCTGGAAATTTTACTACTTCCCCATTCCTTCTGAGTTCTTTTGATACTGACAAAATATATTTTTGTTGAAACTTAATTCCCAGGACATTCATTAGATTCTCTCTTTATTCACCTGGAGATACTGTACAAATGTCAAAGTTCAGTCTAAATGGTTTTTCATTGAACATTTTACCAGTAAATAATGAAGAGTTACCTTTAAAACACTTTGAAAATTGCAGTAATTACAAATTCTCACAATACTTCAGAAATGCGAGTACTTTAAGGTCTTCGAAAAGGACTAATGATTTTATTTTGAAAATACCAAACTCATTTTAAGATATAGGTAGGTACCAGGGCACCTGGGTGGCACAGTAGCTAAGCGTCCCACTCTTGGTCTCTGCTTGGGTCGTGATCTCAAAGGTTATGGGATTGAGCCCCCAGACCCCGAGTTGTGCTCAGTGAGAAGTCTGCTTATGATTCTCTCTCCCTCTCCCTCTGCCCTCCCACCAAGCACTCAAGCTTGCTGTCTCTCTTTCTCTCTCTAAAATTAATAAATGAATCTTTAAAATATAGGTAGGTATCACTGATTTCTTTCTTACCAGTCCCCATAAAATTGAATGCTGACATGTTTTCAACTTTTTATCCTAACCAAGAGAACAGAAAGTTTTCAGGGAGCTCCCAATTATTCATTCAAATGAGGGAAAAGCCATATCCTCTCTCTCCCCAAAAACATAATCCCAATTTTTACTCCAATCCCAGTTTTGGTAAAATATGTCACCTATCCCAAATATACTATAAAATATGTCACCTATCCCAAATGTAAGTTACCCAAGGGCAAAACCTTTTATTTCCCCCATGCCTCACCTAGGACAATGCCCAGGACTTAGAACATACTCGATCAACATGCTAGTACATTTGAATTCATTCACAAATCTTAAGTGTATCAATATAGAGAAATGATCAAAGAAGTTTCAAGGAAACTGATTCTAAAAGTAAGTATGTGCAAGTTAAAAGAACGTAATATCCTGTGCTAATGAGCAGTCTGCTAGTGTTGGAAATTTAAGTTGATACAACTTTTAAAAGGGTTATTTGACTGTATGCAGTAAAAGCCTTTAAAAATATACATACCCTTTCATTCAGCAATTTTATTTATCAGCACTGTAGGAACTATTCTAAGGAAATACGTGCAAAAATATGCATGTTCAGGAATGTTTATCTTGGTGTTTTTTTTCTTAGAAAGAAACTATATGCCAAACAATAGGAATCTGGTTAAATAAATTACAGCTTAGTCATGGGATGACTAAAATGGAATACTATTTTGCACTAAAATATACTCTGTAGATAAATTTTTACTGCCATGAAAAGCTATTAACAATATATTTAGTTTTTAAAGGAAGGATAGTACACTATAAGACCATTTTTGTTTAAAAAAATACTATACATCACACATAGAAAAGGCCATTAGAAGACATATATCAAAATGTTGATAGTTATTGTGTCTGGGTGGGAAAATTATAGGCTTTGTTTTTGTTTTAGCTTACTTGTATTGCTTATTCTACCACTTCTATTGTGTCCATGTATTTTTATAAAAATAAAATCACTTTAATTAAAAATTAATTAACACATAGTCTTGTCATAGACAGCCATGTCAGCCGCATTCACAGTCCTAATGACAATAAAAAGGATCTGTCAGTTACATGACTTAACTTCAAAACATTCTGACACACATTGTCCAAGAAAGCGAAGCCTAGGAGAAATACTTTCAAAGGGAAAGGAAACCCCCAATCCTGAACAATTTACAAGGTAGGGGAAAAAATGCTAGTATCTCTGCTGGTTGAGATTATGCATGATAGAATGATGGTTATTTTTGGAAAATATTTTATCTCCCTTTTCATCTCCATGTGTTCTGAGATAGATTTCTATTGTCATTAAACTCGTTAATTGAGATTTTAAAAGAGGGGGTGAGAGAGCAATCTGCAGAAGAGAGCTGGTTTCTTTTGCAGACCTATGAACTGAACTTGATTACAAGTTTCTAGCGCTATCCTCACATCTGGCCCAAGGTTGGGTCTAAGTCAACCGTCTTAACACAGACCCACTGGATCGGTTTTATTTTAGAGTTCTGCAAGAATGTTGGAAAGTAAAATTTAAATAATATAAAAGAAATATTGTAAGAGCCCTTTCCAGATTAGAAAGCACTTCCATATTCATGATCCCACTGGATCAGATGTGTCCTAAATATGAAGCACTTTCCATAGATGATCCATTAAAGGGTCATCCACATGCATGGGATCATAAGAGCGGTTGGATTTATACAAGGGCAGCCACTGAGCCCTGATGGTTTTACCTGAACTACAGCCTATTAGCTTGAGATCCTTTAAAGATGGTCACTGGACTCCATTTGGATCGTTTTGTAGCATTGTTCTCGGCCACAGCACAAGGATTACAATGCAGTTCTAAGGGCAGAAGATACATCATAACCCTAAAACCCAACTCCGGCCTAGAGCAGGCCTGTGGAGAAAGTCTTATTCTCTTATTGATATATTCTAAATGGGATGGCTGTATAATTGGCATATGAAACCAAAATTGTGTGTTTCCACATATAAAACCTATATTGCTTTATTGTCTTGTTGTGACATGGAGCAATTATGTCCCCACATTTTAATCTGTAGCCAGGACATCAAATGCCCTAAAAAGGTCAAACAAGTGCTGTGAAATTGTGGATTCCAGCCCAGAGACTAACATTGTGGCAAGCAAGGCAAGTAGGCTAGGGGCAGCTGTGTCCAATCACAGCTGCAGAATCACCCTAAAAATCACCAGGACTTGTTACATTGTCTTTCTGTCCCTGCCAAAGCCACTCACCTTAAAACAGGGCAGAGTTCCGCAACCCTTTGGTAACATAAGAGATATTAACACCCATCGGTCTAGGATCCTGAAATGTACAGTCAGCAATCCTCACTCACCACATTTTTTCTATCTGTTTACACGTTTTGGTTCGCACCATCAAAAACAATGCTCTATATATTTTTCTCATTCTACCCAGTAATATCCCTTCTGTTTTAGGAAAATATTCAATAATCTTATTAGCTTGAGAGTATAAGTGTAGCTGACTTCCCATTCCACAAGAAGTTTGAGACTTCAGAGCTTTTTAAATGTTCCGCGTTCTACTACTTCTAATAATTTTTTTTTCTTTTAAAAAAAAAGAGACAAGTATAAAGACTCTTAATGAAAAGGACACTTGCCTGGAAGATATAAAAAGCATGGTCACCTTAACAAGACACTCTCTCTCCCTGCGACTCTCCTTTATTCAGTCACTTGTGCTCACTGATATTTGCCCTTTTCAAGGCCCTGTTTTTGACTTTCCTTTAAAAACTCTGTTACCTCTCGGTTTCTGTCTTTCACACAAGCAGAGTAGGGCTTGGCTTCTCCGAGCAGCGCTTGGCAAGCACAGAGGCAGGAAACGCAGAAGGGAATGAGTCTGTCAGACTCATTTTCTTCTAGTTCAAATGTTTATTTCAGATTCGGGAGGAAGTGGAGTGGTTCCTTTCCATTTCCTCGTCTCTGGAACCTGCGAGTTGTATAAGGCTTCGAGAATCTTGCTCTACCACACTCACAGGTTCACAGACGGAGAGAGAGACTCTTTTCAGAAAGCCCTGGTTTGAACAGAGCAGAATCCAGAGCTCTCCACGCCCTCCCACAGCTATCAGGGGGTTTTGATTAGAACCTTGAGCAGGACAAAGGAGAGCAATGTGGAGGACAAAGCTGGTGGGCTCCGGAACATCCCACTCCAGCTTCCAAGGAGTAGGGACCGTATCCCAGCTGACATGAGTCCCCAGCCTCGCCACGTGGCAAACCTGAGGCCATGGCTCGGCAGCGAAGACTGACATAATTTGTGAATGCCATGGTGAGATTTGTCCGGAGCCCACTTTCTAGGTTCCTGAGACTGGCTCTGTCTGACATCAGGATGGAGTTTCAGCAGCAAAACTTAAAATATACCTGTTTTAGTAATGAGCTGATTTCAACCTTGAACATGCTGACTTTTCCACACTGCGATTTCTCCTTTTTTCTTTCTTTCTTTTTTTTTTTAATGGAAACCTATTTATCTCACTGCACTCACCAGCTTGGCTCTGCAACTTGCTTTATTGTCTATGCAGTTGACACAGGTCATTTTTAATGCCAAATGGAGACCATCAGAAACCAAATTAGCAAATCTTGTGGTGAGTTTACTACTAAACTCTAACAGATGTGCCTGACTCTTAACCGTAGGCATCAGGACTGAAGCATAATTTTAGGTACAAATTACTTACTGGGAATATTTATAGACAAAAAAAAAAAAAACTCTTCAGTAAAGGAGACCCGAAGACATTTAACTCAGATTATCCTGTAGTTTAACAACTGATAGAGAAGTAACATTGTAAGTGCATTAATTATGGTTTTTTAGGAGAGTTTCCAGGGCAGAGAGCTTGATCTAATCACATTGGTTTTGTCAAAGCACTTTAAAAGATAAAAATCTGACTCATTACCTCTACTCACAGTAGTTGAGTTGCATTACTGTTCAGTAGTTAATCATGTTCCCTAAGACCTTTGTATGCAAAATACATACCCTTAAGTACAACCATATTTACATTTAACACATGTATTTACATTTACCCATCCAACAGTACAAACTAGTTTTTATATTCTATCTACCATGCTCTAGAGGAACTCCTAAAATGAATTAGCCCTTCCATATGTTGGGATTCCCTCCTAGGATCCATTTTTTATGATACATATGAGCTAACAGTATACTGAAGACTAATATGTCTTCACTTGATACAATCACAATACTCACTTTAGACACCAAAAATAGTCAAAATGTAAATTGCATCGCCATCTAATTTTTTTAATCATCTCTACTGGTCACTAATAAGGCACCCCTATTGTAAATACAGTAAAGTAACAAGTCCCTTTAATCAAGAAAAACCAGGATGAAGTGAAAAAGAAGAAAAGGAAAGGGAAGGAAACATTGTAAAGGTCTTAAGGAGACAAGCATTTCTACTTGAAGATATTTTCACTGCACTAAAAGCAAGCTATGCCAAGTCATGTACTCTTCACACACAAAATTATATTGTATCAAATTTAAATTTGTTACAACTGCCATGCCCATTAAACCAATGATAACGAAAATGTAACTGAATATCTGATCTAGTGAAACAGCAACCAACATTAGCTCCCAGCCACAAGAAGACAGTAATCGCCAATGCCATTACTGGTGTCAGCTAAACCTCGGCCAGTTTGTCTCCTCCAGCCATTTTTAAATAAATATGTAACTCTCTCAATTAGGAGATCTTGAAGGAAGCCTCATGGTGAGGTGATTTTGTTGCTCATTCTCAGTGCCCTGCCTGCATTTGCTGTCCTTAAAATAGACACTTGTACCAATGTCCTTTCTATTACCCGAAGGGGAAAAAAAAAATCACATACACACCAGTCCTTTTTCTTTCAGCTCAGAGAGAAGCAACTTGATCCACTCAGTGTTGAAACCCGAGTAGGTCACTGTACACCATGATAAAATTCCCTAATCCCTGAGCCAAATCTCCCTAAGGGGGGCCTCCTCCTGATCCTCCACTTCCCAGGCTGACTTTTCCATTCGCTCTCTCCTCTTTCCCCCTTTCATTTCCCCTACCTTCAAGCCTTGATATGTGATCCTCGGTGGGGGCTCAGGTTTCCGTTTTTACAGCTTAGGCCGTGCTAGCTGTATACATTCCTTTCTTTCTGCCGGGCAGTGATTACTTACCAGGGTTTAGTTTACACTGGTCCAGATGAAAGCCGTACAGATGAAGGCAAACACAGCCAGGCAGCTCCAGCGGCACCGATATGAAGCTGCACAAGGCCACATTGTGTTCTCGGTGACATTTTGTTGCACATATTTTTATACAGGGCAACCAACTTGTTATGTTACTCTACACTATGGGTTTGGGGACAAGGAGGAGTGATAGTACGAAGAGGCTGAAGGAGGGGTTTTACTGATGTGGTTGTTAATATGAAAAGCAGAAAAAGATTAACCAGTTCAAAATAACCCTTTCACGGTTTGACTTTGAGAAATGACTTTTCAAATGAGGACGTTAGGTGCTCTTCTGTCAGGGGAATACCTACAAAACAATTCCACTAGAAATGGGAATTCGTGCCCGTTGGCATGGTGTGCATGGACGTGACTGAAGATTTCCGCCGGGATCTCACACACATGGGTCCAAAGCAGACAGAAAATGCCAATCCTACAGGCGGCTGAACTGTGTGCTGCGTAAAACTTCTTACTTAATGCTGCTCTGCACAGAAACGATGAGGACTAAAACTTCAAATAGTAGATGGTGATTGGGAAGAAAAATAACATTTTTGAAAAGAGGAAATTCTGTGCACGAAGGTTAATACCATACTTAGTCCTGCAGCATTGGCTAAAAATTGTGTAATTTTTCCCCTTCACACAATGTTGTTTTTGTTTCTTCCTCACCAGTTCAGACAAACATCTGTTATATGGTAGAAGGACAACTATCTCCCAAACCACGGAGTGCGCCCGCAGCCAAAGTCAACAACTCGAGCCCCAAGCATTGAGCACAGTCAGCCTTTATATCCAGCCGGGATAACATTTCACATGTTTTGATTAAAATTAGCTAATTTGTAATTCTAGAACCTATGAAACTTAAAAGCTGCCATCCATATAGATCACATTAGGCAGTGTTTTAAAGGGCCAGCGCACACTGTGATTTCCTAGTGGCTTCATTTCTCTCTTTCTCCACCCTCAACTTAAAATGAAATGGAAAAGTCATCTCCAGGACAGGAGGGGAGGGTAAGTGAGAAAGAATGGTTTTTGTAGACTTAATTCTACCCCCATAGTAAGACAACAACTCCTACTGGTCTCTCTTTTTAAAAACTATCATTGAATTCAACGGTGGTTTCCATCAAAAGGAATGGCACTGATTTCCAAGGCAATCTTCCTTAACTCTCCTTGGACTGATTGATGCTGCCCCTCATGCTTTCAGGCACAAAGTTCCTCACCCAGAAATAAAAACCTAATCTCCAAACTAAGATTGCTTACAGACATTTTCCGGTGGAAAGGAAAGCTAAACATATGCACCTAGGTATTCATACAGCACGACTTATCCATGTGCCCCTTTCTAAACAGGGGCTTCCCAGAAGGCACTCTCATAGAATATGCTTGTTCTGATCAAGAAAGCGTCAAAACGCGATAAATTTTTAGTTGCATGCCATTTTCATCCAGTCTGTCTTTTAAACACAAACTTCGCCAACCTGACCAAGTCAGTTGGCAGGGTTTAGAATTCTATGTAGAAGATGGGGAACACCAGGACGGTTGCAGAATGAAAACTAAAGTCCCCATGAAAACTGCTACTTGCTTGTAATTCAGAGAGCGAGAGAGAGAGAGAGAGAGAGAAATACAGAGAGACTCGTGAAATCAACACAGAATAAAACCCTCGCCCGGCAAAAGCTTCAACTTCATGGAAAAAAAGGGGGGGGGGGGTCCGGAGCTAAGCGGTGCTCTTGTGCAATCGCTCCAACGCGAACAGCTGGAGGGCCAGGCGGCTGCGCTCACCACCTCTGGAGCACCGCTGGCCTGGCGGGGAGCCCAGCCTCGCCGACAGGACTCCGGGCTGGCCTTTCCGAACAATGGGCAGGCGCTCTGGAAGGCCGCCCCTCAGACAGTTATCTTTCAGCCGGGCTAGCCCGGGTCTGCTAAACTGGGAAGCGGAGCACGCAAAGGCGAGCGGGAGGCGGAGGCAGCCGAGTAAGAGGAGCGGACAGAGGCGGGCGAGGCGAGCCTGCCGTCAAAACGGTACCCAGACCCATGCCGCCGGGGCCGCACTTGCCCGGGCACTGACAGGCTCTTTACACCAAACAGCTGGCTAGTTGGGGGGAAGCGGGATCGGGGAGCAGGGAGATGAACTGGAGGGCAGGGTGGAATCGAGCGCTCCCGGGGTTCCTCGGCCCAGCCGCTCCTTAACTTTGGAGCGATCCGAGAAATGGTTCCCGAAGAAAAGGGGGGAAACTACACCGCCGACTAGGAAAGCCTCTTCACCACGTCCACCCGCCACTTGGGCCCCCGGTCCCCTCCCACTGAAACGCGCCTGTGCCAACCTGGGGTTTATAAGGTTAAATAGTATGTGGTTTCCCGGCCGCCCCCACCCCCCATCAAATCGGAGGTAGGCAAATCTCGGGGATGCAGCCCGCGAGTTGGCTTCGGTTTTGCACCTGGAAGAGGAGCTGAGGCTTTCTGGGCATCCTACAGAAACTGACAAGCGCTCCCCGTACCCCTCAAATCCATACAACGGCCCAAAGGGAGCGGGCGGAAGAAAGAGCTCAGTGTCTCCAGCCCCGAAGTCCAAAAATACCTTCATTTCCTCATTGATCTCCCTTTTCACTGGGTGAGCCGGTTTCCTGCTCCTTTTATTTTCCGGAGGTCTCCCTTCTTTCTCCATTTCTGCCATGTTTTTGTGTCTGGTTTCTGTGGAGATGAAATGGCTGCTGCCGCCGCCGGCGGTGGCGGTGGTGGTGGTGGTGGTGGTGGTGGTGGTGGTGGTGCTGATGGTGGCAATGCTGGCGGAGGTAGCGGTGCTGGCGGGGCTGGGGCTGGGGCTGGGGCTGGGAGGGGGGAGGGCAGGCGGGCGCCGGAGAAGCGGGGTCTCTTCTAGCGGCGGAGAACGTCAGTGGCTGTCAGAGGGAAAGGTAGCTCGAGGAGTCTCGGGGATGCCGCCGCCGCCGCCGCTCCTGCTCCCACTGCCGCCGCCGCCGCCAACGCCGCCGCCGCCGCCGCTGCCCCTGCCGCCGCCGCTGCTTCTGCCGCTCCCGCCGCCGCCGCCGCCGCCGGGCTGCATCCTCGGTGCCCCGTGGAGTCGTCAGCCATCTTCCGTCGCTCTGTCCGTCTGCATGGGCGAGGGGAACGAGGGCCGGGCGCGGAGAGAGCTGCTCTGGGCGTGCGTGCGTGGATGTGTGTGTGCGCCCGGGAGAGCGCGCCAGCCCCGGCGCCCAGCGCCTCCCGCGAGCCGAGCCGGGGGCGGGCCGGGGGCCGGCGCGGGGAGGAGGGGGCGGGAGGGAGCTGGGGCCGGGAGGGGGCGGGCTGGAGGGGGGAAAGGTGGGGGGGGCTGGGACGGCCCCCGGCTCCCGAGCGGGCGTGGCTTCCACCGTCACTGAATACGCGGATGCTGCGCGGCTTCGGGGGCTGCTCGCGGCCGCTTGCTCATCCGCGGCGGGCACCGGCGGGACGCGGCGCCCCTCGCGGCTGCCACCTCGGCAAGACGGGCCCCGACCCCAGCTGTTCTCCTTAGCTCCGTGATGTGGGCTCGCGTGGGTCTGGAGTTGGCTTTTGAGCCCGTCCTAGGAGCTACTGAGGAAAAAAAAAAATGAATGGGGGTGAAGGGAGGAGGGTGGACAGTGGGAGGGCACTGGGACCCGAGGTCGAGTTGCAAGAGGGCCGCTTTGCTTTCCCCCGGGGAAGGCAGACCGCGCTCGCTGCCTGCGGATTCGAGCGCCGGGGTCTGGGGGGAAGGAAACCACAGCCCGGACCTCCCCCTGCAGTTGCCAGGGCAGTGTCCCTGGGGCCACCTCAGGGCGCGTGGAGGCGGGAGGCCCCCCTGGAAAGGTCCCTGTGCCCGCTCCGCGGGTCGCGAAGGCGGCACGGACTACGACTGCGCCGGCAAGACCGCTTTTGCCTCTCAATGAACCACTTAAAAGTAGGGCATCTCGGCCCTCAGCCCCCTGTTCTTTCTTCTTTCTTTGCCCTCCAGTTCGCTGCCTCTCTTACACACACACACACACACACGTGTCTCACTACAAAGTAACACCTTTACCCTGTGACCCCGCGCGCACCCTTGTCCCAGTGCCCTGGGTTTAACCTCCAAAGCATTGGGTGCTGCTGGAAGCGTAGAGTCCCGCGTGGGGTTCCGTCCTCTGGGAGCTGACTGCCCTCGCCCCACGCGACGGGACCCTCCCTACACCGCCCGGCGACACTTCACCGCGACTTCCCTGCGCCCCACTGCTCTCTCCCAGCCGCGATCGCTCCCCCTGAGCTCTCGCGCCTCCGCTTTGGCCCTCTCGGTCCACGCCTGGGGCCAACCGAGCTCGGATTGCGTTTGTCGCTCTCTGGGTTGAGGCATCGGTGTGAGCGGTTTGATGAGGCTTCCGCGAGATACGCCGCCCCGAAGGCGCGGACGCGCTGCAGGGGGGCACGTTGACGCTCCCCTCTTCGCTTTCCCGAGCCGCGACACTTCGTAATTACCTGACACAATGCGATATGGGGGTGTCCATTGTTCCACTGCTTGTTATTACGGAGTGTTCATTATAACAGTGGTGGAACTTAAAATTACACAATTTTTTAAGTAGTTAAAGATTGAATGAATCGGTTTGGGGAATATGAGTCAGCTTTCCATTAAAATCTGTTTGGCCTGTCAAACGAGGCTCAGTCTGGGTATCACGTTGCCTAATTTGCATTTTAGCACTGTTTTGTTTCTTGAACGTCAAATTAGAGATATTTGGGAGCGTACTCGGGAGGGTTAAGCACCTCCACGGTGCTATTTTGCATCTTAGCATTATTTCGTTTCATAAATGCCAAAATACAAGTACTTGGAAGTGTGTCCAAGAAAGCTGAGCACCTCCCCTCGCCTCTTCTGTTCCCGGTGTGGAGGGACGCACCCTGCTCTGCGTGTCTCGCTGGGTCCCAAGCGAGCCAGGAGGCCAGAGTGAGCGAGGCAGGATTAGACTCTGCTCATGCAAGAGGTCCAAGCAAAACATTTGCCCAGAAAAAAATGTTTCAGATTCTGGGGCGGTTATCTGGGGCAGAAAAAGCCAAGAGAGGAGGATTGCTGAGTTTTTAGGGGGGGCTCTGCGGTACAGGCGTCCCTTTATTCAAGATTTTTCCAGCAACTTCTGGGAGCTTATACAGGTATACACAGGTGTAAGCCCAAGTCCTCTGGGAAGTCTTGAAGTCAGTAGTAGCCCACAAACGACCTATAACGACCCTGGCAACAAGAATGAGGAGAGGAGCCCAAACCTGTTTGCACTAACACACGACTCCCCCCCACCATTCCCTAGAACAATAACACAACATTCCCCAACGTGTGAAAGTGGGTATATTTCTCAGTGAGGAATAGCATCTAAATGCTGTTACCAGTAGAGAGAGGCAAAGAGCGGGTGTTTTTGGTTTTTCAACCTGAATTTCATCCAAAACATCTGATAATACGTGGGTTGGAGGTAGTTTGTTTTCTCTGTTTTGTCCTCTTGGTCTTTAATAAGAAGTAGTCCAAAACTTGTGGGGTTTTTTTTACCTTTAAATATTCTAAAACGGTGGAAACATATGTTGTAAAGTATACACAAAGGGAAGCTTTTTGTCTTCTGGAAACATATTTAAGTCCACTCTGTTTCCTTTAGTGCCAGAAGCATTACAATCGATTCACTGTTGTTCACTTGATATCAAATAACAAGTTATATACCCAAAGTCCTAAGATACAGTTTCACAAGTTAAGAATAAACAGGAAAGGTGAACTGTAGCCCAGAGTTATAAGAGGCAGCTTTCCTTCCTTTAAAGAAAATTTCTTCTTCTGCAATGGCTCATTTAATAAAAGTTGTGATATTAATCAACTACCTGTTCTTTCACAGTCCCATGTCCTCCAGAAAACTGAAGTTGAGATTATTGTCTTAGAATCCACGATGCTTATCTTCAGAATGAAAGCTCATGTGGTATGTGTGTGAGAACTTGCAGTCCAGAATGAACTTTAGGACTAACGATTGTTATAGCTTGTCAATGGCAGGTTTTAGGTTTCTTCAGATGTATTGTAGATGAAGACAATTATAACAAGAGTTGCTGCTTTATGAACTTCGATATACCATAAGCCTAACAATGTTCCATAGATAACTTTATATAGTCTGTTGGACAATAACCCTATGTAGGTAGAAACAATCTCCTACACCTCAAGAGCCACTCTTTCCCTACTATGCTTTACCATTATGCTCCAGTGCACAGCTCACACACACACACACACACACACACACACACACACACCACCATCACCATCACCACACCACCATTCAAGGCCCTAGACATAGAAATAGTCTTTAATCTTCCCTTAACGTATAACACGAGGCATCTTCATTGAATGAAATATGGTCATTAGAATCAATCAATGTAAATATCAGAGATCTTTTTAACTCAAAACCAATGAGCAGCAATTGGCCTGTGATTTGTTATATGCCACCTAAAACATACTTTCAAAGTTTGTGCTCATGTTTAATTTCAGAGAACAGAAATTCAAAATCAGGGGCACCTGGGTGGCTCAGTGGGCTAAAGCCTCTGCCTTCGACTCAGGTCGTGATCTTAGGGTCTTGGAATTGAGCCCCACATCGGGCTCTCTGCTCAGCAGGGAGCCTGCTTCCCCCTCTCTCTCTGCCTACCTCTCTGCCTACTTGTGTTCTCTGTCTCTCTCTTTCTGTCAAATAAATAAATAAAATCTTTAAAAAAAATTCAAAATCAATTTCAAAGAGGACATTATGCAACAGCATAACTATAATACAGGACCTTTAGCCAGGGGTCTACGGGTAAGCTTCCAGACCTTTGGAACCTCCTAAAATCATATACAAAACATTCAGTTCATTTTTTCTGGGGAATGGGCACATGGGTGTCATCATATTCTCACTTGGGATTCATGACTTATTCACTCATTTATTCAACAAATATATATATTGAGGCCCTGCCCTATACCAGGCACTCTTCTGGATGCTTGGGGTCTAGCAGTAAACACGACAGATCAGTTTCCAAATTTCAGAAAGCTTATAGCCTGGAGAGGGGAAGATAAACAAGCAAACAAGCAATAGAGAAGGCAATTCTAGATACAGATAGATGACAAAAGAACAAGGTGAGAGAGAAACTGGACTAGGCTACAAGGGTTGGAGGGTCTACTTTAGCTAAAATGATCATAAAAGATCTTTATGAAAAGAAAGTTCACTTCAAAGGGGAAAGATAAGAAGGAACTGCTCCTGCAAAGATCTTGGAATCTGGGAGAAAAGTGTTCTGGTCAGAATTTAACAACAAAAAAAAAAAAAGAATTTTTTTTAAAGATGTATTTATTTATTTGAGAGAGAGAGAGGGAGAGGGAGAGAGACAATGTGTGTGTGTGTGTGTGTGTGTATGTGTATGTGTATGTGTGTGTGAGAGAGAGAGAGAGAGAGAGGGAGCATGTCAGCAGGGGTGAGGGGCGGGCAGAGGGAGAGGGAGAAAGAGAATCTCAAGCAGACTCCCCACTCTGTGCAGAGCCCACCAGCCCCAGGGCTCCGTGGGCTGGGTCCCATGATCCTGAGACTAGGACCTGAACCAAAACCAAGAGTCAGTAGCTCAATGTACTGAGCCACCCAGGCGTCCCTCTGGTCAGAATTTTAAAGGAGCTGAAAAATGGATGTGCTGAGCATATTTGAGAAATGGAAAGGTGTCTCTAGTGCAGAGAACAAAAAGAGCAGTAGGAGAAGCAGAGAAAGAGGAATGCAGGGCCAGATTATATGGGACCTGTAGACCATCACAAGGGATCACCATCTTATTTGATTTTTTTAAAGATTTTATTTATTTGACAGAGAGAGATCACAAGTAGGCAGAGAGGCAGGCAGAGAGAGAGGGGGAAGCAGGCTCCCCGCCAAGCAGAGAGCCCTACCCGGGGCTCGATCCCAAGACCCTGAGATCATGACCCGAGCCGAAGGGAGAGGCTTTAACCCACTGAGCCGCCCAGGTGCCCCACAATCTTATTTTAAAAGCAATGTGGATGGATGTGCTGGGTCAAGAAACCTTCCTTTGCATGGGAAAGCCTGAGTTTCTGCCTGGCTCCATTATTTGCATATGTGGGTCACCTGGCCATCATTAGCTCTAACATCAAACACCAGGTTAACACAGCTAGGCACACCCCTGAGTGGAGATCCCCTTCCTCCTTGCTGTTTCAAGAACATTCTTGTCCTCTTTGCCATGGTGTCAAGGTGAAGACTGTGACCTTCCCGGAAGAAGGAGGGTCTTTTTGCAGTCACAGGTATATAAGGAGTTCTTCAACTAGTAGCTTCAAACAGGCTCAAGGTTCTTTGCAGGACAATCAGGGGCTTCGTTTCTTTAGGGAGAGCTTGAGCAAGTGATCTTACGTTAGTCTTCATTTCCTCAAATGTGAAATGAGAATAATAAGTTACATTTTGGAATACCGTTGTTATGACCACATATTATCTGTTAAAGTGAGCTAAAAATAGAACTGCACAAGTTTCTCTGGACAAATATGTATTATCTGCTCTTTTGAGACTCAATATTGCTTTACAACAGCCTTCGGTTTATATGTACGGACTAACAGAGATGATAAGTGACAATTTATGGAAACCTGACACATGAGAAATAATCACCTACATAATAACAGTATTCTTCATTTTCAATATGATGTACACCAGTGTCCCTTTTAATAGTGATTTGCTAGAATGTTATAATTTTAATTTATAAGAATGAGATTTTTATATAGACTTTCAAGAACATTTTAACTGTACGCATTGAGGCAAGCATATCACTACCTATCAATTCAAGGAAAAGATTTATTAGAGTTATAATTTTTAATTCTTATCCACTGAATTAAAATGAGATCAAAGCCCAGCATTTATTTGCTCCAAGCATCTCTATACTCAAAAAAAAAAAAAATGTTAAGCTCCACTGTCAATATGCATGTCTGACTATAACAGCTTTATGTGTAGTAAGCCAGTGGAAATAAATGAAGACCACCCAAAGGAAAACAAAGCAAAGCCTGTTTATCTAGGGCAAGAAAATCAGCCACTATCACCTGCATTTGGCAGAGACTCAAAGGCAGGCATGTGGGTGGGAGAGCTTTATAGTGGAAAATAAAAGGCTTCGGGTATATTCTGATTGAAGGTTTTTGGCATGGAGAAACCAGAGGCTAACTAGAAGGTGGGCTAACTAGAAGCAGGACATCCTATTAGATTAGTTTGGGGAGCATATTTGGCTTTCTCTAGTCGGTCCCGAGTTGGAAGGGGAAAGTACAGTAAGGAATGGGAAGGCTGGCAATCATTGACCAAGTCCAACTGCTCCGGGCTGATGGTGGCTTCTCTGGTTTGTTGCTTCCAAAGTGATGGGTCGGAGTTCTATTGCCATGTGGCTTTGCCATTGTACATTCATACAGTCAGTCTCTCCAATTTAAGCCTGGCAACTAAGAAGAAACTACCTCAAGGTTTAAGGGAGCTTCCATTTGTGGTGAGATAATATTTTGATGTATGAAGAAATGCTTGGTTTTGTTTATACTTGCTACTTCCTTTCTATCCCATGTACTTATTCATTCATTTGACATCCATGGCTTCAGAGTAAGGATGTCATGAGATAAATTCACAGAAAAGTATGGGTAGTTATCCATGACTTTTGAGACTTAAAATGGAATTGTGAAATTCCAGGCAGAAAAAGAGAGTATGAGGGAAAACTTTTTCTGAGTTTCAAGAGTCTAGATTTTTTGAGTATCAAGACCCAATGACATGAAGGATTTAGATTAAAAGTTTATACCATAGGGGTGCCTGGGTGGCTCAGTGGGTTAAGCCTCTGCCTTTGACTCAGGTCATGATCTCAGGGTCCTGGGATCGAGCCCCACATCAGGCTCTCTGTTCAGAAGGGAGGCTGCTTCCCCCTCTCTCTCTGCCTACCTCTCTGACTACTTGTGATCTCTCTCTCTCCCTCTCTGTATAAATAAATAATGTTTTTTAAAAGTTTATGCCATAAAAAGTAGCTTTAGGGGGAAAAATGACAAGCCAAGGGAAGTTTTTCCAAATCAGAAAGAGTTCACAATTCTGTCTGGTTGGGATAAAGAAGGAGCAAAGATGCTTAGATGATGGAAGGAGACTTACTGTGGATTCCCAACCAGGTCCAGTGCTCTGGGGAATGGGAGGAATAATCAGAACACTTGCTAGGTTTGGGGGAATATGAAGGCGGAGGGCCGAAAGCTGAGACAACTCGTAACCCCCTGCCCCCCACCCCATCCTTGAAGGTAGAGCCTGAAACAGCAGCAAGTTTTATGGAACAAACCAGCCCAACACAGAGCAGGCAAGTGCAGCGGGGATAGGCACAGTGGAATGAAGAAGCCTGAGCAGAAGGTTCTGGGGCAGCCATAAATACTCTCCATTCACTGTAATGTATGGGTTTTGTGTGTGGCTGAGAACGGAGCAGATGTGGCTCCAAGAGATGCTGAATCAGAGTAGTCCTGCCCCCAAAATGTTGGGCCAGAGACTCCGTGAAGACTTCCATCTCAGAGGATGCTGGCTGGAGAGGTGACTATGTCTGAGGAGTAAATGTCACCCACCCCATTAGATGACAGCCCAGCGAGAAAAGTCCAGGGCTCCGGCACAAGAGAAGACCAAATCAACTTAGATTATCTGGAGGTTTTCTGCCTCCTAGCATACTAGTTGTATCTAACAGAGACTGAGCTCACTTATACAGAGGTAAAGAAATTTACAAGTAGCAAATACCTGAGGTTTTTACACTGATACTTATAATTCACATAGATATTTATTCTGCAACTCAAATTTGCTTTTAAGCAATTTTTACAAATGGAGTTTTCTGACTCCTGGGGTAAATGTAGGGCATTATCTGCCTAATTATTTAACATCTAAATAGTATTGCCCAACAAAAATAGTTGCTTTGGGGTTATGGCCTATAATATCGTAATAAGACCAACTTAAACATAGAGCACTTTCAATAGTCAATTCTGGTACACGTAAAACTTAACTTGGTATCCAAGTTATCTCAGTGGTCATTGCCTTCTTCAATGATATCCACTGATGAAATCAGAACTCTTCTCTTTATTTCATTTATATAGATACTAGCAGAGACTTGTAATAATATATTTCCTTTAGACAAATAATCAAATGCCCTTAAACTTATTAGACCTCTGACAGTCCTGTTGAGGGATATCATCAACTATTGTGTGGTGCATTCCTGCTCTGATCCAAGTATTTTGCAAACAATATCATTTATCTCTCCCAACCATGGTTGAGAGTATAATTGTCCTCATTTTCCATCTTAGGAGAGTGAGGCTGAGCCCAGGGTTGCTCTAGGAAGTGGCCAGTCGAGGATCAAAGTCCACAGTCCACCGAAGCCAGGTCAAGTGAGGGATGCCTTCACCTACGCCGCACTCTGCTCCTCTCTGCTCAGCCCTTTTACCCCCTTTTCTTGGGAAAATAGCGCATGCAGTTAGGGAAATAATTTTAATTTCTTCTTTATTTTAATTTATACATGGCTGTCATAAAAAGGAAAACATCTATAGTGAAACACTCAATGTTTCAGAAATAATGCACTACATTTTAATATTCTCAAACCATATACAGCATTCAGTAAATGGTTACACAGGATTGATATCTGTGTTTTGACCCACCTCCTCTGAGAAACATTACATGTAGTAAAAAACATTTTTCTCTCACAGAAAATTTGTCTCCAATGTGTCATTTGGCCATAAGTTGTCTCTTTATTACATCCCAAAGGGAGGAGGTTGAGTGGAAAAGATTCCACAGTTTAACTATGAGAGGACATTATACATTTCAGTGGAAGAAAAAAAAATCATCAAAAGCTAAGTAGATAAATTAAGGATTCCATAATAAGTCTTGGGATATAGGCTGTGCTGTTTTTTTTTTAATAAGTCCATTAAAGCTACTAAATTTGTATGTTACATGCTAAAAAGGACTGTGGCTTCGACTCTGTTTTGCCCTTTCCATGTGAAGTCGGAGGGTCTTTAGTGCAGCTGATCTCCTTTTGAAAGCCTCCAAGTGAGGGAGAGCGAGCAGGAACAGACAGAAGAGAGAAGATGCCGGTACCGTGACTGCAAGCTGTACTCCCAAGGAAGTCCTAGGATGTGCAGTCTGGGAAGGCACTGAAGTCCTAAACTGGAAAACAAAGCTAAATAAAACAAAAACCCAGCATGGGAAGAAAAATGAAGTGCATTACTGAACACAGAGAGCGCACTGGGGTGTTCTTTTTATGTGGTGAGCAGTAGAGTTTTGCGGCCTGAACACATGGACAATTGCTTAGAATTTAGTAATACAAAAGCTACTATTTATTGAAAGCTTCTTTATTCACTAGGGACTGTGCAAAATACTTTACAGAGATTATTGTGTTCAAGTCCTCATCCAGTTGACACAATATTTGGTTTGGGTCCTGTTTTACAGATGAGGAAATGGAAGGCCAGTGGGACTGAGTGGGCCAGCAGTCTGACTTGAGTCTAGAACTCTCTCTACCGCCTTGCAGCACCAATGGTACCAGCAAGGATTCTTGCTTTCAAGGAATGAAAACAAACTCTGTCTAAAGAAAAAAAGAATATTGGGGAAAAGGGGACTCCTAGAACCCAAGAGGCTGGGAGAACAGGCTGAGAAAACCAGCAGGAGCCTGGGGCCTTAGGAGGCCAGGCATAGGAAGACCATCTAAGATCCCACCATCTCTGCCTTTGCTGCATGACACCTTCTAGAAACCACCACTGGGACCTTATCCAAGAGCTGCTCCGGAGGTTCTTCCTTTATCTTGGGGTACACAGGCCTGGATGTGAGGATCTACTGCCAGATATTGGGGTGCATGCTTCCTATACCAGGGTGTGGGGAGACTGAGATTCAAACTCTTTGGTTTTCACGGGAAGGTAAGTTCCTATATCCCAACATCGCATTCTGTGAATTTCCCCAAACCTAAGGACAGATGGATTTTGACAGCCAAAGGAATGTTACAGTGTCCTTCCAGACCACCCACTGTAGCCACTGTGTAGCAAATCATCCCATTAGGAAAGTAAATGTAGATCTGTTAAAATGATTTTGAAAGGTCAGGCATAGGTGAAATTGGGCAAACATTAAATATTGCAAATCGAAACCCGACTGACCTAGAAATTCATTCTAATAGATTTATTTGCAATCTCTAAATGCAAACTTTGAAAAGGCAAATTTGGTAACCCATATGCTAAACATCAATTAATTGGAATGTTTAGGGAATGGAATGTTCTGGTTAATTTCAATTTCTAACTAAATGTGATTAAGCCTCTAAAAAGACCTACAAACTTTTCTATTTCAGACCTTGTCACTGGAATTCTTAATAAAATATTTGGATTGCGAAGATTTTTTTTTGCAATGCCTTGGAATTATTAATGCCTCCATATGTGGTTGTAAAGTGTATTGGGTAGAGAGTGTGCTAATTGGGAATGGGTACAGATCTCAGGGCTGATGTCCCATGTACATTTCATTAGCCAAACTTCTGATGTGAGTTTGCCTTTTATTCTCTCCATTACATAAGTTAGGTAAAGACGAGGAAATAAATTCTGTCCATGTAAACATTTTCTTCAGAGTCCACTAAGGGCACGCACACTACTAGCTACTGTGAGCATAAACATAAATGATAAAGGTGTTTTAAAATGGAGACGGGAATTAAGAAAAAGGGAAGACTAATTCTGGGTGAGGGGGACAGAGATGGCAACCGTTGGGCCTTGAACGATGACCAGTAGAATGCTGTCAGGTGAGGGTGAGAGGAAGAGCAGTGTGATAGATAAAAAGTACAATATGAAGCAATTGTCAAGATGTGAAAGTGAAGGGAGAGGTAAGGGAAGAGCGAATAATTTGATGTGCCTAGAATGAGTATGTTAAAGGGAGCTATGAGGTCAGTCCAAAGGGAGGATAGGACCAGATGGTCAATGGTCTCATATACCATCTTAAAGGAGTGTGGACTTCTTTCTGAGAATCCTAGGAAGCCACTGAATCTTTTTAATATGGAGGTGATAATAAGATCGTAAGTGTCAGATAGGAAGATCGTCTGGATAACAGGTGAAAGGCAGAAGGAGAGACCAGAGGTAGAAGATTACATAAGAGGTGTTTGCAGTAGTTCAAGATGAAATAAATGATTGTTTAGGTTAGTGCAGTAGTGCTTGGGAGGAATTCTTTCTATGAGTTGTCTCAGAAACAGAGTCCCTAAGAACTGGTACCTGACGAAACAGGAGGAGGGTGTATATGTATGAAGAAATGAGCCCATTGCATAATAACAATCTCTTTGGCAAAGCAACAACAAAATAATAATTACACTTCTAATTAGCTCATTGAGTGGGTGGAGCCATAGATTACAGTTTTGATTTATCTTCTCCCCATCCTAGATCAGTTGAAGTAGATCCAATAACATTAGATCCAACAACATCTTACCACATCCTGTCCGCTTAACGTCTGAAACATATCCTGAATCTCACCACCTCTAATTCCATGCACCCATCCTAATCTTGGGCCCATTTATCAGTTGCTAAAACTAAGTAATTGCCACCTACTTGAGCTCCTGGCTCCCACTCTTGTCCCTGCGTCATCCATTCTCCACATAGCAACCACACCAATCCTTTAAAAATGTAAAACAGATTTTGCTTAAAAATGTTCCAGTGATTTCCTATCATACTGTGATGGTTTTAAATATGTCCATAAATTCTTTGATGCTTCTCCCTTGAAAAATAAAGCCAGATTCTCCTTCCCTTGATTACGTGCTATACTTAGTGACTTGCTTCTAAGAAATAGAATGTGGCAAAGTGATGGTGTACGATGTCCAAGATTAGAACATAAAAGGCATTGTGGTTTCCTTCTTGCTCTCTTTTCTTGGATCACTTGCTTGAGGGAAGCCAACTACTATGTCATGATGACATTCAAGCAATCCTGTGGAGAGGTCCCTGTGGAAAGGAACGGAAGCCCCCTGCCAACAGCCAGCAAGGACCTGAGGCTTTCTGCCAATAGCCATGTGAACGAGCCATCTTGAATGAGCAGACCCTCCAGCCTCAGTAAAGCCTTCAGATAACTGTAGCCCTAGTCAATGTCCTGACTTTGACTTTGGCAATTACCTGAAAGACCATGAGCCAGAACCACCCAGTTAGGCGGCATCCAAATTCCTAACTCATAGATGCTATGAGGTAATAAATGCTGGTTTGAAATTTCTACATTTGGGGGGAAATCTGTAAAGCAGCAACAGATGTTGAACACACGTATTTATAATATAATCCAAATTCTTTGCTTTGGCCATCAAGGCCCTACATACTCAGGATTCTGCCTATATTACTAACTTTATCTACCATTCACTCTGTAGAAAAGACTATTAGTGGTCTCTTAACAACTCTGTCTTTTTTGTTTAGAAATAGAATTACCAGGGGTGCCTGGGTGGCCCAGTTAAGCGTCCGACTCTTGGTTTCACCTCAGGTCATGATCTCAGACTCTGTGCTCAGCGGGGAGTCCGCTTGAGATTCTCTCTCTCCCTCTCCCTCTGCCCCTCCTGCTCATGCTCTCTCTCTCTCTCAAATAAAGAAATACATCTTAAAAAAAAAAATAGTATCACCAAAGTTTATTCAGTTACATGAATTCAAGCTAATGACCACATTTCCTAGCCTCCCTTAAGCTAGAGATGGTCACACGGCAAATCCTGGCACGTAAGAAGATTTGGCGTGTGCGGCTTCCTGCTGACTGGATAGTAGTATGATGGTAAAAGAGTAGAAGCCGGACTAGTCAACTCAAACCACAAGACGGAAGTCACACAAGGAGCATGGCAAAAGCGACAACACAGAAAGGACCTAGACCCCCGATACCATCATGCCAGAGCTGTCTGTCTAGTCTTTTACGTGAGCAAGACACAGGCTGTAACTTGTATTTAAGTGATTGTATTTTTCGATCTCTTTATTACAACAGTCTAACCTATATCCTAACTGAAACTCAGCTCCTTGTTCACCGCCTTCTAGCCACATTGATCCTCTATCTTCTTTTTTGCTAATCTGAGGTCTTTATTCTGGCTATTCCTTTTGCTTGACATGCTTTTCTACCAGGAGTACCCACAGCTGCCTCCTTGCTTTTGGGTTTCACTGTTTCGTCTAAAATAGCCTCCTCTCACTTATTCTCTATTACATAATCATAACTTCTGTTCTTCATGGCACTCACCAACACCTGAAATGTCCTCATCTGTCTGTTTACTGTATGTCTCTCCACTGGAATACAATCTCCCTAAGATCAAGAACCTTGTCTGCCTTATTCCCCTGTTGAACCGCCAGTGCCAAGACAGTGCCTGCACATAGTAGGTGCTCTATAAATATCTTTTGTGTGATAGATAAACAAACGAATTAGCAGTAAGTGATGACAAGAACCTAGTCCTTGGGTCAATTTTTTTTTTTATAACTTAGCCTCATTTACTGCTGAAATTAAGATAGATTACGTAATAATAATGGCAACCCAAGATTAGCAAAAGAGTGTCAACAAGTCACTTTACCTTCATCATCAAGTGTTATGACTTAGTGAGGAAAAAGAAAGAAACAGCAAATGAATCTCTGCTTTGGGCCTTTAAAACCCAACCAAAAACAAACAAACAAACAAACAAACAAACAAACAAACAAATAAATAAATAAAAAGAGGCTCATAAAAATATTATCCCTAAAGAACAGATTCTCCAAGGGGCGCCCGGGTGGCTCAATGGGTTAAAGCCTCTGCCTTAGGCTCAGGTCATGATCTCTCTGCTCAGTGGGGAGCCTGTTGCCCCCCCCCTCTGCCTGCCACTCTGCCTACTTGTGATCTCCCTCTCTGTCAAATAAATAAATAAAATCTTAAAAAAAAAGAACAGATTCTCCCAAATCCTAATATAGATGATTATATTACATTAACTCTAAGATGCCAGCAGTTGTGAGACACACCATTGTTTTATGTACATGAGAAAAGGAAAAATTCTGTTGCAATAGACTGTGTTATTGCTCCCAATTTCTGTCCCCACTGCCCCTTCCCAGACTCTCGGTGGGTGGAATACCCTTAACTACTCTGTCTTCAGGACTGGCCATGTGACTTGTTTTGGCCAATTAAATATGAGCAGACATGACAAAAGCCTTATCCAGGCAGCTTTAACCCACGGAGCCAGCCAGGCACCCCTCCAGGCAGCTTTCAATGTGCTTATGAAATTAGATTCCACTTTTGCTCCTTCCTCAACCACAAGATAGTGGTAGAATAGTCCCAGATGCTGGCTAGTCCTTTCACCTGGATTCTAGAACAACGTATGTAGCTATGCAAAGCTAAGGCCAGGGCAGCCAAAGCCAACCCATGTCCCTACATAATGTGAACAAGAAAGAGATGTCATTGTAAGCCCCTGAGATGTTGATAATCATGACAAAGGCTTAGAGACAATTAAACTACTACACGCTACTAATTGTAAGTTGCACCTTGATTTCAGAGATGTTAAAATGTGAGCAAATGCATGTCTTAGAATCAATACAATAGGGAATATATTGTACATATTATCATATATCAGCCCAAGATACATAAGTGGGTACCCAATAAATATTTGTTGACTTTGATGTTATGCACGTGATGATTTGGAGTTCATATTTTTAGTGAGAGTCTTCTTGATAAACATACTTTCTCTTTGGCGTATTGTAGGTAACAGTATAACTTCAGGCACTAAGTGTAATGGAAACTAGAATTTATATAATAACCAAAGTTGAAGGCTAGGAAAAAGATAAGCTGTGACTTTTCATTACCTCTTACCTGTCCCTACCCTCCTGCTACTTCATATAATTTTTTTTTACTTATATCCCAAAGGACTTTCTCCTCTAACTGTCCTTCCCCATAGACCATACAGCTAGATATTAGTCTTCTATTATTTGGGGGGTAACCAGAGAACAAAGGTAGCAAAAATGGAATTCAGTAACCTCTAGCATAACCATAAAACAAAATATTTGGATGCATACTTGTGAAACAAGTTTTTCACACATGCCCCTAAACTGGGTAAGAAGCTGAATAAGCTCAAGGAGGGAAGAGGTAGAAACACATGAGCCACCAGCAGAGTTCGAGACATGTCAGCATCTTCCAGATAAAGCCCCATCTATGGCCAATACCAGGAGCTGCATGGAAGCCAACTCAGAGCATTGCTCATTGTACATGGCCTAATGCTGTGTTATAAATTAATCACAATATATAACTTGGATTTTTTACCCAGAAAAAAGCAAAATAATAATAATTATGACAATTAGTATAAGAAGAACAGTAAACATTAACTGAGCAGAGCATATGACTATATGCCCAGCACTAAGCTAAATGACTTATATAAAGTATCTCATTTGCTCCTCATAATAGTCTTATGTATCAGTCAGCTATTGCTGCAATAATGCCTTGTAACAGACTACCCCAAAACCCAGTAACTTACAGCTACAGGCATTTATCATTTTTCTCATCAGTCTCGGGACCAACACTGGTTTGGGTGATCCAGGCTCAGCTCTGTTGCATAGCTCTACTTGAGGCTATGGACAAGGGAGACTTGGCTCCAGGGTGTGTCTTAGGTTCAGATCTGCTCTGTATGCCTCTTGTCGTTCTGGAAAGAAAGCTAGCTGAGGCATATGCTTCTCATGGTGATGGGAGGAGTGCCAGATAGGAAGTGAAAACACCTGATGCCAGGTTGGGACCTGGCACATTGTCACTCCTGCCCATACTCCATGACCAAGACCAAGGGCCACAGGGAAGAAAAAATACTCTACCCCAGGATAGATGGGAGTGAACATTTCTGAATTATAATCAAATATATTATATAATAAGATAAGTATACAGGTATTTTACACCCATTTACAGATGAGTAAACCCAAAGCCCAGAAAGGTTAAGCGACTTACCCAAAGCCAAATAGTTAGGAAATGATGAAACCAGGATTTGAATCCAGCCAGTCTAATTCCAGAGCCTAGAATCTTAACTATCACTCTGTATGGTTTTAACAAATTAGACTACAGGAGGTATTACAAAGGGAAACATAGAGGCAGAGGTAATTTTACAATAATAAATGGGACCTGAGGAAAAGAAATGTGTAAGATCAAAGACTATTTTGAGATCCTAATCAATAAAGATGATTTTCTCATTAGTTTTCATAACTGCAGAAGGTTATATCACAGACATCCACAGAAGGATGTGTGTTCATCTATTTTTAGATCCCCCCACCATAGAAATATGTTGAAATTTTATCTATTTAAATACTACTACCTTCGTTACTTATTTGCTCTTCACGTACTTTGAAAGAGAAATCTCGTTTATTCTGATAATTCTGAGTAACTATCTATAAAGTAATGATAAATTTTGTCCTCATAAAAACACTTAGGGATGTCAGCGGTAGTCATACCAATATTTTTTAAAATTAAGTCTAATAAAAACATTAGATTCAAGCTTTAAGGCATTCAAATATCTTGCATAGAAAGAAGAAAAAAAAACTGAGGTGTGATTATAAAATAAGAGAACTGAGGTACAACTATCACAAGCAAATTCCCTGGGAAATTTTGTTAGGAAGAGGAGAGCCTGGGCTAGATGAGAAGCAAGAGGGAGTTCTATACCCAAGAACTTCAAAGACTGAAATGTTTGACCGGTTCATGAAGCTTTAGTGTCTTGCAATGCCCACAGACCATTTTTGAACTTCATATGCTTCCTTTAAAACAAGTACTTTAAGATGATAATTTTTCTTCTTTCTACAGTAGCCAAAGAATCTTATGTCATGAAATAGGACCCTCGGTTAGTATTAGAAGTAAACTCCGCACCTACTGGGAGGGCCCCATTTCTCACTCTACCTTTCTCTACTCTGTTTTGATGATTACAAGTTCAAAATGCAGCTGTGGTCATTCATTTCCTTTTAGAATAAGTATAAAGTTGAAACATCTTCCAAAATATAAAACTAACGAGTTACAACTTAAGCAACCCAAACCCTGTTTGGATCTTGATTTAACCAAATCAACTGTATAAAAACATTTTTTTTTTGTATAAAAACATTTTTGAGACAATTGAAACAGTACGAATTTGGGAAATCTTGTGAGGTGCAATTGCATGATGGTTACTTTTTTTTTTTTTAAAGGGAATTTTTTTTATAAATAAATTTTAAAATATTTACAGGCAAAATATTACGATACCTGAGATTTGCTTCAAAATATTTTGGCATTGTTGGGAAGGGGAGTACAAAATGTTGGTAATTTCCCAAACTGAGTACTATGTACATAGGAGCTCATTATTCTATTTTTTCTACTCTTTTGGTAAGTTTAAACACCATAATAAAAAATTTAAAAAAAAAAAACAGAAAGAAAAAAAGAAAAGAAAAGAAAATACCCACTTAAAAACACCACCAAAAAAAAAGTCTAACTCAGAAGATGTCATCAACGGTGTATATATTCCTAAAATAAAATGACACATTCTAAGCCGTATAACTTGGAATATCCTTAAAACAGCATCGCCACAGTATACACATGCAACTTAGCATTCCAATAGTCTTTTGTATGTATATACATGCTTCCCCTAAGTAGGCAAATTGTATAATATGGCCTGGAATTAAAAACAGTTGTTCTCCTTAAAGTCTAAGGAGCACAAGCACTTTATATCTGTATTTTTTTTTATTGATTTGAAGTTAGGAGGACCTACACGTGCATAATGGGGAGTGATGGGAGTTCATGTTGTAAGCATATTATGTGCCAGGCACTGATCTAAGTACTTTGTGATTATGAACTCATGCTCATATTTAAAATTACCCATTGATAAAGTTATTATTGTTCTTCCCATTTTACACCTAAGAAAGCCACAGTACTGAGACGAAATTACATAATTTGCCCAGTATTGCACTATTGGTTAATACCAAAGCTGGGATACAAATTCAGAGCATCTGGCTCCTGTGTCTGACCCCTTAATCACCCCAAATTTTGTCACTTACCATGGAAAAAGTGTCTTGTAGAGTTGTTCTTTGTTTAGACTTTGGGGACTGGGACTCTTTTATTCTTAGAAAAACACAGGGATTCTTACTCCTTTTGACATCAGCATGTTCCTTTTGTTTTGTCATGCACTTCAAACCTATTACTCCTAATGTAGTCATACCAGCCCTATAATATCCGAGCATATTTATTACAGATGTTAGTGGCAAGGTTTCAAAGAACAGAAAACATCACAGCAAGCTTTTCTGATTGATTTAAGCCAGGATAATTTTGAGAAACCACTCTGACACTATAGTATTTGACAATGACATCTTTCTTATTTGGGAGTGAGCTTTTGGGAAATGACCTTACATGATTCTTCGTAGTTACCTGATCTTCTCAGATGGTCTTTTGCAAATTCTTTTCAGCCCAGCAAGTTGATATCTCTGCCTCCATATTGCCATAGTTAATGATGGAATCCTCTCTCTCTCTCTCTCTTTCTCAATCTATCTCTTTCTGTTCAGATCCATTGTCTTTATTTGGCAAACAAATAGTTTATAAGAGTTGATTTATTGGGGCGCCTGGGTGGCGCAGTTGGTTGAGCGACTGCCTTCGGCTCGGGTCATGATCCCGGAGTCCCAGGATCGAGTCCCACATCGGGCTCCCAGCTCCATGGGGAGTCCGCTTCTCACTCTGACCTTCTCCCTTCTCATGCTCTCTCTCACTCTCTCTCTTTCCTAAAAAAATAAATAAATAAAATCTTAAAAAAAATAGGATAATCTTTAAAAAAAAAAGTTGATTTATTGGGGCGCCTGGGTGGCTCAGTGGGTTAAAGCCTCTGCCTTTGGCTCAGGTCATGATCTCAGGGTCCTGGGATCAAGCCCCACATCAGGCTCTCTGCTCAGCAGGGAGCCTGCTTCCCCCTCTCTGCCTGCCTCTCTGCCTACTTGTAATCTCTCTCCTGTCAAATAAATAAATGAAATCTTTAAAAAAAAAGTTGATTTATCTATGGGCCACATCATAATAGGCTTTGAATATGGTAACTGTAATTTGGGGGACTTTTAATAGTTATTTCTAGAAAGGAATTAGTGTGAGTCTACATAGGGCTTTAAATTGACTTATTTAACTGAATTGGTCATTGAACTTATGAAAAGAATGGCTTGGCGCACCTGGGTGGCTCAGTCAGTTAAGTGTCTGCCTTCGGCTTAGGTCATGAACCCAGGGTCCTGGGATCAAGCCCCACATTGGGCTCCTAGCTCAGATGGAAACCTGTTTCTCCCTCTCCCCCTGCCTGTGCTCCCTCTCTCTCTCTCTCTCTCTGTCAAATAAATAAATAAAATCTTTAAAAAAAAAAAGAATGGCTTGATAGTTTTATCAGTAAATTTGTGAAAAGTGATTTTTTTTTCGAATTAACTGATCACGCTGATTTGATTCTTTACCCTTAGATACATCCATCCCTGAATGAAATATTTTCTAACTTTAGGGAGAAAAAAAACTATTTTTTTAAAAGATTTTGTTTATTTATTTGACACAGAGAGAGAAATCACAAGTAGGCAGAAAGGCAGGCGGCGGGCGGGCGGGGGGGGGAGTGGGGGGGGAGCAGGCTGAGCAGGGAGCCCAATGTGGGGCTGGATCCTAGGACCCCGAGATCATGACCTGAGCTGAAGGCAGAGGCCTTAACCCAGTGAGCCACCCAGGCGCCCCCCAAAAAACTGTATTTTAAGACACAAAATATTTTCAGGTAGTTTAGGGGTTGTATTTATTATTATAGGGCAGCAGTTACTGACCAAATGCTTTGCCAACTCTATAGTCTGAGGTTGTCAATCTTTGTACATATAATACATGCAGTATGTCATGACTTCCTTTTACCTGATGTTAGCTCTATATGCATTATATGCAGCACAACGAGGGTCTTTCTGCACACAATTCTATCAAAATTTCTCTAACTCTAGGGAATGAACCTGACCTATGAGTTTCTTTTAAAGAAAAAGAAAAGGAAGAAAGGAAAGAAGGAAGGAAGGAAGGAAGGAAGAAAAGGGAAGAGAAAGGAAGGGAAGGAAGGGAAGGGAAGAAAGGAAGGGGGAGTAAAAGAGACAGAACCAACACAAAATAACAGAGGAAGACTAAATTATAATTTTTCTAGAGTAGTAATTCTCAACCCTGGCTGCATATTAGGATCCCCCAGAGAGTATTCCAAAAATACTGATACCTTGTCCTCAAGCCCAGAGATTTTGATTGGTTCTGGTGATTTCTGGCCATCATGAGAAATGTTGAAATAACAATGGAGAGCTAGCTGAACTTGTAGTGATGGAGATATTCTTTAGCCTGGGCTTCTCGATCTTATGACAAATCAAATACAACTCAAATAACTTCTGAATTTGAGTGTGATGGTGGAGTGAACATGGAAATAAAGAGTAAAGACTTAGCACATTCGTTCATTATTCATTCAACTGACCAACAAATATTTATGTGGTGTCTATTCTTCAGCAGACACTGTATTAAGAATGTAGATGCTGGAGCACCTGGGTGGCTCAGTGGGTAAAAGCCTCTGCCTTTGGCTCAGGTCATGATCTCAGGGTCCTGGGATGGAGCCCGGCACCCAGCTCTCTGCTCAGCAGGGAGCTTGCTTCCTCCTCTCTCTCTGCCTGCCTCTCTGCCTACTTGTGATCTCTGTCAAATATATAAACAAAATCCTTAAAAAAAAAAAAAAAGAATGGGGATGCAGTGGCAAACAAAACAATTAAAGAAGAACAACAGAGCCCTCTCTGAAATCTTCCTTGTGGACCTCAAGTTTCAATCCATCAGGTTGGTTGGATATCAATCAGGTTGGTTGGATAAAAAAGAGGGAAAGAGAATGAAATGACCATAAAATCAGATTAGTCTACTAGTTAATTTCATTCGTGGAATAAAAAGGTTTTGATACTTAAGTGGACCCAAAAGAGCATCTATTTTTGTTTATAGATGAGTAATTTTAACCTCATAAGGGTTAATGACTAGCTTATGATCATATAGTCATTCAGGAAAGAGCTGGAGAACCCAGATTGTTGACCTTTTGTAATGTCATCTGTTCAAGTAAAAACCTTCTCAGCTGATTTTTTTTTTTTTTTTTGGTCATTCCAAGTTCCTAAAAGAAAATAGCCTACTGGAAAGAGCTTTTGTAAGAGAAAAAGACCAAGTTCTTCCCCTATTGAGCTAATCCTAGTGTGAAATTAACTAGCAGTATTGCTAGTCAATTCCACATTGCTGCCCTGTGGGGAGAGAAACCAGCAAAAAAAAGAGAGTAGGTCTTGGTCTATTTCCTCCCTAACTGCAGTTGTTCTAAGATCAAACACTGGGAACATCAGAAGGAGATAGCAAGAAAGGACTATAGTGTACCTAGGGAGGGAGGATCTAAGAAGGGAAGAAATAAAAATAAACCCAAAAGAAAAATTACAATGAAGAATTATAGTCATATACACTTTCCCGCATCATCTTTGAGAGCTCATCTGTAAAACGGAAAGGGCATTCAGCAATCTTCCCAGTGATGAGGGAAACACAGATCCATACAGTAATGAGATTCCATTTTGTACCTGTTTGTTGGAAATTTTAAGAAGGCTGACAACATCAAGTGTTGAGAGAGTGTGATCAGCGGGATCTCTCATAAACAGCTGGTAGAAATGTGAATTGATAAAGCCACTTTAGAAAGCTATTTGGCATTATCTATTAAAGTTGAATATTCCCGTACCCTATAACCCAGTAATTCCAATGCTAGATATATAAACTCTTGACATATGAACCTGCAGGCATTTATAAACCTCTTCATGGCAACATTGTTGTAATAGAAAGAAATCTGGAAACAATCCAAATGTCTATTGACAGGAGAATGGATAAAGTGTGTACATATTCACTCAGTGGATATTATGCAGCAGTCAAAACAAATAAATTGCCACTATACACACCGATATGGGTGAATCTCAATAAAATAATGTTGAGTAAAAAAAAAAGGTCACAGGAAATTACATGGAATTAGCATGGAATCTCTTTTCAAGATAAAAATAACAAATACATATAAATAATACACTTTTTAGAAATGCATATATATTAACTTATGTTTTTTAAAAAATCATGATAGAGATAACAGATAATAGATAAATAGAGATAATAGAGAATGATAAATACAAGTTTCCAGATAAAGATAACTTTGGGTTGAGGAAGAAGAATGGGAGGGAGAAGTCCACACTGGCAAGTCTATTGTCAATATTCTAGTTCCTGTGTTGGTGGTGGGTTCCCAGCATGTATTGCATTACACAAAGGAGATCACTGTATTAATTATTTGTTTCAGTATAACAACTTATCCCATAATTTAGCAACTTAAAACAATAAACATTTAGGGTACCTGGTGGCTCAGTCTGTTAAGCATCTCCCTTTGGCTCAGGTCATGATCCTGGAGTTCCAGGATTGAGCCCGCATCGGGGCTTCCTGCTCAGTGGTGAGTCTGCTTCTCCCTCAGCCTCTCCCCCTGTCTGTGTTCTCTCTCTGTGTGTCAAATAAATAAATAAAATCTTTTTTAAAAGAAACAATAAACATTTGTAATTTCACAAAGTTTTGAGGGTCAGGAATCTGTGCTTATCCCAGGCTGGTGGTTTTGGCTGAGGGCCTCTCATGAGGTTATAGACAAGCCATGAGTCAGGGCTGCAGTCTCTGAAGGAGCTGGGGGACCCACTTCCAAGATGGCTCATTAACACAACTGTGGGCATGAGGCTTAGTTCCTCACCACATGGGCCTCTCCATAGAACTACTCATGGGATGGCTTCTCTCAGAGCAAATAATGTGTGTGTTGAGGGGGAGAGATGGAGAGGGAGGAAAGGAAAGAGCAGGAGCAAGAGAGAGCCCACGATGGAAACTGCAATGTCTTTTACAAAACTAATATCAAAAGTGACACACCGTCACTTCCTATTGATCATACAGATCAACCATAATACAATGTGGAAGTGGACAACACCAGTTGTGACCACCAGGAGGCAGGGATCACCGGGCACCATCTGGAGGCTGTTTACCACCACAATAAAATAAAAAAAAAGCACAATGCATGGACAAATGATAAAAGTGTGTCAAGAAGCAATTATGTGTACTTGAGTTTGGAAAATAAATGAATAAATTAATAAGCACATTCAGTTCTGAAGACAACAGGAAACAGGGGAAGGAGTGAGATGCGTTTAAGCTTTAATTCTCACCTCTACCACTTTCCAGCTTTATGACTTTGGGCAAGTCATTTCACTTGCTTCCATTTTTTTAAAAAAAAGAATGAGGATATTTACTTGCCTCTTTAAAAATATTTTTTTTAAGATTTTATTTATTTATTTGACAGAGAGAGAGAGATCACAAGTAGGCAGAGAGGCAGGCAGAGAGAGAGGGGGAAGCAGGCTCCCCGCCGAGCAGAGAGCCTGATGTGGGGCTTGATCCCAGACCCTGGGATCATGACCTAAGTTGAAGGTAGAGGCTTTAACCCACTGAGCCACCCAGGTACCCCTAAAAATATTTTATTATGAAAATATTCAAACATATACAAAATGGAATAGCATAATGAATGCCATATACACATTATCCAGAATCAGCAACTTTGTAGATTTTAGCATTCTTGCTTTATCTACTTTTTCCTCTCCAGAAGTGTCTCAAAGAAAATTCCTGACACTGTATTGTTTTATCCCTACATACTTAAAAATACAGAAATTTTCTAATTGACACACCCATAAGGTTAATAATTCCTTTGTAATATCTAATGTACCAAAACTAGAATTCAAGTTTCTTTAATCGCCTCCTAATTTACTTTTTATAGTTGGTTTGTTAGAATCAAGATCCAAATAAGGTCCACATGTTATATTCGTTATGCCTCTCAAAATCTCAATCTACAGGAGTCCTTTTCCACATCCTGTTTCATCCCCTTGTCTTGTTGAAGAAACCCATTCAGGTGGCTGTAGGACATCCGACATGCTGGATTGGTCTGTTTGTTTCCTCAGGAAGCTCTTTCATTTGTTCCATTTCTTCCTATGTTTCTAGAAAATTGGAAGTTAGACCTACTGGCTTAATGAGATTTAGAGTCAACTATTTTGGCAAAAGTGGTTCCTAGGCGGTGCTTCATACCGCCATACTTTATAAGGCAGCACATCAGGAGGCACAGATGTGTGTCCCCCTACCCCCTCCTAGCGACGCTGACGTCAGTCTCCACTGCTCCTCTGCTCTTTCCCATCAGCCTCTCATCTTTTGAGGATTGTTGCCTGAACCGATGATTTCAGAAGGAATCACAACACGGTGATTTCTCCATTCTATCCTTTCTTCTTTTATTTAGAGGAAATAAAATTTATTTATTTATTCTATTTAGACAGAATTATGTTACGAAGAAGAACTTTCCTTCCTCAGCCTGGACTATCCACGAGAAGTGGCTTGTTCTGTGTTTTACGTCCTCTCAGCCTGCCTCCCGCTCCAGCCATTGCCGAAGCAACCTGCTTCCGGCGGGTGTAACCTGACAGTCCTTCTCCGCATTGGCATTGTGTACACGTCACATTCTGCCCCCGAGGGCCTCTGACTCCATGGGGGTGGGATATCTGCCTGGCACTCACATGACAGCTTAGAAGTGTGAGGGGGCCAATGCCCCAAGGGGGAAATTTGGACCAATGGCGGCTAGGAGCTGGCCCACAACAGCTCCTCTCTTGCATCAAGCTGACAATTATGAAATATATTCTACATGGCAACTCAGAGTCCCTGCAGGCTCAAGGCCTCATTGCCCATAGTGATGACTGACTCAGAGACACCCTCCTATTAGACCTCCTGTGATTCACTCTCCCTAGTCATCCGCTGCTGCTTCCTGAGATGGCTATCCAAAATAAACTACCTCAAAGTAAGCCGTTGTCTCAGGTTCAGCTTTCAAGAGGGTGAACCAGAGTCGCCACTAAATACAATTCCTACAGGAAGGCAGGATAAATGTTCAATCCTTTCATGATATTGAAAATATTCAGAGTATTGCCCTAGTTATGTCCAATAACGAACTCAAGGATTATGTCATCAGTGAATCTTTTTTTTTTTTTTAAAGATTTTATTTATTTGACAGAGAGATCACAAGTAGGCAGAAAGGCAGGCAGAGGGAGAGGAGAAAGCAGGCTCCCCGTTGAGCAGAGAGCCCGACGTGGGGCTTGATCCCAGGACCTTGAGATCATGACCTGAGCTGAAGGTAGAGGCCTCAACCCACTGAGCCACCAAGGCACCCATCATCAGTGAATCTTGATCAGTCATAGTTCTTATACTGTTTTGCTGCTCAGATTGTCCCCTTTTCAGCTAGTGAGGGCCCCTTTATGCTGATCCCTTTGTCCCTTGGACCTGACCCATTAGACTTTAGCCTATAATAGATTCCCTGATTTCTGGCACAACAGGGCGTCCCGAGCTCATCATGAACATTTCTTGCCCCAGCCCTGAAATCTGCCATTCTTTTAAAGGACTCATCTCTTTTAACAGGGAATGGTATATTGAAAGAATGATTATTACCACTAAAAGTGGTCATCGCTAGAAGATTGTCATTATTTCCAGGCCTTTTCTTTTCTTTTTAGATTTTATTTATTTATTTGACAGAGAGAGGGATCACAAGTAGGCAGAGAGGCAGGCAGAGAGAGAGGGGGATGCAGGCTTCCTGCCCGAGCAGAGAGCTCGATCCCAGGACCCTAAGATCATGACCATTTCCAGGCGTTTTCAAGGAACAAAACAAGGAAATGCTCCTCCCCTACTCCCCACATGTAAAACTTTTCTTATTGGGACATAAGAAACATTTTTGAAAAGGAAAAATATTAAGTTCATACTGTTTCCAATTTCACTGTAATTTTACATGGATTCTACCTCCTCGTTGTTCCTAACAATTCTAACATTTGTTTTTAACTATAATGTATAAGAATAGCTTGAAGATAACTATATCTATATTTTTACCAGCAATAAGATGCAGATTGAAGTTTAAGATTTCTTTGTAGGTTTCTTTATCCTGAGAACATATTCCACTATAAATGCACCATAAAAACACTATTTTCTAAAGTCATTTCATTATTTACTTGCCGTGGTTATGCCACCCACTCAATATATGTTTAGATCATTTGCTTCAGCTTGTTTTCAAATTTTAGCAATTACGTTTTTCTTCAGAATTTAAAATTATTTGGATATGTAAAACATATACATGACTTTATTTTTTTAAATACAGATCCTTTATAAATAGCAATAACAAAAAATGAAGAACAGGCCAACAAAAGAACCCCAAACTAAACGAAGTTAAATAACAAATGAGAAATTGGGATATGTAGTTGAAACATCTAGGAAACTTGATTGCTTTTGACAGATTGTGTAGTAAGACTTGAGACTGTTGTTTTTGTCAGTTGGCCAATACCATAATGCATGTACGTGACTGTACATTCCGAACTATATAGTCAAGGTATATTCAGGGTAGTCTGTTCTATGCCTGGCCCCTCCAGCTGTTTCTTCCCAACCCAAATATATAGGCAAATGTATATTCGTGGTTCACCTCTCTTTCCAAAAAAACACTGTACTGTTCCGCGTCTTGGTGTGTTTTGGGTTCCTCTTATTGTTTTAAAGCTAACCCATATTCTGGAGCTCACATTACATCAGTGTAGAGATGGCACTCATTCTTTTTCAGAGTTACACAGTGTATTTTATTATATGGATCTACTCCAGTTTATTCAACTACTCCCCTACTTGTGGTTGATGGGTTTATTTCTAATCTTCCACGATTACAAATAATATTGCAACGAATAACCTTGTGCATAAGTCATTTTGTATTTTGGAAAGGGTTCCTAGAATTGGGATTTCTGGGTCGAAGTATAAATGCATATGTAATTTTTCTAGGGATTATTAGATTACCTTCCATAGATGCTGTGAACTATTTTAGTCTCCCTGGCGATACGTGCTGTCCGTTCTCCACAGCCAGGAGCCCAATAGACAGTCAAACTTTTGGGTTGTTGCTCATTTGATTACTTGCCTCCTTTAATCATTCTGCCCCAAGATACACCACAATGTTTTTCAACTGCTTTTGGAGGAAATTTTCTTAGCATAAACAATAGGTGATTGTGTTGAGGGGGGTAGAAAGAGGGTGGCTGCCGTGTCCTATCTAAGTCCATTCACTTAATCCTGGAAATGCCAAAGCCCAAAGCATACACCATCCTTGTTAAGACCTTGTACTTCCAAAGGCTGGCTTAGGTTTCCAGCCAAAGAAAAGGACATCAAATATAACTTCACTCGTTTCTAAGGTCAGCAGAATTCGGAGAGGACAGTAAGTGAAATCCACAGGTACTTTACCAACTTCAGGATCCTGAGAAAGGTGGAGAAGGAACCATGACCATCTTTTGTCAGCTTGCTGTCTCCCAAACAACCCCAAATCCAAGGAGATGGAGAAGTCCCTGCACATGGCTGGAAGTTTCCACAGATTGTGGAGTGACCATTTTAACCCTCAAGGCTATTCACATGCAGGACCTCTACTTTTGCTGCTCTGTGGGAGTCAGCGTCATCAATGGTCTTTGTTTTTTGTTTGTTTTGTTTTTGTTTGTTTGTTTTCAGCATCTTCCTTTTCCCTATGGGTGATTTTGCCCCCAGGGGACATTTGACTATGTCCTGAGACAGACACACCGGGTTGTCACAGCCTCGGAGGGGGGTTACTGGGGGCTTAAAAGTTACCATTCTGCCGTGCACAGGACGGCCCTCCCCCCATAACAAAGAATCCATGCCCTAAAATGTCAGTAGTACCAAGGGTGAGAAACTCTGCTACATTCTTTCTTTATGCACATATTCACAGACACCTGCAAAATGACTCTTGTGAGTGTCCGAGGAATGGCAGAATCACAGATACTTTCTCTCCCTGCTCCCCCAAAAGTCGCTATCAATTCAGAAATTTCTTTAGTCAGAAAGACTCAAAGGAGTGATATATTTATCTGGAAGATTAAAGAATAAATACCATTTTAACCTTCTAAAAGCGGATTATCATTAGGTATAATGCAACCTTTTAACTGTAAGTATAAAAGAAAGTGCTGATTATTTAAAGTAAATGGGACCAAAAGTCCCATGAATAATCAAAAACTTGGTTAATAGAGTATGACCGAAGAATAATGCATTTGGCTTCTGTGGAGAAATTAAAGTACATGCTGTGAATTGGTATTAAGGAAATTGCATGAAAAGTTGGTCTTAAGGTTCTGTGATTCTGAAGAAACAGCCTCAGGTGCACAATCTATCACATTCAGTCTTTATCTCTCTTCATTTTTTCATGACTTCTTTCACCTTGGATAACCCAGAAGCACAGGCCTTGGAACTTTTTGAAATGGTAAGGTAGCTCACTCTCCATGTTTTTCATCTAGAGCAGAGCTGAATTTTATTGCCAGGAGTTTGCTATCTCTTCCACAGGATTTATTTTGAACTTCAGCTTGCCTTATTTTGTGGGCAAAGACCGTGTTTAACACTTACAAACTTAATTCATTTCATCTAAAATGTCCCCCTGAGAAGTTATGCCTGAACTGAATTTTTGGAAATAAAATTGGATTTTTAAATCACAAGGGAAATTTGCTATTCAAAGGGAGTCTGAGGCTAAATATTTGTAGAGAAACACATCTTTCTGCAAATGAGTAATTACTCGTATTTGTCCTTTTTTAAGTCTACATTTTTATATGTAGCCAGAATCTAGTCCAGTATTGTGCATACTAACTAATCTGAAAAATATTACTCATAAATTTGAAAGCAGTTTGAAAATTGAAAAGAGTTTCACAAGCTATTTTTAAGAGTGTAAAATGAGGGAATACATCTTTCATTATTAACAAGGGTTTGTTTATTTATTTGGGAGAGAAAGAGCAAGGGAGGGGGAAAGGGCAAAGGGAGAGGGAGAAGCTCCAGGCTCAGAGGGAGTCTGAGGCAGGGTTGGATCCTAGGATTTGGGGATCACTACCTGACCGACTGGGCCACCTAGGCACCCCAAGGAGAGTTTTGTTTTGTTTTGTTTTGTTTTGTTTTAAAACACTTGCTTTGGGTAATGAGAAAAGGGGCAGGATCCTAGATATACCTGAAAAAAGAAAAGGCAGCATTTCTTGAATGATAACCACATTGACTGCCCCCCTTCAGCTATGAAGAGTAAAGAATGGTTGGTAGATTGTTACTTAGCGTAATGCTGTGATTCAGAGAATGGGTTCAGAAACCTGATTGCCTGCGATAACACCCCTGTCTGGTGTGGCCTTTGACAATTTACGCAACTTGGATGTGCCTCAGTTTTCTTACATGAAACATGGAGAATACTAACACTATCTACTTAACGGAGTTGTTTTGGGTATAAAATGAGCTCATACCTGAGCTGTAAGTGCTGTGGTCGCTGATACAGTTTTGAATCCTGGATGGTGAACGGAGCGTCCTTCCGAAGAAAAAAACACAAGAGGGTCGGCACGGGCCTCTGCACCCCTGTGGAGACCCCCTGGGCGGTACACCGGGGCGGGGGGGGGGGGAACCGAGACTCAGCGGGGAGGCTGGTGATTAAACAAGATCAAGGGCATTCCTTGGGGAAAAAGAACCCTTTCCGCATGGGGCACGCCACCTTCTGTCTGGTTGGGAACTGAGGGCAAAGAGGGCTCAGTTCCACGCCTAGACGTTGCGTCCCACTACTGAGTAGCGAACCGTAGCTCCCTAAGGCCAGCCTCCCTAACAGCCTCCCTCACGCTGGTCCACTACCCCTGCCAGGGGCTGGTGGACAGCTGTGAGAGGCTTCCCAGAGGAACCGGCTCCTCTGCCTGGCGCCCTTCCTTCCGGGCGGGCTGGGAGCCACGAAAAGAGACTTGGTAGACACCGACCCTCGTCCATTACACAAATATATCTGTGCGCCACTCTGTGCTGGGCGTTGGGCATTCCTGATGCCCAACTGTGGGCCCAAGCTGTGGACACGAGGGTACCACTTGGCAGCCCCCACGACCCACCCTACTCCTGGGAAACCTAAGTCTTCCCAGGGTGATGAGGTCTGTGGGAGGGCCTTAAGCTTTCGCCCTACCCATCGCCTTCCGGGGCTCACCCCAGAGCCCCGCCCCTTCTTGGGTGTTCACGACTGAGCCGTAAAGTAGGGAACATTCTTTGCTCCTGAATTGCCCCCCTCCGTCTTTACGACAGACCGTATTCCATCTCGTCAATATGGCGTCCCCCATTTAGGAGGCGGCCGCGGTTTCTACCCAGATGGCCGAGGGCAGTGCTGAGTTCCGGTAGTTGTTTGTGCAGCCCTAACCGCTGAAAGCTGCAGTTCAAATGCGTTTCTGGTCACGGTTCCAGGAACTCACCCTTCTCTGACGGTCAGGAGTTGCCGCTTCCTTCTAGTTCCTGCAAGTTCCTCCTCTGCCCCTGGTTTGTTCCCCGCGCCACCTCCGGACACCCCCAAGTCCCTGATACTCCCAGACTCAAACTATGAGCCTTCGGCAGCTGCTGTTGCGCTTGCCCCGTTATCTCGGGGTGCCGGGTTCCCCGCGTCGCTGGTGGCGGTCCCCGTCCCTCGATACCATCTCCTCGGTGGGTTCCTGGCGTGGTCAGTCCTCCAGGTCTCCGGCCCACTGGAATCAAGTGGTGTCAGAGGCGGAGAAGATCGTGGGCTATCCCACGTCTTTCATGAGCCTCCGCTGCCTGCTGAGCGACGAGCTCAGCAACATCGCTATGCAGGTGCGGAAGCTGGTGGGGACTCAGCACCCTCTGCTTACCACGGCCAGGTGAGCTACTCCCTCTCCTCCTGACACACTCGCACCCACTCGAGTCCTTTTTCCTGCCCGACGTTCCCTGCCTCGCTCAGACTGACTCCCTGCTTATTTCTTTTTACCCCTTCCTTTCCTTAGCTCTACTGGACATTTGATGTTGTCTCGTCTCTAGTCCACTCACCTTAACTTTCTTCATTTGCTCAGCTGAGCGGATAAGTGGTTTAATTTTGAGAAACACCTGTAGTCTTTTCGCGTTTTTGCTTCTTAATTATTGAGGGTAAAGATGTCTCAGTGAATTGTAAAGAAATCGAGTAGGGATGTGGGTTTAAGTCACTTTCTAGAAATGGTCTTTTAAAATTAGGATAGATTGATTTTCGGTTCCGCACTGTGCCAGTGGTCGCCTCCAGAAAAAAATGGAGAGGGGGAGATATTGTTGAAGGTAGACAGTTCTTTGCAACGAATAGTCCAACCTTAAAGTTAAGAATCTATCCAGCCAGTAGTCACTGTCCTCTTGGGATTTTTATCACTTATTCTGGACTACTACTGTGAAACTCCCATTAGGATTTTAAGACCACAACTTATGCTTCCAGTAAAAACAAACGAACAAAACCTTTTTTTGTTTGTAAATAATTTCAAGCATTCCAAAAAGTTGCAAGAATAAAAATAGTGCAAAGAACACAGCTGCATACCTTTTAATCAGATTCCCTATTCTAAACATATGTACATACTATTTATATGTATGTGTAAATACACACATTTTTAATGAGTCATTTGAGAGTAGATTGCATACATCATGGTCCCTTATGACTAAAAACTTAATCGTGTGTTTCCTAAGCATAGGAATATTCTTTACAGTAATCAACTTAAACACATTTAATATTGATATAATACTTTTATTAATATACCATTGATATTCCAGTATTGTTAATTGACCCAGAAATGTCCTTTATAGTATTCTTTCCTTTCTAGTACAGGATCTAGCCTAGGATCACATACTACAGTTAGTTGTCATGTCTCTTTCATCTCCTTCAGCCAGGAACATTTCCACAGCTCTTGCTTTTGTGAGTAGAGCTGTAGTTAGTTCTCAGATGGGACAGTTTTGCCCCCTAGGAAACATTTGGTAGTATATGGAGATGTCATACCTAGAGCATACCTATAATGCTGTTAAACATCCTGAAGAACATCCCCTACAATGAAGAATTATGGGCCTCGCAATGTCAATAGTACCAAGGTAGAGCAGCCCAAGACAAAAATTACCCCCCCTCACCGTTTTCCCTTTTTTAATTAAACTTATTTTGAGATAATTGTAGATTCACATGCTGTTGGAAGAAATAATACAGAGAGATCCAATGTACCTTTTATCCAGTTTCTCCCAATGGTAACATCTGGCATAACTATACTCTAGTATCACAAGTAGATAATTGACATTGATATAGTCAAGATGCAGAACATTTCTATAACTACAAGGATCCTTTATGTTGCCCTTTTCCAGTCACCCCCACTTCTCTTGCTCACCCCTTTGCTATAATTTTTTGAGACACCTGTCATTTCTTTGTTACTACAGAAATGACCAAATAGCAATAATAAAGTGATGTTACTTGTTGGCATTGTTTCCAGTATCAGGCATATCCTCTTATAAGTGGGCTAAACTTGTCCTGTAGCTGGAATGTTAATTCTCTGTAGACTTTAGATGATATACACTCAGAACACACACATATGTATTTATATGTTTTAAGGCTTAGTAATGAAACTAATGAGTTTACTATCTAATTTAAAAACTATAACTACCGTGCTCGCTTCAGCAGCACATATATTAAAAACTATAACTACAAATCCTTTTGAAACTATCTGTACTCCCCAGTCCATGTCCCTGAATCCCAGTATACTGGATTTTGTGTTTATTTTTCCTTTTTAAAAGTTATATTGGTGTTTCTCTAAATAATAACATGTTAGGGTTCCTGGGTGGCTCAGTCGTTAAGCAACTGCCTTCGGCTCAGGTCATGATCCTGGAGTCCCTGGATCTAGTCCCGCATCGGGCTCCCTCCTCAGCGGGGAGGAGTCTGCTTCTCCATCTGACCTCTTCCTCTCACTCATTCTCTCTCTCTCTCAAATAAATAAATAAAATTAAAAAAATATATATTTAAAAAAATAATAACATGTTAAATTTTGCTTAGTTTTGAAATTTGTAAATATGATAGCTTATTGCTTGTAGTCTGTTATGCTTACTTTTTTATCCATAATTGTTCCTAAGATTCGTCCATGTTGTGTTTAATTGTACTTCATTAGTTTTTCACTGCCGTATGAAGTCCTACTGTGTGAATATGCCATAGGCTTCTTTCAATCAACATTTGAGTCATTTGCATTTTTGTGTAATGAAAAATGCTGCTGTGAATGTGCTTGCACATGTCTCCAGGTGTACTTGTCTTGAGAGAATAGATAGAGGAGGGTGTGTGCACGGGTTCAGTTTTAGTAAATAATAGCAAATTGCTTTCCAAAGTGACTGTACCAGCTGCCACGCTCATGAGCAATGTCTGAGTTAGATTACTCCATGTTCTCATAGCACTAGAACCTTGAAGTTTCTGAATTTTGGCTAATCGAAAGGTGGGTTTCACTGCATGTGGTGGTAACGGTAACAATAGTATTAGTGGTAAGGTTTGTAGTCGTACATTGCATTGTGCATGTTATTGTCTTTGTAATAAGACATTGAAGTGAAAAAGGCAGAGCTGGAAAAGGCCTTATGAATGTGTATATTCTGAGAGTTGTAATTCATCTACTTAGTTGCCAGAGCATCAGATGGGGTGTTGGAGAAGATCCCTTCTGAAGCCACCAGAGACACACTAGATGAAAGCTTGTAAGGCTAATGGCTCTATAAAAATTCCCTAGTTGTAGCCTGCCCTGCCTGCCCAGTACCATACCACAGGGAAAGAAGTGGAGAGAAACAAAGTAAGTAAGTTGCAGTAAAGGTAGTAACATGTATGAGTTGTTTTATTTTGTGAGAAAAGAGCTAATGTACATGTAGTTTTATGATTCTTTGATAGTTAAATTAAATAAATAAAATTATTTATTTAAACAGTCTGAACTACAGGCAGAACAAAAAAACCTTTGGGGAGGATGTCCTATATTTATCTGTTTTAGTGGTGGAGCAAGCATTTGATCCAAAGGCAGACCGTGATTATTGTAAATTCTAGCTAAAAACATGGATTAAGCATTTTTGAATGATGTGCACCTTACTTTGTTGGAATCTTATCAGCAAAGCATTGATAAGAGGAAGGATGTCAGGGCGATCTGGCTGTGACATCTGTCGCCCCATTGATCGCCAGGGTTGATTCGGCTGATCTGGCTGACTAGGTGGGTGTCCCTTTCCTCCCTCACCTCTCCATGTGCCTCCCTCCCCGAAGCTGCATGCTCGGTGGAAGGAGATGACCTTCCCCAATAGAGGGGACTGTTCTTCAGTCAAGGGTATGAGTAGCTACACTCCCCTGTTAGAACCTCCAAACAGGCTCTCAAGGTCCATTTGTAGGAGAACGTAGGGTACTCAAGCCTCCAAGACTCCAGACATCCAAATGAGGCAAGGACAGAAAGACCCCTTGTAGGTGATTTAGTTAAACATAGGAAACTGGACTTGGTAAATTCTTGTACAGTTTCTTTTTGTATTTTGCGTTTCTATTATTTACTTAAGTCAATATTCTAACCCTTTGGGTCATTTTACTTTTTGTTTAAATCTCCATGGTATGTTAGAGATGAATCATATCTAATATCCTAAAATTTAGGTGGCATTTTTGGAAAGGAAATCAGCATAATTTATTATTCACTACCTTCTCTTTCTTTACCTATGCCATCTCATCAAGAAAAGGAAAAAGAGCCTGGAACTGTACTCTAACACATTCAGAAGTGAGATTAAATTTAAAATCTTGGGGCACCTGGGTGGCATAGTTAAGCACCAGACTCTTGATTTTGGCTTAGGTCATGATCTCAGGGTCCTGAGATTAAGCCCCATGTGGGCTCTGTGCTCAGTGGGGAGTTTGCTTCTCCCTCTCACTCTCCCTCTGTTCTCTCTCTCTCTCTCAAATAAATAAACAAGATCTTTAACAAAAAATTACATGGGTAAGATTTTAGGGTGGTGGTAGTATATTACATATTGTTTCCTTTGTGATTCTTATTTCTCCTTTCTTCCCTAGGCTGTCATAGTTCTTCTGAGTATAGGGAGGACCTGAAAAGCAAGTGCAGTAAAGTAAAATGAGCAGTGAGAAAGGAATTAAAATAGCTAAAACAATATTAGGGGGGGAAAGTAGGAGGAATCATTCTACCTTATGTTAAGTCATAGATATAATTTCATTGATCAAGACAGTGTGGTACTGGCAGAGGAATAGACAGATCGATGGAACAGAATAGAGAACCCAGAAATAGATCAACACAAATATGCCCGATTGATTTTTGACAAAGGTGCAAAAGCAATTCAATGGAGAGAGAATAGTCTTTTTAACAAGGTGCTGGAATGATTGGACATCACTGGCAAAAGAAAAATGAACCCTGACCTACACCTCACACCTTAAGGAAAAAAAAAAAGGCAAATGGATACCTGTGAGGTCAATGTAAAATGAATTTAAATGTGAAATGTATATAATTTTTAGAGGAAAACATCTCCATGATCTGGGGCTAGGTAAACAGTTGCTAGACATAACACTAAAACCCCATTTCATTAGAGGAAAAAAAGTCAGGAATTTGACTTCATCAAAATTAAAGTCTTTGTAAAAGACCCTTTTTTTTTTTTTTAAGATTTTATTTATTTATTTATTTGACAGAGAGGCGAGAGATCACAAGTAGGCAAAGAGGCAGGCAGAGAGATGGGGGGAAGCAGGCTCCCTGCTGAACAGAGAGCCGGATGCGGGGCTCCATCCCAGCACCCTGAGATCATGAGCTGAGCCAAAGGCAGAGGCTTCAACCCACTGAGCCACCCAAACGCCCCAAGACCCTCTTAATAGAATGAAACAATAAGCCAGAGATGAGGAGAAAATATTTGCAAATCAAATATCTGAAGGACTTGTATCCAGAATATGTAAAGAACTCTCTAAATACAGTGGTTAAGAAAGTAAACAATGCAATTAGAAAATGAGCAAAAAGAGCCTGTAAAAATGACAAGTATATGAAAAGGTGGCAGGTAAGCATATGTAACATTAGCCACTAGAAAAATATAAATTAAAACCATGATGAGATAACTGCTACTTACCTACTAGACAGGCTAAAATGTAAAGTACTGACAATTTGACATCCTCGTGAAGATGCAGAGAAACGAAACCAGATTTCTTTTAACATTGCTGATGGGAATGTAAAACTGGTACAGCCACACAGAGAAACAGCTTGGCAGTTTCTTATAAAATTAAACATACACTTGCCATACAAACCAACAATCGCACTCCAGAGAAGTAAAAACTTTGGTCAGAACCTATACACAAATGTTTATAGCAGCCTTATATGTAATAGCCTCAAACTGGAATGACCCAAATGTCATTCAGTGGTGAATTGTTGAACAAACAGTGTAGCAGCCATTTGCAATGAAGCCCTGTTCAACAATGGAAATACCTGAACTATTTATTCATATAACAATTTGAGTGAATCTGGAAAGAATTATGGTGAATGGAATAATCAATCCACACTACTGGTGGGGATATAAAAAGCCACTACAGAATACAGTATGGTGGTTCTTCAGAAAAATTAAAGAAAGAATTACCATGTGATCCAACGATTTCACTTCTGGGTATATAGCCAAAAAAATTTGAAAGCAGGGTCTCAAAGGGATGTCTGTTCACCCATGTTCATGGCAGCATTATTTGCAATAGCCTAGTGGTGGAAGCAACCCAGATGTCTGTCAGTAGGTGAATGGATAAACAAAATATTGACTACATATAATGGAATATTATTCAGCCTTAAAAAGGAAATTCTGGCACATGTTGCAACATAGTGAACCTCGAGGACATTATGTTAAGTCAAATGAGCCAGTCACAAGAAGACATATACTGTATTATTCCATTGATATGAGGTATCTAGAATAGTCCCAGAGAAAGTAAAATGGTGGTTGCCAAGGGTATAGCTTTTCAATTTTGTAAGATGAAAAAGTTCTGGAGATTGGTTGCACAACATTGTGAATATAGTGAACTGTACACTTAAAAGTGGTTAAGATGATAAATTTTATGTGTGTTTTACCACAAAGAAAAAGTCAATCTCAGAAGTTTATATATTGTTGGAAAGGAAGAATTTCCTCTGCCCTTCAAGGTCCTTCTAGCTGGACTTCTAAGAATGAAAATGACATGAGGCAGATTAACAGGAGAAAATCACATTTAATAGCATATATGTGGGGGATCCACATAGACGTGAACACATAAACGTGAAATTCCAAAGAAATGAAGCAAGGAGATGGTTATATGAGCTAAGGAGAGGGGTAGGGGTCTTGGTATTCCAAAGGGAAGAAAGACCATTAGCAGGAAGGTGAAAGGAGATACTTGGAAATGAATGTTACCACATTCAGCTAAGTTTCTTAGGGAAAGAGGAGTCTCTGTTAATAGCTCTCTTCCTAGTGTGAGCATGCAGTTGAGGAGTGGGAGTAAAGAGTTCTTCCTTGATATGCTGGGTTTCGATTGCTTTTAACTCAGAATAATGTTCATGCCAAAGTAGCCAATCTTGGAATAGCCTGCCCTTGGCTCCTACAAAACTGTATGATTCCATTTATACAACATTATCAAAATGACAAAACTATGGAGATGGAGGACAGATTAATGCTTGCTAGAGTCAGGGACAGCATGGGCAGCAGGGAGGATATAAATACAAAGGTATTTTGTGGTGATGGAACATTTCAGTATCTTGATTTTGATAGCAATTACATGAATCTATACTGGGATAAAGGTGTTTAGAACTATGTACACCTATGCATACAAATGAATACAGGCTAAGAAAAATGCTGAAAATGGAGTAAGGCTGTAGTTTTGTGTTTTTTGTTTTTTAAGATTTATTTATTTATTTGACAGAGAGAGAGCGGGGAGATGGGGCAGAGGGAGAGAATCTAAGCAGACTCCATGCTGAGCACAGAGCCTCATGTGGGGCTTGATTTCATCACCCATGAGATCATGACCTGAGCCAAAACCAAGAGTCATACACTTAACTGACTGAACCACCCAGGCTCCCTAGGTCTATAGTTTTGTTAACACTAATGGACGAATGTTAATTTTTGGTTTTCATATACTGTATTACAGCTGAATACTGAGGAAACCCAGATGAAGGACACATAGGACTCTATACTATTTTTGTGACTTTCTGTGAGTTTGTAATTATTTCATTATTTTAAAAAGCTGAAAAGAATCACTTTGAATTGGGAACGAGAATGAATGAGTGAATTAACCAACAAATAAGCAGTAGGCCTAGGAGACAGGAGACCTGCATATTCTCATTTTACCCTGTCAGTAGGTAACAGTATGACCCTAGGCAAGTTATTCCATATTTTCTGGGCTTTAGTTTCCTAAGCAATGAAGTAAGGAGTTTGAATAAATGATTTCCAAAGGTGTTGCCATTTCTAGACTAGTATAGAAATTGGTGTTGTAATTGAATATGGCAGGTAAGGGAGCCATTGTCATTTATCAGGCAGGGAGTGAGCAGATTGGATGCAGTGTGGTGACACAGATCTATAGTCCTTTCCCTACTATTTAAAAATCCTAAAGGCTCAGAAAACAGCAGGTTTTTTTCAGGCTCATAAATCTGACCTGAACTGATGAGAGATTATTTATAGTCTTTCTTTATTCCACTTAATGTGAATATTCATTTATTTTGCTGCAGAAATATTCATGTGTTTGATTAAAGGGTGCTGCCCCAGATCCCACTGGAGTGCTGGGTAAATGCACTTTCCTAAAATCAGAAAAATTTTGAATTGGTTTCAGGGACTTTGGATGAGGGATTTTAGACCTGTCAGAGCTGGACAGTGGGGCTGCAGGATAGACTAGAAGCCCAGGCATGTGATGTAGATTGGTAATGTGGTGGAAGTTGAAAGTAGCAACAGTATATCAACCCTCATTTCCTCACAACTTGTACCCTATGCTTCATTATTATCTTGCTGATTAAAGGTGATTATCCACTTGTGCAAAATATGTATTTTTTACTTTTAATCATTTACATTTCTGTATAAATCATTACAGATCCCCCCTACTATCTGAACATAGAGCATCCCTATGAAACCTTCCACAAGCCAAAATGGCATCAAGCAAAAGAAGCAATTGGTATTAATTTATATGGAAAACTTTTTGAGTATTCCCAGACCCAAAAAACAATCTCCCTTAGGCTTTTTTTGATACCTTAGGACACATCTTGCTAACGAATGCATGGAATAAATCGAGATATAGCACAGATGCTCACAGATACAGTTCAAAGCTACGGCAGCTTGAGGCTGAGATGCCGAGTGTAGTTCCCAGGGAAGGAGCTTGGCGGTTCCACTCTTGCTTCCGGGGTTCACACTGCTTCTGTAACGGCTCACTGCAAAACAAACGTTGAATGTTATTTTTGCTGTTTCCCTTTTTTCATAAAAGTGAAAATCCTCTTTGTATTTCTTTTGGTTAGTGAAAATGTACTAATGTATGTCTTTTGTAAAGCAAAGTGGCCCTAATGTGAACTTTTGAAAGGCAGGGTATACCTGTATTATTTTGCTTGGAGTACTTTTAGTTTTATATATACCTACTGTCAAGAACTTAAATGCTTTTGGGACGCCTGGGTGGCTCAGTTGGTTAAGCAGCTGCCTTCGGCTCAGGTCATGATCCCAGCGTCCTGGGATCGAGTCCCACATCTGGCTCCTTGCTCGGCAGGGAGCCTGCTCCTCTCTCTGCCTCTGCCTGCTTCTCTGCCTGCTTGTGTTCTCTCTCTGTCAAATAAATACATAAAATCTTTAAAAAAAAAAAAAAAAAAAAGAACTTAAATGCTTTTAATAATCCTCCGGAGGACACGTTATTGTTTCTAAGGTAGTGACATACTTTTTTCATATAGAGTTACATTTTTGTTGTTTATACATAGTTAATATCATTGAGCAATATGGCCTTACTGTTTTCATTGATTACTGTTGATATATTTGGCTTTTAGAACTAAATTTTGGTTTAAATACTCTGTCTTTTTACTTTTGCGTTGATCTCTAGTGCACATTTACATAGATAGGATTAATTTAGTATGCATTTAATGGAGACAAATTATGACATTTCATTTCTCTCTAAGGGGGTGTTGATTCTTCGGCAGAGACTTTTTGTTCCTGAGTTCACAACAGTTACTTGGCTGCCTATAAAACCTTATTAGTCTTTTCTGCATGTTAAAATTCTTCAGAGATCTTTTAATTTATTATTAGAAATTTCATTTTAGTCTCTTCCATGTTTATAAAAGACCTTTTCTAGATTCAGTTCTGTAATGACTGACTGAAAACCTGTGTTACTTATGAAGGACTTTTTTTTTTTTGGATGACTAGGAGAAAATTAAAAATTTTAATTCATTCCACAAATATTTGAGGTGTTCTTGGCATGGAATGTACAAACAAGAATAAGACACAGTTGCTTCCCTTCAGGAATTCATCAGAGATGGTATAGTGAGCATAAGCTCTATAATCAGACTGTTTAGACTTATATCCTGTCTCTGCAACTGCCAAGCTATGTGATTTCAGGCAATTTCCTTAACCTTTTTGTGTTTTAGTTTCCTCATTTGTAAAATGAGGATAATAATAGTACCTATATCTTAGGGTTTTATGAAGATTAAATGGGTAAATATAGGTAAAATGCTTAGAAGAGTATCTGGCACATAGAAAGTATCCAAATGTTAGCAATTTTCATTATTGAAATTCATTTCAGTGGGGAGATGTACTAATAGTGAGAGTACCTTGGGATAAATGCTGTAGTATGTGTGAACGATATGCTGTAGAGATAGAGAGGGATTAAAAAAAATCTCTACAGAAAATTGAAGACTTTCAAAGATGAGATGTCCTATGAGTTGGGTCATGTTGGATGGAAAGGATAGGACCAAGGCAGGAAAATAAAACAGAAGTTGCTTAGCCAAGGGTAGAGAAGTAGTATTTTTTTAAAAATATTTTATTTATGGGGCGCCTGGGTGGCTCAGTTGGTTAAGCGACTGCCTTCGGCTCAGGTCATGATCCCGGAGTCCCGGGATCGAGTCCCATATCGGACTCCCGGCTCTGCGGGAGGTCTGCTTCTCCCTCTGACCTTCTTCTCCCCTCTCATTCTCAGTCTCTCTCTCTCTCTAATAAATAAATAAAATCTTTAAAAAAAAAAAAGATTTAAAAAAAAATATTTTATTTATTAGAGAGAGAGAGAGATCACAAGCAGGCAGAGAGACAGGCAGAGAGAGAGGTGGGAGCAGGCTCCCTGCCGAGCACAGAGCCCAATGCAGGGCTCGATCCCTGGACCCTGAGATCATGACCCGAGCCAAAGACAGAGGCTTCAACCCACTGAGCCACCCAGGCGCCCCGAGAAGTAGTATTTTGGTGTGGGCTGAATATGTGATGGGATGAGACAAAAAGTATAGGTTGAACATATATGTCTGCTTCTGCCAAGACAGAGTAACAAATGCTAAACTTTCCCTTCCACTGTAATCAAATAGAAAACTGGACAAAAAATATGAAACAGTTGTATTTTTGGAGTATGAGGCAGTACAGGATTGTGATTCCTATGAAAGGGAAAACAGATGAGATGAAAACGATCACTCTGGCTTTGTGCTGGGAGGTATTTTCCAAATAGCAACACGGAGAGGGGAACTTGAGCAGAGGATGGTGGACTCGGTGAGTTTGAGACAGATCAGATTTTGGGGAAGCAAAGGCAGCTGGAAATTGTGGGACAGAATACCAAAGAGTAGGGGGTATACAGAGAAAGGCTCCAGAAATCTGAAGTGCCCATTTGCGTCTAGCATTAATGAAAATGCATAAGATGAAAATCCATGAGGCTGGGGAGCTAGAAGCTGTGCAGTTCTCAGAGTTCTCGCAGAACTGGGAGGTATCTGAGTTCTAACTGGACATTATGGAAAGACTTTGTTGAATAGCCGGGCACTCGGTGAAGACCTCAGAAAATTATGCCTCAGAAATAGGGATAAACCAGCTTTTGAATGTAGCCTGCTCTAGAACCTCCCTAACAAACTTGCTGAATAGCAAGTCTTAAAAAAAGATCAAGCTGACCCAAAAGTAATTGAACTTCCAGCCAAAGCACACCGAAACTCTTAAAAGGAAGACTAAAATCCAGATGCTCAACAATACAATATAACAATACCCAACATCCAGTTAAAAATGACATGCCATTTATTTATTTTAACTTTAAAAACATTTTTTACTTAAATTCAATTAATTAACTTATAATATATTATTGGTTTCAGAGGTACAGGTCTGTGACTCATCAGTCTTATATAACACCCAGTGCTTATAACCTCACATGCCCTCCTTAATGTCCCTCACCCAAATACCCTATCCCCCCACCACCTCCCCTCCAGTAACCCTCCGTTTGTTTCTTATGATTAAGAGTCTCTTATGGTTTGTCTTTCTCTCTGGTTTCATCTTGTTTTATTTTTTCCTCTCTTCCCCTATCATCCTCTGTTTTGTTTCTTAAATTCCACATATCAATGAGATCATATGATAATTGTCTTTCTCTGATTGACTTGTTTCACTTAGCATAATACCCTGTAGTTCCACACATGTCATTGCAAGTGGCAAGATTTCCTTTTTTATGGCTGCATAATATTCCATTGTATATATAGACCACATCTTCTTTATCCATTCATCTATTGATGAACATTTGGGCTCTTTCCATAGTTTGGCTGTCCATGGACATTGCTGCTATAAACATTGGAGTACAGGTGCCCCTTCAAATCACTACATTTGTATCTTTGGGGGCAAATACCCATTAGTGCAGTTGCTAGGTTGTAGGGTAGCTGTATTTTCAACTTTTTGAGGAACCTCCATACTGTTTTCCAGAGCCGCTACACCAGCTTGCATTCCCACCAATAATGTAGGAGGGTTCCTATGCTCAAGTTTTTAAAAGAAAGTATGAATAATGATAAAAGTGATAGAAAAATATGTATCAAGAGTAATATCTAGGGAGGCCTGGGTGGCTCAGTTGGTTGAGCGACTGCCTTTGGCTCAGGTTATGATCCCAGCGTCTTGGAATCGAGTCCTACATTGGGCTCCTTGCTCCACAGGGAGCCTGCTCCTCTCTCTGCCTCTGCCTGCCTCTCTGCCTGCTTGTGTTCTCTCTCTGTTAAATGAATAAATAAAATCTTAAAAAAAAGGTAATATCTATAACTGAAAGTTCAATATGTAAAAGGAAAAAAATTGTCTGGATTGGCTCAACAGCAGATTAGATCCTGAAGAAGAAAAAATAAATGAACTGAAGACATAGCAGTAGGTACCCTTTTCAATCTGATATGGAGGCTCCATGAAAAATTATAGCTAGTATTCTTAATAGTGAAAGACTGAATGTTTTCTAGGACAGGACTCAAGGATGTTCTCCTTACCTCTTCTGTTTAAAATTTTACCAGAAATTCTAGCCAGTCAAGAGAAAGAATTTGAAAGCAGATTGGGTTAGAAAAGAAAAGCAAGTCTTAATTACTAAATAACAACATATGCTCGGAAATCCCTAAGAATTCACAAAAAAGCCACTAAAACTGATAAGCGGGTATCGCAAGCATAAGGCATATAATGTCAAAATATACAGACCAATTGTGTTTCCTTATATCAGCAACGAACAGTTGGAAAGTAGATTTGCAAAATGTTTACAATAACATCAAAAACATGAAATGTTAAGGGATAAATTTAACAAAATATATACAAAGTCTGTACATTGAGAGCTATAAAAACATTGGTGAGGAAATCTAAGATAACCTAAATATACCCTGTTCATGGATTTGAAGAGTTGATATTATTAAAATGTCTGTTCTTCCCCAAATTCATCTATAGATTTAGCATAATCCCAATCAAAATTTCTACAGATGATTTTTTGTCATAATTGATAAGCTGATCTAAAATTAATCTGTGATTGCAAAAATCCACAATAGCTAAAGCAATTTTGAAAAATAACCCTGTAATGCTAGCATTACATGATTTCAAAACTTCCTGGCTAGCTACAATATGCAAGACTCTGAGGGACTGCTGTACAGACAGGCATATACATCACTATGACTGAATATAGTTCTGAAATGGACCCACAGGTATATATGATAATCTTTTTTTTTAAGATTTTATTTATTTATTTGACAGAGAGAGAGAGAGAGAGATCACAAGTAGGCAGAGAAGCAGGCAGAGAGAGAGAGGGGGAAGCAGAGATCCCGGTGTGGGGCTTGATCCCAGGACTCTGGGATCATGACCTGAGCTGAAGGCAGAGGCTTTAACCCACCGAGCCACTCAGGTGCCCCATAATATGTTTTTGAAAAAGGTAGCAAGGCAGTTCAGTGGGCAAAGGATAGTATTTTCAACAAATGGTGCTGGGGCAAAACCTCATGCCATAAAGAACAGTGACCTTGAAATGGATCCTATACCTAAACATAAAAACTAAAATACAAAAATTCTAAAAACACAGGGAAAAAAAATTGTGACTTTGAAGTAAGTAGAGAATTTTTAGAAAGCATGAAGTGTAAAAGAAAAAATTGTAAAAGAGAAAGAAAAACTAGAGTTCATCGAAATTTAAAACTGCACTTTTAAAAATGCTGTTAAAATAAAATGGCAATGGGGTGCCTAGGTGGCTTGGTTGATTGAGCATCGACCTCTTGGTTTCTGCTCAGGTCATGATCTCCTGGGTTGTGGGATTGAGCCCCTCCTCCGGCTCCATGCTCAGTGGGGAGTCTGCTTGAAGACTCTCTCCCTCTGCCCCTCTTGCTCCTGAGCATGTGTGCTCTCTCCCTCTCAGGTAGGTAGGTAGGTAGGTAGGTAGGTAGATACAAAGAAAGAAAAGGGCAAATCACAGAGTGGGATAAAATATACACGTCTGACAAAGGGCTAGAACATACAAAGAAGTCTTACAACTAAAGGGGATAACCAATTCAAAAATTGGAAAAGATTTAGACATTTTACTAAAAGAAGTTACCTAGCCAATTAGTACGTGAAAACATGCTTAACATCATTAGTCACTTGAAAATGCAAACAAAGTAAAACCAGAATGAGATGTCATTGCATACAAACAAAAATGGCTAAATTTAGGAAGTCTGACCATAATAAATGTTGTTGAGAATGCGGATCAGCTGGAGCTGTCCTATGCTGCTAATGGGACTATAAAATGGTACAGCCACCCTGAAGAACTATTTGGTCTTTTTTTTTTTTTTAAGATTTCTTTCTTTCTTTGACAGAGAGACAGCGAGAGAGGGAATACAAGCCGGGGGAGTGGGAGAGGGAGAAGTAGGCTTCCCGCCGAGCATGGAGCCCGAAGCAGGGCTCGATCCCAGGATCCTGGGATCACGACCTGAGCTGAAGGCAGACACCCACGACTGAACCACCCAGGCGCCCCCATTTGGTCTTTTTTTTAAAAAAGTTAAACATACCCTTATAATCCAGCAATCCCACTGCAGGGTATTGAAATTATAGAGAATGGAAACAAATGTGCAGTCAGAGATTTTAACACAATTATTCAGGGCAGTTTTACTTATTATAGGCAGAAACCGGAAACAATCTAAATGTCTATCTAAGGTGAATGGAATATCCTTCAGAAAGAAAAATGAATTGATTAATGATTCACTCATGGATCTCAAGAATGCTGAGTGAAAGAAGCCAGATACAAAGGAATGCATACTGTATGATTTTAGTTACATGGAAAACTTAGAATAGGTAAAATTATAGTGACAGAAAGCATCCACTTTGGTTGTTTGCTTGGGGCCTTAAAGGGAACAAAGGAAATTTTAGGATACTAGAAATGTATCATATCTTTATTGTGGTGGCAGTTATACAGATGTATACATTTGGCAAAACATTTTACTGTACACTTAAAATGGATACGTTTTATTTTATTTTATGTTTTTTTATTTTATTTTTTTTAAGATTTTTTTTATTTATTAGAGAGCAAGAGACTGAGAATGAGAGGGGAGAAGGTCAGAGGGAGAAGCAGACCTCCCGCAGAGCCGGGAGTCCGATATGGGACTCGATCCCGGGACTCCGGGATCATGACCTGAGCCGAAGGCAGTTGCTCAACCAACTGAGCCACCCAGGCGCCCAAAATGGATACGTTTTATTGTTAGTGACTGTTATTGAATGTATCATTTTTATTGCTAATGCGTATTCCTTTGCATGGATATAAGCAAATTGTTTATATGTTCACCTTAAATGAACATTTTGTTTCTAGCTTTTGGCTACTGTGAATAAAGCTGCTATGGATTAAAGTTGTTTTAAAAATAAAAAAGGAAAAAAAACACACAAAAAACTGCCTCCCAAAAAATAAATAAAAAAGGAAAAGTTGTAGCTAGATTTTGAGGAGCTTCTTTATGTAGTGTTAAGATCTAATTTTATTTTGAGATCAGCGGAGACCACCAAGGTTAAGTAGTAGAGAGATTTGAATAGATAGGTCTTTTGAAACTGATTTTTGCAGCTGTGAAGGTTGTGAGTTGCAGAAAAGAGAAAAGGGAGTCAGGAAGACCTGGCAGAAGGTTCCTATAATCTAGTCATTTCTCCCCCTACCCAGCTTTGTTGAGGTGAATGGTCAAGGAAAATTATATGTATTGAAAGTGTACAACATGATTATTTGATATATGTATATATTGTGGAATAATTATCTCACATAATTACCTTTGTATGTGCACTGATATGTGTGGTGAGAGTGCTTAAGTTCTTTCATAGTAGATTTCAAGTATATAATAAAGTGTTATTAATTATAGTCACCATGCCGTACTTTAGATCCTCAGTATTTACTTTCTTATAACTGAAAGCTTATACCCTTTAACCAACATCTCCCCATTTTTCCTACCCCCCCAGTACCTGGTAATCATCATTCTACTGCCTTTTTATATGATTGAGTTTTAACCCCCCCTTTTTTTCCTTTTTTTTTCTAGATTCCAGATGTAAGTGAGATCATACAGTATTTATCTTTCTCTATCTGGCTTATTTTATTTAGCATAATGTGCTCTGGGTTCATCCATGTCTTTGCAAATGGAAGAATTTCCTTCTTTCTCACGACTGAATAATATTCCACTGTGTGTGTGTGTGTGTGTGTGTGTGTGCGCGCGCGTGCGTGCATGCATTTATATATCATGTATTCACGAGCATTTATCACTTGATAAATTGTTTTCATATCTTGGCTTAAGTTGTTCCCGTATCTTGGCTGTCATGAATAATGCTGAACATGGGAGTGTAGCTATCACTTCAAGACAGTGTTTTCATTTCTGTCAGATAGATGCCTGGAACTGGGATTTCTGATAGTTATATTTTTAATTTTTTCAGGACCCTCCATATTGTTTTCCATAATGGCTATACCAATTTACATTCCCACCAGTAGTGCACAAGAATTTCCTTTTATCCTTATCCTTGTCAACACTTATTATCTCTTGTCTTTCAGTAAAAGTCACCCTAACAGGTGTGAAGTGATATCTCATTGTGGTTTTGATTTACATTTCCCTAATGATTAGTGTTGAGCATCTTTTCATGTACTTGATCGCCATCTCTGTTTTCTTTGGAAAAATGTCTTTTCAGGTACTTTGCCCATATTTTCATTGGATTATTATTGTTACTATGATTTTGCTCTTGAGATATATGGTTTGCAAATATTTTCTCCCATTCTGAAGTTACCTTTTCATTGCGTTGATTGTTTCCTTTGCTGTATAGAAGCTTTCAGTTTGATGTAATATTACTTGTTTATTTTTGTTTTATTGCCTTTGTTTTTAGTGTCATGTTCAACAAATCATTGCTAAGACCAATGTCAAGGAGCTTTTTCCTTATTTTCTTTTGGAGTTTTACAGGTCTTACCTGTAAGTCTTTAATCTGCTTGAAGTTAATTTTTGTGAATGATGTAAGATAGGGGTCTAGTTTCATTCTTCCATTCATTTCTTCTTTCAGCAGCTGGTCAAGTGTGTCCCCTAGTGGCCAGGTACTATGCTTATTACCAGGGGATTCAAAGAACAAAAGGCACTGAACCGCATCTCCAATACCCCTTAACAAAATTTATATTCAAATAAGGGAAATAGATGCATAAAACAATCAGTGTAATAAAATGTTACACATGTTGGACTAAAAGTATTTTCAAGTAAAATGACGATGCAGAGAATAGAGGGGTCCACTAGGCAGGGGGCTAATGAATCAGGAGTGCTCAATGAAATGACATGAGTTAAATATTGGAAATTGAGAAGATGTTCTTGGTGATAAAGGAATGGTGGGGGTAGGGTATGAACTTGAGCAGTGGTGGTGGAATTGAATTATCAAAAATGGATTTAAGGTACATTTGCAAAGTGGAGTTAACAGGACTTGGTAATTTTAAGAGTAAGAGAACAGAATTGAAGTAAGCTGGATAATGGGTATGTTGAGGTACCATTAATTGATAGAAGGTATACAGGAGGAGAAGCATGTTTGGCTACAGAGTATAGGGGGAGATTTTGTAGATTTATTTAACCTGAAGTGTTTGTGGCATGTGGAGATGTCCAAAATGCAGTTAGAATGGCTCCAGTGCTCCTAATGGAGGTAGACATGAGCTAGAGTTGAAAGGTAAGATTTGAAGCCTTAGGGATTTATTATCTTTTAGGAAGGGGACATAGAATAAATAATGTCAGTGTTGTTTGATTTCAAAGGAAGAAATTGATTTTGGATTACTTCAGCAAATACAAGAAATTTATTGGAAGGACACTAGGTAAATCACAGTTTCAAAGGGGGAGTTGAAAAACCAGGTCTTAGAAAGAATGGAAACGGGGGAAGCTCTAAGGGTTATCAGAAACACGAATTTCGGGACAGTTTCTCTGCAGTACAGCACTGTTGTCAGGAAGTTTTGGCCCTGGCTGCTAATTTTATCCTCATGTGGCTCTTCGAAGCTCAAATTCCTGTGAGGGAGAATTAATTTGGCTTTTCTTTCATCTTTTGATTGTTGTATATCAGTTCCTTTACTGGCAAATGGGGTACTGTGAACAGCCCTGCCTGGTTCATTGCCCTCTCCTTTGGTCAGTTAGGGGGTAACTACTGTATTTCAGACCAATTCAAACCTCATAGAATAAGGGAAAGGAATTTCCTTAAAGGAAGGTGAAGTGTTATGAGACAAAGGGAAAATAGGTTCTGGGCAGGACAACCCCCCTTAATCCTGAGCTTAGTGGCCGCATGAAGCTATCAGTGCAGCTTGAGGGGTAGGTAGCAGGTAGTGGTGTATAGTACACTCTTAGGGAGTGTAATTGATCTGATAGGCAACGTAATTGTGCCTTCAGATCCCAGTTGTGCCATCAGATCCCAACGTAATTGTGCCTTCAGATCCCCCCTGCATCTGTTTGTCTTGATGATGGCCTGCTGGAATTTAGAATTAAATGCATCCAATAACAGTGAATGATGAGCTACTAGATTGCATGGTCATATAATGTTGTTCTATTCAGTTTTCACCAGTCTACTAGTGAGTCAAGAGCTTTTTCTCAAAAGGGAATAGTTACTTCATTTGCTTGCTAAAGGGACCATGGGCTTGTTCCAAAACTGTGGGGGCTATGGGGTATTAATTGGGTCTTTTTTACAGGTTCAACACATTATTGTAGGTGGAGGCATCTTTTGAGTTGTCTATAAAGCCATAGCATTGTAGGGGAGGAGGGCGGTATGCACACCTGCTATTCAAGCTGGGAGTGCCCCATCCAGAACTTGTTACCCCTTTGTCTCATATCAACACCTTTCCTTAGACATTTTAGACATTTCCCTTAGAAATGCAGTGATTTTGATAAGGAAATGGAATTCATTCAGTTTCTCCTTTGTATTTTTTTACTGTCATAGTCCTTCCTCCTGAGCCAGGGAGCCATTGTGGTATTCTGTCAGATTGTGGGATTATCTGAAAAGTAGGATGTGTTAGTCTCACAATGACTACTCTGAGAAGAGGCTGAGTTGGAACTCCATCTCTCTGCATGACTCATAAGCCATCAGTCTGACCATGGGCCAGTGGGGTTTTCTTAATTCCTAAGAATGAATGTTAGCTCAGAACTAGTAGGTAATCATCCTCAAGGGTATTGGGTATTTCCCTTTCACCAGCTCATGATTGCCTGGGGAAATGGCTAGAGAGCCGTTTGAAAAAAAAAAAAAAATCTTCCACAAGGGAATCGGACTCCAATTCAACAATTGTGGGTCTTGGAGTTGGGTCAGAGAACATGACTCTCTAAGTGTCTCACATGGAACTCCGCTCTCTAAATGTAGAGTTGTTTGTTTTTAGCTATTTAAATCAAAACAGATCTTAGTGGGATGGTCCTTCATTTGAATTCTTGTGTCTGATTAATGAAATATGAACAGGGATTTCTGCCTATCACAACAAAACCTGAGATTACCTACTATTATCCTGCTGCCTGTTGGATCACCATGTCCACTTCGCGTCTGGCAATTAACAGCTACCACATGAACCCACCCAACCTTCTCTGAGCCCCCCCATCACTTTCTTAGTTTAGGGAGTCCATGTCAGTTGCAGTTTCTCCCACCCAAATTCTTAGCTCTAGCAAGAGCCATTGGAGTGGTTAGTAATGATTGTAGTGTGCCCCTCACCAATCCTTTTCTGATGTCAGGAGTGAAGTCTTCTGGGCCCAGCTGGGTGACACAGTAAGAACAGTATGGTTTTTTTGTTTTGTTTTGTTTTGTTTTGTTTTTTTAAGAACAATATGTTATATGAATAAAAGTTTATAGTTGGAATAGAGAAAAGTATTTTCTTTCCTTGGGCTTCCCTTTTTCCAAAGAACCTACCAGGACAATCAGAACCATTTTCATACTGGGAATTGCAACTTAGTTTAGGTCAACTGCCATCATCTGTCATAGTAAATTAATGAGTTTGACTAAGTTTTGTACTCAATTTATAATTTTATTCATTTTAGTTCTATAAGAACTATAACTATACAGTGTTTATAATTTTTAATATTTGTATGTATTTAATATTTTAATGCAAATCGTTTAAGACAGTAATGGATGACTGAATTTTTATCCTTCAAAAATGTTCCATTTATTACTCAAGAATGAGGAATATTCACAAGTCTGTTATTTTTGGGCCTAGTTAATAAGGATAAATTGATCATAGGTTTTGAAGTGCTATCATACTTAACTCTATGTGCTTAGATTTTAATGAATTAAGATTCAGATACCCATATCTCTTCTCATATTGCTCATCACCACTGTATTGCCAATTGCTTTTCATCAATACTGTTGTATTCTGTAATTATCCCTTCTTTATCCTTTTACAGAGTCAGAATTTTCCTGTGTGTGTGTGTGTGAGTGCGTGCGTGTGTGCGTGTGTGTGTGCGTGTGTGTGTGCGTGTGTGCGTGTGTAGCACCTCAGAGGCCCTTTAGTTACCAAAAAGTATTCATCTGTGCTTGTGGTTTGAAGAGTTTAATGAATGTTTATCTAAAAATAGCTGCCTTGGAGTAGGTTTTTAAATGGGCACTAGATGTTAACCATTCAGTTAGTTGTGTCTGATTTAATACTTATTTGAAGTTCTAATACAAATCTTTAGTTTATGGAGTGCAGCTGCACTTGCTTTTCTTCCTATGACTCACCAAAGCTTACTCAAAGCCTTTCATTTTTTTCTATTTTTGTATACTGAAACTTCATTTTAACAAATATTTAAAAATAGTTCTAAAAATTACCATTCTTTTGGAATCTCCTTGGAAGTTTATTTCATTTGCGCCAAAGATTTTTTCTTTAAGCGAACTGAATTGGTTTTATTTCCACAGTTGTGAGGGTAGAGATGGATCTAATAAGTATTATACTATACTCTAAAAACTCAACAGTAGTGTTTTGAGTTTTTCAAACGTTGATGATTTGCATGAACATATTCTGTAGAACATTTAATAATTACAGGGACTTTGTACAGGGGCTTTCTATATCTTAAATTATTAGGATATCAACAAGTAAATGAAATTTATTTTATACTCAAAATAGAAAGGGGTTCACAAATCTGCCTCACCATTTCTAACTTGAGGTTATTTCTTTTTTTGTTGCTGTATATTTAAAAGGAATGTCATTTATTTTCACAGGACTAACTTATATACAAAACTTATTAAGATCATTTTTATGTAGTATTATTTTTTTAAAGACTTTATTTATTTATTTGACAGAGAGGAGAGAGATCACAAGTAAGCAGAGAGGCAGGCAGAGGGAGAGGTGGAAGCAGGCTCCCCTTCAAGCAGAGAGCCCGATGTGGGGCTCAATCCCAGGACCCTGAGCATGACCCGAGCCGAAGGCAGAGGCTTTAACCTACTGAGCCATCCAGGCACCCCTATTTTTAAGTATTATGTATTTTCTCACATACTTTTTGTTCTGTAGTACTCATGATTAACACAAGAGTGACAACAGAGTGTGTATGATACAATTTTGTGAGTACATAGAAAGGAGCTCCGGGGACACCTGGGTGGCTCAGTTGGTTAAAAGCAGCTGCCTTGGGCTCAGGTCATGATCCCAGGGTCCTGGGATAGAGTCAAACATTGGGCTCCTTGCTCAGCAGGAAGTCTGCTTCTCCCTCTGTGTGTCACTCCTCCTACTTGTGCTCTCTCCTTCTCTCTCTCTGACAAATAAATCTTAAAAAAAAAAAGGAGTGTGCATCTGAGTGCCTCAGTGGGTTAAAGCCTCTGCCTTTGGCTCAGGTCATGATCTCAGGGTCCTGGGATTGAGCCCCACATCGGGTTCTCTGCTTGGCGGGGAGCCTGCCTCCTCCTCTCCCTCTGCCTGCCTCTCTGCCTACTTGTGATCTCGCTCTCTCTCTGCCAAATAAATAAATAAATAAAATCTTTAAAAAAGAAAAAAAAAAAACACACACACACAAAAAAGCTCCAGAAATGAACATCTAAGAAATTGGTAGTCCTGGCCTTAGAATTTTTTTGTATAAAGCTATTTTATTTTGTTTAAAGGATTATTTATTTATTTTAAGGAAAGAGAGAGAGAGAAAGAGAGAGCACAAGCGGGAGAGGAAGAGGGAGAGAGAATCTCAAGCAGACTCCGTGCTGAGTGCAGAGCTCAACGTGGGGCTTGATTCCAGGACCCTGAGCGGAGGTCATGACCTCCACCTCAGTTGGATGCTTAACTGTGCCACATGGACGTCCCCTGACCTTAGAATTTTAATCTAAATTTAAAAGTACTCCTGCTCTTACCTGGTCAACTTTGGAAAAAACTGGGGTGGGTTTGAAAGACAAGCTGCCCTGTATAAATACAAGGTAGAAACGGAGGCGGGGGACTGTCAGCAGGAGCAGCGGGAGCAGCGGGAGCCGTGTGGTGTGGTGGGGAAACGCAGTGTTGGAAGACGGCCGAACTGGGTTCAGCCCTGCTTATGTCATTTAGTAGCTGCCGCTTGGGCATGTTAACGACTCAGACCTTCTGTTTCCTCATCAAAAAGGGCGTAATAATACCTATCTTGTTGTGAGTCTTGAACGGAAAGCCTTGGGTGACAGCAGAGTTTTATTTCTCCCTCCCTAACTGGAAAATAGGAAATATCCTTGGCAAAAATAAACATCCTTTCTGAAGCAAAATATAGACTAATTTTGCATTAGTTTATTATATTTTCATTAATGAATTGCCAGTAAAATAGGATTGACTGATGGGTTAGGAGTATGGAGAAAATGGTAGTCGCTGATTAGCATGTGGCCCTGAATTAGATTTGAGAACTTCTGAAGTTGGTTTAATATAAAGGAGTTCAAAATATGAATACAGTTGGTTGCTGCGGATGGGTTACAAACCCAGACAAAATAGAAAATAGGTAGCCGAGGGTCTCTTAGATGGGTGAAAATAATGTCTGTCAAGAGGTTTTATAATCTCTAAGTCATCTTAACAACGAATAAGGTACTGTCACTTTTTTTACCCTTGCTGGGATTAAAGGGGAAACATCTGGGAGTGATAGATCTCCCAAAACTCTCCAGTATATCCCTCTCCATGGGTAAATTGGCTGCTGTTTGTTTAAGCGGTCATTGTCGCTACTGGACACATGGGGCACTCAGATGTCCCGGTAGTTAGGGGCCTAAGACAAATGTTTAGATAGGGTGATGCCCAGTCTAGTTTTTTGGATCATAAGCAAGGTGCCTGGCCCTTTATATGCCTATCAGATCTTGAAATCTCACTCAATGACAGGTTGGTAAGTTTCCTGCAGTTAGATAAACTCTAACCGTCTGTGATACAGAGTCCCAGACTCCTTAGTAGTTTCCCATGATCGGTAGGATATAGTTCGGCCTGTGTGTGGCAAAACATCCTTCCTTCCTAGTCACTTCAGCTACTCTCTCCACTTTCCACCCTAAGCTGGAGCCATAGGAAGTAAACCATCTACATTCATACCTGGTAAACATTGCTTAACTTCGGACTCTGCTCAAGTATTAGCCTTTTTGATAAGTATTCCGTGATTTCTCCAGTTTCAGTCACTCATTCCTCCAGCTTTCTGTCTCTTCGAAAAATCAGAAGACATGACACCATTGAGCTTTCATTGTCCATGGTCTTGATCAGCTGGTGTCAAGTGGTGGCTGCTTCCTTTAGAATCAGGGCATTTGTTGTACACTTTAGGGCAAATGTTGTACACTTTAAATGTATACACGTATATCTGTCTGTTATTCCTCAGTAAAGCTGGGAGAAAAAAGATTGGGCATATGTTCTTCAGTTCACCATTTAAGACTCAGTTACAGCTTCATGGGTTAATTGGCCTATTTGGATTCTTCATTTTGGACCTCTGATTTCAATATAAGTGTTTCTAAGACTATGATCTTTTTGAAAGAAATAACCTTGTCTTTATATTCCTACTGCCCAGAATATATACTTGATGCATAGGAAGGCTTTAGTAAGTCCTCACAGAACTTAATTGAATGGAGTAAAACCTTTCCCAACCAGAGGACTTTACCTTTTTCCTCACCTTCACTTGCGTCATTACTTTAATTGGATCATGATATTTATTTTACATGTTTTTCCTCATAGTATGGAACATCATGGTTGGAGATTGCGATCACTCCTCCCAAAGACAGAGGAAGAAAAAAAATTCACTTGAATTGTAGCAGGATCAATTAAAATTAGGTGGGGCAAGTCTTCCTAGCTGTAACATTTGTTAGGGATGGATGACAGAGATGCTGTTGAGTCTTTTTAGTTTGAAATCTCCCCAGGACTGGCATACACCTTCTCGAAGACACCAAGAAGAGTAGTATAAAATTCCGTACGAGGCTGTGCAATGCACTACTGCATGATCAGAATGTTTCAGAAAATTTTGGCTGTATGTAGTATATAGTATGAAAATGTATTAGCTTTCAAAACTGTCCAGAAACGGAAGTCTAGCTCTTTTTCCATCCTTGCTTTTTGCCACTTGCTAGGCTTCCCTGCACCCCTCCAAAATTGAAGAAATCAAGGACTTTATGGCCTTGTGAACAGGCCAAGTGAACAGAATCTGTCAAGATCAGGAAAAATAAGGATTGTGTGAAGTTTAAAGTTTAATGCAGCGGATACCTTTGTACCTTGGTCATCACCAAGAGAAGGGGCAGAAACTGAAGCAGTCCCTGCCTCCTGGTTTGGCAGTGAAACTGGCACACTGATTTGAACTGTATTAGAATTAAAAAAATTCTTATATATACACATATATATGTGTATATATAAGCTCTCGTATTGTAGATTTAGAATTTGAGAGCAAATTTTGGAATTTGCTCTCAAATCAGCAGGTGTACAACTTCTGCAAAAAATGTAGAATTTGTTATGTTATTCCATAATTTGCTCCTCTATCAGAAACAGCTGTCCACAGATAGTGCTTCATACTGTTGGCAAATTCATTACAAATGCAGGAAGCAATTCCTGTTTCGTATGATTATGATTTGTAAAAATAATTTAGGTGTAAACTATCCACGAGTCTTTTTTTTTTTTTAGTAATAATCCTATCTAAATCCTCTTATTTTGGCATTACACACGAGTGTCATAAGTTTAAATTCTGGAACATCCAGGCAGAAATATAAGAAAGGGCTCGTTTAGGATGGAGTGGCAAACATTCTAATTCGGAGGGTCCTCATTTTGATTTCTGCCCTCCTGCCCCCACCCCTTAACCAAAAACCAAAGCAAAACATCTGGAGTTATTTAGGCAGTATAAATATTCTTAAAAGAATGGACCCCTAATCATAAAGCCTTTCTGGCACTGGAAGATGTTTTTTGGATAGAGAGAATTCACATGATCGGTAAAAATATCTTTGAATTCATAAAGCCTCCTCCAAGTCGTGAGTGGAGAGTTTGGGAGTATGGCGGACTGAGGCGGATGGAATTCATAATAGGCTTTTATCAAAAAGCAATCTGTTAGTGCACGGGGGCGGGGGGTTACTCTCTCAGCTTTTTAGAATAGTCTCCAAGGAAGGTAGCTTATTACCTTTTAAATGATGGTTGTTCACTTTGAAAGAAATGTGCGGTAGGTATAAATTTAGTTTTATTCTCTTTTCACATGTTTAAACAAGTTTTGCTGCAGGGAGACAAGGAGAAAACAGTTCTCTTCAAAGCCCCTATCTTCAATTTCTGCTTTGTAGTTCTGTCCATAAGACAGAAAGTAGGGAGGAGGAACAATAGCTAAGCATTGAAAAAAACTACACACACGTTAGTGTCAACTAAGGAGGGGAATTGGAAAGGTATAGTTGTGTGGCAGTTAGTCAACCAATTTTGATGGATTTGTTGAGATAGAAAGGGTTTCCATACTCCAAGGACATGGAGTATTCTTGAGGAACCCAGATGTAAATCTGTGAAGCTCAAGTGATAATGTAAGATAAAAATAATTTTATCATAATTGTTAGCAATTACCAAATGGAAGATTTAGTTAAGTGTTACAGGAGTTTAGTTAGGTCAGGGATAGACTAACCAAACGGTTCTGTGGAAGAATTTTGAGCAGCTGCTTGAAGAATGGGTAGAATTTGGATTGATGGAAAATAGGAAGAAGATATTTCTGCCCTTCCCTTTCACTGGAATACCATGTGTGGAATTCAGGAATAGTAGAGTTAGCATCATGTTAATTTTGGGTAAAAATCAGCAGGTAACCATGTGGGAGAACTTTAATGAACCTGAGAAAACCTCTTGATTATTTCAGCATATTGTAAGTTTCCTTAATTCAGGCCTATAAAACAAAAACAAAACATTTTTAAAACATTGGAAGACATAGAGAAAGTGATGCCATCCAGGATATTCACTGTGAAAGCAGCAGTATTTATATTATTAAACTTGGACATTTCAAGCAGTTTCAGCGAGGGAAAGAACACACACAAAGGAGCCATGTGTCTCCACTTGAGAAACCTTGACTTTCAACTGCACAAAAAGCTCTGGTAACTCCAGAGCATCAAATAAGCTTTCACAGATTCTGATCATCATACAAATTACCAATATAAAGAGGAAATGGTTTTCCATATGCCTTCTTTCTTATCCTCAGAACTGAAGTGATTATATTTTTCTGAAGATCAAGTTAAGGACGATATCATTCTTTTCCTTCTATTTTCTTTTCCCTTTTCCCTGTCCGTCTTTCCTTTACTATATATTTATTGTGAGTATGTTTTAGTAAATTATCTACCTAAAGATATCCAAAACTGTACTCATTGCTATTTATAGCTAGATATAATAGAGATGTAGAGGTTATCAGATTTATGGCGAATACGCATACACAGCCCTTGGGTTGCATGGATTTTTTTTAAAGCAAATTTGGTCACATTTTGTTTTTAGGCTAGAAATGAATGACCTCTTTTCAGAAACCTGGAGGAATCATTAAGAAAAAGCAAATATTTCTGTATCAGAGAGGATAGTTTTATTTTTTTCTGGAAGATAAAACAAGTAGGTTTTTAGCCTTCTTTATTCTTTAGTACGTGTTACTTGATTTTAATAATTTAACCTCATTTTTATATAAAACATGTCACTGTTTTAGCATGGAAATTTAGCATAGAAATTTATTTAAAGATTATTTATTTATTTATTTATTTATTTATTTGACACAGAGAGAGATCACAAGCAGGCAGAGAGGCAGACAGAGAGAGAAGGGGAAGCAGGCTCCCTGCCAAGCAGAGTCTGATGTGGGGCTTGATCCCAGGACCCTGAGATCATGACCTGAGCCGAAGGCAGAGGCTTTAACCCACTGAGCCACCCAGGAGCCCCTAAAAAGTACCCATAATCTTACCATCTAGAGATAGCTAGTATTACTAATTTGGCGTATAGCCTGTAGGACTATAAAACTGAGTTTTTCCATGTGTATATATAGAAAATTGCTTTTAATGTTAAATGAACTTAATTTTTAACAACCACCTTGTATTCCTTGTATGGATATACCATTCACTATCCTGTTTGGTTGTATACTTTTCCTCCTAAATTTGATGCAATGTCTTTTCCTAGCCTTAGACCCCAAAGATGTTCTTCCTATATTTTCTTCTAAAAGTTTTACTGTACATGTTAAATACATGCAGTTTATTGTATGCCAGTTACACCTCAGTAAAGCTGCTTAAATAAAAACAAATAAGATAAAAAAATAAAAGTTTTATAGTTTCATGCTTTACCTTGAAATCCATGATCTATTTTGCATTCATTTTTGTGTATAGCATGATCTAAAGTCAGAGTTCTTTTTCTCCCCCATCTGTGAATGTCCACTTATTTCAGCACAGTTTGTTGAAAAGACTACCCTAACTCGCTGAGCTGCTCTTACACCTCTGTCAAAAATCAGTTGGTGTATTTGTATTGATCCGTTTCTGGGTTCTCTGTTTCATTGATCTGTGCTTCTATTCTGCCAGTATGACACCATCTTGATTTCGCTGACTATGTAGTAAGACTTAAAATCAGATAAAGTGATTCCTCCTACTTTATCCTGCTTTTGCATAATTATTTTAGAATAAACTTGTTTAAATCTGTCATAGTTGTTGTGCTGGTGGCAGCAACACCTGGCACCTCTCCAGATTGCCTGTGTGTGGGACTAGTTGTGGCTGAGGCCAGTAGAAGGTGACAGTGCTTGGTTGGGGTGAGCTTCTGAATCCCAGCTGAGCACAGGAAGAATTTTTGAGGGAATAGGAAATGGTTAATTTCTAATTAGATTAATTCCTAATGTTAAACAGCGACATGACATCATTTAACATTATTTTTGTAGAAAATATTCCTTTGATGATATCAGGAAGACTATTATATAGCATTTAAAATGGCATTATCCTGCTTGAAAGCAAAGGAGTGGATGGCTAAGTATTCAAGGACCCTTCTGTTGTTGTTTTCATTTTATCCACTGTTGTCAGGGACTTGGGTTTAGGTTTCTACAGCAACCACAGTCTGGACTACATAATACCAACACTTCGTGTGCATGTGGTGTTAACGCTGATGCCTTATACTCTACATGTGGCAGAGTGGCAGTTGCTATGGAGATCAATCTTTGGACACACTTGGTTGATAACGATGTCTCTCATATGTGGATTTTCCTGCTGACAGCATAGGAAGTGGTGCTGTGAGCTGTCCGAGAGTGCATAAGACTTGATCAATAATTTCTCTATAGCTGAGAATCTCACATTTGAAAGCTCTAAGTTTCACATTTGTTCACAGATATACTAAACTGCCTGTGTGTGTGTTTACTAATATATGGCTTGATACCTGAAAAGTGGAGTGAAAAATACGACTTCAAAGAACACATTATCAGAGGAACTTGACTCCTCTTGGCTCGTCAACACCATTTAAAGAATATGCTGTAAAAAATTCAAAGACTAGCCATCTTACATTGTTTTAGTAGTCTTATAACAAAGTCAGTTGTCAGTAAAAAAGGGAAGGATGCCCAATTCTTCTTGTGAACTACTCTAATTTGAATATGGGGCCTTGGGTAGCAGCTAAGAGCCTTTTTCTTGGAGCATCTTATATCTGAAAAGTCCTTTGAACTCCAGAAATGAGAAACATTGAGGAAGTAGAAGAGGCGATTTTATTTTCTCTTTTCCTTTGACAGTGTCAGTTGAACGAGGGTGCAGTCCTAGATCTCAACTTAAGCTAAGATAAGCTGTTGCTGAGTGTCCTCAGAATTCTTGGAAAAGATGTAGTTTTAGGTTGATAAACATTTTTGCTTTGGGTTAGGGACGCTTGTTGGTCATGAGTTGTTATACCAGAGTAGTGATTCTCAACCCTGGCTGCGCCTTAGCATGTGGGGCTTTAAGAAAGTCCTGATGTTTGAGCCTAACAACTAAATCAGAATCTCTGGGAATGAAGAGAAACTGTAGCATTGGTTTTCTTTTTTCTTTTCTTTTCTTTTCTTTTCTTTTCTTTTCTTTTCTTTTCTTTTCTTTTCTTTTTTTTCTTTTTTTTCTTGACAGGTGAATACTTGATACTAAAATGCAGCCAGGATTGAGAGCCACTGCAGCAGAATCAGTTTTCATCTAGAAACTTAAATTTTAGCTTTGTATATTAGAATGCATCAATAAAAGCAATAAGAACATTGCAGAAAGTTTAGAAAGGGCAGTCTTACCATCTATGTTAGTTTCCTATCGCTGTTGTAACAAATTACCACAATTTTATTGGCTTCAAATTACGCAAGACAATTCTCTTCTCTGGAGATCAGAAATCCTAAATGTGTCTTATGGGGCTAAAATCAAGGTGTCAGCAGAGCTGAGTGCCTTCTGGAGACTCTAGGGGGAATCCATTTCTTGCCTTCTGTGACTTCCAGGTGATGCCCACCTTCCTTGACTTGTGGCCACATCACTCCAACCTCTCTCTCTGTCCTCACGTCTCCTTTTCTGACTCTGACCCTCCCAACTTCCTCTTATGAGGATCCTTGTGGTTATATTGAGCCCATCCAGGTAGTTAGGATAATCTCCCCAGCTCCAGATCTTTAACTTAATCCCATCGTAAAGTTCCTTTGCTCTAGTAAAGGAACATTCACAGCTTCCGGGGATTAGGACCTGGCCATCTTTTGGGGCAGGTGTGCATTTATTCAGCCTACCATATCAGCTTAACACAAAGATTGTTACTTCGGTATTTTCCTTCCTAGTCTTCTTTAATATGCATATTTTTATTAGAATGTGATCATATGGCATATACATTTTTTATCCTTTTCTGCTAAGTCTTCATAACCGTCATTTTGAATAGCTGCATAAAAGTCTGTCCGTGATTATACCATATTTAACATTATCTTTACCCTGTAGTTGGATTTTTATGTTTTTTTCAGATTCCTATTGGTAGATCAAGCTGTGATAGTATTTTTATTTATTAAATAGATCCCAGGATGTGGGAGTACTGAGCTATATATATATATTTTTTAAATTTATGTACTTATTTTAGGGAGGGAGAGGGAGAGAGTACGTGCACGCATGCATGAGTGAGAGAAGGGGCAGAGCGTGGAGCTGAGCGCAGAGCCAGATCCCAGGACCCATGAGATCATGACCTGAGCTGAAACCTAGAGTCGGCTGCTTAACGGACCTAGCCACCTGGGCACCCCCTGAGCTAAATAGTATAAGCCTTTTTGTAATGTTTAATTCAAACTCTCACAGTGTATTTTTGAAGAGTTCTAATTGATTTTCACTATCAACAATGTATGAGAACACCGGCATCCCTCTATCTTTGCCAATATTGGTCAGTATCATTTTAAAAAAAAAAGACATTAATTAGGTGAAAAAATTTTATCCTTATTTAAATTTAATCTACTTGAAAATGTTTCATACAGTTTCATACATACAATGTTTCTGTTAGTTTCTGTTTGTTTTGTTCAAGTATTTCTCCTAGAATGATTTATTTATTGACCTTTAAGACATCTTTATGTGGTGAAATTATTGCCTTATATGCTACAAGTTTTTTTAAATACGCATTTAGAAGTTTTTAATTGTTCCTACCTGTTTTTTCTTTTGTGATTTTCCACCTAACAAAAGTTTGTGGTAGGGGTGCCTGGTGGCTCAGTGGGTTAAAGCCTCTGCCTTCGTCTCGGGTCATGATCTCAGGGTCCTGGGATCGAGCCCTGCATCCTGCTCTCTGCTCAGTGGGGAGCCTGCTTCTCCTTCTCTCTCTGCCTGCCTCTCTGCCTACTTGTGATCTCTCTCCTCTCTGTCAAATAAATAAATAAAATCTTTAAAAAAAAAAAAGTTTGTGGTAAATATTCAATTCTATTTTCTTTTACATCTTTCATAACTTAGTCACTGCCCTTAGCAAATTGCCAGCAAGCCAAGAGTTCAGGGACTTAACGAGTCCAGACTTACTGTATGACTTACTGTACCAAGCAAATACCAAATTAATTTGGTTCTGTTTATATAATTTATCAAAATTAGGAACAAATTTTTAAAATGACTGGAGAAGAAATCTAGCAATTTTAGTGCAGTCCAAAGATGTTTATTGCCCTTCGCTAGAAGGTTTATTCACTATGCTGTCATGTTGTGTGTTCATGCGGATAATTGAGAATTATAGTAAGCTATCTTAGTCTATGATAAACAGACAGAATGCACTTTAATTACATTCTAATTTATTATCTGCTGAAAGTACCTTGCTAACAAATCAACCCAGATATGACTTATTGGATAGCCTTTGCACTTAGAGGAATAATCAGTCTGTAATCATAAACAACATGAACCGTTCATCTTCTAGATTGCTCTTATATTTATTACGCTCAAATGGCTGTGCTGGGTTTCTTTCCTGTTTGCTTTCCATTGCATGACTTATATGCCCCAACCCTGCCTGCTGTAAGTTGGTGGTATCCCGTGCTTACAAATTCATTCTCTTCGGGATGCCTGGGTGGCTCAGTCTGTTAAGCATCTATCTTGGGCTCAGGTCATGATCTTGGGGTCCTGGGATGAGCACGGGGTTGGGCTTCCTACTCAGCAGGGAGTCTGCTTCTCCCTTATCCTTTGCCCCTCCCCCGATCATGCCCTTTCTCTCTCTCTCTCTCAAAAAAACAAAACAAAACAAATAAAAAACCCAAATTCATTCTCTTGAGATATGAGTTAGGCACATGCCTAGGAACAGAGTTCTCTATTACTTTACCACAGGAGTGAAATGCATTTCCCCCCAGTTATGTAAATAGAATAAACTGTCACCATAATGTACTAATCTGTGATTTATTCCTTGCTGCCCCCAGATAAAAATTAGCACAATTCTAATTCTATAAAGAAAAAGTTCCCCCCCCCCAGGATAGCAACCACATCCTTTAATATCCTGTATTACTTCCCCTGGTTCCAAAAAGGAGGTATGCAAATTAAGCTGAAACAAGAGCCGGGCCTGGTTTCTTCCCTTTGAGACAACCTTGTGCAGAGAATTGGTATCGAGGAGTGGGTTTTGCCAAGAGAATACAGTTCTTTGGTGCAGTACCTTCTTGAATTCTACCGCTTAAGAACAAACAACCTCTGGCACTAGTTCCACATAATAATGTAGAAGTTTGTAGCATTACATTACCTCCGTTGACCCAGATCTTTTGGAATACCACTGTGTTAGGTGGGCTTTGAGGTGGGATAAAGTCTGGGAGGTACAAGACAGTGTAGAACCACCTAAAGACATTATAATCCACCTCCTCAGTGGAGTTACAATCAGGAGTTGTTCTTGCCTTTTCTATTTCAGACACCCTTTTTTCCCTCTACCTCTACCTTAATGATTTTAATCGAATCTACTGATCCAGTATCTTCAGCAAACAAAGTTGATAATAATCCTTATCTGAGAGTAGTATCCTCTTTTTACGAACAAAAATCTTACCCCTGGAAGAGACCTCACTAGTGCTTTTGGTATAACACTGTGACCACAAACGTGCCTATAATTGTACAGCTCATAAATGGTAGAAAGGACCTGGGACTTCTGCATTTCAGTGCTATGATTTTTTGTTTCCATTCTTAGTCCAAATTTGTATTAAAAAGGAAGGTAAAAGGATATTGGTCTATTTCACTTACCCTCTTTTTCCACGTTGGAAATTTGTTTTGGCATGCAAATCATTATAGGTGGACTTGGAAGTTCTTTCCGTTCTGAAGATTTCTGCAGGAACTATAAATTTTTTATTTTTTAACCTAGGAATTGCTCAGTTAATCACTTCCGTTTGAGAGTCCTAGTTTTATTTGGCTTCAGTCTGAGTGGTAAAATAGCGGTGTAAAATCACCTTTCTTCTTTCTTTTTTGTTTAAGTGTTCTCGCTGAGCCAAGTCATGTCTAAGGTCTTCCCTTAAGATTTTGTGATTATGTCCCTTGAGTGGCTTGCCTTAGTCCGTGTATGTTCTCCATCACCGTCTGGAATTCCCTGCGGGATACCCTCCTTAGGGCCTGTTCAGCCCCACTTGGGATCTGACTGAGGCATTGTTACTATTTTATTGACTCCTCTGTTCCTGGAAGCCTTTTGCCATCTCCTCGAAGCTAGATTCTGTGTGCTATCCTGTCTGAATAGTAGGGGAGAATTAGTAATCATTTTTACGCTTACTTTTCTGCCGGGGAGCCCTTAGATGTCTGCTTATGTTGGAACTAAGCCAAAAGAGACCATATTTAGTATTTTGAGATGAGATTGGAGGGAGAGCGAGAGTGGTATCTTGACAGGGATGCAGAAGGAAGTAGTTCTGAGCAGCAAGAGGCTTGTTCTGTGCACGCTGTTGAGGCAGCTACCTATCCCATGGGGCTCTGCGCTGTGCTTGAGAATGTGAGCGGGGCGAACTCCAAGCCAAACCCCTCTCTGAAGCTATAGCCTTGTTTGCTTGGGAAAAAATGTACTTCATGTTTGCCATCCTCTTCACTCTATAGCTGTTACGACATGAATTATTCAAGAACCCCCTTCTATGACTATGTTTGCACTCCATTTGAGGAATAATAACTTTGCAGTTATATTCTGAATTCAGTGGCAAGTTGACTTTCAGGAAGACCCTTTTAGGATTAAATCAGAGCAAAGTGGTTATTTTCGGCCATACTGCAATGTAAGTACCCCTTTGGCTTCCAGCCTATAAATCATAAAATACTCTCTAAAATAGATCTTACCAAGATCACTAATGACCGCCATATCACTAAATCTAATGGATTTCTTTTAGTCCTTGTTCTAATTGGATCATTGACAGTTTCTTTTTTTCTTGAAAAACACTTTTGGGGCACCTGGGTGGCTCAGTGGGTTAAAGCCTCTGCCTTTGGCTCAGGTCATGATCTCGGGGTCCTGGGATCGAGCCCCGCATCGGGCTCTCTGCTCAGCGGGGATGCCCACCCTGCCTGCCTCTCTGCCTACTTGTGATCTCTCTCTCTCTCTCTATCAAATAAATAAATAAAATCTCTTAAAAAAAAACACTTTTTATTTGATTTTCTTCTGGCTTTCTAGCCATTTCTTCCCTGCCTCCGTGGCACAGGCTTCACCAGGTGATTAAATTCTCCTGTGCCCTCTTATCACTCACTCTATTCTGTCTCTAGTTTATCCCTCTAGATCCTTCAGTTACCAGAAACAATCTACATTTATCTAACCTCACCCACCTGGATTCCTTCTAGACTACCTCCCCCATTCCTGAAGAATATAAAAGTGTATGTGAACAGAGATGCCTGGCTGGCTCAGTTGGTTAAGCATCTGCCTTTGGCTCAGGTCATGATGTCAGGTCTGGGATGGAGCCCCATATTGGGCTCCTTGCCCAGCGGGGAGCCTTCTTCTGCCCACCGCTCCCCCTGCTTGTTCTCTCTCTCTCTCTCTCTGACAAATAAACAAACAAACAAACAAATAAAATCCTGTAAAACAGAGTAGATGTAAATATACTGAATTTCTGAATTTTCAGTTCTGTATTAGTCTGTCCATTCATGCACCAGTAGTACATTGCTTTAAGTTAAGATTTATGTTATATTTTAATATTTGGAAGAGCTAATCCTTCCTCATTGCCCTTCTATTTCAAGGTTTTTCAGAGTCCAATATGCACTTTATACTTAGTTACTCGAGTATTTTCATTTAGATCACTTTAGTTAATAAACTAAGTATGGGAGAATCAGCACTTTATGATGCTGAGACCTTCCATTCAAAGACATGGCGTGTTTTTCAATATGTTCACATCCACTTTTATATTCTTCAGGAATATTGGGGATAGACTAGAAGGAGGCCAGGTGGGTGAGGTTAGGCGAATACAGATTGTGATGATGAACGTTAACTAGATTTATTGTGGTAGTCCTTCTGCAATATAGAAATATATCAATTGTTATGCTATGTTTTATACTTAAAATGAACACAATGTTATATGTTAACTATCTCAAAACCTTTTTTAATTTAAAAAAAGACAAATAGAAGTTGAAAAAAAATTGCCACTAGAATTACAAATAGATGTATTAAGAGAGCTCATAGAAACACTGTAGAAAAATGGGCTAAGGATATGAACAGATGGCTCTTAAACATATGAAAGAATGCTCAATCTTACCTTAAAAAAGAAATGTGAATTGAAATTTCAATAAAATACAGTTTCTTACCTACCACGTTGGTAAAAAAAATCCAGAAGTTTGATAAACCAATCAGTTGTCCAGGCATTTTCATACATTGTTGATAGGAGAGTACAGGTTAGCAATGTTTGTCAAAATTACCAATGTTTTTATCCTGTAACCCAGAAATCCTACTTTTAAGATTGTCTATAATAGCAAAATCCAATAGCAGTGGTTGGGCTTTTTCTTCTCATCTGGAGGAGACTGGTTAAAGAAACCACAGTACATCCTAACAATGGAATGCAAAAAAACAATAGCTATATTAAATGAAAAAACAAGGTACAGAACAATATGTATAGTATACTTTCTTTTGTGTAAGAAAGGAGAGAAGTGTGTGTGTGTGTGTGTCCTCATATCAGAATAGATGCACTAGATGAGAAAGGTTGAGACGGATTACCTGTGGGGGTAGAGAAAATCAGGTAAATAGTGACAGGTTGGGAGTCTGACAATATACCTTTTATTTTATACTCTTGATTTAAAAATATCCACAAATCTGGTCATCTTCTCTCCCCCTTCTCCTAACTTTAGCAGTCTCTGTTGCTCCGAGGATTGGAACTCCTAATGTGAATAGCAGAGCCCAAGATAGCTTGATTCTTCAGCCTTAACACACAGCATGCTTCCCTTGTTCTCTCTGCTTTGGTCCCATTGGCCTTTTTTTCTCCGCCTTAAATTCATTGTGTTTCCTTCCATCACAGGGCCTTTACTCACACTGTTGTTCTAGCCTAGAGACTTCACCTAGTTAAAAACTATGCTTATCCTTTGATCTTGACAGTATGTTACTTCTGCAAAGAAGTCTCCTTAGATAAGGTTGAGTTTTCTATGCTTTAGTAGCACCTTGTTCATCTCCTTTCTAACTCTGGTTTTAAATGTAGTTATACATTCTTTGTTAGGGTTGTTTAACATCTGTCTCTCCACTAGAAAGTAAGCCTCTTGAGAGCAGGGACCATGTCCACTTTGTTCAGAGATAAAAGTACCTATTTCGCACAGTAGGTGAGCATTAAATGACATGATAACTCTTTATGTGCCTAGCATGATGCCTAGCACATAAACATAGAATGCTAGCTAGATCCTGCTATGTGTTTTGTTTTCAGTAGAAGGAAATGATACTGTTTGTCTGTTTGTGAATAAATTAGCTGGATCAAATTTAAGGAAGAATTCTGACTTTCCTTGGCAGGAGAAAGGGTTACCTTTGGAAAGGAGTAACGAGTTTGTGAAAAGAGATGGAGAAAATAGCTTTTATTGCTCTACTATTCTTGGTTACGGTATCTCAGTCAAGCTGCAAGAAAGCAGCTTTTTTGCCAAAATATTTTTTTCTCTTTTCAGTTGGATTTCTTTTTTTAAATAAAGTAGTAGGCAGTTTTATTTATTTATTTGTTTGTTTATAAAGATTTTATTTTATATATTTGATAGAGAGATCACTAGCAGGCGAGGGGTGGGGGAAGCAGGCTCCCCGCTGAGCATAGAGCCCGATGCGGGGCTCGATCCCAGGACTCTGAGATCATGACCTAAGGCAGAGGCTTAACCCACTGAGCCATCCAGGCGCCCCTAGTAGGTAGGTTTAAAAAAAACAAAATAGAAACTTTCAATTGGAATCTGGGAATTGATACATACAATCACAGGTCTGTATGTGTTATATTAACCAATGTTGTAAAAATCTAGTAGAATTTAAGACAATGAGATCCAAGATGGTACAATAGACATTTCACATTATGACATAGGGAAGAGGTTTAGTGTCGATCACTAGGGACATATTCCCTATTGTGTGATTTGTAGGGTGTTTTTGAAGAGTTTTAAAAATTATGTTGTAGCTGTATAATGTTTTCTTCCAGTGTTCAGTTATCATGACCATATTTCAGATCTTCACATTTTGAAAGCTGGTAGATTATTTTAACATATACTTTAAGTGCCAGGTTTTTACTTTTCATATATTAAGTAGATATTAAGAAAATTGCCTTTTTGAAATGCAAATTAAAACCACAATGAGATATCATCTTACACTGTCAGAATGATTAGAATCAAATAGATAAGAAATAACAAAGTTGAGATTGTGAAGAAAAAAAAGAACCCTTGTATGTTGGTAGGAACATAAATTGGTGTGGCCACTATGGAAAACAGTATGGAGTTTCCTCATAAAGCTAAAAATAGAAATACCAAAGGATCCAGTAATTTCACTAGTGGGTATCTTTTGAAAACACTAATTTGAAAAGATAAACGCACCTCTGTGTTGATTGCAACATTATTTACAATAACCAAGTTAGGGAAGCAACCCAAGTGTCCATAGATGATAGATGAATTGATAAAGAAGATTTGGTGTATATTTACAATAGAATATTACTCAGCTATAAAACAGAATGAGATCTTGTGATATATAACAATGTGGATGGACCCTAGAGGGTATAATGCTAAGTGAAATAAGTCAGACAGAAAGACAAATACCATATGATTTCACTGATATGTGAAATTTAAGAAACAAAACATACAGAAAAAATGAGACCAAAAACATAGCTCTTAAATACAGAGAACGAACTGGTGATTGCTAGAGGGGAAGTAGGTGGGAAGATGGGTGAAACAGATGAAGGCGATTAAGAGATACAAACTTCCAGTTCTAAAATAAGTAAGTCACAGAGATGAAAAGGACCATCAGTAAGATGGTAATGTTTGGTGACAGATGGTGACTCCACTTATTGTGGTGAGCACTGAGTAATGTATAGAAAGAAGTATTGAGTGATTATATTGTACACCTGAAACTAATATAACACTATATGTTAATTATATTTCAATCAGAAAAATAAATGAAAGTTATTGAAATATAATTGATATATAATAAAAGAAACCCATTTCAAGTAAAAAAAATAAATAAAGCAAGCAGTTGATGCTCCTGTAAAAACAATTGCCTTTTTCTTTTACTCTTTTCATTTCTTTATATTTCTTGAACATTGTCTGCTGCCTTGCTCTTAGGGAATTGTAGTCCTTAGATCCAAACTGAGATCTGCATAACCAGGAAGTGTTGTTTTCCTTCATAACTTGGTGAAGGGTGTGCGTGAAGCGCAAAGCACAAATGGGGGTCTGTAGGCTACTTGAGGTTCTCTGATATGTTTTGCTCAGCTTGTAGAGTAAGTTGAAAAATCCATTTACAACCTTTTTTGAAAATTCAGAAGGCCCAGCAATAGTGAACTAGCATTTCCGCGTGGCAGCAGTCGGCCGCAGTCGGTGGGTGTGGCAGATCCCCTCCAGGCTGCCATAGCTTTCTGTCTTTCCCCATCCTTCAAGGTTCATCCCCATCACTTCATTAATTTGTATTCCCTGCCTGGCTTCTGGCTTCTTTAGGTGTTTGAGATTGTGACCCCAAGTGAGGAGGAGAACACTGTTAGGTTAAGGGTAACAGAGGCTAAAATCAGTGATCTGTTGTACTCACCCAGTTGTACAGTCTAAGAGGTCTTCTACCCCTATGGCTTCCTGATCAAGGGAGTCTTTGGTCTCCTTTCCTGGCAAATGAGATTTTTAAAATGGCAGTGGATGTGTTACAGAAATCAGTATAGAACAGGGCGCCTGGGTGGCTCAGTCGCTTAAGCATCTACCTTCGGTTCAGGTCATGATCCTGGGGTCCCAGGATCAAGTCCTGCATCGAGCTGCTTCTCCCTTAGGGAGATCAGCAGGGAGCTGCTTCTCCCTCTTCCTCCGCCCCTCCTCCCACTCATGCTTTCTTTCTTTTTTTTTTTTTTTTTCAAGAAAAGTTTTTAAAGGAAGATAACCTATAACTAACAAGTTGACATGTTGATTTAATGGCACAGGAAACCAAAAATTCTCACACCTCCACAACTCAAAATTTTTTCAATGTTTTTACTGTGGTAAAATATACAGATTATAAAACTCACCATTGTAACAGTTTTTGTGTGTACAATTCACTGACATTAAATATATTACAATACTGTGCAACCCTCATCACTATCCATTTCCAGAACTATTTCATCATCTCAAATAGAAACTATAATCATTGGGCGCCTGGGTGGCTCAGTTGGTTAAGCGACTGCCTTCAGCTCGGGTCATGGTCCCAGGGTCCTGGGATCATGTCCCACATTGGGCTCTCTGCTAGGCGGGGAGCCTGCTTCCCCCTCTCCCTCTGCCTGCTACTCCGCCTGCTTGTTCTCTCTCTCTATGTCAAATAAATAAATAAAATCTTTTTTAAAAAAAAAACTATAATCATTAACAATAACTCTTCACTCCTCCCCCTCTTACCAAACCTGGTAAATAATGTCTGTTCCGCTTTCTAGCTCTATGAATTGTTCTAGATACCTCATGTAAGTGGACTTGGACAGTGTTTGTCCTTTGGGCTTACACAGCATAATGTTTTCACGGTTCATCTGTGTTGTAGTGTGTATCAGAACTTTATTCTATTTTATGGCTGAATAATACTCCATGGTATGGATGTACTATATCTTGTTGATTCATTTATCTGTTGATGACCCAAAACTCTAATCTTTTGGCTGCCTTGTACTTTCCTATTAGCAACTAAATAGGAGGATAGATTCTTTTTGGTTCATCATCCACAGTGGCTTCTTGGTGTTCCTCCTCTCTAATCTTCCCTGGAGCCTTACACATCAGCATGACTTTGAGTCTTTGTGGACCCAAAGCAATCCAGCTTCATTTGGCTACTAATAAAGCTGTTTATATGTATGTCTGCCTCGTCCTACCTCACTTTCCTGCTTTACTCTAGGAGTATAATGATTTCACTCTTGGTTCTATCTGCCTTTTGGGTTTTCTCTTGTGAATTAGACCTTCATGCAACTCCCTAGATTTCTGGAAGGCTTAGCTTTCTGGTCTCAGATGTGTCATTCACTAACTAACTATGTGACTTTAAGGTATACTAGTCTTAACGATGAAGAGTTTGGAGTAGATATTTCAGGTTTGTACTAACTTTTGTATTTTGCTATTCAAAACATGCTACTTGCTATCTGCATGGGGGCAAAAGCAAAAATTGTTGGAAATCCATGTAAGAGTTTTTAAATCAATTAAGATTAAATATCAGAAGCTGTTTGGTAAAGGTGGTTTTACCATAATTAAGACCACAAAAATATTTCTGTACAAAGCTGTTAGAGTAACTTCATTGCTCACTACATACATAAGTGGAGCTCTATAGTGAGTGAGAAGGAAGTGAGTTTAGAGAGAGTTAACTGGGTCTAAAAGCAGTAAGAAAGCAGTGTCTTTGACATTTTGAGTAATCTCTGTACCCAGCATGGGGCTCGAACTCATAACCCTGAGATCAAGAGTAACATGCTCTTTGGACTGAGCCAGCCAGGCGCCCCTTGAGCATTTTGAAAAGCCAACTTGTTAAAACTTGGAAACAATTTCAGTACATTTTATAACTTTTTGATACAGCCACAAAAGTTACTAACTTTTATTACTTTTGTTTGGGCCTGTCCGGCAAGATACCTAACTAGTTACATCTTGCTATATTAGGGAAGAACTGGGAGAATGGAGGCAAATCCTGATAGACTGATGAAGCTGGTAAATTTCTTCAGTGAGTAATTTTCAAAGCAAATCAACCAGATAACTTTGGGAATCATTGTAGTGTCGTCAGCTTCTTAGTTTACCAAGAAGAAAATATTTTTAAAAACTTATTATCTATTATTGCTCTTTCATAAAAGGAAAAACATTCTGATAGTAAAATTTAGGAATTGTGTCAGAATTAAGGATGGGTCTTAAATAGACCAGCCCACTGGATTACTGTTTTTCTGGGCACTATTGTAAAGTTGGTTGTGAATCAGTGTTGGGGGATTACTGGCATAGATAGGTTTTTGAAACTGAGAGGAAAGGAAAATCATACTTTTCTAAGTTGGCTAAAGGTGGAAAGGATGGATGAACAACCAGTGCAGTGAAAGGGCAGGTTTGGGAAAGGAAGTTTTCAGGGAGTGAAGAAGATGCATTGGGTTTTAGATGTAACGGATAGCCAGCTTGGAGCTCAGCGAGCAGGTCAACAGGTTAGACCTAGAGATAAAAATGTAGACATCTTCTGCCTTGAGGTAATAATAGTAATCCTGAAAATGAGCTGTCTCCTGGAGGAAAAATACGTGGTCGATATGGCAAAGATTAACTTGTTAGAGGTTACAGGCATGGACTTTAAAACCAAACTGCCTGAATTTGAATCCTGGCTTTACTAGTTATGAGCAGTGTTGACTTTAGTGAGGATGTCTTCTTATGTTGTCTTGAGAATTACATGAATTCTAAGCATTATTAAAATGCTTAGAATATTGCTTGGCAGATAGGAAATGATAGGCAAGTATTAGCTGTCGTTCTATGGTAGTGGATTAAAAGATGCCTGGGTAGTTTGTTGTAAGTAGTGGCAGGGCATAGCTCCTTGGTAGAAATGGATAAATTCTAAAAATCTTATTTTGAGAGTTCTGAGAGCTGTGGAAGGCAAAGAGGAGGAGATAAACTCAAATTTTAGAGAGGCAAGAACCCTTCTCATGTGAACTGAGATGGCCAGCTGTTTTTTTTCCTGAGAGCAGTTGCCAACTGCTAGGATTGGTTTAGTCCTAGGATTAGGTTTAGTCCAGTAAAACCTGGAGTAAAATCTTTTATAGTCTCATGGTGCTTAGACTTGCTAGGTTCTCAAACTCTTGGTTTTAGGAACCCTTTTCAATCTTAAAAGTTTTGGGGGTGCATGACTGGCTCAGTGGGGCAAGCATACGACTCTTGATCTCAGGGTCGTGAGTTTAAGCCCCACATTGGATATAGAGATTGATTGATTTTTCTTCTTCCTCTTCTCCTCCTCCTCCTCTTTCTTACTATTTTAAAGATTTTATTTCTTTATTTGACAAAGAGACATAGCAATAGAGGGAACACAAGCAGGGGGAGTGGGAGAGGGAGAAGCGGGCTTCCTGCCGAGCAGGGAGCCCGATGCAGGGCTCGATCCCAGGGCCCTGGGAGCATGATTATTGAAGACCCCAAAGAGATTCTGTTTCCATGAGTTATATCTATTGATGTTTACTATATCAGAAATTTGGAAATTAAAAGTAAGAAATTTTTGAAATATTAATTTTAAAGTAATAAACTCATCACCTGGTAACATTAATACACAGTTTTTGGAAAAATAATTACATTTTTCCAAAACAAGAATATATTATTGAGAAGAGTGAATTATTTTATAATTTTACAATCTCTGGCTTGATAGCAGACAGTTGAATTTTCATATCTGCTTCTGCCTTCTATTGTTGCAAAGTGTTGTTTCAGTTGCGGTAAAAGAAGAAAATCCAGCCTTACATAGATAGGTAGTTGGAAAAGGGAGGAGTAATTTAATAGCTTTTTCAGATAATTGTGAATATTTCTCTTTGATCCTATGTCAAAACTTGACAGGTGGTAGTTTCTTAAAGGTTAGTCACAGTGTGGACTCCAAAACCATATCAATGAACTTTTTTACTTATTACATTAAAATCCATTGTTCTGTCTTATATTTTGAATGGATCTTTTACCCACCCATAATTGTGTATCATGCATTGGGCATTTGGAAATACTGGTTCACTCAGGTATGCAAATCTTTCAAATACTGACATGTTTCATTATAAAATATGTTAAAAATTCACATCATATTTGTTTAATATCACCACTGATCTCATTAGAAAAGTTGTAAGTATTGGAAAGTTGTCAAAGCTGTGGTAGCTGATACAATTTTCTGCAATTCTAATCTTTGTCTAGAAGTTCAAATTCTATTGTTGGCAACAAATACTGTTATTTTTATCCCCTGAAGTAGGGGATAAAAAACAGGGTCACTGCATTCATTTTTGAGAAAACACCTGCTGAATAGCTAAGTCAGAAGACCATAATTTGTCTATTGGTTGTTCTTTCAAGGAAAAATGGTGAGTTGTGGAAAGAAAAAAACAACCCAAAAAACAGCTAACTCAGTTATGGCTCAAAGAATCACATGAGTGCTTTTTTTTCTGAGACAACTATCATACTTTGGTATGCAACAGGATGCTTTATGCTTGCTTTCCAGTTTGTAACTTGGATTATCAAAAAGGTATGCACTCAGAGATAAAGATTTAATAAAATTAGCTACTATTTCATCAGGGATTTTTTTTTTAATGATTTACTTATTTATTTTAGAGAGACAGAGAAAGAGAGCAGGGGGAGGTGGGGTAGAGGGAGAGAGAATCCTAAAGTGGACTTCCCACTGAGCACGGAGCCCGAATGGGGCTCAATCCCAGGACCCTAAGATCATGACCTTAGGTGAAGTCCAGTCAGTCACCTAACTGAGCCACCCAGACACCCCTCATCAAAGGTATTTTTTTAGTAAACCTGGTATTTCTCATAAGTGCATGGCACTGAAAAATATAATTATATGGTTGCTGTTTTTTGCCTTGATTTGTGCTAAGACTGCAGCAATTTTACCCACTATTGCTTTTGTACCATCAGTGTCAATGTCAACATGGTGAGAAAGGCAAATAATATCTTATTATAACTAACCTCCCCCCCGACCAAAAAATAAAAAAAAAAAAAAAACCCAAACAACCTCTCAGTGACCTCTGGGGTTCCACAGTCTATACTCTGAGAACCACTAATCTAGAGGAAGAGGCCTGCACCAAATCCCTGACAGTTTTACCCTCGAGACTTGAAAATAGACATGAGTGAGGTCTATCTAAAGCTACATTCCACTACCTACCCAGTTCAGTCCTTTTTGCCTAACAGAGGAAAGGGCAAAACCTCTGTGGAAAATACTACTAACTGTAGTCTCTACAGTTGCAGTGTTTGACATACAGTCACATATAATGAGAAAGGACTCTTGCTTGTCACCAGCAGAGAATAACAGGATCTGAAATTGCCTTGTCTCTGTAAACAACTAGAAAACGAGACAAGATACTCGAAACAACTTTCTTCACATATTGGGCACCAGGCAACAGAGCACAGCCTGTGGTGTTCAGAGGTCAACTGTATTTTGAATGAAAATGAAAGACAGCATGTCAATTTGTGGGATGCAGTGAAAGTGATGCTTGCAGGGAATTTATCATTTTAA
>CM052802.1:47562593-47712265 GCA_028533885.1 Nasua narica
TTTTTTTTTTTTTTTTAATTTAGTTGAGAGAGGAGTGGGGCGGGGGGCGGGGGGCGGGGGGGGGAGAAGCAGACTCCCTGCTGAGCAGGGAGCCTGACAGGGGGCTCCATCCCGGGATCCGGGGATCATGACCTGAAGCCGAAGGCAGACACTTAACCAACTGAGCTACCCATGCGTCTCCAAGTGCTGGTTTTTGAAAAGATTAACTGCTCCCCCCCCATATCCAAAATGATACTGAGAAGAAACTTAGGTAAAGACATGGGCAGTTGTGTCCCATCCTGCCCATCCCCACGTTGGGCATAAAAACAGTGTATTGGGCTAAAAAAACAAAAACAAAAACAAACAGTGTATTGGGTATGAGGCAGCAAGAAAGGAGTCAAAACAGAGGCTAAACTCCAGGTAGTAGAGTGCCAAGTTTGAGGTCTTGGTGGAATTGTTCTGGAATCAGTCCTGGGTGTGCCTGTACTTCTGACACTGGGGTAGGATGGAGACAAAGTGGGGGGAGGCCGGGATAGAAGTCCCGAGACCCATCTATTGATCTCGACGTAACTGAAAATGAAGAGGAAGAAGGAGGAAGAGAGTAATGTTTGCTTTTCCCTTGTGAAAAATTCCCTGACTCTATTTCTGCATTAAAAATTCAGATCTGTGAAAGCCTTAAAGGTTGTCATTTTTCACATTCACATTGAAGCTAATGAATCATGCTCAAGTTACTTTAAAATTGTATTTAGTAAGAAAATGCCTGAAAATTTTTCTTTTGAGAGTTTTCGAGGTGAACACGGAACTGAAATTCAAGAGAAATATGAAACTGCTTGTGTAGTCATCTCTCCCCCTTATAAGGTATTTTTGACAGTATTTAACTGTGTTTTTTAAATATTTTATTTATTTATTTGAGAGAGCCTGAGAGAGAGAGAGAACATGTGCGGCCATGAGCAGGGGGAGGCAAAGAGGGAGAGGGAGAAGCAGACTAGCCCAAGTAGGGATCCTGGTGCGGGGCTCAATCGCAGGACACTGGGATCATGACCTGAGCCGAAGGCAGACAGTTAACCTACTGAGCCACCCCGGCACCCTATTTAGTGTTTGTTTGTTTGTTTATTTAACTGTTCCTTTTTATTGCTGCAGGTAGTAGCTAACCATTTTATATACTATAAGCTAAGTAGAAATAAGCAGAGAAGAAGTCTATTCGGTATACTATAGGTGAAGGAAATCATTAGGCTGAATTCTTAGGTGATTTTTACTAGGAAAATAGAATTAATATTGGTATACAATTCAAACTTCATAGCTGGTTATTCATTTTTTTAAGAAGTTTTTCTTATTTGAGAAGTGGCTAAAGTGTTTTGTATAAAATATTTATTACTATGCCTGGCAAAAAGAGATTTTTAGGTTCTTTTCACCAAACGTTAAATTCTGTGTAGCAGGTTATAGGGTGATTTTCCCCCGTCATTTTTGTACATATTTGAATTGCTTGAATTTTAAAATAATGAGCATGTATTTTTTTCAAAACCTACAGAGCTATTTCCAGAAAATGCCTAACAAAAAAGAAACATGAAGTAAATATTTATTAACTATATAAATGAATAAAATGGAATTTGTGGTAAAAAAAAATAAGGGTAATATGTATTATATTACTGTTAGGTTTAGTTATAATATGTATTGTTACACTGGCCATTCTAGAAAATCACTTCGTCAGTGTTTCTAATGTGCCGCGCCTCCCTCCCCTAATGAAATATGTGACTTTATGCCACTTTAGTTTACTAGAAATACCTTTAATTCCCTAAAACACCTACCCCCCCATACAACTATTGAACGGGGAAAAGCATCAAGAAAAATATTTACTTCCAAATGATTTCTGTACCCTCTCTGTAATTTCTCCGCCCCACCCTCCCTGCTTGGAATAGAAACTATTTCTGGCAGCTGGAACTCTCTAAGGAGAATGTTAGCCCTTACCACAGCAGACAGAGTGGTACAAAGAGTTAATTTAAAAATGTAGTACGTTTGCTACCAGCCAGGAGAGAATGTGGTTGGTCAGTTTTTCATATCTTCTTTTATTCCTGCTTATCCTTATAAGTGGTCGTCTTCTTTTTTTTTTAAACCTCTACCAATTTGTCTTTCTTTCTTATCTCTCCTGAGCTGTAGGTATAGTGTTGGGGGCCTCCCAGTTCATCCCTGATCTAATGAATAATGGGATTTCTTTTCCAATAGTCATGTTGTTGTTATCTCTTCCACAAGAGTAAAATACTTAAGCCCTCAATATAAAATTTGAGTGGATAGGAAGTTCTAAATACAAAGTCTTTTTATCATAAATTATCTTTACTTCTGCATTCCCTGCCCCCCCCTCATTAGCTCAAGGAGCCTGGTTTGAAGCATTATTTTGTATTTCGTGCTGCTAGGAATAACAAAGTTTTAAAAAATTAAAAATTTTTTTAGCAGTGATGGAATCCAATTAGATTTTCCATTGATCACCGAACAGCACAAACTCAGTTGTTATTCTCTAGATTTTCAGCAAAGAATATGAAGAGTGAAGGTAGACTTGGATTATACATCAGACGAGCATAACGTCCTGTTCTTTTCCAGGACCCTTCTGGTTTATATCTGTTTTCCTGGCATAATTTTCAAATTCATGTTTTATTTTGGAGTAATTTGAGATTTACAGAAAAGTTGCAAAGCTATTACAGAGTTCCTGTACACTCCTCAGCCAGTTTTCCCCTGCTATTAATATCTTACATAACCACGGTACATTTGTCAAAACTAAGAAATCAACAGTAATACATTATTATTAACTAAACTCCACATTTTATCCAGATTGTGCTAACTTTTCCATTAATGTTATTTTTCTGTCCTGTGATTGAATCATAAGAATGCTACATTGCATTTAGATGTCATGTCGCCTTAGTCTCCTCTGTTCTGTGACGGTTTATCAGTCTTTAATTATCTTTCATGACTTTAATGGTTTTGAGGGTCATTGGGCAACTATTTTGTGTAGTGTTCTTCAATTTGGGTTTGCCTGATATTTTTCTCATATAGACTGAGCCTATTTTTTTTTCTTTTCTTTTCTTTTTTTTTTCTTTCTTTCTTTCTTTTTTTTTTTTTAGGAATGATACCACAGAGATGAATTCCCCTTCTTATCCCATAATATTAGGGGTACATTCTATCAGTATGACTTATTGTTTTTGATGTTAACCTTGATCACCTGACCAAGGTAATATTTGCCACGTTTCTCACTGTAAAGTTACCTGTCGCTCCCCTTCTCTATTTTTTGCAAGTCACTAAATCCAGCCCACTCTGAAAAAGGAGCTAACTACATAAATTATTTGTAATTGCTCTGCAAGAAAGATCTCTCTTTTCTCCCTTATTTATTTCTTCAGTTATTTATTTTTATCAGCATGGACTCATGTGTAATTATTTTATACTTTTACTTACCTATTACTGTGTTGTTTTGTTGCTCAGATGGCTCTAGGTTTGGTCATTGGGAGTCCTTTCAGGTTGGCTCCTGTGTCCCTTTGACATATCCTCATCCTTGTGTGTGTGTTTACACAAAAGAATCCCCTGATTAAATCACCTAAAAAGATACATAACAGGGTGCCTGGGTGCCTCAGTCGTTAAGAATCTGCCTTCAGCTTAGGTCGGGATCCCAGGTCCTGGGATCAAGCCCTGCATCCGGCTCTCTGCTGGGCGGGAGGCCTGCTTCTCCCTCTCTTGCTCCCCCTGCTTGTGTTCCCACTCTCGCTGTCTCTGTCAAATAAATAAAATCTTAAAAAAAAAAAAAAAAGATACTTAACAAATATACAAATTTAAAAAGACTAAAATCATACCAATATATTTTCCAACCACAGTGGTACAAAACTAAAGATCAACAATAAAGCAAAGCTGGAAAATCTGCAATGTAAATATTAAATATTTAATATGTAAATATTGAACAACACACTACTGCACAAGCGATGGGCCAAATAAGAGATCAAACAGCAAATCAAAATATGTCTCAGAAGAAAAACACAAATTTCCAAAACCTATGGAATGCAGCAAAAGCAGATGTTAGAGTGAAATTTATTCTGTAAGTGCTTGTAATAGGGGAAAATGGTCAAATAACATCACACTACGAGGACCTAGAAAAAGAAGAAACTTAGCTGAAATTTAGTAGATACAGGAAATAACAGAGAAAAATCCAAAGTGAATAAAAGAGACCAGAATAAACAATAACATAACATTGAAAGTAACGACCAGTTTTCCAAACAAAGCAAAACAAAACAAAAAAATGGACAGTGCTCTAACTACATAACTAAGAAAAGTGAGAAGCCTCAAAAACTAAAATGAGAAACAGAAGAGCAAACAGTACAACATAACCACAGAAATACATAGTGTGATAACAGATTCCTGTGAACAATTGTATGCTAACACATCTGATAACTTAGGGAAAAACACCCAGATAATTCCTAAAAATGTACAAGTTACCAATATTGAATTATGAATCTTGAATCCAAGAAATGGGAAATCTTAGACCAATAACAAGAATGAGAGTCGAATTAGGAATCAAAAATCTCCCAGCACAGAACAGTCTGAGACCACAGGGTTTCAGTGCTGAATTCTGCCAAACATTTGAAAAAAATAATGACGATCTTTATCAAAATCTCATAAATAATGGAATAGAGGGAACACATTCAAAATTATTCCATGAGGCCAATACTACCATGATTCCCAAGCAGGATAAAAGCAACACAAGAACAGGGGCGCCTGGGTGGCTCAGTCGGTTAAGCAGCTGTCTTCAGCTCCGGTCATAATCCCGGGTTCCTGGGATCGAGCCCCACATCGGGCTCCCTGCTCATTGGGCTCCCTGCTTGGTGGGGAACCTGCTTCTCCCTCTCCCTCTGCCTGCCACTCCCCCTGCTTGTACTCTCTGTGTGTCAAATAAATAAATAAAATCTTTAAAAAAATACAAGAACAAAAAAGTCTACTTTGTCCTATATAAGTATTGCTACTTCAGCTTCCTTTTGACATCCCCATTTGCATGATAAGTATTTCTTCACCCCCTCACTTTCAATCCGCAGGTGTCTTAAGGTCTAAAATGAGTCTTTTGTAGGCAGCATGTAGATGGGTCTTGCTTTTCTAATTCATTCTGACATTCTATGTCATTTGTGTTTTTTTTTTTAATTTTTTTTAAAGATTTTATTTATTTATTTGATACAGAGAGAGAGAGATCACAAGCAGGCAGAGAGGCAGGCAGAGAGAGAGGAGGAAGCAGGCTCCCCGCCGAGCAGAGAGCCCGATGCGGGACTCGATCCCAGGACTCCGAGATCATGACCTGAGCCGAAGGCAGTTGCTTAACCAACTGAGCCACCCAGGCGCCCCTGTGTTTTTTTTTTTTTTTTTAAGATTTTATTTATTTATTTGAGAGAGAGAGAGAATAAGAGAGAGGGAGAGGTCAGATGGGGAAGCCGAGTCCCCAGTGAGGAGGGACCCCGATGCTAGACTCGATCCCAGAACTCCAGGGTCATGACCTGAGCTGAAGGCAGTCGCCTAACAACTGAGCCATCCAGGCGCCCACTCTATGTCTTTTGATTGGAGCATTTAGTCCACTTACATTCAGAGTTAACTATTGACAAATATGTATTTATTGCTATTTTATTACTTGTTTTATCATTTTTTCTGGAGATTTTTTTCTGATCCTTTCTTGTCTTTGTCATTTTTAGTCTCTCCTTTGTACCCAAAGAGTCCCCTTTAATATTTCTTGTAGAGGTAGTTTAGTGGTCACTAAATCCTTTAGTTTTTGTTTGTCCTGGAACACCTTCTTTTTCTTTGCTTTGCTTCGCTTAGCTTTGCTTTTCCCTTTCCTTCCCTTTCCTTCCCTTTCCTTCCCTTTCCTTCCCTTTCCTTCCCTTTCCTTCCCTTTCCTTCCCTTCCCTTCCCTTTCCTTTCCTTTCCTTTCCTTTCCTTTCCCTTTCCTTTCCCTTTCCTTTCCCTTTCCTTTCCCTTTCCTTTCCCTTTCCTTTCCCTTTCCTTTCCTTTCCCGTTCCTTTCCTTTCCTTTCCTACTTTGTGGTACTACAAAATGCTTTGGACTCTTCTTGTATTTGCCCTAGTCTAGTGCTAGAAGCAGCCATTTTCCCAAGGAGCTCTGGTTCTCTTTATTGGATAATGGCATTTAGAAACCAGTATCTGGGCAGTGAGTGACTGTGCTCATTCCTAGAAGAGTATTGTTCCTGTTTCTAGGACCTCTCAACAGACAGAACAAGGAAATATATGTATCTGTACTAAACCCATATATACAAACATATCTGTCATTATTTCTGTATCTTTCCATCTGTGTGTATTTAAATGTGAGTTCATACTGATGATGCTGATTCTAACCTCGTACCATAGGATTCTTTCTAGCTTCCCACTTCATCTACCTATAACTTCCCTCTCCAACTATGAATAACTTGGCTCCTATATCCATCATTCATTGATATATTTGTTCAACTATAGTATATATGTAAAGCAGTTTTAGAAACGTTAACTCTAGGGTGCCTGGGTGACTCAGTTGGTTGAGCATCCAACTCTTGATTTCAGCTCAGGTTGTAATCTCAGGGTCATGGGATGGAGCTCCACGTTGGGTCCCACACTCAACGGGGCGTCTACTCAAGACCTCTACCCCTCCCCCACGGTGTGCTTGTGTGCTCTCTCTCTCCCGCTCTCTCTCTCTCCAATAAATAAATATAAATAAATAAATCTTTGGGGAATAAAAAAAATGTTAACTCCTTCTGTGAGAGACAACTTAGCCAACTAGAAAACAGGGTTTATATATAGTGCCTTTTGTCTCTAGCCTTACTGTTTCAAGTCTAAACATAATTTTCCAAAGTTATTTAGGGCAGCTCCTTTTTTTTCGTGCACCCGCTTCAGTGAAATTATGTTAGACATTTATCATACAGGCAGATGCCTTTGCATTCCGTCCTAGGACCCCTCATCTATGTGTTGATTTTTGAAATGTACATACATTAAAGTTCACTTTTTTTTTTTTTAAGATTTTTTTTTGACAGAGAGAGACACAGCGAGAGAGGGAACACAAGCAGGGGGAATACGAGAGGGAGAAGCAGGCTTCCCGCAGAGCAGGGAGCCTGATGCAGGGCTCAATCTCAGGACCCTGGGATTATGACCCGAGCCGAAGGCAGACACTTAATGACTGAGCCACCCAGACGTCCCTAAAGTTCACTTTTTGTGTTATAAAGTTCTTTAGGTTTTGCCAGATATGCAGTGTAATGTATCCGCCATCTCAGGACCTTGCAGAATTATTCCAGCACCTTAAAAATCCCCCTATGTCTCCTTTGAAGTAAACCACTCTGCACTGCTCTAACCCTTGACAGCCACTTAACTGGTTTTTTGTCCCTTTAGTTTCACCCTTTCCATAATATCATATGAAAGGAATATGTAGGCTTTCAGATCTGATGTTTTTCACTCAGCAAAATGTGTTTAAGATTCATTCACCCTGGATGAATCGGTAACTTTTTCCTTTTTATCACTGAGTAGTATTACATCGTCTGAATGTCTCTGTTTGTTTACTCATTCCCCTGTTGAACAGTATCTTGGTTGCCTCCGGTTTTTAGTGATTATGAATAAAGCTGCTATAAAAATTCACACATAGGCTTGTGCATAAACATATGTACTTTTTATTTTATATTTTTAAAGAATTCATTTGAGAGAGAGAGAGCACTAGCAGGTAGAGCAGCAGGCAGAGGGAGAGGGAGAAGCAGGCTCCCCACTGAGCAGGGAGCCTGACATGGGGCTCGATCGCAGGACCCCCAGATCACGACCTGAACTGAAGGCAGACACTTAACCAACTGAGCCACCCAGGTGCCCCATAAACATATGTTTTTAGATACCTAAGAGCATTACTGGTCGGTTGTATGGTGAATCTGTGTCTGACTTTGCAAGAAATCATCAAACTGTCTTCTGAAGTGGCCGTTAACATTTTTGTATTTCCATGTGCACTGAATGAGAGTACTGTTGCTCTGCATCTGTGCCTATTATAATTTTCAATAGTGCCTCCTTTCACTTTCAGTGGTGTCCGGGTTTGGATGATAAACTGTGCTATTTTGAAGTAAACATTGACGTGTTCTGTCATCTCTTATGTTTTGTGACTGTTGGTGAGGAAATTGAGTCCAGGATTTTTCTAAGAGGTAAGACTTTCCTCATTAGGAACATAATTTTAGGTCATCTAATTTCAATAATGGTGATTAAGGGAATAAATAGGTAAAGGAGATTAAAGTAATTCGATTGATTAAATTGCATTGACATCATGTAATGAGTGCCAGTCTCTGTGAGTTTACTCATTTTGATACCACTCTTCTGGTTTTCTAATCACTTTCTTCAATGGCACCACAAGTAATTCTGCACATTTTTTAACATTTAGTCTCAAACTGTAATTTGGACCTTTCTTAATATATCGGAGAAAATGAAATCATTACAGCTTCTAATGTAGTTCTCTATTGGACTCAAAGCCTCTAGGGATGGTCAGTAGGACCAGAAGGCAATTTTTGTCCCTGGGACTCCCGCAAAATAATTGGAGGTCCTTGTTATCCTTCAGATCTTTGTGCCTCAGTGTTATCTTAATTTTCACGTTTATTCTTTGGATTCTGAGATTCGGTATTTCGGTTCTGCCTTTGGCATGCTTCATATTAGCTGTGGGCAAGTGCCCTTTTTACCTTATCTTGAAGCCAAGCAGAGCAAATAATGCTTTTATACCTTAAAACATTTTCTTCCTTCCTATCTCTGTAATCACTCTTCCTTATTTATATAAAATTAAAGGTGTCAGCAAAAATGAGAGTTAAAGATTTACTGGAGAAAAATTTTAAGCAGCTCATTCATGTTAATCTACCCAAGGTTTCTAGAGATGTTTCGTTTAAGTGAAAATTGCTAATATTTCTAGAAATCCAGGCTGCTGCTTCACTTAGTCTTGCAAGTGAGAATTGTGCTTGCAGGTCAGAGGTCACAGGTGCTTCTACAAGCCTGTCATCTCAGTTTCAGGAATAGCCAGCCAGCCTTTTTGGTCTTTTTCACAGGTGGTGGGGAGAAGTGGGTAAAAATGTAGTTTCCAGATGTCAGGGTCTGAGTAGGTCAAGTCTCAGGCCGTTTGAGGGAATGTCGAATCCACAGTGGTCAGGCTACAGAAGCAGAGTGCAGTGGTTGGCTGAAAATCCACAAACCTGTCAGACTTTTCTGAGGGGGAACCGGCTTGTGAATTAAATTGCTCCACTAGTTATTTTCCTTTTCTTAGATTAAATTCAGATGTAACATGCTTGCAGGGAGAAACCTAACATTACGCTTTCCTGGTTCATTTTTACCTTTTTCATTGCTTTTAGATCTTAAGGAAATACTATGAAGATTTCCTTTGTTACTGAAAGTGATTGCTGGTTGATCTTCATGTTCTCTTTCGAACTCAGAAGCTCACTTTACCATGAAGGAACGAAACTGATTATACCTTTGAAAGATATTCCTTTTGGTTGAATGTGATTCAGCTAGCTTTAATGTTAAAATATTGTAACTGTGCTGTGCCTTAATCTTGAGACTACGAGGCATTTTGGAGGAGTCAGTTAGCTTCCGTTGGCCCTGGTTGGTTCTTTTGTAAAATGAGATTTGGACTGGTGAGCTCTTGGATACCTTCCAACTTTTGATTTTTTTAAAAAATCTACATCCCCAATACAATGCTCTTTACAATTATAACCTTTCTGCATGGATCCAGTATACTTTTTAATGGTAACAATTTAATAAGTCTGAAATTTAAAATCTATTCCTTATTGTACAAATACCTTTTATAAATTGTTTTGATTCCTGAATATGAGAACCTGGAAGAAAAGTGGATCACGGCGTTCAGTGCCAGCTTCTTTTCCTTATGAATACACATAACTATTTATTCAATAATTAATACCTTAATTTTTAAAAATGTGTTGATTTTTGAGAAGAAAAACTTACAGCTTATTTTTCAGGCTTAAAAATGAGGATAATGGATGCGGCATCTGGGTGGCTCAGTGGGTTAAAGCCTCTGCCTTCGACCATGATCTCAGGGTCCTGGGATCGAGCCCTGCATCCATGATCTCAGCGTCCTGGGATCGAGCCCTGCATTGGTCTCTCTGCTCAGCGGGGAGCCTGCTCCCCCCCCACCGCCCGCCTGCCTCTCTGCCTACTTGTGATCTCTCTCTCTCTCTGTCAAATAAATAAATAAATAAATAAATAAATATTTAAAGAAATATTTAAAGAAATAAATAAATAAAATAAAAAATGAAGATAATGGAGAAAAGGGAAGTTAACCTTATTTTCATTTAACATGAAGTTCCAAGGTAGATGTTCTATTTATTTAACATTTAGTGTGTGAGATCTTTAAATCTTACATATGATTTTCTGCAGACTTTTTACTGTACTTTTCAGGGAATGCTATCCCTTGTTCCACTAAGCGATCCTATTACATATTTTGGGCTATGTATGTATTTTTCCTGATGTACAGTAGAGCTTTTTTTTTTTTTTTAGATTTTATTTATTCATTTCCCAGAGAGAGAGTACAAGGAGGGGGAGCAGCAGGCAGAGTGAGAGGAAGAAGCAGGTTCCCTGCTGAGCAGGGAGCCTGATGTGGAACTCGATCCCAGGACCCTGGGATCATGATCTGAGCCGAGGGCAGCCGCTTAATGAACTGAGCCACCTAGGTGTCCCTGCAGTAGTGCTTTTTGAAGGTAGAATTGGCAGCACCTGGAAGCTTACAGATTTGATGAAAGTTCCAGGCCACATAAAATTGCTACTATGTATCTACCCCTAAAGGAGCATTATACCTCTGCATCCATCTGTATTCAGCCTAGTGTAGTTGTCTGCTTCTTGGAATGGACACAGAGAAAGCCATTGAAAGAGGCAAAGAGATAAACAGACCTTTCTCTTTTTATCTCTTCATCAAAACAGCATTTGCAGAGTTCCTTCTGTTCCTCCTCTTTTTACATCCCACCAGGAATCAAACACTTCATATTTGAAGGGCTGTATGAAACTTCCTTCTGGACCCCTCCCCTCTGTAAGGATTCCCAAATGGTAACATTTCTCTTATTTAAGCTTTTATTCAGCTTTTTCCTTTGTTTTGTTTCATGATTTAGTGGTAAATTGCCCATTGTTTTCTTTGTTTTATTATTTTTTTTAAGGGTGTTTCAGCTTGTAGGCTTGAGCTATCAATTTTCTTGGTTTCACTGTCCTATAATAAAAGTTTGTCTACCTGGCATTCTTTCAACTGAAACTTCCTTGCTGAGTACTCATTGGAACAGCATCCCAACGTGGAGAATCATGTCGCTGGTCAAAGCGATGACCCTCTCAGGCAGTACAGGACACCCAAATATTTTCTCGTTTACTCCAGAAAGATAAGACTATGAGCAACACAATTTGTTGTGTATATTCTTCCATTTAATTTGACAAATACTAATTCGTATACAGTAAGTTGGTCTTAACCAGAATAACCCATTCCCTCATCCAACAGGGTAACAGTGTTTCTTGCATTTTGCTTCAACTCTGCTATAGAGCTGTTCTATATGAAGGATGCTTTTAATTAAAACATTCAAGGTGTCAGGGCGCCTGGGTGGCGCAGTGGGTTAAAGCCTCTGCCTCAGCTCGGGTCATGATCTCAGGGTCCTGGGATCAAGCCCTGCATCGGGCTCTCTGCTCAGCAGGGAGCCTGCTTTCCCCCTCTCTCTCTGCCTACTTGTGATCTCTCTCTGTCAAATAAATAAATAAAATCTTAAAAAAAAAAAAACATTCAAGAAGGTAATGGTAGTATCCCTTATTAGGGTCATGTGCTGAAGATTTCTTAAATCTTTCCTCCAAAAGAAACTGACTGATGATTAAATAAAGAGGTGAAATTCAGAAGCACCTGGGTGACTCAGTCGGTTAAGCGTCTGCCTTCAGCTCAGGTCATGATCCCAGGGTCCTGGGATCCTCTCTCCTCAAAATCTTCAAAAAGAAAATAAAAGAAGTAAAATTCAGAAATTATTGTTCATCTGAAAAGCCTCATTATAGCAGTAGTGCTTTGTAATCATTCTGGTTCCCTTATCTCTCTCTTTTTTTAAAAAAGATTTTTATTTATTTATTTGACAGAGAGAGAGATCACGAGTAGGCAGAGAGGCAAGCAGAGACAGAGGGGGAACCAGGCTCCCCGCTGAGCAGAGAGCCCGATGCGGGGCTCGATCCCAGGACCCTGAGATCATGACCCGAGCTGAGGCAGAGGCTTTAACCCACTGAGCCACCCCGGCGCCCCGGTTCCCTAATCTCTTATTTGAAGATTTATTTGAGCAAACACTTATTGAGCACTTATTATGTGTAAGATATTATGATAAGAGGTAAATAACCGAGTCAGGAATGAAAGGAATTAGAGCTGTGATATTGACTTTTGTGGCCTTCAAGGACTTCACATTTTAACTGTTCCTTAGATTAACTTGCAGGCCTATATTTATAAAACTGGAAGAGTTTTAGCATGTTTTTGTTTGTGGGGATTGAGCATCTTGCCTCAAGGGGTGGGGGGATGGGAAGATCTGTTAAAAGTCCACAAGAATTATGTCTTTGTTTTTGATAACAGCTTTATTGAGATATAATTTATATACCATAACACCCTTTTAAAGTGTGCAATTCAGGGGCACCTGCCTGTTTGGCTTTGTTGGTTAAGTGTCTGACTCTTGATTTTAGCTCAGGTCATGGTCTCAGGGTTGTGAGATAGAGCCCTGTATAGGGCTCCAGCCTAGGCCTGGAGACTGCTTAAGATTCTCTCTCCCGGGTGCCTAGGTGGCTCAGTTGGTTAAGCAACTGCCTTTGGCTCAGGTCATGATCCTTGAGTTCCGGGATCGAATCCCACATTGGGCTCCCAGCTCCACGGGGAATCTGCTTCTCCCTCTGACCTTCTCTCCTCTCATTCTCTCTCTCACTTTCTCTCTCTCAAATAAATAAATAAAATCTTTAAAAAAAAAAAAAAAAGATTCTCTCTCCCTCTGCCTCTGCACTAACGCACAAGCACATGTGCTCTCTCCCTCTCTCTCTCTTTCTCTAAAAAAAAATAAATAAAAATAAAGTGTACAGTTCAGTGGGTTTTATATATACGTATGTATATCCACAGAGTTGTGCAGTGATCACCACTATCCAATATTAGAACATTTCATCACCTCAAAAAGAGTTATACTTATTAGTGGCCTACCCCTCTCCCCTGCGCCTCATCCCCTAGCCCTAGGTAACCACTAATAAGTTTTCTATCTTTATGAATTTCCATAGTTTGGACATTTCATATAAATACTGTTACGGGATATTTGTGATTTTGTGTCCATCTTCTTTCACTTTGCATGTTTTCGAGGTTCATCTATGTTGTAGCATGTATCGGTACTGCATTTCAGTTTATGGCTGAATGATATTCTATTGTGTGGATTTACCACATTTTGTTTATCTGTTGATCAGTTGATGGGTATTTGAATTATTTCTACTTTTTAGCTGTTATGAATAATACTGCTGTGTACATTTGCACATAAGTTTTTTTATAGATGTATGTATTTATTGCTCTTGGATATATATCTAGGAGTAGAATTGCTGAGTCATATGGTGACTTTGTTTAACCTTTTAAAATTGGTTTTCCAGGATGGTTGTATTTTACAATTCTACCATCAATGAATGAGGGTTCAGTTTCTCCATATCCTTGGCAACACTTGATATTGTCTGTCTTTTATTTTAACCATCCTAATGGGTGTGAAGTGGTATGTTATGGTGGCTTCAGGTTGCATTTATCTATTGGCTTATAACATTGAGCATCTTTTCATTTGCTTTTTGGCCATTGGTATATCTCCTTTGGAGAAGTATCTTTTTTAATCCTTTGCCCATTTTAAAATTGCATTATTTGTCTTTTTTATTGTCATAAGAGTTCTTTATATAATCTAGATACAGATCTCTCTCTCTTTTTTTAAGATTTTATTTATTTATTTGACAGAGAGAGAGTACAAGCAGGGGGAGTGGCAGGGAGAGGGAGAAGTAGGCTCCCCACTGAGCAGGGAGCCCAACGTGGGACTTGATTCCAGGTCCCTGGGATCATGACCTGAGCCAAAGGCAGACGCTTAACCAACTGAGCCACCCACATGCCCTAGATACAGATCTCTCTTCAGCTCTATGATTTGCAAATTTCTCTCCCATTTTGTGGGGGGTTTTTCTTCACTTTTTTTTTTTTTTTTAAGATTTTTTTTATTTATTTGACAGAGAGAGATCACAAGTTAGGTAGAGAGGCAGGCAGAGAGAGAGGGGGAAGCAGGCTCGCCGCCGAGCAGAAAGCCCAATGTGGGGCTCGATCCCAGGACCTGAGATCATGATTTGAGCCGAAGGCAGAGGCCTTAACCCACTGAGCCACCCAGGAGCCCCTCACTCTTCTTGATAGTGCCCTTCGAAGCATGAAAGTTTTTAATTTTGATTATGTCCATTTTATTGATTTTTTTTCTTTTGTTGCTCATATCTGAGCAACCATTGTCTAATCCAAAGTTATACAGATGTGCTCCTATGTTTTCCTCAAAGAGTTTATAGTTCTAGTTCTTACATTTAGGCCTGTAATCTATCTTGAGGTAATTTTTGTATATAGTGTAAGGTAAGGGTCCAGCTTCAATTTTTTGTATATAGCTACCCATTGTCTCTGCACATTGATACTTTTCTGTGCCCCGTTGAATGAACGTGGCACCCTTGTTAAAAATCAACTGACCATATGGGACACCTGGGTGGCTCAGTCAGTTAAGTGTCTGTCTTGGGCTCAGGTCATGATCCCAGGGTCCTGAGATCAAGTCCTGTCTAAGGCTCCTTGCTTGGCAGGGAGCCTGCTTCTCCCTCTGTATGCTTCTCCCCCTGCTTGTGCTCTCTCTCTTTGACAAATAAATAAAATCTTTTTAAAAAAGTCAACTGACCATAAATGTAAGAGTTTATTTCTGGACTCTAGTCTATTCCATTGAGCTAAGTGTCTATCTTTATACCATTACTACACTGTCTTTATAATGGTAGCTTTGTGGTTAGGTTTTGAAATTTCATAAGTGATTTTTTATCTTTTGCTTTTCTTCATTGTCTAAATGTTTTTGGCCACCAGTTTTTAAGTCTCACTTTTTAATATTTCTCAAACTTGTTTATTTGTGTCCCCATTAATAATTCATTGGTTTAGGATCTTAACTATTTGTTGTTGCCCAGCTCTATTCCCTTCCCACCACTTCTCCTCCCACAAAAAAAAAAAAAAAAAAAAAGGCATTAGCTTCCTAACTGATTCTTTACATTAATTCATTTAGTCATGTTTGTTTACCTACTGCACTTGCATTATATGGTACTGGGAATATAACAATGAATAAGTCAGGGGCATCTGGGTGATGCAGTTGGTTAAGTGTTTACCTTTGGCTCAGGTCATAATCTTAGGGTCCTGGGATTGAGTCCCGCATCAGGCTCCCTGCTCAGTGGGGAGTCCACTTGTCCCGCTCTCTCTGTCCCTCTCCCCTGCTTGTGCTCTCTCTCTCTGTCAAATAAATAAATAAAATCTTAAAAAAAACAATGACTAAGTCAGATATGACCTGTAGTCTTGTGAGACTTTATATTCCAGCTATGGAAGTATAATAAGTAAGGAAAAAAGAAATTAGATGGTGTAATGAAAGGGAAATAAACAAAATAATCTTTATTAAACATAAATATAATCTGGCTACATTTCTGATTAAAATTCTTCATTGGCTCTCCATTACTTTTAGGATGAAGTTCAAGTTCCTGCTCTAATTATGTTTGAACTTTTTTCAGCATTACTTTTTAATAAGTTCTCTGCTGCCTTCCTTTGTGAATACTACATACAAACTGTGTAGCTACTATTAAACCTCAAAAATTCATCTGTAACGGCAAAAAATTTGTAGTAGACTCTTTTTATCTTAACATATTGGCTTGTATATTGCCAATGTTGGCTTGTATGTTGGAATATACTTTAATTAAATGCTATAATTTTAATGAAATATTTATAAGTAGGATGAAGTATATTAAAAGAATATATTGACATCCTAATATGGAAATCACGAAGTACAGCTGCAAAAGTTATTTCATAGGAAAAGCATTCTAGTTGCCTTGCATGAAGCTAGATCACAGCATATCTAACCAGAATAATCTAATTGTGGTCTTCAATGTGTCAAATGTTCCAAAATATTAAATTATCTCTTTAACCAGACTGCTAGGCTTGTATAAACAACACCTAATTAGTTTAATACTTCAATTTTTTGGATACATTAAGTAAACATAAGCAGGATCGTAAGAAAATGGAACATATCCATGAATGAGATAAAAAGAAAAAAAAAAATCTCATTTCCAAAATGGCCAGGGGAGTGAGTCAGGTTTTTTTGCCATGAAGAAATCCTATTGTTACTGAGTATTTGATAGTATTTTACATATGCTTAAAAGTTCTTTGATTTAAAGCTTTCTTTGTCTCAATTGGCGATGAACACAAAAACATGGAAGATAAGGGCTTCAAAGTTAAGAAAAGCACATTATCCCTTGGTTCATTAATCTAACACATTTTTAAAATGCCTACTATGTGATGTATACTGTTTTTTTTTTTACTGGATATGCCAAGTTAGGCCAAGGCAAACAAGGCTCCTACTGTCAGGAAGCTTAAAAGTTAGAAGTTGAGAGGGTAGACTGATAAAAAACAAATGAGGGGCCGGCATATGCTATGGTCTAATGGGCACTGCTTTTCCCACACTAAAACTGAGAGCTGCAAGAGACAGACCATATTTAAGAAGGAGTTTCTAAGGAAACCTAAAGATAACAAGGGAGACAAAAGAAAAAGGACACTGGAGGAAATTAAAGCCTCTGAAACCTACGGCTGCAGCAAAAATTAAGCATACCTAACTCCTAGCCAGTTAGATATCGAACCTCAAACTAAAGTTCTCTTTATATAAAGCACAACAACAATCACTAGAATAGGGAAACAAAAATCTTTCCTAAGTATAAAAGAAATTTTACAATAAAAAAAACCCAGAAAGAAAATATAGTAGATATAAATATATTACACTTAATCATAAAAATACGGTACTGTTACGACCAAACATATGAATTATATTAATGAGTGTGAATAGCCTCAGCTTACCTTGTAACAAAAAAAGTGTTTTCAATTTAGCCAAAAACCCAACTATATGCTATATACAAGAGACACACCTAAAACAACATGAATCAGAAAAGCTAAAAATAAAGGGATGAGTAAAGAAACACCAGTCAAATGGAAAAAGCCCTATACAAAAGTTTAAGTTGGAAAAAAAAATTAAAATTAAGGAACACATATCAATACAAGAAGTCCCAATTCAAAATGAAGATATAACAGTTACAAGGATCTATACAACAGGTAACACAGCAACCACACTTATAAAGCAAAAAATACAGGGCATACTAGGAGACATAAGCATGCTCTTTATTATGGGAGAGTTTAGGGGCACCTGGACGGCTCAGTTGTTAAGCATCTGCCTTCGGCTCAGGTCATGATCCCCAGGTCCTGGGATCGAGCCCCACGTTGAGCTCCCTGCTTGGCGGGAAGCATAAACAAAAATAAATGTCAAATGAATTAAAGACCTAAATGTGAGACTGGAAACCATAGAACCCCTCGAAGAAAACATAGGCAGTAATTTCTTTGACTTCAACCCTAGCAGCATTTTTCTAGATATATCTCCTCCGACAAGACAAACAAAAACCAAAATAAACTGTGGAGACTACACCAAGATAACAAAATCTTTTGCATAATGAAGGAAACCAACAAAATGAAAAGGCAATGTACTGAATGGGAAAAGATACTTGGAAATGATACAGCCAATAAGGGATTAATATCCAAAATATATAAAGAACATATACAACTTAACACCAAAAAAAAAAAATCTGATTTAAAAAATAGGCAGAGGACCTGGAGAGATATTTTCCTAAGGAGACGTACAGATGGCCAAGAGACCCATGAAAAGATGCTCAGTGTCACTAATCATCAGAGGAATGCAAATCAACACCAAACTGAGATTTCACCTTACACCTATGAGGATGGCTAAAATAAAAAAGGCAAGAAATAATGAGTATCGGTGAGGATGTGGAGAAAAAGACACCCTCACACCCTGTTAGCTGGAATGTAAATTGGTGCAGTCACTGTGGAAAACAGTATGAAAGTTCCTCAAAAAATTGAAGATAGAAATACTATATGACCTAGTAATTCCACTACTGTTTACCCAGAGAAAATGAAAACAGTAATTTGAAAGGATATATGCACCCCTGTGTTCATTGCAGCTATTATTTTCAATAGCCAAGATATGGAAGCAGCCCAAGTGTCCCATCAATAGCTGAATAAAAAGAAGGTGGTGTGTGTGTGTGTGTGTGTGTGTGTGTGCGCGCGCACGCGCATGCATGTGCAAGCGCACACACACCGGAATATTACTTGGCCATAAAAAAGAATGAGATCTTGCCACTTGTGACAATATGGATAGACCTTGAGGGTATTACACAGCGTGAAAGAAGTCAATCAAAGAAGGATAAATACCATATGATTTCACTCATATGAAATCTAAAAAACAAAAACAAATGAAACAAAAAATAGAAGTAGACCCATAAATACAGAAAACAAACTGGTAGTTGCCTGGGGTGAGGGGGAAATGGATAAAATGGATGAAGGGTAGTAGGGATACAGGCTTCCAGTTACGGAATGGGTAAGTCACAAGATAGAAGTTCAGCAAAGGGAATGTAGCCAGTAGTATTGTAACAGTTGTATGGTAACCTGGTGGGTACACTTGTGGTACATAGAGAAGTGGAATCACTGTGTTGTAAACACAAAACTAATATAACATTGTGTGCCAACTGTACTTCAATTAAAAAAATATGACTGAAGATTTGTTCCACATTAAAGGAGACTAAAGAGATGTGACAACTGAATGTGGTGTGTGATTTGGGATTTTCTTTTGCTATTGACACATTAGTGGGAGAATTGACAAAGGTCTGTTGATTTAGATTAGATAATAATGTTGTATCACTGTTAATTTCCAGATATTTATTTTTATATATAGTTATGTAAGAGAATGTCCTTGTTTTTAGGAAATACACAGTGAAGTGTTTAGGGATAAAAGGGTATCCTGTCAGCAATGTGGTCTCAAATGGTTTAGGGAAAAATCCGGATTTTATAGAGAGAAAATAATAGAGCAAATTGGTAAGCCCCTAACATTTGGGGAATCTGAGTGAGGAGTATATAGAAATTCTTTGTATTAGTTCTCCAGCTTTTCTGGAAGCCTAGAATTATGCCAAAATAAAAAACTGAAAGAAAAAAATTATTCAACAAAAGAGTTTTACTCTAAGGCACTTGAAAAGTTTTTAATATCTGTCTTCCCTAGGGGAACTTTGTAAGTTTCTTTTTTCTTTCTTAGTCTCATTGGGGAAGGAAAGAACAGGCTTTAAAAATAAAAAGTGACACCCTGGGTCATCATTTGACGAGGACACTGGTCTCTTTTATTTTTGACCTGGACTACTTTTTTTTCTTCTTGGGCATTTCGTGCTCCTTTTTGTTCTCAGGAAAAATGAAGTTTAAATGCCTTTCTTAGTGCATGTGTTGGAATGATACAGCTTCAGTAAAGGTGTCTTTGTAACAAAAAACAGAATGTCTTCAAAGACTAAGATGGTGGCCATAGCTGTAGTTTGGATACCTATATTCAGAGGCTTAAATTCATTCTCCTGAATTGCTATGCTAGTATGGCCTAAATTCATCCTCCTGGGTTGTAAGGATTAGCTCATACGAGCCACCACACTTGGCCTCCTGATGCTGTTAATGTCAACTGGATAGTATTGGGCATGCAGTTTCCTAGAATGAAAATGGAATGCACAGTGGAATTAGGTTACTTCCATTTTCCACAATTTTCCTTTGACAAGGTTATCTAACTGCACACCTCTCGTCTATATCAGAATAGTAACCATGTGTCTAAAATTGAATTCTTCATATAAAAACCCATTTCTCCTACATTCCCATTGATCTCATCCATTTGGTTGTTCAGACTACAAATCTGGAAGATAGCCTAGATTCTTTATTCTTCTTGATTTTCCAACTCCTATTCATTGTAGCTCTTTACGTTTCTAATCTCTACTTGCCTCTCAGTCACTGCTATTATTGCCATAGTTCAGAATCTTCATCTTTGGTCTTTGTTTGCTCAGAAGATACCTATATGAGCTTTCTATTGGCAGACCTCCCCACCACTTCCCCAACCAAATCCATTTTCCATATAATTTGTTGAATGATCTGTTGAAATAGTCTTAATACTCTTTGGTAGCTCCCCATTTCCTACAGAAAAGATTCAAACTCCTTAGCTTATGTTACAAAGTGCTTATAATCTAACAACTGTCTTCTTTTCCATCTTATTTCTTGCCACTCATCACCTGTATCACCTTTATCCTATTAACAAGCAGATTTCTAAGAGTTCCAGAATGTACCAAGTTGTACCAGCTCTGAGTCTTTGCAGATGCTATTCCTCCTCTGTAGAATGCTTTCCTCGTCCCTACTTGACTGAGAAACTTGCTGTTTTAGTAACATGGTACAATAAGATAATATGTAATCCCTATTGCTACAAGTACCCAACGGTACCAAATAGTGCATAACAACCAACAACACAGTTTAAATATATAGCTTAGCTCACAAGAAAAAGGGGGAAACCTCAAGATTCCAAAAAGGAAAATATATCTCAAAGTTACAGCGGTAAGCGTATTATAAGCTAGTGTTTTGATGACCTTTGAAGGAAAGAGACCAGAAATAGACCCTCTTGAATAGGGGCTTGAATGTTAATGTCCATTCAAAGACAGGAAATGAACCCTCTGGGGATATGGAGAGTTGCATATTCCTGAAAACCAAAACCTTTGAAGGACTACAATTCACAGAGAAAGGTGATCTAGAGAAACTTTCTGCTGGTTGAGAAAGACTGTAAGATACGGTGTGTTCTTGAAGAAAACAAAGTCACAGTTTCAGAATTTAAAAACAAGACTATTTCAATCTGTAAGGACTGTATTACAGGAAGGAGGGGAGACAGAGATTCCCAACCAGAATTGGGGGACCACCATACTCTGGTTCCTTCATACGTCAAAAAAATGGGCTTTTTGTCATACAGAAATAAAATTGAAGACACTTTCCCCACACCCTAAGAATTGTCTTGTGGTCAGCAGCAGGGGGGTAAACCTGAGGTACTCAGGTGGAGGACATGAGACCTTGCCACATATATGAGGAAAGGGGAGCTGAAGTTTGTATTCATAAGTTCACAGTTTCAAAAAGGTGATTTAGTAATGGTGCTGATACCATATATTTGAAGGAGGTTATATTGTTTGTCCAATAAACCTTTTACATCATGTATTGGCATGCAGTATTGTTTTATTACAGAGGGATAATTTTCCAACAATATTTGCTTGAGACTCAGGGTGAAAAAATTCTCCTATGAAAAGGTAAGATTTTTTTTTAAAGATTTTATTTATTTGAGAGAGAGAGAAAGCATTAGGAAGGGAGGGGCAGCGGAAGCGGGAGAAAGAGACTCCCCATTGAGCAGGGAGCAAGACGTGGAGTTTGATCCCAGGACCTTGGGATCATGACCTGAGCCACCTGAGCAGGGAATCAGATGTGGGGCTCCATCGCAGAACCCTGGAATCATGACGCAAGCTGAAGGCAGACGCCTGACTGAGCCACGCAGGTGCCCCCCGTGTTTGGCATTTTTATGAGCTAGCCTTTGGGGTAACAGTCACATCTATCATATTCTGTTTGTTGAGACAATCACAAGGGTCCATCTAGTTTCAAGAGGGAGAGCACATAGATCCAACCACTTCATGGAAGGAGTGTCAGGGTCTTACAAGAAGACTATTTGAAAGGGGAGGTGTATTTGCAGCCAAATTTGAAAAATACAGTTTGCCACCATCCCCAAACCTGTGTCTTACTGTGCGCTCCAAGTCTGATTTTATCCTCCCTGTGTATTACGGGATATTCAAGCTCAGGATCAGGAGTGGAGGGGGTTCCATGATAACCATATTATAATTTGGTCTGCTGGGACTGCGGTGTTAACAAATGCAAAACTAGTCTGGAGACCAGATCTAAGCCATATAAGATTACCTCAAAGAGGGGCGCCTGGGACGCTCAGTCGGTTAAGCATCTGCCTTCGGCTCAGGTCATGATCCCAGGGTCCTGAGATTGAGCTCTGTGTCAGACCACCTGCTCAGCTGGGAGCTGCTTCTCCCTTTCCCCCCTCGGCCCCTCCCCCCTCTTGTGCTCACTCTCTTTCTTTTGCTCTCTGTCAAATAAATAAAATCTTAAAAAACAAAACAAAACAAAAAAACAAGGGCACCTGGATCACTCAGTTGGTTAAGCATCTGACTCTTGGTTTCAGCCCAGGTCATGATCTTAGGGTAGTGAGCTCAAGCCCCATGTCAAGTCAGCTTGAGATTCTTTCCCCTTCCCACACCCTCAGCACCTCTCCCTGCTTGCGTGCTCGCACACACACACTCTCTCTCTCTCTCTCTCAAATAAGTAAATAACATCTTTAAGAAAAAAGATTACCTCAAAGAAAATAAAACTTAGTGGAGAATATATAACAGAAATGATAGATTTGTGGACATCACATACCATAAGTAAAAGGAAGCAGGAGGGTTAGCATCTCAAGAATTTGAGACAGAAAAATATGACAGGGGCTATAAAATATGTGTTTAAGATGATTGCAGAGAGAAAATACGGAAATTTTAAAATCCAGTGGGGGCACCTGGTTGGTCCAGTTGGTTAAGCGTCCAATTCTTGATTTCAGCTCAGGTCATGATCTCAGGGTCATGGGATCAAACCTCATGTCTGGGTGTAAGCTCAACGTGGAGTTGGCTTGAGATTATCTATCTCTCCCTCTGTCCCTCCCCCTGTTCATGTTTTTTCTCTCTCTTTCAAAAGAAAAAAAAATCCTGTGAAGAAAGCTCAAGTCCAAGCATCATCTGTAGGAGGTATTTCCTGTACTCTGTGATAAGCTGTGCAAGTTACTACTGTAGCATTTAACATACTTTGTTAACATCTCACACGCTAGCTGGCTACCTGCCACCAATCTAAGTCTTGAGCATATGTTTTTGGTAGCAGCTGGACTTTATTCTTTTACTTCCCAAAGCTTGGCCTGGTGCCTGGCACATAGTAGGTTCTCAGTAATTTCTCAACTAAAGACTGCATAATTCTATGTCACATTACAAAAATCAAAAATTAGATCAGTCCAGTGATCAGTTTGGGTAAGGAGAACAAGTTTTTGTTTGTAACATTCAGCATTAACATTGATAACAGTACTTGAGTATTAGATGCCTTTAGTTGTTTTATTTTTATTTTTTGCCTTTAGTTGTTTTAATTGGTGACAATTTATAAGGTGTTCGCAGGATCCCTTTTTTTTGTTTGTTTTAGAGAGGGAGGGGGCAGTGGAGAGAAAGAGAATCTTAGCCACTCAGGTGCCCCAGGACCCTGCTTTTGGAAGAGAAAATCTTCCTCATTTGCTTAAGGGAATAGGGGTTTCTCTCCTGTCATAAGTAGTAATCCAGATATGGAAATGAGGCAGAGAGCCAGGTTTAAAACTTCTACTCGAGGGGCACCTGAGTGGCTCTGCCATTTAAGCTGCCAACTCTTGATTTCAGCTCAGGTCATGATCTCAGGGTTGTGAGATCAAACACAGTATTGGCTCTGTGCTGGGTGTGGAACCTGCTTAAGATTCTCTCTCCCTCTCCTTCTGCCCCTCCCCTCAAAAACAAAAACAAACCTACTTTATCCATCAACCAGAATGAGAAAAAGCAGTAAACTTGATCCTTAGAGCCAGAATTTCTGTACTTTAACAAACTATGGTCTCTGGCAGAGAGAAAGTGGCGGATATGCTTTTCAGGTCCTTGTAGAGAGATACTAGGTTAGAAGGATTGCTTCTTTCTCCTTTTGTTGATGGCACTTGTGAAGAAAAAATAGATAGGCCCAGCTTGAGAATTCCTGGTTGATCATGTAAAAATACAAGGAACACTGGAGAAAAAATAAGACTATAAGCTATCTCTAGATTCAGAATAAGATCTAAAATATAAATTTAACACATTGCTTTTTGTTTATAGGTAATATTAATCATAATAGTATAAAAACATTACAACAAAAATCTAAAATTATTTCTTTGAGTTAAACCCATTTTCTTGAGTTCTAGTTCTTTAAAGTTTTTAAGGCCTGTTATTTTCACTCAGCCTCATAGACTAGGGAATTACTCAACATACTTGTAAAATAGATTATTAGATTTATTAAGAAAAAAATAGTCAAGTGCATAGGTTTAGCTTTGAAACTCTTACAATCACCTATATATATTGGGAGACATGAAAAATTGAGGCATGGAATTTGAAAGTGGTCATTTAAATTCTGCTCTAAGTTTATTACTTATTTGATTGGAACCTAATAATTCAAATTTTTTCACTTGCTAATCGAGAAGAATAATGGTTTGGCATGACTTATATGATATTGAAGAAGTGTACTTTCATCCAGGAAGAGATTTGTTTGCCCCTTTCACCCCCCTGCCTGGTGACAAAATCCAGTTGTTACGAATTTTCCCTAAAATCAGTCTACCTAGACATTCTTTATCCTACCAAACTTTGTGATTCACTCATTTTTATTGACTGTTAAACCATAAGTTTACAAGGAGAGAGAAACCAAGAGCCAGGAACTAAAAAAGAAAGTACCTGCTGAAACTTTTGCCTGGGTGTCTTGCCTCCAGCTTGTTTGCTGATCACCTTCTTGACTGCCCAGGAGAATGTAGGGAGTCTGGAACATAAGGAAATGATAAATGACTATTACTTTCCTCTTAATTGGATCTCTTAAAACAGTAAAATCTCTAATGTTGTAAATGGTTGTAGTAAGATGCAAAAGATAAAAAATTAGAGCCGAGGTCCTTGCTTTGAATTTTGCCTTGGTTCCACTGTAAGCAAGTTACTTAATTCTTCTGAATATCAGGTTTCTTATCTGCAAGTCAGGGGGAAAAAATGCCTGTCAGGGTTGTTACAAAGATTGTGTGAGATAATGTGTATTTCCAGCATGTGTCTGCATCATGTTTGGAACTCAACAGATATTAGGTCCCTTTCCTTCTTGTTAGAGCCTTTAACAAATCTTTTAATTTGAAAGTAGTTCTTTTAAGGAATTGGCATGTAAAGTGTCATGGACCTTAGGATGCTTTAAGACCTAGCTGAATTTTTTGGTTCTGCAATGGTCTGTCTTCCTTTATTCTTACTAGTTCTTAGTACTGTATAGTTACCAATTTTACAACCTATAGGGTTATTTTCACTTTAAAATAGCCTAAATCAAGATGCCAGGAGCATTTTACATTTACTTTGAAAAAACAGCTAGAATAATTATTTAATAGATTATAAGGGTAACTGTCAGTTGAAATAAATGAAAATATGGGAGTATATAAACTGCACATTTTCTTTGGCACTTCAGACTGTCTTTGAATCTTGCTATATTCAGTTTAATTTCACTCTTTTTCTTCCCCTTAATGGGGGAGTTAGAAAATCTAAAATATCCTAAAGCCTTTTCCATTATATTTGAATTTTGGGTACCCTAATCCTAGGGTAAAAAGAAGTTGGTCCGTTTACTCCAAGTTGAATAACTGTGATAACTTATAAATAGACCTCCCTTAATTATGTTTTATAGGGGAATCTCCTATTTGCTGTGCTTTTCTTTGGCTTCTGATAGTTGACATTTTCTTAAAGCATTCATTACATCTATATTTAAAGAGGTAAAAAGGAGCATTGCTCTGTTTATGACCTGGAAACTGGAGGCTCAGAGGTACTCAGATTTTCTTAGCATCATAAAGAACTATCTTGCTTTCTGCCACTTGATAGGAGGCAGAAAAATACATTATTCTAGAGTTGTTATCTGTAGGTCTAGAATTGACATTTGCTAAATGGGGAAAGAACAGAATTGATACTAGAATACCCTGCATTGTAACCAAAGAGGGAGAAATTAAAATTTCATTATTCTTTAATATGTACTCCCTTATCATTGAAATAAACTCCAGTTTTGCTTAGATGGCAGACTTAAAATTCAACATTGTAAACCACACCATTCTATCTTTAGAGATTCTTGAATTTTGCAGATGTTATTGAATGTAAAACTCCCAATGGAAACTGCAGACCAAGAAGCTTTGTTTTACTCATTAATTTCTTTGTGGAAATCAGTCTGGTAGTGATGGTCGTGTCTGCATGGTTGTGTTTTCTTCAGATTGGGACTGCTTTTGAAGGTGATCTGGTGTAAACGCTCCAATGAAGAGTAGCTAATGCTTTCATTGAAACGTATCCCAGTGATCGCTGGTGAATATTCTCTGAATTACCCAAGACCTTGCTAGTAATCTCCGCTAAAAATATCTGGATCTCAGATGATGACTCTGTAAAGGTTTAGCAAACCTGCCACAACTCTTGAGCGCAGTCCAGAGCTCACTGTAACTATGGGATGTTAGGTGGTGTTCTCAAAGGTCTCTTGTTCCTTCATCAGTCACTTCTTTAGCAGTGGTTTAAAGCTGTGGTTTATTTTTAAGAGTTGAGAAAACAGTTTCTCATTGTTGAATGTCTTTTGGGAATCTGTCTATATTTTAAAATTGCATATTAGGAACACTAGGTTCTTTAAAATCACTCAATAAGTTTTATAGAAATATTTATGTTGTCTCTTTTCTAATAGTTCCTTTTGCTTAGTTAGAAATACTTACAGGGAGGGGCACCTGGGTGGCTCAGTGGGTTAAAGCCTCTGCCTTCGGCTTAGGTCATGATCTCAGGGTCCTGGGATTGAGCCCCGCATCGGGCTCTCTGCTCAGCAGGGAGCCTGTTTCCCCCGCCCCCTGCCTACTTGTGATCTCTCTCTCTGTCAAATAAATAAATAAAATTTAAAAAAATACAAGGAAAGATAGATGCCATATGATTTACTCATATGTGGAATTTAAGAAATAAAACCATCTAACATAGAGGAATGGAAGAATAAAATGAGATAAAAACAGTGCAATGAAAAATTAAAGGTATCCAGATAAGAAAAGAAGTATAATTGCTCTGGGGGGGGGGGGGCTATTCCGCTATCCCAGCACCATGAGTTGAAAAGACTCTTTCCCCCATTGAATTGTCTTGGCACTTTTGTCAGAAGTAATTGACCATAAATATAAGGATTTAGTTTTTACTCTCAACTCCGTTCCATTGATCCATATGCCTGTCCTTAGGTAATACACATTGCCTTAATCAGTGTTGTTTTATAGTTAAGTGCAGGTAGTGTTAATCTTCCGACTTTGTTTGTTTTCAGAGTCATTTTGACTATCCTAGGCACTTTACATTTCCATATCAGTTTTAGAATCATCTTACCAAAAAGTTTGCTGGAAATTTGATGAGGATTGTGTTGAATCTATATATCAGTTTGGGAAGAATTAACATCTTAACAGTTGAGGTTTTCAATTTGTAAAAACAGAATGATTCTCAGTTTATCTAGGTCTTTAGTTTTTCTCAGTAAAATTTTATAGTTTTCAGTGTCAAATACTACACTTCTGTTAAGTTTATTCCTTAGTATTCCTTTTAGTGTTACTGTGAATACAATTGTTTTTTAATTTTTAATTTTATATTTTTTGATAGTATATAAAAATACAATTGATTTTTGTATATTGATCATATATCCTGAGATCTTGCTAGACCCATTTATAAATTCTAGTATTTTAATTATAGATTCCTTAGGATTTTCTACATAATCGTCCTTGTATAAAAACATTTTTCTTTTTTCTTTTTCAGTCTGAATTTAATTTTTTTTTTTTAACTTTTAATTGCACTGACTAGAAACTTCTGTGCAGTGTTGGAAAAAAGTAGCGAAAACTGCCATTCTTACCTTATTCACCTTAGGTGAGAAGCAGTCAATCTTTAATCATTTTATGATGTTGGCTGTAGGTTTTTCATAGATGCCTTTTATTAGGTGGAGGATGTTTTCTTATGTTCTTCACGTATTGAAAGTTTTTATCATGAATGGGTATTGGATTTTGTTAAATACTTTTTCTGTGTCATAAGTTAATATGATATATTACATTACTTGATTTTTGGATGTTAAACAAACTGCATTCCTGGGGTAAATCCTACTTGATCATCATGTATGAGGCTTTTTATATGTTTCTGGAATCAGTTTGCTAGTATTTTGTTGAGGATTTTTATGTCTATATTCATTAGTGATATTAATCTGTAGTTTTCTTTTTTTTTTTTTAAGATTATTTATTTATTTATTTGGCAGAGAGAGACACAGCGAGAGAGGGAACACAAGCAAGGGAATTGGGAGAGGGAGAAGCAGGCTTCCAGGTGAGCAGAGAGCACAATGTGGGGCTTGATCCCAGAACCCAGGGATCATGACCTGAGCCAAAGGCAGCCGCCTAATGACAGAGCCACCCAGACATCCCTAATCTGTAGTTTTCTTATGAGGTCTTTGTCTGACTTTGGTGTGCTAGCCTCATGGAATGAATTGGGAAATTTCTCTCCTCTATTTTTTGAGGGAGTTTGTGAAGGATTGGTATCTTCTTTTTTAAATATTTGATAGATTTTTCCAGCAAAGCCAACTGGGCCTGGTGTTTTATTTGTCAGGAAGGTTTTAATTAATAATTCAACTTATTTACTTCTAAGTCTATATATATTTTCTCTTTCTTCTTGATTCAGTTTTGGCAATTTCTTTTCTAGGAGTTTGTTGATTTTTTCCCTAAGTTGCCTGATTTTTTCGTATAAAGTTGTTTATAATATTCCCCGGTAGTCCTAGTGCTTGAAGGGTCAGTAGTGAGGTCTCTTCTTTCATTCCTGATTTAGGCAATTTGTGTCTTCTCTTACTTCATTAGTTTAGCTAAAGGTTTGCCAATTTTATTGAGCTTTTCAAATAACTACTTTTTGGTTTCATTGATTTTTTTTCTCTGTATTTTTGGGTTTTATTTCATTGATATTCACTCTGAACTTTATTATTTTCTCTTTTTTTCCTGCTTGCTTGGGGTTTAGCTTGCCTTTCTGTATCTAGTTTCTTAAGGTAGAAGCTCAGATAATTGAGACCTTTCCTGATTACAAGCTATAAATATCCCTCTTACACTTCTTTAGTTATAGTCTGTAAATTTTGATACGTTGTGTTTTCATTTCCATTCATTTCAAAATATTTTAAAAATTTTCTTTATAATTTCATCTTCGACCCCTGTGCTGTTTAGAAATATGTTGTTTAATTTCTAAATATATTGGCTTTTTCCAGATACCTTTCAATTTAAGATCTTCAGCTTAATTCTGTTATTGTCATAGAACACATCTTTAATGATTTCAACTTTCTTAAATTTATTGAGAAATGCTTTGTGGTCTAACATACGGAGAAATGTCTATGTGTGCTTTGAAAAAAATGTGAATTCTACACTCATTGTATTGAGTGCTCCATAAATCTCAATTATATCTTGTTTGTTGGTAGTGTTGTTAAAATCTTTTATATCCTTATTGATTTTCTGTGTCATTCTATCAGTTATTGAAAGTGGAATATTGAAATCTCCAACTATTATTGGTGAATTGCCTATTTCCCTTTGTAGTTCTCAGTTTCTCCTTCCTTTTGTGTCTCTATTGTTAGGTGTATATACGCTTATAATTAATTATTACATCTTTGTGATGCACTGTTCCTTTTGTGATTATGACATGTCCTTCATTGTCTCCAGTAACATTTCTTGTCTTATGGTACTAATATAGCAGTTCCAGCTCCGTTATAGTTACTGTGTGTGTGGTATATAATTTTCTGTCCTATTATTGTAGCCTGTTTATGTCTTCCTATCTAAAGTGTGTCTTTTAGATGCAACATACAGTTGACTCTTGCTTTTTTTTTTAAGATTTTATTTATTTATTTGACAGAGAGAGAGAGAGATCACAAGTAGGCAGAGAGGCAGACAGAGAGAGAGGGGAAGCAGGCTCCCTGCTGAGCAGAGAGCCGGATGTGGGGCTCGATTCCAGGACCCTGAGATCATGACCTGAGCCCAAAGCAGAGGCTTGAACCCACTGAGCCACCCAGGCGCTGCCCCTGGCTCTTGCTTTTAATCTAGTCTGACTATCCCTACATTTTGAGGAGGTTATTTAATCCACTCATATCTGATCTAATTATTGATATGGTTGATTTTAAGTCTCTCATTTTTCTATTTGTTTTGTATTTGCCCCTCTGTTCCTCCTTTACTTCTTTCTTGTATGTTAAATATATTTGAGTATATAATTTGATTGCTCTTTTGTGCTTTTAACTGTATGATTTTGAGTTATTTTCTTGGTGGTGGTTCTAGGAATTATAGTCTGCATCTTAATTTATCATAGTCTGTTTCAGAATAATGCTCACTTTAATCCCAGCAAAATATAGAAACTTGCTTTGATATATCTCCTTTTCCCCTTTGCTTGTGTTGTTATATATATTTTATATGTGTATATGTTATAAACCCATCAATATAGTATTATAATTTTTGTTGTATATAATCTTACATCTTTTAAAAGTTTAAGAGAAGAAATGAGAAAAAATATATTTACGGAATTTTTTTCATCTATCTATCTATTCACCATTTCAAGTTCTCTTTGTTTCTTAATGTAGATTTGGATTACTATCTGATAACATTTCCATTCAGCAGGAAGGACTTCCTTTGGTGTTTTTTGTACGACAAGTCTGATAACAAGTTTTCTCTTTTGTTTATCTCTAAATGTCTTTATTTCACTTTATTTTTAAAAGATGATTTTACAGGATACAGAATTCTTAGTTGCCAGGCTTTTTTACTCCCAGCATTTTTTCTGGCCTCCATTGTTTCTGGCGAAAAAATCAGTCGTTGATTTTATTGTAGTTCCTTTGTACATGAGTCATTTTTCTCTTTCTATTTCCAGTATTCTTCTTTGCCTTTCGATAGTTTATCTATGATGTGTTTAGGTATTTTGCATTTGTCCTGCATTGAGTTTCATTGGGGAACTTGGGTCTATAAGTTAGGGTTTTTCATCAAATTTAGGAAGTTTTTGGTCAGTATATCTTTAAGTATTTCTTTTCTGCCCTATTGCTTTTCCTCACCTTTTGAGATTCTTATTACACATATATTAGTGCACATATATTGCCTCATAGGTCTCTGAGGCTCTTTATTTCTCTTTAGTCTTTTACTGTGTTCTTCAGATTGTATAATTTTTATTCATCTATTTTCAAATCCATGGATTCTTTTTTGCTCTCTCAAATCTGCTATTGAGGCTCCCTAGTGAAATTTTCGTTTCAGTTATTGTACTTTTCATCTCCAGAAAAGTTCAGCATTTACTGAGATTCTGAAGTCAGAGTTATTTAATTCTTTAAACATGGCTTTCTTTACTTCTTTGAGCATGTTTATTATAACAGCTAGTTTGAAATCTTTGCTAAATACAAGATCTAAAGACACTTGGAGACATTTTCTATTGCCTTCTTTTTTATGGATCACATTTTCTTGTTTCTTGCATGACGCATAACTTTCTGTCGAGTACTGGACATTTTAGATACTGTATCGTAGCAACTCTAGTTTATAATGTTCCCTCTTCCATTGGAGATATTGGTTGTTTATTTGATAACTTGCCTGGGCTAAACCTTTGAAGTGTGTATTCCCCACAGTGCGCAGCTGCTGCTGTCTCTCCCCAGAATTTTTTCCTTGTTTTTATTTGTCAGCCTGGCTTCTGGGGGATTGCCCTGTGTCTGCATAGCTTATAAAACTCCTTGAGCCAGTAAGGCTTCTAATCTCTCTTGACAAATCTGTGTGTGAGCTGGGAAGCGCTTTCAGATTTCACCCTGCCCTGGCTTTTACTTCCCGTTGGCCTTCCCATGTGTCACCTGCACACGCCTGCAGACTCCATTTTCCAGGGATACCGGGGCCCCCTCTGTCTGCACAGCAATGCATGTAGCCTCTGGCCAACCCCCCAAAATGTGGGGTCAAGTCTCCTCTGGCTGTCTTACCTGCTGGAACTCCCTGCTAAATCCTTGGCTAGTCTATTAGCTTGCCGAAGGTGCCACCACTGCCATTGCTCATCAGGGGATCCTCTGTGGCCGAAGTGACAAAGCTTCTTGGTTTCGCAGCCTGCCCTGTGCCTCCCTGAGTGAACTGACAAAGCGAAAGGTGGAGATGGGAGCAGCCCCCAGCAAAGACATTACAGACTCTCACTGTTTCTCCCTGAAGTTTCATAGTTTTCATAAATGACATGCCTCTGAATTCCAGAGTGCTAAAAATACTGCTTTTGACTGTTTTGTTCAGTTTTATAGTTGCTTTTTGAGGGAGGATTTGTCAATCACTATACTCCATCATAATAAAGTCCGAAGTCTCTATATACATTTTATTTTATTTTATTTTATTTTATTTTATTTTATTTTTTTAGGATTTTAGTATTTGATAAGGAGAAGAGAGTACAAGCAAGGGGAGTAGCAGGCGGGGGAGAGGGAAAAGCAGGCTCCCTGTTGAGCAGGGAGCCGATGCGGGGCTCGATCCCAAGCCCTTGGATCACGACCTGAGCCGAAGGCAGACACTTAACCCACTGAGCAACCCAGGCGCCCCTCTGTATATGTTTTAAAGCACCAGCGATTTTGGTTATATTACATGTGCGATCCTGTATTTATGTTTATATTATGTATAAATACTGTCTCATTGGTTAGCCTTTGGGGGGGCATTTTCATTAACATTGTATAGAAATACAGATGATTGGTTACTCCAGTGAAGTAATACTTTAGAGAAAAGACGTTGGTAAGGTCAAGTAGAAAATGTCAACCCTAAAAGTTTTCCTTAAAAGGCAAATTGAAAAATGAAATGAATCAGAGATCATTAGTTATTTCAGAGCCCTTTCCTCCTCAGCTGTAGCAGCATGTTGCCTCGTATAATTCAAGAATCGTTTGTTAAATTAATTCTGTGCCTGTATGAAATATCCACCATATTGACTTAAAATGCAGGGTGCTAGTTTATTTGTTTTATAGATTTAGAAATTTATTAGCATTTTGTGTTTATCTTCAGTATTTAGGATTATTCAAGGAATATCGAAGGAATCTGAATTTATTAATAAAAGGTTTAATACCGTTTGTCAAATTGTTGGTTTATTTTTTCTTAATGAAAACATTCCTTACAATGTGAAGCATCATCCTGTTAAAATTCTAAGTTTTTCGGGGTACCTGGGTGGTGCGGTTGGTTAAGCCTTAAGACTCTTGGTTTTGGTTCAGGTTGTGACTTCAGATTTGTGAAATTGAGCGCCCCCTCAGGCTCCATGCTTAGCACAGAGTCTGCTTAAGACCCTCTCTCCCTCTGCCTCCCCCCCCCCACCCTGTGCACACATGCTGAGCACACAAGCTCTCTCTCTCTCTCTCTTTCTCTCAAATAAATAAATAAATCTTTTTTTAAAATTCTCTAGTTTTTTCACAATGAAGTTTTTTCATATAGGACTTGGGTATTTATCATGTATCATGAATATTGTAATATATTTAAATCAGCATTAAATGCAAAATACTTTGGCATTGCAGTTTTTTTACAACTAAAAATAAGTTATCTTCTATCTAAATCAATTTCTCTTTATCTCTAACATTTGAAATTAAATGTTCGTGTACCATAAAATGCTGTTCCAATTAGACTTTGTTAAAGGAAATAGTGCCCAGTATGTAAATTCAGATTTAGCAGATTATGTCCAATTTTATAATGTTGGAGATACCGCTATACATAGAGTCAAAACAAAACAGTATTAACAGAACTTTCCAGCCTGTAGGCATCCCTTTGTGAAAACACAGACCACTCTCTCTTTCACAATGTTGAAGAAATAAAAGGGTGTTGAGTATGAGGAGACCATTCGGTAACTTTGTAAGTGAAGACAAAACCAAAATGAACAACAGTCTCCCCTTGATGATTATGATTCCTAAATTCATCAGTTGTCCAGATTACTTTTTGTTTGTTTTCAGTACAGAGTCTCCACCGTAGCAGAGGGGCGCTAAAGGCGGGCCTGTGTCATGGACTGTGCCTCCAGTGGCCCAAATTCTTTATGAAATTGAGCCTGAGCCAACTCATGCTTGGTCACTGATCATCAAACGTTCCTTTCCATCTTTCTCTCTTGGCAGGCTTCTTGTACTTTCATTGCCCTATGCCCCAGATTTTTAATGAGGTGCTGCCCTTACCAAGCAGTTGTTCAGAGCTTCATACTTAGTAGGTGTGAATGCTAGAGCAGAGGGCAAGAGAAGATGCATGAGGCAGAGCTTAGTTCCTCCCCTTCATATACAGGCGACTCTTCAACAGCACAGGTTTGAAGTGCTCAGATCTATTTATGTGTGGACTTTTTTCAATGAATACAGTACGGTAAATGTATTTTCTCTTCCTTATGATCTTATTAACATCTTCTTTTCTCTAGCTTACTTTAAGAATACAGTACATAATACATACAACATACAAAATATGTGTTAATGGACTATTTATTTATTGGTAAGGCTTCCAGGCAACAGTAGGCCAGGAAGTGTAAGGGGAACCGGAAGTTCTATGTAGTTTTTTTTTTGTTGTTTTGTTTTTATTTGACACAGAGAGAGAGATCACAAGTAGGCAGAAAGGCAAGCAGAGAGAGAGGGGGAAGCAGGCTCCCCGCTGAGCAGGGAGCCCGATGCGGGGCTCGATCCCAGGACCCTGGGATCATGACCTGAGCCGAAGGCAGAGGCTTTAACCCACTCAGCCACCCAGGCACCCCTAGATTTTTTTTATATACATAGATATTTGATGGTGCAGGGGGTCAGCATCTGTAATCCCTTGTCGTTCAAGGGTCAGCTGTGTTCAATAGATCTCACATTTGCTTGCCACCTCAATTATTTGGTTCTTAAACATTTTAGAACTCTGCAGTGTGATAAACCTTCAGTATTTTTGACATCTTTGAAAAGTGTGATATTCGAGATTGGTTTTGTAACTATTTTCCCCACGGAATTCATATACAGAGAACAAAAGCACATGGTTTCAGTGCTTTAGGACACTGGACGGGTTACATGTGAGCTGGATGGCTTGCTCCTGAACACGAGCCTATCTCCCATTAGGGAAATTCATGGTTCTTTGGACCTTTTGACAGTGGCAGAAAACCATAGAATCAAAACCTAAGCCACACCTTGATATGGACTTTATGGTTTCATTCCTCTACTCAGTACCCTAATGCTTGATGCTATAGAGCCCAAACTATCTTTAAAAGAATATTAAAGCTCCAGATTTGTTTTTGGCTTCCTCTTGGTGATATTTAGTATGTATCCTTAGCTTGAAAGCAACGTAAGGTATTTTAGTCTGTACTATCCAGTATTTCTCAACCAGGGATGGTTTTGTACCCCCCAGGCACATTTGGCGGTGTCGGGAGACATTTCTGGTTATTACAACTGGAGAATGCTACTGGCATCTCTTGGGTAGACGTTAGCTATGCTACTAAACAGCCTGCAGGGCATAAACTCTTACAAAAAAAAGAATTATCCAGCTTCAGGCGCCAAGATTGAGAAACCCTGGTCTTAATCAATTTATTTCCATTTAAAATATCATCATATTTTTAAGCAACATGATTCTCTCTTTGACTTTCTCATCAATCTCTCAGGTTCTTTACCATTTCATTTCTACAGTGGCTTTTACTAGGTGCTTGTGAACGTAGATCATGCTATGCCACCCGTATTCTCCATAAAGTATGGCGCAGAAAGCACAGAGTAATCACTTATTACTTATAGAATAAGTGGAAATAATATCACTATCAGAAAACATATGAGTGAATAAACCAAATGATTTTTTTAAAAAGCTAGATGCAGGTAATCGTGACAGTTTGAAATAACATCAACAACAATTACCACATTGAAATTTCATATCTCTTTGGAAGATAGATACTCTTAACTGATTTTACAGTATAATAGTATTTTGACAATTTATGTGGTTGAAATATTGCTGTTACGTTTACCGTAGGCAAATTAGCCTCACTGACCCTTATTTTCTTATTCTGTAAAATAGCATATTGAACTAGGTTGTCCCTGCTGCGGTTTCAACTCTAACATTCTAAATATTTTTTAGTAAGATGTACAGATGATTCCTCGTAAAAGTTCAGATATTCAGTTTATTAATCAGTATTTATAGATGAGACAGAAAAATTATCAGAGGATAACGATTGCCACTCATACTTTTCAATATAAATAACACAAAATGCACTAATTTAGAGCTAGGAGTGTGTGTGATTCCCTCCTCCAGTTTTTAAAAGATAGATGTGTGTTTGTTTCATTATTTTTTAAGCTTGAATAAAAATTTAGTTCTTCGGGGTGCCTGGGTGGCTCAGTGTGTTAAGCGTCTGCTTTCAGATCAGGTCATGATCCTGGATCTTGGGATCGAGCCCCACATCAGGCTCTTTGCTCAGTGGGGAGTCTGCTTCTCTCTCTGCCTGCCGCTCCACCTGTTTATGCTCCCTCTTTCTGACAAATAAATAAAATCTTTTTAAAAAAATTAATTCCTAATAAACAAAGCTTATTTGATCCTGTCAGGTCAAGACAAAAGGCCACTTGTCAATTTTTCACATTCAAATGAGGTTTAATATAACCGTCTTTGTTTTGGGACTTGGGAAATGTTATATATGACTTCCGTATTCTCTGTGATCAGGATGATAGAAAAATACCTTTGTATTAAATTAAACTCTGGAAAGCTAGGCATTGCTTTCACATGCTAATAGATGGAATTTAAATTTGTATTTATTTTTAATCAGTTGCCTAGTACTAAAATAAATTTGGATACCAGCAGCTCATAATAGTTAATAGTCTGTATAAATGGGTCCCAAGACACCTGTTCCTTTATTGTTAATGAAGCTCTATTTTATGTGCAGGAAGACTAGAGTTCCTGTTGATTCTCTGTCCTAGCATATCTCCCTGTCTCCTGTGTGCATATTTAAATAACATTAAGAAATGTTGTTTCCTCTTGTTTTCTGTCATCCCGAGAATTCTGCCAGACACAATTATTCTCTTTAATAGGTTGTTTCTTCCCAAATGCATTAGAGTGATATTTTTTCCTGTTTTGTGTGTTTTGAATTTTTTTTAGAATTGAACCTCAATCATGTAATGTTCTGAGGATTTGATATAAAATTATGATGAGTTAATAGCACCAGACACACAAATAGCCAAATAAAGTTTGTTAAGGAAAAAATAAATGACTTGTGGAAATTTCAATAGCCTGCGGAAATGTAAAAAAACAAACAAACAAAAATGTAGAAATCAGTTCCCAGGCCCTAGTATCATCATGGGTTATCTTCTGAGATTTTTTAAACGGTATTATTCTTCTCCCTATTCTCTTTTGCTGACGGTTGGGAGAATTTGTAATTATTTTATTTCTGTTTGGTATTGCATGTCAAGCAAGAGGTCGTTGGTCTTCTTGCAAATAATTTGAAAGGGGAGAACCATATATACGAAGAACTATTATCACAATCTGCCAGATATTTGCGAGTTTCTACATGGTAGAATTTTGCTATGAATAGGTGACTCAAACTAACATTTGTGATTTTATGGCATTCATTTCTACTCTCTTGGGGACAGTATATTAACAAATTTTGAAGAATTGTTTTTATATGTGTGCTTCAGAAGGTGAAAAGCATCCTGTTTATCTCTGCAGCTTTTTCCTTCTCCGAACACCTGAATTTTCACTACTGTTGGTGATAGTTTAAAGGTCATTCTTGAGAAGGAGAATATCATATCGTATCATATCACATCTTGGAAAAAAGATCACATCATACGTGAGAATTACACTACTCCATTTATTCTGTGACTGCTGAGGGTAGAAAATACGTTGTAACCAGCTCAAACACTGAGTACATCCTGAAAGAAGTGAAAATTCGCTCTTCACAAGTCTTGCTCATAACGTTAATCTTTTTAAGAGGTAAACCTTACCATTTAGAATAATTCATAGGGAAAGTTTTTCACACCTCAGGCTTGTATTTTGCTGAATTCCTTTATAGTAAAATTTACTATACCAAATACTTCAGTACAGCAATGTCTCTGCTTCAGTCTCGTGCCTCTCTGTGGTGGTAAAGAAATCTAACACTGAATTGTGTATGCTGAAAAGGTAAAAGTGGTGATTTGAGATCTCTTTCTCATTACGAGTACAGAAAAACATGAAATCACAGTCTCTCTGGTGCACAGTTAAGAATCACACCTGAGGGGGCGCCTGGGTGGCTCAGTTGATTGGGCAGCTGCCTTCGGCTCAGGTCATGATCCCGGAGTCCGGGGATCGAGTCCCACATGGGGCTCCCAGCTCCATGGGGAGTCCGCTTCTCACTCTGACCTTCTCCCCTCTCATGCTCTCTCTCACTTTCTCTCTTTCCTAATAAAGAAATAAATAAAATCTTTAAAAAAAAAAAAAAAGAATCACACCTGAGGAGTATGTTTTATTTAAAAAAATTTTTTTAATTGAAGTATAGTGGACATATTGAAGAGTATGTGATTTTTGCCTACACTGGCATATGCCCAGGATATTCATGTCATTGTATTTAAAGCTCTTAGTTGATTCTGTTTTATTGCCAGGGTTGAGAACCACCCTTAGAAGAAGATAAGCGAAGCTGGGGGCTATCGGCTGCTACTCAATCAGACACATTGAAAACCCTCTGAAAAGGGCTTATGATTACCTGATCTGTCAGGCAGTGCTCACTCACTGTAGGTAGGCATGTAGATTTTTTTGGGCAGATGAGTTTGGTACCTTGTTGGAGGCTCTTCAGCCTTGTGTGAGAAAGGGGGCTCTTTCCTAGTTTCCACAGGTTTAAATAATTCCCCTAAATTGTGTTATGGCAGCAGTTTTAGTAGACTGTGGTGTTCACTGTAGCTCATCCAAGATACATAATTAAAATTTTTTTTCCCAGTGAGTCAAATGTAAATCTAGGACAGTCTCTTCTACTCTTAAAATGTTTGAAACGAAATTTGTTGTTGTTGTTTCTCAGTTAAACCATGATATACTTTGCATCCTCCAAATTCACTGCGTTCGTAAATATGCATACCCTTTTTCTAAATTCTCATCATGGGTTGTTCCGCAAAATGAAATACCTCACTTCCAACGAACTTGCTTTGATGTGAGAAGCAAAGAAAGAATTTACAAATGATGAAAGCAAATTTAAGGATAGGTGCATGAAAGGGAGAATACAGGACAGTTACCATTTACTGAATGTTGTTTTATAACTGTACTCACACGGCTGTTTTTATAAATAAAAATAGTCAATATTATCCCAAGATTTTTTGTTCTTTTTAAAAAATATTAGCATTCCTCCCCTCGCTCGGAAAAGATGTCAGGGGCTCTACAATGGGCCTATTAAGAAAGGTTGCCAGTGTTCCTGCAGAGCCACAGGCTCGGGTACAGCCCCCTCCGACTGCCTGCCTTCCAGATACTAGGGCTGCTGCTGCAAATGCATTGATAATACATGCAGGAATTGGCTGTTCAAACTTTTACTGCCAGACTAATCGCATTTCTAGTTTCTTGGCTTCTTTGAGTTTTTTTTAGCAAATAGTATCTAGCACGTTACCGCGGTTAAACCTGTGGAATTCAGAGCACCTGCATCTCTGGAAGCCACTGCTATGTACATGGAGTGGGATCCGATTTTCAAATAACGATTTTGCCATTTGCTTTTGCAACCTATTGTTTATGGTAAAGAAATTCTCTGTGCTTCTTAATTTCTCATTTCTTCTTTAAGAAAAGATGGCCGAGGAATACATTTACAGACACGGTTCCCCTTTTATTATTTCAATCCATTATTTTCTCCTCCTGAGATTCATATTTGTGGTGATAGGCCCTGCATGGCAAGTGCTGAGAAAACATTTGTGCAGAGTCTTGCCAAGGAAGACTGTTGACTCTGTGGAGTATAGAATAGTGACTTCACTGTTCGAGATCCTCGTGTGTTTATTAAAAAGGAAAAAAACCTCAGATACTCGTTAATTCTATTTGTCTGTCTAAATTACCAGATCTTGTGGTTAGTATATGAAATTTATTAAATAGTTCAAGTGTGTTCCATACAGTATTACGGCAGTTTTATTGATATACTGGCAAAGAAACAAACATGACCACTCTTTACCATCTGTTTATGCTATATAAAGAAGACCATGTTGGTTGCCATGGAAACTACACTTCCAAAACCACTGAGTATTTGCTTAAAATCTCCAACCTTTTAAAATTGTAAGCTTTATTCCTGAGAAAAAAGAATAGGAAAGTACATTTTAAAATTTTCAGTGATTTTCTAGAAGTCATTTTTCTGTAAAATTTGTTTATTATTTCTAGGCTGATATTTTACCTCAAAGATTGCATAAATTAAATTGAGGAACTCTTAATCTGAGAATCTTTGGCATTTTCAAGAACTGGGGAGAAAATGTTAATGCTATCCTGTTGAGTGGTGCCACCTATTTTTTTTTTTTATAAGTAGAGGCTTTGCTTCTTCAGAAAACTTTATTGATGTAACTGTTAGAAGGAGTCTAAAGAGGTAACAAATATAATAACATGGTAGCTGGGGAGGAAAGGCAGTTGTAATGTAATTACCATGGCTAACCCTGTTTAGTTACTGCCATCATGTTAGCTAATATGAGAAAAAAATTATAGCAGGCAAGTACTGGCCTTAAACAGAATGGTTCTGACTTTAGAAAGTGTGGCTATTAAAAAATACTCCATTATAATAAGTATAAATACAAGAACTGTTTTGCAGTAAAAGGAAACAAATGGAGTCATTATTGTAAGTTGCGTTAAAATTACATATTCATAAAAGAGAATTTTTAATAATAGAATTTTAGAATCTTCTAAAATATGCAAAATGTAATATGTAAAATATATCATTGAATTTTATTTTTAAAAATGGGAGGAAATTCTTATTTCAATGTCTGCAACTATGAATGCCAAACTAAGGTTATTCTTTTTGTTTTTCCTTTTATTGACTTATTTAGGAATATTTGGTAGAGTTAAGTTTGTATGAATCTTTTCAGTGTTACTGAAAAATTAAGATAATCATGACCCATCCTTATAAAGTTTAAGAATCTTTTAAAGATAAACTCATATAGCAGTACTAACCTAGTAGATTAATTTTCTGCTCTTTTTGAAACACATGACTGCGTTTGCTGCATTTTCTTATGTAGGTTTGCTTTAAAACAAAATACGTATCTTAGTAACATTTTTTTAATTTTACTTATTTTTTTAAGTATTTTTTTTCAAGTCCTGCGTGGAACCTCATGTGGAGCTTGAACTCACGACCCTGTGATTAATACCTGAGCTGAGATCAAGAGTTGGATGCTTAACTGACTGAGCCATCCAGGCGCCCACTTAGTAACATTTTAAAATTGTGATATTGCAAAATGGGACTGAGCTGGCTTCTGAATTGATAATCATGTTTCTGTGACTCGGAAAGTTTCTTAACCAAAAAGTCTTAGCTTATTAGCCCATTCCCTTAAAGACTCATAAAAATATGAAAATATTTTTCTATCACTGGAAAGATTATTTCAGAAATGTGTATCAGTAGAAGGCTCTGTTAATGCTGTTTGGGAGAAAAGTACTGGACCAACAGTAGTTAACTAAACATTTTGGAAGAATGCCGACATAGATAATAACGGCGTCTGAAAAGAATGAAAATATTAGACCTTTGAGTTGAGCTTAAATAATTTTGCTTAAAAACTATAACTTTTACCAATTTTTTATACAGGCAATAGCTTACAAATTATTTATATCACATTCGGAGATCGGATTGAATGGGGACCAGAGCATAGTGTGAAGATTGTCAGTGCCTACATAGTATAGATCACTTTTTAGCTCTTGAATACTATGCAACAGTTAGAACCACTCAGAAAGCACAGATAGAAATACAAGATGTCTGAAGGTGAGGAACACATTCCAAACAGCCAAGCATTTTGATAGGCCTTACTAATGTATTGATAAGTTTCTAGTTTCCACCTGTGTGTGAATAATAAAACAAAATGGTCCTGAGATATATCAGCTACAGTGTTCACCTGATCTTTAAACCTAGTATTGTCTGATTATTTTTGAGGAAAGGGGGAAACTTTTGATTTCAGATGATACAAATAACACCGTTTCTGTTGACACAACCACACTAGAACTTTATACCAAAGGAAATCATTGCCTCCACTCAAGGACCAAATTCATTAGGTTTTTGACACATGGTGAGAGGCAAAGATTTCATACTTTTATCGTTGTCCTTGAATTCATAACGTTTGGAGCATTATTGGCAATGTGGAGAAAGTAATTACTTTTGTCCCATTACTTTTCTCAATTTTATTTTATTTTTTACTTTTAATGTGGTAAAAAAAATCCACATTTTTTCTCTCTTTAAATTTTTGTCATTCCTAGTTTTTCCCTCTCTGCTAAATTTGAGATCATATTTATTTTGCAGTATATTTTTAAAAGCCATTATGTAAAACAAAATCTCTATGACCTTTTCCTTTACCTTTTACATTGTCATTATTACTAAATGTGGAATTTTTTTTCAGGGACGAGATAATGACTGTATATCTCAAATATTGAAACTTTCGCTGTTCAATCATTTGCTTATCAATTAAACTTCATAAATTTTCTTTTTTCATTTAAGAATTTTGCAGCAGCTGGGACGCCTGGGTGGCTCAGTTGGTTGAGCAACTGCCTTTGGCTCAGGTCATGATCCCAGCGTCTTGGGATCGAGTCCCGCATCGGGCTCCTTGCTCCGCAGGGAGCCTGCTCCTCTCTCTGCCTCTGCCTTCCTCTCTGCCTGCTTGTGTTCTCTCTCTGTTAAATGAATAAATAAAATCTTAAAAGAAAGAAAGAAAGAAAGAAAATTTGCAGCATTACATTTTATCTTCCCAATTCTTTTTTTTTTTTTTTAAAGATTTATTTATTTGAGAGAGACAGACAGATAGACAGACAGAGATAGTACAAGCAGGGGGAGAGGCAGAGGGAGAGAGAGAAGCAAACCCTCCACTGAGCTGGGAACCCTCTGTGAGCTCGATCCCAGGACCTGGAGATCATGACCTGAGCCAAAGGCAGATGCTTAACCATCTGGGCCATCCAGGTGCTCCTCCCCCTTTTGTTTTTACTTTATTGAGCTATGTGATACATATTTGCTCAGGAGAGGGAATGATTATAAGCATGTCTGGCCTGCCCTGATACGTGAGAAATGGGATATTTATATAGTTTCTAAGTACCTCCCCACAGAGCTTATTAATTATAAAGAGGAAAAGCGTGTCTTCACTGTGTAAAAGTATGGTAGATACCCCCTTAACCAAATGGTCAACGTGAAAATCTGCTATGAGGAAACAAACTGAAATTGAGGTGGGAAGAACACTAAATCATATCTGTGATATTCCTACCAAAGATGCACAACCTGAATCTAATCATGAAGAGACACCTGGCAAACCTGCACTGAGGGAACTTCTACAAAATAACTGGCCTGTAATCTTCACAATCATCAAGGCCATGAAAATCAAGGAAAAACTAAGAAACTGTTCTAGATTATAGGAAACCAGAGACATGGCAACTAAGTACAATGTATAATCCTGAATGGGATCCTTCTGCTCTAACGAATATGATTGGGGTAATTGGCAAAATTTACATGGCGGCTGAGAGTTAGATGGTAGTGACGTATTACTGACTTCTAAATGATTGAAGTAAAGAAAATACTTTGTTCTGTGCTTGGAACTTTGTTGTGAGTATGAGATTGGTTTTTAAGAAGGGGCAGGGAGGGTGAGGAAAGATGTAGACTCTGGAATCCTAATGCCTGAGTTAGAATCATGACTCTAACACTTATTACTACTTTCCTTGTGTCTCAGTTCGTCACCTATAAAATTAGAAGAAAAAAATGGTACCCTACAACCTTGCATGAGGTTTAAGTGAGTAAATGCATATAAAGTGCAAAGAGTAGTACATGCAGTAGATATTAGCTGTTACTTGGGTTTATTTCTGGAATAAAGTGGACAAGAATGGGTTCCTAGTGTATCAATGAGCAGTGTTTAGAATCTTGGCTTATTTATTGTTTGTGGTGCTAAAGTGACCTCGATACTGATAGAGTTTAGAAATATGAAGTAAACAGTGTGCTCTAAGTCTGTACATTGAAAAAAATATAGGTACTAATTTTTTTTTGAGTAGCTCTAGAGTTTAAAAACCAACAATTGCTGCATTATTTTAGTTTGATATTCCAGTGACTGTTCAAAGGCTCTTCAGCCTTGTACCAACAAGAAACAAAACCTAGCTTGTTCATTTTACTCCAAAGTTCCATCTGTCCTTTCACTTTGGAGTCCTGTTCTTGCCTCCACATTATTGGTCCCTAGGAACCAAAAAACTTCAACACATAACCAGTGATTATGGGAGCATCTTTGGAGTCAAATAGTTCCAATTTGGAATTCTGACTCCCCACTTACTTTTGACCTTGGACAAAGCCTCCGCTTTCTCATCCCGTAAACTGGAGATAACTGTAGTACGTCCTTCATGACATTGTTGACAGCACATAAAGTGCGTCGCCCACAGTATGTGCTGTAAAACTGACAGCTTGCTCCCTGTCTCCGACTCCCATTGCCCCTACACTTGCCCCCAGAACGTCAGTCAAAAGGAGAGTCAGACAGATGCCCATAAGTTCCACTACCTTATATGTAGGGAGGGGAGAATCTATGACTTATCTCATTAGTTTTTTTTTTTCTCATTTCTCGTAAGGTAAGGGCTGTCATTTTCAGCTCATGCCCCAAACTCTTCCAGAAGGAAAACTGGGAGGGGATAAATGACATTCTAATGAGGCAAAGCCTAATCATGACCACAGCATTTTTGAGTACTTTACAGTACTTTACAGCTATCATGCTACCCTTTACTCTCTTTTACCTTTTAAAAATGAATTATTTTAGTATGAATTAGGGGAAAATACAGCTATTAGGATGGGGACAAAAAGTCTCTAAATGTAAATTTCCTGTCTTATTTTAATATATTCCTAGAAATAAAAACATAGGATTTATATAAATTATTAAAGTAACTATATTCATGGAGACATTCACATTCTGGCCAATTTCAAGGAAAAGATCCAAGGTGTTTGGTAAAAAAAAAAAAAATGGTGAAAAATGTCATCTCTTCCTTCCTTAAAAGTTATAATTTTGTGGCCTGTTTTAGAGGATCGACTGTCACAGGCCACCAAAAGGGCATAAGACCATAAGCCACAAGCCGGGCCCATGCAGATCCTCATTTTGGTGTAAGACTCCTTGGCTGTGGTATAGACCCTGGCCACTCCTGCAGTCTGTGAGGTTTTTGTTGTTGTTTTTTAGTTGTGGTTTCTAACCTGGACAGCACTTTCACTGCAGTGCAAACTTTACTCAGCCTCTGTGTGAATGGGTGCCATTCAAGGCGTCCCATGGCCTTGCGTTTAATGGACTGCAAATCCTCTGGCTCTGTGCTGCCTGTGAGCCTTGTTGAACTTGACTGTAAGGAGAAGGCTACACCCGACTGCTTGTCCAGCTCTCAGTGCACCAGACCTGTAATCAAGAAAAGTTTTAAAGAGGTGCTTGGGAGATGTTAGCTTTAAAAATTCTTTTCACACCTCTTACCTGTAAGGTACTTTCTAAGCCCTGATTCTAAGCCACATTCATTTTTTGTTACTCTCTGTATTTTAATGCTGCTGTGATCATTATTTCTCATTGGGTGAATATGAGTTTTGGAGGCAGACCCCTGAATTGAGCCCTAGGTCTCTCACTTGTTGGTTATATAATCTTGGGCAGGTTACCTTATTAATTCATTCAGTATGTGTTTATTGAATGTCTATGTGTGCCAGGCGCTGTTCTAAGCAGTGGAGATACAACTGTGGATAAGTAAATATGTCGTAACATGCTTACATTCTAGTCAAGGAAGACAAATAATAACTGAAATTAATGAATACAACTATGTAGTGTATCAGCGATAATCACTGACAGAGAAAATAAACCGTGAGTCTCAGTATCTTCATCGTAGAATGAAGAAAACTACCACCTCACAGGATGGTTGGTTAGATGAGTAAACACCTGTGAAGGCCTGGGGATATGCGAGGGTGGATGAGAAAATCTACCCAAAGGAAGCTTGGTGGCAATCTAGTAAATGAGAGATTTCTTCCAAGAGCCTTGTGACCTAATAGAGTACAGCAAGCGTTACCGTTGTCTGAGGACCAAATTGCCTAGAATAATCTGTGTGTAATTTATCCCAAGCCATCCCTCTTTTCATTCAGTAGGTGCCATCCTGTTAATTAATATCATGTGAATGAAACTGTAAAAAATTGAATTATGTTTTCCTATTGACACACAGAATTTGGGAGATGCCGTTATCAAAGTAGTCTTTCCCCTTTACTCCCTCTGTTAGTGGCTTGCTTATTTTTTTTATTTTATTTTTTTAAAGTAATCTCTACCCCCAGCGTTGGGCTCGAAGCCCCTGTGAAGAATCGCACACTCCCCACCAACTGAGCCAGCCAGGTGACCCGGTTATATATAACAACCCCCTATATAAATATATATAAATATTTGTATGGTCATAATGTTATTGAGTGGTAATATTTGTGATTATGAGAACTAAGAGGTTTGAACTTAGGCAGCCAATCATGAGGTCTTTTCTCTTGTGGAAATTCTGTGAAAGATGGACACAAGCAGTCTGTGTCCCACCACCTGTCACTTCTAATTCACCCATGGTTTGGTTTCCTGTTCCTTGACTTCAGGGTGGATTTTGGGAAAAGAAAAGAGATTATCCTAAAAATTTCGCACTTGATTTCTGAACCATCATGTTGCAACAATATGGTTTTGGATTCTGATTGCTTTTATCTTCATTTTTTAAAAAAACTAGTTTCCGCTGCCAAAATCCATGCTGCTTTTGACTTTGCTATACCCCAGCCCCCACCCCAATTTACCTTAAGGTATCATCTCTTTCTCTATAAGGTGTTTCATCATTTTTTTTCAACTTGCTTATTTTTACTGGCTTCTCCCATCTGCTTTCGTATCTTTACTTTTGGCTTTACCTCTTCATGTTACGTAAAAGCCAACAGAATGACCTTTTACCTTTTCATCTTTTCCAACTTGTTCTCAGGCAAATACTCTAAATTTTGCACCGTTGGATCACCTTCATTAGCTAATAGGACTGATAAGCCAAGTACTAAATAAATTGGGTATTACATTAAGATATTCTTTTTTTTTCTAAAGAGATTCTTTTTGAATAAAAAAATCTTATATGCTGAGTAAAACCATAGAAAATGATGGGTGATTAATCTGAGAGCAGTTCTTTTTGAGTGGCAGAGTCTATTGAAATCAGGGCTGCAAGTTGAGAAAAGCACTGAGCATTAAGGGAACACTCATTCATGTTTGGTTGATTTATTCCCCGCGCAGACGGATGGTGGTAGTAGGAGGTGTAATTCCCAGCGCTAGCTCTTAGCCAGGGGACCCGCTTGAGTGGTGGTGTGAGTCTCATGTGTCTGTGGAGTGTAATGATGCCTGGGTTCCAGCACTCAATTTTTCTACCCTTCGCTTCAACACCAAAGCGCTTTTTAAAAATGTGAACAAAAGAGGTCTGTATATAAAAATTACTGTATGAGATAATTTTAACAGAGTTTTCAGTGTGATCCAAATACTATTTTTTTAAAGGGCCCTAATTTTCTACATTCATGTTTTTAAATCTTCAGTTATCATTTGAGTGCGGAAGTCTTCATAGGTTTTGTTTTTGGGGCTTTTTTTTCATACCCCTGGTGGTATGGTTTAATTCTAAGGCGGCCAGCCAGCTTACATCTTGCTGCAAACTTGATCAATTATGGCATTATTTTATACTTCTGTTTTATTTCAATCAAGTATCCTCAAACTACTGGTGTTAGTAATCATTTCTGAAAAGCTCCTGGCTTGATTTCCACCCCCTGCTCAACAACCCCTATGCCCCACTCCCATTTTGCTTTTCTCTCTTACTTCCTTTTTTTTCCCAGCACCTGTCTCTTGCCACAGGCCCATCAAACCTAATTGCAGCTTTGGGAGGGCTTTGGTAAGGCAGTTCCTTGGCCCTGATGTCCCTCAGGGATTTAATTCAGGTGGGATGTGCGTGTGGCCCTCGAGCCATATCAGTGACTGCTATAGCTCCCAGATTCTAAGGGCTGGTCACCCCAGGCCCTGAAGTTCTTTCAAGTATAGGGCAGTTTAGTCTCAGGACAGATATGGCAGAAATAATACAATTTGGGTCATTTTGTCAATGGAAATTAACCTCCAGTTCTTCTGCTAACTTTATATAAAAATCTGTGACATGCAGACTATTTTTAGTCTCCCTCAAATTACAGTGCTTTAAAACAATTTTCATGAGTGTTAATTTTTTTTCTTTTACAACTGAGTAATACTACTGTCATTGAATTACTAATTATATTTTTTAATAGCACTTCTTTGATATCATTTAAACATTGGCTTTGTGTCTAAATCTTAAAGAAATTAAAGATGAAATATGAGTACGCACAAGGCACCCCACATAGGACTCAGGGGTTCATAAATGTGGGTTAAATTTTTTTCTTGAAATGAGAAACACAGCTATAATGTAGTAAGTCATCTGCCTCCTTAAAATTCTGTTATTCTTGAAATACAGTACTTTTTTTCTCCAGACTTAAAAAGAGATCTGTGCTCTTAGCATTTTAGGAAATAAATCACCCTTAACCTAAAAATCTGTTGATTAACACTTATTATCATGTAGGGGTATTTGCTTCCTATCTTGTTTCTTTTCGTTTCTTAAACAAAATATTTTAAACATACAGAAAAATTCAAAGATGCTTGGTATATGCAACACCTATATAATGATACCCAGATTTAAAACGTTAATGTTTGCCATATTTTTTTTCTAGTTTTTGTCTTTGGCCTTGTTTATATGCATATATATGTGCATATATTGAAACATAATTGAGATATTATGTATACAGTTTTATATTCTATCTTCATTTAACACTTTAAGTATTTTTTCCATGTCATTAAAAAAGTTTTTTTTTTTAAAGATTTTATTTATTTGACAGAGAGAGATTATAAGTATGCAGAGAGGCAGGCAGAGAGAGAGGGAGAAGCAGGCTCCCCGCTGAGCAGAGAGCCCCATGCGGGGCTCAATCCCAGGACCCCGAGATCACAACCCAAGCTAAAGGCAGAGGCTTTAACCCACTAAGCCACCCAGGTGCCCCTCATTAAAAAAGTTTTAATGGTTTCTTGCAACACTAAATTTGTTCTAGTATATGGACAGATTTTTTTGTTTTTAAATGGTGGTAATTCTTTTTTTTTATTATTTTTTGGGTTTTTTTAAAGATTTTATTTATTTATTTGAGATAGAGACAGTGAGAGGGAGAGAAGGTCAGAGGGAGAAGCAGACTCCCTGTGGAGCCGGGAGCCCGATGTGGGACTCGATCCCAGGACTCCAGGATCATGACCTGAGCCGAAGGCAGTTGCTTAACCAACTGAGCCACCCAGGCGCCCAGTGGTAATTCTTTTATAATTAATTAATTTTATATTATGCTTCCAGTTCTTTTGACTTTATATATCACATACTTTACGTGACTTAAAACACTATTTTTCAAAAAACTGCAGGTTGCAGCTCATTAGTGCAAAATCAATTTAGCAGGTTGTAGTCAGCATTCAAAAAAATTAGAAAAGATTGGAGTATTTCTAATGCTTCTTTGGCAAAAACTGTACACATCGTAGGCAATCCTTACGTTTCAGTTATCTGTATATAACTTTAAAAAATTGTGTCTGGGAGTTGCAGTCACTGTCCTCCTAAAGCAATATTAGGAATCTTATCAATCAACCCACCTCACGTATGTTAGTTTTGACATTTATCTTTGATGCTTACATTTTTTGGGGTTGACTTATTGCAATTGGATGTATTTAAAGTGGGATAATAAAATAGTAAAGCTCTGTACCTCTAGGTGTTAGCATTGGAAGGAGTTCTTCTCGTGGGGGTCTGAGCAGTACTGATTCTTTTGCATTTAGTTTTATTTCAAGGTGCTTTGAGCTGACTCAAGGGTGACGGTCCCTTCTTTGTAGGTGGTAAAGTCTTTCCTTAATATTTGACTATAAATGTACCAAAAGATTGTGATTTGGATCATGGCATAAGTTAGAATTCTGAACTCTTGAGTATACATCTCAAAAGCTTTCTCTCATGCCCCAGTTCTGCCATCCTACCTCAACTCTCCATCTGGAACTAATCCCTACCTTCTGTTCAAAGTGAGGACAGCCTTCTCTCACGGGCACTGATGCAGCAGTGAATTCATTCACTTCTCCTAAATGAGGAAACAAAACACATAAACACGCCAGTATATTGAGTTCTCTCTACTTAAAACTTAAGGAGTAGGTCCTTTAATGTAGTATAATTCTCATATATGGTAACTTTCCAGTGGAGCATTAAAATCTCAGTCTGTTTTTTAGAGTATGTTGGGGCTTTTCCCCTGTGTGGCTGTCGCTTTTAAAGAATGTACTCTGATTTAGGAAGAGGGACTCAAGACGCAGAGCTGACTGACTCAATGTGGCAAATGGAGAACAGAAGAGACGAGGAATAGTAGTGGGGCTGTTTGGGTGGGATGTGTGAGATGGAGAATCTGCTGTTCTACTTCCTGAAGCTATTTATTCTCTCATCTTGCATTTTTTTGGAGACCTGATCTATGTCAGTTACTCTGCTAGGTGCAGGGCATCCAAAGATGACAAGCCTGAGTACCTTCAAGGTTTTCACAGGCTTGTGAGGTGCATAGTACCTGTCAGCCAGTACTTAAATAGCAAGGCCATAAAGCATGAGTGAGCCTAGGCTTTGGGGTCCAGAATGGCCTCCATTGTTGATGCTTCTTTCTGGATAGCTGCGGAGAACCCTTTTATTTGTTTATGGACCCACTGTGTTCCTTCATGGTGGTTACTCATCCTTCCTCCATCTCCTAAGTAAAGGAATTCTCCAAGATTCCTTTTCTCTTCTCATCCCTTCCCTTCCCTCTTTTCTCTTCTCAAAAACTCATCCATCAAATCCTACTAATTCAGCCACCACCCCTTTGAAGATACTTCCCAAATCCATAGCCACAGCATTTCCAGCTACCTGCTGGGCATCTCCATCTGGAACTCTTTCTTGCATTCAAAGTTAACATGTCCAAAACTGAGCTCATTAATTCCCCATTAACTCTCTTTTTTCTTCCAGTCCCCATGAATGCTAGCATCATCACCTCCAGAAAGCAGGTTTGAACCTCACATTCAGCCCTTATCTTTCCCTCACTGTATGCGGGTCTCCCCTCATGCAGTCAGCTGGCCAGACTAGCCTATTCCACATCCGTGCCGCGGCCATCATTCAGCTCTTCTTTTCCATCACCACTGCCACTGCCCTAATTTAGGCCCTCATTATCTCCCACCTGGACTATTGGAAGAAGCTACTCCTAACTAATCTTCCCTGTCCTTTCCATGGCACCCAACGTGCTACTGCCAGAGTAATAGTGTTAGGCCCAGAATAACAGCTTTAGTCTTTAGCTCTAATCACATTACTCCCTTGCTGACAAACCATCCCTGCCTTCAGATTGCCTGCAGACTAAAGTCCCATCTCGGAATCTGACTCCCAAGGCCCTTCATTCTTTAAGTTGTCTTTTTTCTGGGCTTGTTCACCTTCACATATTGCCCAGTGGGTAGCCTCCACAGCTCCTGAACCTGTTCCTCATTCTTCCACCTCCTTAGCATGAATAACCTGTCTCTTTTCTCCTCAGATACCCCTCTTTCCATTCCATTTACCCCATTCCAGTCCTACCTCCATTCTCTGCTCAGGGAAGTCTGACCAACTCTCAGGCTCAGTGTGAATGCTACCTCTACTGTCAGGAGCACCTCTAGCAAGGAGCAATTTTCTTTCTTCCTCTGTGTACTGATAGCTTTTTGTTACTCTACTGCCTTTGGTGTCTGTCGCTTGTATTATTCAATTTAAATGTGTTTGAACCTATTATTATAACTCTTACCGTATCACTTACTTCTTTGTATACCTCTCATGTTTGGTACATATATGTTGAAGAAATAGAATTTGAGAGGTTATATGGAAAGATGTCAGGGGTGCCTGGGTGGCTCAGTTCATTAAGCCTCTGACTCTTGACTTTGGCTCAGGTCATGATCTCTGGATTGTGAGACCAAGCCCCGCATTCGGCTCTGTGCTGAGCATGGAGGCTGCTTAAGGTTGTCTCCCTCTCTCCCCCTCTCTCTGTGCCCTTCTCCCCCTCAAAAAAAAAAGTGGGGGACATAGCTGTGATTTGAGGATTTGAAGTACAGAATTGGAAGGAAGGTAGTAGCTGTGGAAAGATATGATGATGCAGTTAGCCATAAAACCATACGTGAGAAGGATATAGAGCTGGGTTGCACAACATTTCACCTATTCAATCCTTATGTCCATCACGAAATTGTGTAGCTATTAGAATATTAGTGTGTGTTTGCTATTTCAACTGTTGTAGATCTAGAGCAGAATTTTAGAGGGGGCCAGGTTCCCTCCTACCCTGCCCCAGAATTCAACTACAGACTTTTCAGGATGATATTATTTGAAATTAGTGCTATATCCATATTGGCTAATTTTCCAGGACTACGTAGTATCCACCATCTATTTACATTGAATTGCAATATTACTTTAGATTTGATACCTCTCTAGCTTGTCCACCACACTACCCCCATATTTCTCATTGACTACTCTAAAAGCCTCCTAACACATCTCCTCATACCCACTTTGTTTTCCTCCTTCCTCTACACCCAAGTTGTTTTTCCACTGATGATAGGATTTTTTTTGTTGTTTTTTTGTTTTTCAAAAATATCTGATATGGGTGCCTGGGTGGCTCAGTTGGTTAAGCAACTGCCTTTGGCTCAGGTCATGATCCTTGAGTTCTGGGATCAAGTCCCACATCGGGCTCCCAGCTCCATGGGGAGTCTGCTTCTCCCTCTAACCTTCTCTCCTCTCATGCTCTCTCTCACTTTCTCTGTCTCTCAAATAAATAAATAAATAAATAAATAAATAAATAAATAAATAAGTAAAATCTTCTTAAAAATCTGATTACGTCACTTGCTGCTTAATAAACACTGCAATGGCTTCTTGTCGCTCTTTAGATAAAGAGCAAAAGTCTTCACATGGCCTGTTTGACCTGTGTGGTCTAGTCCCATCTGTCTCCAGCTTCACTTCATACAGTGTTCTCAGCCTAACATATGCCTGGCTTTGTGCTGTGGAAATATTCCTCTTGTCTCTTCCCTTCCCACTATCTCCTTTTACATGTCTTCTTCCTTTGGGTATCAGCTCAGTCATCACTTCCTCAAGGAAGCCTCTGACTTTCTTCGCCAGGTCAGTTCCCTTATTATAAACCCCCCCAGTACCATCTTTTTCCTTTGTGGCATTTATTGCCATTGTAATTTTGCATTTCTCTGCGATTCTTTCATTATCTCCAGTCTCTTCCACTAGCCTGCAAGGTCCACAAGCTCCATGCCTGGTTTTGCTCGCCATTGCGTTAATTGTGCACCATTGCGCATTGCGTCATTGCGCCATTGTGCCTCACACAGTGCCTGATTTATGGATCATGTTCAGTCTGAATTAGTTGAATGAATGAATGATGATGAGGTTTTAGTTGATATGAGCTAAAAGGAACACAATTCTGTAGAACTTCAGTGAGAAAGATCTCAAGGTATTAACATTGCTTTCATTCATGGCACTCTAATTTTGATTACAATAAAAGATTCTTCTAATTTTTAAGCCTATTATACATATTGTAGAGTATTCGATAATTAAATAAGTGAGGTGAGATCATGAAGAATCACAGAGTAAGAAAAAACTTCAGATGTCAGATGGTCCAGGCTTCTCTCTAATGTGTATGTCAGAGGCTATGCGACTTCCTGAACATTTCTGTTAACGAGACTCAGCGTCACCAGAGGCTGCTTTATTTTTTTAATCTCTTCATGTTGAATCAAAATTGGCCTGCTCTGTTTTCCTATTTTCTATCCAGTTGTGCCAGTTTCTGCAGTAATTCTGTCTCCTACCCAGACAGAGCCCTTTCAGACGAATAGACTGTTCTCATGCCTTCTGCCAGCTTTTGCTCTCCCTACTCTTCCCCTCACTCGCTGTGCTCCTGCCATGTTGGTTCTGGAAATAGCTGTGCCCTCGTCTCTTTCCTCCAAACCTTCCCCCATATTGTTTCTTCTTTGGAACACCTTTTTTTCCCCCCTTCACTTCCCCTCCCAGCTTTAGCTCCCCTGGCTACTTCCTCCTCATCCTTAAGTCTCAGGGAAGTCTCTTTCAGCCCTCTCCGCCCCTATTTAAGTTGGTGGCCCCTTTTCCGTTCTCCCATAGCTCTTGTTCATCCCCTAAAGTAGCTCATGCCACATTTTATTGGGATTTTTATTTTTTTTAATTTTTATTATTATTTTTAAAGATTTTATTTATTTATTTGACAGAGATAGATATCACAAGCAGGTGCTCGCTTCAGCAGCACATATACTATCTATATATGTGTACTATCTGTACTAGAGATCACAAGCAGGCAGAGAGGCAAGCAGAGGGGGGAAGCAGGCTCCCCGCTGAGCAGAGAGCCCGATGTGGGTCTCGATCCTAGGACCCTGAGATCATGACCTGAGCGGAAGGCAGAGGCTTTAACCCACTGAGCCACCCAGGTGCCCCTTTATTGGAATTTTTAATCCAGACTGTATTATCCACCAGAAGAGAGACCACAGCTCACCAGCGCTCATTGTCATGTCCTCCTCTGCGGTTGTTTCTACCATGCCTAACATGCAGTAAGCATTCACTGTGTCTTTGCCTGGATAAATATGAAAACACCAGCTTAACTATTCTCTAAGCTAGTATCCAGAGCTTTTTCTGTAGGCATGCATGTGGCACTAGAGGAATTCTTCTAGCCATGCTCTGGCTCATCAGCGTCCCTCCTGTAGAGAGAGAGAGTGAGGGGCACTGAGAGGAACTCATGCTGTTTCAGGCAGAGTCCCGTCTGATCTAGATGAAACCTAGAATCTCTGTAATATAGAATCCTAGGGATTTTTTTATGCTCAGAAGCAAAGTTTCTTATTCTCGTTTGGTTGTGAGCTAATTTTTGAGCTGTGGACATTATCAGTTTATCTTGGTGCTTTTTTTTTTAAGGATGTTAATGAAGTAAATTTAAAGACATGGGTGTTTGGAAGCAGCTTTTTAAATTTTCTTAAGCAGTTAATCTCTTCTAAGTAGTTAATCTCTTCTCTGGGTCGTTGACCACTGTCAGAAGGTGGGCTTTTGTGACTGTTCTCTTGGTTTCTGTCAGCCAGTCCACTATGGTTTCTCTTCTTGACCTTTTCAGAATGTGTTCTCAAAGTGGCAAGTGTTTCAGTGGTGTGTGATGATGTTTGCGGGGGCTGGGGGTGTGTGGGAAGAATTCCTCAACTTTTGTTATTTTGGGAGGGAGGAGAGGAAATGTATAGGAAATTATGTGTGCCAGTGGAGTGGACTAGACTTTGAGAGACAGGAGGAGAAATGGACTAGAAGAAAAAAAAAATGTGAGTTGAGGAAAAAAAATAGGTGGCAAAAAAGTAATAAGGACAACAAATGTAATCTTCTGATTATGTGATCACCTACCATGTGCTTCCACAGTGTTACATACTTTATTCTTGTTGCTTCTTCAGTAAAATGACGATGGGAAGTAGACGGCATTAACCTCATTTTATAACGGAGGTAACAATCTCCAAGTCCTACAGCTAGCGAATGCGAGAAAGATTTTTTCCTTTTAAAAAAACCTGTTTCTAAAGCTGCACTCTTCTCATTTGACTTATTAGCAAATAGTTTTGTGCATGAGATGAAGTGGGTTGGAGAGTCACCAGGGCATAACAGTTAAGGGTGTGTTTAGATTCTAGAACCAGTTGGCCTGGGTTCAAATCTTGGCTTTGTCAAGGCTCTACCGCCTACCTCCTGCGAGCAAGTTGCTTCACTTCTCTGTGTGCCTCATTCTTCCTCATTCATCTGCAAAACCGGGGTAATTGTGGCGCCTTCCTCTTAGAGTTGTTGTGAATTAATTTAGTTAATATATAGTAAATCCTTAGAACAGTTCCTGGCACTACGTAAGTATTTGTTGCTGTTCTTCTCCTTCTCCTTCTCCTCCTCTTCCTCCTTCTCCTTCTCCTTCTCCGTTTGTGTGTGTGTCTCCTGTGAAAGGTCCCATCTCTGAGAACTTTGAGGAAGACATCAAAATTGTTGCCAGAGCTGTTTCATTAGCATCATGTAGTCAGACTTTTCTCCAGTCTCTCACCCTCTTGGGGTTCTTACTGTGTCATCATAGCCTTCATTCCTCCTCAGGCTCAACCCCCAAAACACAAGCACATGCACCCACAGCCTCACCTTCCTCTTTTCCCTTTCTTGAGTTAAGAGCCAATTTAGACCTTCTCCATAATATTATTATCTGAAAAGGGAAGAATAAAGATTCACCTTAGGTAATACATTAATAATGATCTGGCAGCATAAGTTAAAATTTGTAATTCAAAGCAGAAAACTTAGAAAGTGTTCCTGCTCCTACTTTACGTTTACTTGTTGTAAAATAAGGTGCTTCCCAGCCTCCCTGCCATTCAGGTCTGCAGGATTTAAGTGGAAAGCTACATGACAATGAGAAGCTTTGGATATTTCTGAGGATTATTTGTTTCTGTTGTGATATAACTTAATTACTATAAATTGGGTTCTTTTTCCTGGGAAATTAGAACTTCCTTTAAAAAATGACTAACTCCTCAAACTTGCTGATGATCACTTACTGGATTGAGGGGAAAATATAATTAGAGAAAGAGCTATATCTGTTCCTTCTAGAGAGCCTGAAGATCTGCTTGATTTTGAAACCAAGAAAGGTACAAAGGGGCCCTTTTTAAAATTTCTGTTTGGAGGCATGAGGGGCAAAGATTTTTCTTAAGTAATGAACTAACTCATTAATTTTGGCTATGTTAACTTAGTTAGTTTAAATTAATTCTTTGTTCAAAATTTGCCAAAGAGGACTTAATAATTTAATGAAGTATAATATAATTTTAATACTTTTTCCCACTACTTTCAAGAATAATATTTGTGTGTTATTTATGTATGTATAATATGTTTGATTAGTGCTCATGAGCATTGTTCTAAATATTAATTTATTATAATAGATTTCCCATAGATTCCTTCCTTCCTTCCTACCTTCTTTCATCTATCTTTCTTTCTTTCTTTCTTTCTTTCTTTCTTTCTTTCTTTCTTTCTTTCTTTTTCTTTCTTTCTTATGATGCCATTTAGTTCTTACATGACAACCATTTGCAATACTTTGAGGGGGAAAAAAAAAACACCAATGTATTCCTGGCCTTAGTTATAGTAGAAATTATGAAAATTCAATACTCATCGCAAAAATAAAATGACATGCTAAGTTAAAGCCATATTGTTGTCTAGAATGAGAATGCTTTCCATAAATAATAGGAAATGGCAAGACTTGCTGATGGCATACATTTCCATTTTACTTATCAAATAAATTTTTAAGTCATTTGGATTTGTCACTTTAATTCTCTGAGCATCTTCTCTACCTGTGAAGACAGAAATCCTTTTTTACCACTCTCCCTGAGCACCATCATCACCAAATAATACCACTTCACGCAAGCCATACAATTTGTATTTGAGTTGCTCTTAGCTACTGTGGAGCAGTTTAAAACTACGAGTTGAGCAAAGAGTTGAGATTGTGAGGTGGAGGGTCGAGACCATAGGAAAACCCAGAAAGAGGAAGAAGCCAGATCATTAGGCCTCACAATCGGAGACTGTCACTTTTAAAACCAGCCCCAGTTTTCTCTAGTCGTTTCCTGAACTCACTGCTTTCTGCTGTTACCTCTTTCTTCCCCTACTTCTGTTTCTTTCCCCTGAGTCCCATTCTCTGATTTGGAAGTCTGGTGAACAGTAGCAGTTTCCTACCTTGATGTGGCTGATTCGGGGAGAGTATATTAATCCTCTCCTTTCTTTGTTGGCAGGGGGCTCGTGCACGACAGCCGGCATAACCTTCAGTTGAGGGGCTTGGTGGTGCTCCTTATTTCTAAAGCAGCTGGGCCCAGCAGCACGAATGCCTCCTGTCAGAACTACGACATGGTCAGTGGAATCTATTCATGGTAAGAACTTGGTCTTTTGACATGGCTTAGTAATTGTGTTTCCTTTTACTGAACAGTGGTCAGTGGAGATCACTCTTTAGTGCTTTGTCATTCTCTGATTCACAGATAGATTAACATATTTTGTAAGGTTAAAAATGTATTTTTATTGTGTTTTTTTATTTTTTTATTTTTATATTTTTATTTTTTATTTTTTTATTTATTTAAAATAAGTTTACTTATTTATTTATTTAGCAATCTCTACACACAGTGTGGGGCTCGAACTCATGACCCCAAGACCAAGAGTCTCATATTCTTCCGACTCAGCCAGCTGGGCACCCCCCTTTTTTTAAATGTATTTTTATTGTTCCTTGGAAGGCTAATAGACTTAGCAGCTCCTTGCATAACTGGTAAATTTCCCTATACATTTGTGTTGAAAACTTTCATTTCTATTCTGGCCATTTAAAATTTTCTATTCGTGACTACCCCTCCTTTGCCATTGTGGTATTTCTCTATAGAGACTTAGTCCAGGATTTATGATTTTTAAATCTACTCGAAGTGATACCTAACTATAAATGAATGTTGCAACTATCATTTTAGGAGAAGTAATGTTCTTCAGTGCCATATCATTTTATTATGCTTATTTTTATGGTGAAAAGGTTTTTGCTAAACTTACTAGAATAAGAAATTTTTTCTCCAACGCATTTAGACTAAAAAACAAATGTGTGAGTATGAGTCATTTCTGCTTCATATAAAACATACTTATAATTTTCAGTTTTACTTTTTAAAAAATCATTGCATTAAATAGTCACTGCATATTTTTTAGTAAAAGTGTATCAATAATAACTTTATTTAACTTAATATTTATTATACTTGACACTGTATTAAAAGCCTCGCTAGAGCCTTTCCACAGCCTCTGCAGGTGGACTTTGGGATGAGAAATTAAAACCACTCCAGAAACATGGGTGACAAGGAAATTTTCCTCATGAAAAGAAGCATTTCTGGGAAGTTCGACTTACGGGTACTATATCTTATGGATTTACTTTAAAAATCGATCCATACCTTAGTTTTTTTTATTCCTACTAGTCTTATCCATACATTTTTTCCTTAGATAATATTTAGAGATGACTACTGCTTACCAGGTATGAAGTTGAATGATCTTTCTTCATTAATAAGCGAGCAAAATTACTACCATTGTGGCTACAAATGACCCCTCCTCCACCCAGGATAATTTTGCAGACCTTTTACCATCTATCCATGCAAGTATCTTCACCAGAAAGGATACCTGGGATCGTTTTCAGTCCCTACTCACTTTGAAGTAATTTAGATTTTTTTTAGTGTTTTGTAGGTTACTGGTCACTTTTATTACAGTTATCTCATTGGATCCTTACCAAAATGCTATAGATAAGAGTTGTCATTATACTTATTTTACTCTTGAGCAAACTGAGATTCAAAAATCTTGAGATTTTTTTCAAGGTGGCCCAACTGGCAAATGAGACAAGTTGAGGATCCAACTATAGTTCTTTTCCTTCCAAATTTCATATGTTTTTTTCCTTGATTCCATTCTGCTTTTCTAGTCTGATTCAAAGAACTTATTTCACGTATAGGTTAGACTGTCCATTAAATAAGCATGCCAAAAAGGGTCTTCTTCTGGTAAGCATGTCTTTGAAAAATTTCTGAATGGAAAGTAAGTTGGCAAATCTTTTATACATTTACATCTTTTCCCCAACCTGTCTGAATTAGAGCTCAAAACTTTACCTTAGGAGTTTTCTGGAGAGCCCTTGATTGAGTTTAGTTGAATTAACTAGAGAAAATAGGTAAAGATCTGTAGTGAATACCAATAACCTTGTTGATCTCTGGAAAGCAAACAGACCCCATAGCACCTGTATCCCATGTATCTTCATTTCCTTTAGGAACTCTATTGATTTTCAGTCTGCCAACTTTGACCCTATTTGATTGGTCAGGTCTCTGCTCTTGCAGTTGGTTGACCATACATATCTCTAATGAACACCAGCTGTTTTATTATCTCTCATCCCAAAATAAAAATAACCCTTGGAAAGTATTATTTGATGCATAGGTGTTCCATAAATATTTGCGCAAATGAATCATCCCCATTTTGCAGAAAAAGAAGCTAAGACTGAGATTAAGAATTGTCTAAAATCTTCTAGTTGGGAAAGTGAGAAAGTTGGTATGTTAATCCTGCTTTTACTCTAAAGTGCGCCCCCTTTCTACTAGGCAGGTGGTGATATCTATATGTGGACAGGGCACTGTGATATGATCTTCCGTTTCGAATTTCTCATCTAGCCACTAAGAAACAGTTGCACCACCTTCTGATCCTTTACAGGAATATAACACATGTGACAGATGATTATTATAACATGAACAATTGTAAAAGAACTTTATAAAAGAGTAGGTGGTATATTATGCATATAAAAACTTTATAAATAATATAAATGGGTTTCACACCCAAGTGTATAGAATCCATAATTATATTTAGCAAAAAATCCAGGTGTGTTGTTCCAGGCTATTTCCTATAATCAAACTTAATCTAGTAAGTTGCTGGTGATGCTTGGGTGTTTTACACACTTGTTAATGTGAAAATGTGATTTGGCACAGTACTATGAGAAACCATTAATTTGTTTCTCTACCCCTGAAGTCATTTGTTTGGCTCTTGCCTCCTTAATTGTTCAAGTGTAACTTTCGCTGGAGGCTTGTATCTATAATGCCACAGTGAATTATTTAACATTTGAGGGAAGTACTGACTTGGGAGCTTTTTAATTCACCTCCAAACTGCTGGGATTTACATTGTTTGTGTTGTTCTCTCATAAACTTGACTTTGAGGTCAGATCATGGGACCTGAGTAAATTACCTAAGGGACCCAAAGTGAGTTAGGTGACCTCTTTTGTTTGGCCTAAGGATATACCTGATTGATATAACCTGTGGATGTTTGGGAAACTTAACATTTAATGGCCAAGAGAGGCAGAAGTGAGGCTAAAATGTAATAACTACATTTTGAAAAACTGTTAAGAGAGTTCCATTTATAAAACTGTACTATAAACATGTACCATAGCCTTTTGCCAACGAGGCTGCGGATATCAGTTTTATTCCGCCAATCCTGGCTTTCAAAAAATTGGTTGCAAAAGTGATCAATCAAAAAACTATCACTATAATGTTTTATGGTGACAGATGGTGACTATACTTACCGTGGTGAGCACTGACACATCACTGTTGCACCCCTGAAACTAATGCATTATATATCAACTATTTCAATAATAAAAAATTAATTTTTAAAAGTATTACTAAATTGCTAGGTATCCCTAGCCACTCCTGAGAAGATAAATTTATAACTTCCTATTACTTTAATGATAGAATATTGCTTATTTTATGTACCCCAAACATCATTACAATACATAAAACATGGTATTACAAAGTATAGACTTCTCTAATATAGCATAATTATTAAGCTTAAAGAAATTTAGGTGAATTTTCTTTACTAATGCTTCAGCTTTCTCGGATGTTTTAATAAGAATTGATTCAGTTATTTCTTGTCTAACTAACTGTTGTAAACAGACCACATGTTTTCATTCTACCTTCATTGCCTGAAATTTCCCAACATCTTTTGTTAACTCTGGTAGAAGAGATTGAAACAAGTTTGCCAAATACATTTTCTTTTCCCCCTACCTATTTAGCTAGACTACCTTGCCCAGCTTTGTTCACGTGTATAGCCTTGGAAAGAGGATTCTTTTAAATCATTGTATGGTTGAACTTGCGTAGAACATAAATGTAGTAGACCAAAATAAACATTTAAAATCATACATTTTACAGTATGTGACTTTTAGAATAGTTTAACATGGACTGTATCTCAGAGTGACTGTACCTTATTATGTCCTTTGAAGCTTCCAATTCAGGACGTGAGCTGTAAAGCCAACTCTAAAGTACTCTTCATGGAACATGAAAAAGTCTCAAATTTTTAACATAATTATCATGTAAAGTGAGATGTAAAGTGACATTTCAAAGAAGAAAAGTATTAGTGGAATATCATTGAAAAATACAAAGAATAACACACATAGTGCTACAGAAGATCTACTAAACTTTTTCGTTTTTTGATTTTATCTTATTTTTAAAGTTTTATTTATTTGAGAGAGAGAGAGAGCCGGGGAGGGGCAGGTGGAGAAGGAGAGAGAATCCTCAAGCCAACTCTCCGCTGAGCACAGAGGCTGCCTTTGACCCTCAGCCAGGACTCTGAGGTCATGACCTCAGCTGGAATCATTAGAGCCAGCTGCCTAACCCACTGGGCTACCCAACAGCTCCTAAATTTTTTAAAAATCCCATTAAAAGTTTATTCTGTTTTCGGGGCACCTGGGTGGCTCAGTGGGTTAAAGCCTCCGCCTTCAGCTCAGGTCGTGATCTCAGGGTCCTGGGATCGAGCCCTGCATGGGGCTCTCTGCTCGGCGGGGAGCCTGCTTCCCTCTCTCTCTCTGCCTGCCTCTCTGCCTACTTGTCATCTCTCTCTCTCTCTCTCTCTGTCAAATAAATAAATAAAATCTTTAAAAAAATGTTTATTCTGTTTTCCCTTCATATTTTGACTTATTCCTTCTTTCACTGCATTTTATTTGCTTACCTCTGTTATCTGCATCTTCCATTCTGGTGTCTATATGGCTTGAGGTTTTACTGGTAGTTTTTTTTTTTTTAAAGGTTTTATTTATTTATTTGAGAGACAGAGTAAGTGAGAGAGAGCATGAGAGGAGAGAAGGTCAGAGGAAGAATCAGACTTCCCGTGGAGCTGGGAGCCCGATGTGGGACTCCATCCCGGAACTCAAGGATCATGACCTGAGCCGAAGGCAGTTGCTCAACCAACTGAGCCACCCAGGCGCCCTACTGGTAGGTTTTTAGACTCTTCTGAGTTTATGTTGCCCTCAACTCCCATTTCCAGAGGGAGAAGAATAAGCTGCTGCTGGGGAACCAGTGTAGTGACAATATTCCTTCTGGGTGACGGGTGAGCTGATGAATAAGAATAAAATTATGGACTGATCATTTCCTGTATTTATTTGTAACACTGATAACATAAGACTGTGTACTTTGTGTGCTATGAAACATAGTTCAGAAGATCTACTTTCTCCATGTTACCCCCGCACTCAGCGTATTCCTAATACATAGATGGCAGTCAGTGACTATATGATCATGGCTGATTAATAATAATAATTTTAGGGCGCCTGGGTGGCTCAGTTGGTTGAGCAACTGCCTTCGACTCAGGTCATGATCCTTGAGTTCCGGGATCGAGTCCCACATCGGGCTCCCGGCTCCACAGGGAGTCTGATTCTTCCTCTGACCTTCTCTCCTCTCATGCTCTCTCTCACTTTCTCTGTCTCTCAAATAAATAAATAAAATCTTTAAAATAATAATAATAATAATAATAATTTTAAATTATTATTTTCTAAAATTTTTATTATTATTTAATCTTCAAGCAAGGAAGACCTTCCGAAAAGTTTCCAAAACCCTGAAACTATAAACAAACAATACATTTGACTGCACAAAAGATAATCCTGCAGTGGGAAAAAATTACCATAAAGTCAAAAGAAAATGCCAGTTACAAAAATATTTGCAATGTACAAGCCAAAAGGCTAATTTTTAATAAACAAATCAGTTGAAGATTTTATAAATCCGGAAGAAGATAATACAACACAAACACGAACTAAAGAAATGGACAGGCTGTTCAGTGAAGAAGAATCATAGATGATTAGTAAACAACAGGGGGAAAAGGCTGGAATTCATCATCATGGACAAATTAAAACAAAGTCACTGTTTTCCCTTGTCAGATTGGCGAAGATTAAAAAGTTTGATACCCAGTGTTTGTGAGTGCGTAAGGAAGTAAGCAATTGAATAGCTTTGTTAGTAGGGACATTAATTGATACAATTACTTAGAAAATAATTTGGTAACTAGCAGTTATAAACAGACCACATATTTTCATTCTACCTTTGTTGCCTGAAATTTCTCAACACCTCTTATTTAACTGATAAAAGAGATTGGGACAAGTTTGCCAAGCACATTTTCTTTTCTTCCTGAGTGTTCGGCGAGACTATATTGCCCAGCTTTGGGGTAGCTATAGCATTTTCAGCTATAAATTTTACTTTAATCCAACCACCCTTTGATTTAGCAAGATTGCTGATGTGTTAACATAAATGCTCAAAGACGTGTGTGTAAGAATGGTTTTTGTTGCATAGTTTGCAAAAGCAACAGCAGCCCCCCAAAAAGGAAACAATCCAAGCATCCACCAAGAGAGCCCATGTTGTTACTGATGCAAGGGAGTATCAGATGAATGTTTAAAAGGATTAAGGAGATCTATTGTTTGATCTGGAAAGATCTCAAAGAATCAAGAAAAAAAAGCAAGATGCAGAAACGTATTACAGTTTGATCCCACTGGGGCTTGAATGGGTGAACAGTGGATTTTTCTATACATGGAAAATGCTTTAAGAGAGACACAAAGCGTTAATTGTGGTCCCCTCTGGAGAGGGGCAACTATTTGGGGGAAATGAGATGAGAGACTTCATTCATTTCATGTCCTCCTCAGTGGTCTGAATTATTTTTTAACTGTATATATGTTTTATTTACACACTTCATAAAAACTGGTAAAAGCTGATAGTTAGCTTAGTCCTGCTATTAGGATGAGGGCCTTAGAGTCCCTGGACTGACCTGAACTTTTATCTTTTGCCCTTTTTGACAAGATCAAGTAGCCTATGAAAATGCATATAGATTTTTTTTTTTTAATAAAGAGAGCAGGAGTGAAGCAAAATGATTTACTTTCTTAGGTTTACCATCCTTGTTAAAATGGACCCTCACCATCAGGGTGCCTGGGTGGCTCAGTTGGTTAAGCATCTGACTCTTGGTTTTGGCTCAGGTCATGATCTCATGGTTGTGGGATTGAGCCCCACATGGGGCTCTGCACTCAAGATGGAGGTTGCTTCAGAATTCTCTCTTTCTCTTCCTCCTACTCACTCTCTCTCTCAAATAAATTAATAAAATCTTAAAACAGACAGCATCAATTTCTCGGTAACTGCTAATTCTTTTTTTAACTCAGTGTATTATTCAGTTGATTAAGGTTAAATTAACGATTATATCCTAAGGTCATTGTTGGGCTTTTAGAACTAATCACAAAAAAAAAAAGCATTATAAACATAACTATAAGTTAAATCTAGAAAACATAGTAATAAAAAGACTCACGTTAACAGTACTTTCTCCTCTAAGAGAAAGTTTGACAGACTTGGGATGCTGTCCCAGAAGTGGTGGTAGAATATTTGGAGGCCCAAATGAAATCTTAATTTAAAGAGAAAGATGGAAAAATTTTAAAATGGTAAAAGCAATGAGTGTTGTTGTTTATAAATCTTTAAATTCTAGTCATGGTAATTCTAGTCATGGTAACAGTAGACTATCCCTCTTCACCTTCATACCTCACATTAGAGTTTGTCTAGTACTTAAAAGTGCCTAACAAATTTAAGAAACCATATTTATGGGCGCCTGGGTGGCTCAGTGGGTTAAAGCCTCTGCCTTCAGCTCAGGTCATGATCTCAGGGTCCTGGGATCGAGCCCCACATCGGGCTCTCTGCTCAGCAGGGAGCCTGCTTCCTCCTCTCTCTCTGCCTGCCTCTCTGCCTACTTGTGATCTCTCTCTCTCTGTCCAATAAATAAAGAAAATCTTAAAAAAAAAAAAAGAAAGAAAGAAAGAAAGAAACCATATTTACCTTAGAGATTGACCAAACCAAAAAATACCTTAAGAAATGAGTGTTGGGGCACCTGGGTAGTTCAGTTGGTTAAGCATCCTATTTGTGATTTCAGCTCAGGTCATGATCTCGTGGGTCCTGAGATCGAGCTCCACCTCCGACTCCCCTCCAGAGGAGTTTGCTTGAGATTCTCTCCTTCTGGCCCTTCCTTCACTCATGCTCACTTTTTCTCTTTCTCGCTCTCTCAAATAAATAAATCTGAAAGAAAGAAAGAAAGAAAGAAAGAAAGAAAGAAAGAAAGAAAGAAAGAAAGAAAGAAAGAAAGAAAAGAAAGAAAGAAAAAGAAAAGAAAGAAAAGAAAGAAAGAAAGAAAGAAAGGAGGCTTAAGTACAAACATGTTGATTATATTGATTTGGGGCTCTCATTTATATTGATGTGAAATAGGGCGCCTGGGTGGCTCAGTTGGTTGAGCGACTGCCTTCGGCTCAGGTCATGATCCCGGAGTCCCGGGATCGAGTCCCATATCGGACTCCCGGCTCTGCGGGAAGTCTGCTTCTCCCTCTGACCTTCTTCTCCCCTCTCATTCTCAGTCTCTCTCTCTCTAATAAATAAATAAAATCTTTAAAAATATATATATATATTGATGTGAAATAATATTGAAATATATAGCATTAAACATAGTTATGCTTGGGGTTTTTTTAAGAGGACATATGTACATGCTAGTCTGGAAGAAACCTCACCCACCTGATGATTCCAGTGGTTGGAAGAAGTAGGGAGGGAAGAGGTTTGGGAACAGCTATAGGGAAATCATCAAAGGGGACTTTATTTGTAACATTTAATTTTTTTATAAAGAGAATTTGTTCATATTATTTTGTATGATTAAAACTAACTTGAAAATTAAAAGAAAGTTATATTTCATACTTACAAAGCAATAAAAACCTATTTAAAAATGTGTCTTTTTGTACTACAAGAACCTTGAAAATGAGGAGTGCTTATTGACAGTGATTTAAAATGTGATTATGCCAAATAATTGAATTTAGAGTAGGCTTTTGAAGATAATTTCCTAAAGATATCTCAGCTCCCTTTCAGAGAGATTTTAAGAGATGAAAGCCTGTGCACTTTGATTACAAATTCCTATTGATTGTATTCTGCTTATAATAATAAAAATAAACTCCAGATACAAATCTAGCAATATTACTAATTCATTACAACCAGTACTTATTTTCTTCATTAACTTTTTATTGTTATTTTCAACTTACACAGCATGCACAAATGCAGCAATTATATGTTGAACAAGAAAGGGGAAGGTTCTTTATGTTCAGCATACTGTACATCACAAGTCATTACTTCACCAGAGCTGTTGGAAAAACACAAAATAAGAACAGCCTCTTACAAAACAAGTATAATTAACCACAAAAAGTAGGTGGGCTCAGCTACTAATCTACTCAGCTGAGAGTTCATTTATTGTATATAAATATCTTGCTATAGATTAGCCTGCCTGAGTACATCACAGCAAAAAACACACCGCATAAATTGTTTTGGTATTGGTGAAAAAGTTTAAATCTTTTCCTTAAAGAAGGGCTGTGTTGACTAGCAAGAAGCCATAGTCAAAGCCAATGTCCAGTGTCTACTTCTGCATTTTTTAAAAGTTTTATTTTTAATTTTTTTAAAAATAATTTATTTGAGTGCGAGAGAAATAAAAAAAACACTAGCAGGGGCAGTGCAGAGGGAGAGTTCTGGAGAGGCAGACTCCCCACTGAGCAAAGAGCCTGATGTGGGGCTCGATCCCAGGACCCTGAGATCATGACCTGAGCCAAAGGCAGGCACCTGACTGACTGAGCCACCCAGGTGCCCTAATTCTGCATTTTAAACAGGGCTTAATTCTTGACACTTGTCATAATAAAATGCTAGCTTTGTACAGTAGAAGGCGTACAGTCCCTTAAAATGTTTAGTGGCAAAGTTTGCTTCATAGCTTTATCCTTCCTGTTGATCCTTTGAACCCAGACCCAAGGCACCCGCACTAGTGAACAGGGTGGTATAATAGAGACATTAGTATAAGGGCTAGAGATCTGGGTTCTTGTCACAAATGTATAACTGATTGGCTATTTCACGTAAGCAAGTCCCTTCATTGCTCTGTGTGATTACTTATCTATAAGATGGTGATAAAAGAAAAAAAAAGATGGTGATAATAATGGGCTTCAGGTCCAGGAGCTCAACTGACAGGGTGCGTATTCAGCTAGGTCCAAGTAGCGTGCGGTACAACGTAGCACATTCTGACTACCTTCTCTCTGCAAGGCACAGGACTGAACATGGGAATATTAATAAGAAATAGTCTCTGGCCTCTAGCGACAAGGTAAAAAAACAATTTATGTATCTAGTAGCCTTCTGACACTGTTGATGCAATTTCATTTCTAGCGCTCTGTTCTGGAACTTAACGTTTAGAGCTGTAACCATATTCACTATTGGGTCCACAATCCTTCCATATTTAATTAAATTAAAGTTGTTTAATTAAAGACCGGTTATCCTTAACACCTCTCGCACAGGATGCTACTAGAGAACTGGCATCTGCTGTTCCCGAGGAGCTCCCTTGTCCGCTATGCTCTCGGATTTTCTCACTCTTGATTGCGTAGCTGGGTGATGGTGATAATAGAGTGAAAGAGAGCAGATCCTCAGGTTGGTTATCTCTAAACCTGGCATCCTTCCTCCCTGTAGTTACTGGTATCTCGGGTCTTCATTTTCTTTTATTAAGATTCCCCCATTCCCTCCTTTTCTCAAGTTTTTAAGTTTGTAAGTGGAGTAAAATATCCTTAATTCTTCACCGGTGTCCCATTCCCTGCAGGATTAAATACAAATTCCTTAACACAACAATTCCTAGCAGCCCTACAACAGAAGTGGAGAAGGTAAAAGCATGATCATGGTTTTTCTTTGCCACCAAGAAAAGGGTATGTGCAAAGGAATGCTTGACCTAATAAATGACTTAGGCGTGGGGTGCCTGGCTGGCTCAGGTGGGGGAGCATGTGACTCTTGGTCTTGGGTTTGTGAGTTCAAGTCCCACGAGGATAGAGATTACTCAATAAATAAATGAACTTAAAAACGTATTTAGGCTTGATGAGGAAGGAAGTGAGGTTGAGGGAGTCCAAAATTAGGGAGAAAATAGTGAACAAGGTCTGGAGGTCTTGATGATTCATATTCTTGGTTGGAGTAGTAATGCAGTGGGAGAGCTTAGAGGTTAGGAGGTTGTAGATACAAAGTAGGAGATTCACACTGAACATTTTAGAAGTAGAACAGTCCTGAATGGTAAATTCCAGTCGTGCCTGAGAGTGAGGTTGATGGAACATAGTGGAGATGGAACCGAGTAGATGGAGAAACTACAGGATGGGCAGTTCATTGGCTTGAAGTCAACAAGGAGGACAACAGAACTGAACTGAGATTCCAAAGACTCTGATAAAAACAGAGTAACAGAGGAGAAGAGTGGCGGTGGGAAGTAGTTCAGAGGATCAGTGGGTTTCCCAAGATGGTGAAGAAATAATGAGAATACCGGTCCAACGTCTCAACTCCTCAACCTGTGGTTTATAGGTAGTGAAGTATATCTACTCACAAAGATACAGGGCTTTGAATCCTCCACGAAAAGCCATGTCTCTATTAAAGCCAGAACCTAGAGGAAATGTTCTGTGAGTTTTTAGAACACTTAACACAGTTTTGTAATGACTAATTTATGAATATGTTTTCCCACTAGACAGTACCTTCTAGAGGTAAGGGCCTATGTTTTAGTCATCCTCCAACCCAGCGTGTCTCCCACCACCGAGCCTTCTGTTATATTTTGTATCTTTGAGACACTTCTTGTGTGTCTTGGAATAATTTGTGTACCTATATTATCCCTCTACTAGATTTGTTCATTCACTCATTGGCTGATTCATTTATTCAATAACCCCGTGCAAGGCTGAGTGTGATAAACACAGAAAAACAGTAATTATTACTCTAGCTAACACTTATTTTTTTTTATGTCTGGTACCAGTTCCATGTGTTTAAATATTAATTTATTTAATCTTATGACATTAGTTAAGAAAAAATTGCTTTTCTTGGGAAATAGGCTTATAGAAATTTAATAACTTGAACAAGTTTATAGTGTAAGTGAATGGCAGAATTGCGATTGAAACCTCATTTGAGGGGTGCCTGGGTGGCTTAGTCGTTATCTGCTTCCTGCTTAGGTCATGATCCCAGGGTCCTGGGATCCCAGGGTCCCACATCAGGCTCTGTGCTCGGCGGGTAGCCTGCTTCTCCCTCTCTTTCTGCCCCTGCTTGTGTTCCCTCTCTTGCTGTCTGTCTGTCTGTCTCTCTCTCTCTGTCAAATAAATAAATAAAATCTTTAAAAAAAGAAAAAGAAACCCCTTTTGACCATAGAATCCATGCTTTTTCCATTACTGTACATGGCCTCTGGATAGGGTGCCCTAAATATACTTTCTTACTCATCTTGACATCCTCAGCACTAAATGCAGATTTTTATGTTCTATGTTTGGTGGTGCTGAATTGTGTATTTAGACAGAAACCAGGTTTTCGTTGGCCCCCAGAGTCCTAGCATTATGGTAGACACTCAAGGTTTCCATGAATTAGGGTTGATTTACTGAGACAAAATTTCCTTTTGTTTTGAGGTTGAATGTATATTGCTCTCTACAATTTAAAAATAAAAACGTTTGCATTTGCAAGCCCTATCTCTTTAAATGTGCATTTCCTTTCACAGATTTATTCTTTATCTGTTAGGAAAAACAGATAACTGTATGTTTTCTTTGATACACGAACCACTTTCTAAAATAGACTTGTGCCCTAAGAAGATGTTCTGTCTAATAAGCTTTTCCTATAGACCAGGAACAAACTGTATTTCATTGGTCATTAATCCTGAAATACTCAGTGCTACAAATTTTGGTATTGAAAAACCACTAAATTCATACTCATTGGAGGCACGGTTTCAAGGAAATACTTGGATAATTATGCACCTACAAGATCTGCTGCTGTCCATGGGTAATTTACATCCTGCAGAAATATAGAACTTCTATTACTCTACCGTAATTACTTACATATTCATTGCAAATAATGATGTAATGGATTTTTAGAGGCTGTGCATAAGAGAACCAACAAACTGAGACGCAAAACAAGTTTCCACCCCTTCTTTCCAAAGCTATAGTTAATCACTTGAACACTATCCAATATAGCAGAAAGCTGGCAGACTTTTCTTTGCAGCAGGCTATGTAAAAATGTTGATAATTTACAGCTTATTATGCCATGCAAACGACTGTGTTCTCAGTGTAGGAGAGTGAGAAAATACGGCTGTGAAATTTCTGAACTCCCCTTTGTTAGTTGTTTACTGACAACAGTAGAAGGAGGCTTTGCACTTAAAATGCATTTCTGTATTTAATTTTATAACATTCAGTTCAGGATTTTTTGTTTTAAATGGGAATTTACTTTTTATCTCTCTTTGTAGATAGGCCAGAGCAGTTTTAATTTAACAAAACAATAAGCTGAAAAATCAGAATTGTCGGTGAATTTCAGTGGAATAGTAGAAAATTATTAGTGTTTAGTTCAGTTTATGGTTTAAGTTATGCAAAACCCGTTCCTTTTGACACCGCTGCATTGTTTCATAGTCAGCTTGTTATTTTCAAAGGTACCTGATGCAAAGTTTGGCTGGAAGTTCAAAGTTCCTGGAAGTTCATCTTCTTCAGGAAAATGAGAGGGGTAGGCAAGGTAACCTGGACTTATTTGTAATCCGTTGAACATATCTACCCATTTTAGGTCTTTCCTTAGCATTTTCTCATTTTACTGATTCCCTTCTTAGATTCTTAAAGCCCCTAATGTTTACATTCTCTCTATGCCTGGTGTGCTATTGCCAACTTATCCTCAATAAATATGCCCAAGACCATGACCTCCAGTTTGGTGGGAAGGTAGCTCCTCTGTGAAGGACTAGCTAAGGCTCACTTTTAGATGCTACCCACACTTTATAGGGGAGCTTTTGGTGAAGGAAGTTCCTACGAGAGCCAAGTAAAAACACAGGAACTGTTATCTAAAAACCCACAGTCTTCTTCTTTCTAATTCTTCAACTCTAAATAGGCATAGAGCTTTCTATTTAGTTTACACTTCCCTGAAAATAAAAGAAAAAAATTTATATTTAAATATTTAAAACATTCAAAACAACATGTTTAATTTTTGTGTTCTCCTGTTTGTTTTAGAATCAGTTTAGAAGCTGAGGACTTTCTAGTTCTTATTAATCCCATACTCTTTTTTTTTTCCATAACACAAATAATCAGATATGAGTATATTTAAGTGGGAATTTTTATAAATCTGCAATTCGTATGTTGTTGAGAAATAATGGATTATTATCTCAGAAAATAGGATTGTTATGCCAATATCAAGGCATTATCATTTTTATTGCCATTGTCCTCTTCAAGGAACTTTTTAGTATAAAAACTTACATTTTACAACCATACAGAAGAATGTTTTCTGCTTCAAACCTTTTTTTTCTTTTTTAAGTCAGATATTACAACTGCCTTCAAGTCATCTGTGATTGTAGCAAAGTAAAAAACTGAGTTATAATGATTTATTCTGTTTTCTTCTTTTTGAGAGGGGAGGGCTAGACAGAGACCTGAAATATGCTGGAGGCCAGCCCTGTGGGTGGGAGGGTGGGGTGCCTAATATTACTCTCCACTGACCTCTTCTGGCCTCCTGTTAAATGTGGAATTGGAATGGACAGCAACTCTCTCTTAGAATGCCTTGGTAAGAGAAAGAGAGGGTGGCCAAGGAAAAGTAGAGGGAAATCAGCCAGTGTAGATAGACTTTGTGATGATAGCCTCCTAACCTCTTTTGTATCGTTTAGCTATTCTCCCACCTTCCTATAAAAAACATAGGTAAAATAATAATTACTCAGCTTTTCATTTTATTAGGTACACTTATAATTGACAATCTGAACATCCGATGACCGTGAGATAATACTGTCACATCTTACCAATAAGTACGAAGCTAAGGAAAATTGAAATATTTATTAACAGATGTGCCTTTATCCAGAGGTGAATGAATGACTCCTTAGACAATTTGGGAAGGGAAAAATAACACCTCTGGGAAGAATTCTTTACCTACTATGAAGAATCCTTAAAGATCTAGGAATTTGGGCACCTGGGTGGTTCAGTCAGTTGAGCGTCTGCCTTTGGCTCAGGTCATGATCTTGGGGTCCTGTGATGGAGCCCTGTATCAGGTTCCCTGCGCTTCTCTCTCTCCCTCTACCCCTCCTCGTAACTCTTTCTCTCCCAAATAAAATCTGGGGTGGGGGGGAAATCTGGAAATTCAGAGGCAGAGTGGTATAGTCCATTAAGTGTCCAACTCTCAAGGTCCTGATCTCAGGGTCCTGGGATTGAGCCCTGTGCCAGGCTCAGCCCCCAGCGTGGAGTCTGCGTGGGATTGTCTCTCTCCTCTCCCTCTGCCCCGCCCCATTTGTTTATTTATTCTAATATATATATATATATATATATATATATATATATATATTTTTTTTTTTTTTTTTTTTTTTTTTTTTTAAGGGATCTAGGAACTCCAGACAGGGAGCTACTGACCTAGATCGTCTCATCCAGCAATATGTGCTCAAATAGTTTTGCGTCTAGAAATGATAACCATTACTAATTTAGTGCCATTTTCTTTTTCTTTTTTTTTTTTTGAAGGTCAAGCAAAGCTTTATTTTGCACCAAGCATCGAGAATCACTTTAGTGCCATTTTCAAACAATTAAACCTGCCTCCGTTTTTTAATAAATGTATGAATTGTTATAAATGATGTTTATTGTATCAAACTTTTCTTTTTACATACAGAATAAGGAGGTGGAGATAATAACCCAAAGTCATGGTGGTTTCTAACAGAGTTTCCCTTCTTTCCTAAAACTGGGAGGTCAGGCAAAGTTTTAATCTGTGTACTATCTTTGGAGAATGCATGATCATCAAACCTAATACTCAAACATCTCTATGTTTAATATAAAATAGGTCTATCACACAGGGTACCTGTGTGGCTCAATGAGTTAAGTGTCTGCCTTTGGCTCAGGTCATAATCTCAGGGTCCTGGGTTCGAGCCCCCCATCAGGCTCCCTGCTCAGTGGGGAGTTTGCTTCTGCTTTTCCCTCTCCCTTTGTGCTCTCTTTCTCTCTACCTCAAATAAATAAATCTTTGTATAATATGCTTTTGTAGATATCTGATTATACTGAACTGTACTGAGTACCATACCAAAAGAATTAAATCTGTCTACTCTCTCTCCTTTAAAAGTTTTTATCTATAACATGTACTTTGAAAATATACATACAGTATATTATAGACATATATTAGACATATAACACAGCATAGTTCATGCTTTCATCAGTTTAGGGAGGAAAAAGACAAAGATACTTCCCTCATTTGTGGAGGTAAAGATCAATTAGAGTAGCCAATGAAATTCAAATTTTGGTCATGTCAAGTTTTTCAGTCAGACTTACATGTTACATTCAATTAACATTAAGTGGATTATACATTATCCACTCTGAAATTTGATTTACCATACACAGGCCTGACCAGGCAATGTATTCCTTAAGATACTATTTTTCAAAATTTAAAACATGATTATCTGAACTGTTCTAGAACTTGTTTATTTCATAAAGTCCATCATTCCAACTTTAGGATGTTTTCTTCTAATCTGGACCAGTGTTTAAAAGAGATTCCTGGGCGCCTGGGTGGCTCAGTTTGTTGGGCAACTGCCTTCGGCTCAGGTCATGATCCTTGAGTTCCAGGATCGAGTCCCACATCGGGCTCCCAGCTCCACTGGGAGTCTGCTTCTTCCTCTGGCCTTCTCTCCTCTCATGTTCTCTCTTGCTTTCTCTGTCTCTCAAATAAATAAATAAAATCTTTAAAAAAAAAAGAGAGATTCCTTCGGGGCGCCTGGGTGGCTCAGTGGGTTAAAGCCTCTGCCTTCGGCTCAGGTCATGACCTCAGGATCCTGAGATTGAGCCCCGCATCGCATTGGGCTCTCTGCTCAGCAGGAAGCCTGCTTCCCCCTCTCTCTCTGCCTGCCTCTCTGCCTACTTGTGATCTCTCTCTCTCTGTCAAATAAATAAAATCTTAAAAAAAAAAAATTTAAAAGAGATTCCTTGGGGTGCCTGGATGGCTCAGTCAGTTAAACGTCTGCCTTCGGCTCAGGTCATGGTCCCAGGGTCCCGGGATTGAGCCCCATGTTAGGCTCCCTGCTCCGTGGGAACCCTGCTTCTCCCTCTCCCACTCCCCCTGCTTGTGTTCCCTCTCTCAAGGTCTCTCTCTCTCTCTGTCAAATAAATAAATAAAAATCTTTATAAATAGATAGATAGATAGATGAGATTCCTTAAAATGGTATATTCTGATGATTTGAGGTGAACAGTCCACTTCAGCCCCTCACGCTCTACTTCTCCACATTCCCAGCATATTTCTCCCCTACTGTTCCCTATTGGGTAGAATTACCCTTTTGGTCCCACTTTAGGAGCTGCTTTCTTTGGAACTCCTTCCCTTGCTGCATCAAGATTTGGGTGAGACCCCCTTCCTCTGGGCTCCCTTGGAACTCTGTGTTTACTTCTAGGATAGCAGTTATTGCCCAGGATTAAAATCATTTGATTTGCTCTCTAAACCCTTCACTGATCTGGCTGGCTATCAGCTTCTTGAGAACTGAGCTATGGTTGTCTTCTTCTTTTTTTTTTTAGATGAATTCTCAGAGCCTATCACAGAGTTTGACATGTGGCGGATACTCCATAAATGTCCGTTAAAGAGAAGCAAGGGATCCTTGAATGTTGACTACAATTGCAGACGGTTAATAATAACATATGGAGAAACTACATTTGAAATATTGTCCTTCTAATTGGAATGAATTTTAACAGGTCATTAACAACCAGTCAGGACTTCAGAAATATCTTCAAAAGATCTTTTTGCTACAACTGTTTACCTCAGTTCAGATGCTGTTAATCGGTTATCTGATGATTTGACAAAATCTATTAAGTAGCTATAATTTAGCAGTATCTATTTTAATTTTTGTAACTCACTCCAAGATGTCCCTTCTTGGCCAAACCTTTCTAGTAATAGTAGAGCCCAAATCTCAATTCATTTGATATCAATAAATGTGGGTTTGCCACAAAGATGAGAAACTCGGTTATCTTTTAAAGAAAATAAGTATTTATAGCAATAAGTGAATTTATAACCAAGTTGAGCACAAAAGCAGAGTAAAAATGTTTAAAAATAAATTGATGTAAATGAGGCATTTGAAAATACAGGTTGGTGCTTCATCATTAACTTTAATTTTGTGACTTTTGTCAGTTGATGTCACAACCTTAGTGTTATTTTTAAAATAGTTTTTTTCAGGGGTATTTAATTAAGTAATGTGGTGTTTGCTTATTTCAAACAGTCTGTCTTTGTTCCTGTCAAAGCCATGCTGGCAGGGCATTGCTTTTCTTTTCCCTTTTGTTAATATTCTGTGTTAGATAATGGTTTCACAAATAATAGATTCCAAGGACCTTTGATCCACCATTACTGTAAAATAAAATACAACTTAATTTTTTTCTGGGCATAATGGTTTTAACCTTGTGTACTAATTTGACTGTGCTTGTGGGGGCAGATCCTTAAATGAGACGCAAATGAAGGAAAAATTGCTAATGCTGCCACTGTATATCTAATGAGCACTGTGTAATAAACCATAACCTCTTCGACATTTCTCTGGAAAGCAGCATGATTATTTTGGATGGCTAGCCCTTTGTGGATGGCTCATTACCGTCTGGCATAATATGTATTGATAGAGACTGTAATTGTCAACTCCTATTTGACATGCTGCCTCTAATAAATATGGCTTGCATCACTGGAACCTACTAACAGTTATATGGGAAACTGTAATTAAAGAAAAAAATTATATATATTTTAGGCTTAAAAAATAGTATATACGTATATAAAATGTCTCTATAGAAGATTGTCTGCTCGCCACCGTCCAAACCCCCACCTTTGCAGCTTCTTGTCTTAGAGTATTTGAAGCTTCCCCTGGGGATTGGTACTTTTTCATCAGATAGGGCCGACATGTGACAAGACTTGTGTGTGTGTAGGCGCACGCACACGCGTGTGTGCGTGTGTGTGTGAGACAGACAGAGACAGAGGGAAGAGATTTTCCTCTACACTTAAGGAAAGCATTCTTATTGACAAAGAAGTGACAATATGAAAAGTCCTTCTGTGTATATAAAAGATCCGTAAGACTCTAGTTTATACTTCTGGGTTCAACTCATGAAGTTAATGCTTTATATATAGCCAAATAGTCTCATATTATTCACCTTTTCCATGGTTTTCTATAGCTTTGTTTTTTCTAACTTTACTCTTATTTTGTTACAAGAAATTTATGTTCTTTGGTAGGGAAAAAATACCAAAGAAGCCAAATTAATAGGGAATATGAATCACAAGGATATTAAAGACCCACAGAATATCTTACATAATATTTAAGCTTGAAAAAGTGTAAATCGGAGATTAGAGCTGGACCTATCTCATGTTATAAAACAAATGTAGGCCTAGTCATTTTGTGTCCGAAAATGTAGAATTGGAATTCCAGAGAATAATATTTTTTAAAAGATCTTATTTATTTATTTATTTATTTATTTATTTATTTATTTATGAGAGAGAGAGAGAGAGCACAAGCAAGGAGGGAGGCAGAGGGAAAGCAGACTCCCCACTGAGCAGGGGGCTCAATGTGAGGCTTGATCCCAGTACCCTAAGATCATGACCTGAGCCAAAGGCAGATGCTAAACTGACTGAGTCACCCAGGCACCCTGAGAATAATATCTTTGTTACACATTGTGTAATTGTAGACTCTAAACTTCTAGACAAGGTTCTCCTGCTTTATATACACATAGCTAATGATTTTCATGAAATGGAATCTTAGGCATAGCTCATGAAATCAGAACATGGACAAATGTTTATATTTCCTAGAGTAGAAAATGATATAAAAACATAGGCAACTCAAGTTTCTTCTCAGCAATGTGAAGTTTGATATCATAATTTTCATTCTAAGGAAATGGAGTCCTATTTTTACCATTCTGGTGAAGAGAAGTAGGTGTTGGGAGAGCGTGGCTATATTACTCCACCCAGGGAGTGATCATAGCCCTGTTGATTTGTCTAGGCAAATTTTTTGACCTCTCTGAGCCCCCATGTACTCATGTGTAAAAATAGGGACAATACCACCTACCTACCACAGCTGTTGGGAAGAACAGGGGCTCCTGGGTGTTTCAGTCAGTTGGGCGTCTGACTCAGCTCAGATTGATTTCAGCTCAGGTCATGATTTCGGGGTCATGAGATTGAGCCCCACTTTGGGCTCTATGCTCAAGGGGGAATCTGCTTGGGATTCTCTCTCTCCCTTCCCCCTCCCCAAGATAAATAAATAATTCTTTAAAAGAATCATTTGAAAGAACATATGAAGCACTTAATGCAGTACTTTTTGGTGTCAACTAGATACTCAGTCGACATTATACTTCTTTTTTTGCCCTTTTATTCTTGCTTCTTCCTTCTGCCCCCTCCCCACAGATGACCACATTTCTAATCTGGTTTATTCTCTACTTTCTCAAGGGTGTCCTGTCCATGAAACACAGAGTTTTAATTTTGTTAGGTCATAATTAATAGCTAATACCTATTAGCATCCAGACCCCGTTCTAATTTTCTTACATGCATTAACTCACTGAATCCTCACAGCTCCCTTAGAGATTATCATCTCCATTTCACAGATGGAAAAAACTGAAGCATATGGAGGTGAAGCATCTTGGCCAAAGCGACAGTGGGAGGACCAGGATTTGAAGCCAGGCAGTCTAACTCCAGAGCCTCAACTCTTAGCCACCAGCTACACTGTCGCTGCAGTTCTCCTCTTCTCATAGCACCAAGACAAAGGGAAAGAGCGGGTAGGGTTCTAGAGAGGCCTGGTCTGCCTTCCTTTGTAGGCCTAAATTATACTTAAAAGGACAAAGCCAACATAGCAGTGAGGGGGATAGATGGGTATTTCTGGGGAGGAGAGATGGTATACTGGGTGGAGGAAGAAGCAGCTATGCCGTAGGGTGCCAAGGAAAGGGGAAACTGAGTCATGACTAGTCTTGCACTAGACCTGTCAGCAAATACCAAGTATTTCCTCAGCGTGGAACACCAAGTCTACCGCTCTTCATCTCACTAACTCTTTCCTATTCCTGAAGACACAGCTGAACCCTCATCTTCTCCAGGAAACCTTCCCCAACCCCCAGGCTGAGCTAAGTTCCCCTTTCCTGGGCTCCCATAACACACTGCACAGAAGTCTGCAAACATTAGCGGTCATGGCAGTAATCGCTGCCATGTCCTGAGCACAGACCACGTGCCAGGCATGACACGTGTTATCTCATTCGTGTCCCATGACAGCAGTGGAGGGCCAGTAGTCATGTCCCCTTTATATAGATGAAGACAATAAAGCTCAGAGGTGTTAAATTATTTAGCCAAGATCACATGGCCAGTAAGCGGAAGCTCTGGGGTTTAAATCAGGTCTTTCTTACCCCAAACATATACTTAATGACTACAGGATATTTACCGTACTTTGTTGACATTATCTACTTTTGTCTTTCTCCTAATCCAATTATAAATCCTTTGAGGACTGCACTGTATCCTATTTATTTTTTAACCCAAATTCTGTCAAAACTGTGCTTTAGGAAAGAAACAGACTATTCAAACATGCCAATTTTTGCTAAATGTACTTGAATTTGAAATGTGTTTTTAATGAGCAGAGTTTAATTTTCCTTTGACTTAATATATTATCAAACTGTACAAGACACGTCCAGATAGTGCTGGGTAGATCTTTTTCCTTTAGGGTTTAAATCAAATATTATATGAGGAAATGTTTGTAATTAATAACTTAATAAATCTCCACCAAAGAGTAATGCCATATAATAACTCAATATATATAATAGTATAATTAGAATAATTATAAGTTCTTTGCAGAAATACAAAGGAATCAAACTGCTGGTGTTATCGGGATTTCAGAATGACAGCCACCTACCTTTAGCTCCCCGAGGAACAGCCCAGCATCCTTCCCCTTCCCGAGTGCTGGCACTCAGGCTTCGGTCCCTCCTCTCGGGATTCCTGGCTCAGTCCTTTCCTGTGGAGAAGGGCTTATGGTAGGGCAAGACCTTTACAGTGGAAAGCAGTTCAATTATGAACTGTTTAAATTATTACCTAAACTTAAGGCCCAGGAAGGCTGAACTGTGGATACATTGTGTGTGTGTGTGTGTGTGTGTGGATACATTTTTGTCTTTTAACAGGGCTTGCTAAAAGGACAAGCCGGAGTATCTCTGTGTCCTCCCCTGATAAAGTCTTTGCTGTATTCTTTTCTTTAGAATGAGAATGAAGACAAAGAGCTGAGGTAGCTTATTCTTGAAACTGAGTTAATTCTGTCACACCACTCTGATTAGTATGTAGGTCTCTTGTTTCGGACCACAGCAGGGCACTTGTGTCCAGAGGTAAGTATGCTGGTGAAATTAGGTGGTAGAATAACTTGACATTCGGATAATTAACTGGCTGTGAGTATTTGACTTAGGAACCTAAGACCCAACTGTTAACTCACATTTCTTCGTATAGGTAACCTCAATTAAGCAAAATATAAACAGAAGTATGTTAATTTTCTTCTGTTTCTGTGCGAAAATGACTCTTTGGCAAATAGTAGCAATTCAGTCATTTTGGTCTCCTTAATTTATCCAAGTCATTTGGGGCTGTGGCCAGAAGATGAAGGGTGTTCCTGGACTTCTCTCCTTTCTTGTATTGTTCTCATTTCTTTTCCTCTCGGCCCTGTTTGTGGGGAGACACCCCCGCCTTTGTCCTAAACCTACGCTCCGCCCATATTCCTGTTTCTGTCTGCTGGCTGCAGCCTCTCTCCAACCATTCCAGGGCAGCTGTCGACTCTGTTCATTATCTGGCAGGGGCAGTGAGCTCTGTTGGGGCCAGAGGCGGCAGCTGCGGGTGGCAGCGAGCTGACTGGGGAGCCCCCCTCACCCCCTGCGCCCCCCTGCACTGCTGTGGCAGCCCCAGGGGGCCCCATTTGGGGGGAGAAGCTGTGTCCTTGCCTTCATTGAGCTCAGTGTCCCTCTTCCAAGTAAATCCCAGCTCTCCTATCCCCTCATACCATGGAGCCTTCCCATTTCTCCCCCCCAAATATATTTCTAGGGTCTGACACACAAAAATAACAGCACATTAAAAATTTTATGGATGTTAATGATAATCAGATAATCCAGTTTGACCGTTCTGATTTCATTGGTTCTGAATTTTAAGTCACAAATAATCAAAATATTTAGTTTGTAAAGCTTTTTCCCATAAATTAACTCAGTCGGCTATTTCATGGTCATGAAATTTTTATGTTATGATGAACATATTTTAGCTTGTTGTAATAGGGCTATATGTAATTTGAATTGAGTGTTTGTTAAATGACTATTTTTTCTTCTTTCTGCTGGTCTTTGATTTCCAAATTGGGTTCTGAACCATTTATGTAGGCGGAGCAGAGAGCCTGATGCAGGACTCAAGCCCAGGACCCTGGGATCATGACCTGAGCTGAAGGCAGACACTTAACTGACTGAGCCACCCAGGCACCCCAAGTATCACAAAGATTTTGACTGGTGGAAGTTGGTGGCTCATACTCAGATATTTTAGGTTTATCTTATTCCTTGCAGCCTACCTAATTTTAAGCTAACTTATAAATTCATTTATAAAGAAAGGAGTCGATATTTTTAAACTAATGACTATAGGGTTAGAATACTCTTTAAGTGATTGGACTTGATTGGAAGAACATCTAAGAATGCAGATGGGTGAAAGTAAGCTGGTTTCCTTTGATGAAACCATAATGTGGACATAAAACTGAACTAGACCGGTACCTAGGGAAGACAATAATGGTAGCAGAGGGCCAACATGATGAAATGTGGAGATGTATAAAGCCATGAATGGCAATATAAAACCCACAAGAAGTGGAAAAAGATCAGCTTACTTGGAAAATTAGAGGGACATTGCTGAGTTTGGTCAGAATAAGCCTAACAGTAGAGGCAGCTGCACTCTCAACTGCTTGTTTCCAAGACAGTCTTAGGGAGCAGAAGCGTCTGTCTCTGAGTAGAATTATATTAGATTAGCTTCACGTTCTCTGTTTAATTCTTTAAATCCAGACTTTTAAGATGCTGCACAGTCTTTGAATTGAAAGCCGGAATAAAATGTTTGGTGACCAGCGCATGTAGTCTTATTCCTTTACAAAGTTAATGTATTTTCTGAGGTGAGCAGGGAACATTTTCAGATGTCTGTGTTTCTGTTTATTATTTTCTGCCCCTGCTAGGCTTTCAGCTCCTTGAGAGCAGGATTCTGATGTGTTTTTGGTGGAAAGGTGGCACCCAACACCGTGCCTGGCACATCCTGGGAGCTCACAACATACAGGATTGGCGGAACCTTGTGCGCGTTTGACCATCCTTTTGGAGTGCATTTTTTTTTATTCGTTTTTTTTTTAAAGATTTTATTTATTCATTTGAGACAGAGAGAGCATGAGCAGGGGAGAGGCAGAGGGAAAGGACGAAACAGACTCCCTGCTGAGATGGAAGCCTGACGTGGGGCTTGATCCCAGGACTTGGAGATCATGACCTGAGCTAAAGGCAGGTGCTTAACCGGCTGAGCCACCCAGGCACCCCTGTGTGCATATTTTGTACATATTTTAATTTTTAATTTTAATCTTTAAATTTAAATTTTAATTTATCTAAACCTGGCTTTATTGCCTATGAGCTGCAGAACCTCACAAGTTACTTCATTCCCCACCCCCCACCCCCGGCCTTACTCTTGGTTTCCTCTCATTTGCAAAGGGGATGAATAACACTGAGATTACTTGAAATATGTAGCAAGTAGTTTGGTGTTTTGTTCTGTTTTTGAGAAAATAAGGTGTCAATATGAAAAAAAAGTATTTTCTTTGCTCATAAAATATATTGATTGTAGAAGAAAAGGCACTGGGTGGGAATTAGGACGTCTGGATTTTAGTTCTTATATCTACAACCTATGTGTACCGATCTGTGGAACCTTACATAATTCAGTAGACCTGTCTGATCTGCTGAATCTTCATCTGTTACATAGATATGTCAGTCTAGATCAGTAGAAGATTTATAGAAGAATTTCAAGGACTGGTCATGGGTAGGGTGCAGGGAGAGGTGGGAGATGGGATTAGAGGGACGGGGAAGGATTACCCATCGCTAAGGGAGGCATCCAGAAGTCCAGGAGACTGTGGTCTATGCCAAGCCTGGGACACCTTTACAAGAATGCCCACGGTGGTGTAGTGGGTGACCCTCTGTCACCACGGGTTATTGTCTTTCTGCTCTGTAGGCAGTTCACGCCTGACCTTTACCAACCAGATATTTGGGCTGTAACATTTCCTCTAGAGATTTATTTAAATAGAAAGGTGAATTGATTTAAAAGCAGTAATAGTTAATATTTATGGAACACTCACTATGTAAAGGTATCATTCTAAGAACAGTATATACAGTCATTTAAGCCCAGAACACAGACACATGTGCTGTTGTTATCTCCATTTTACAGATGAAAGCGCTGGTCCCTGAGAGCGGTCGAGCAAATCGTTTAAGATCACACTGCTACTAAGTAGCAGAGCTGGTACGTGGATCTAGGCAGGCTGGCTCCAAGATCTTTGCTGTATGGTGGCTCTGGACAAAATCCTAAAAGAGGATTTAAAAATAAGATTTAAAGAAAAACCTAAGTATGTAAGAATACACGTGATACCACGCAGAAATGACAAAAGTGACACACAGATGCCTAAAGTTGATAAGTGCCGCTTTGGAGCATTGCCTATAGCAACTCCCTGATAACCCTGAATTTCGAATTTCGCAGAGAGAGAATCTTGAGTGCCCTTGACTGGGCCAGGTGCTCAGTGCTGGGTCGCCCAGCCAGGGTAGGAGAAACTGAGGGCCACATAGAACAGACAAGACAGCTATGACTCACCAAATGGTCTTGGGGCGGGCATGGAGAGGCAGCAGAAATGATCCAGAGAAAACTGGATTATTATCAGGGCAATGACCCCGGAGGTACCCACCACAATAAGCGGTTGGCTAAGTCTAAATTTTAACATAAGTTAAAATTGTTTTTCTTCACCGGATCCCTGACATATCCTTGTCACATCAGAGACTCATGGAGAAATGATAAACTGTCACAAACCAAATTATTTAAATTTTTGTTTTAAAAATAGAATAGCCCAGGGCACCTGGGTGGCTCAGGTGGTTGAGCAACTGCCTTCGGCTCAGGTCATGATCCTTGAGTTCTGGGATCGAGTCCCACATCAGGCTCCCAGCTCTGCGGGAGTCTGCTTCTTCCTCTGGCCTTCTCTCCTCTCATGCTCTCTCTCACTTTCTCTGTCTCTCAAATAAATACATAAAATCTTAAAAAAAAAAAAATAGAATAGCTCAGGGCGCCTGTGTGGCTCCGTCATTAAGCCTCTGACTCTTGGTTTTGGCTCAGGTCATGATCTCATGTGTTGTGAAATTGAACCCCACGTCGGGCTCCGTGCTCTGCCTGGAGTCTACTTGAGATTTTCTCTCTCTCTTTCTTTTTTTTTTTTTTTTTTTTTTAAGATTTTATTTATTTGTTTGACAGAGAGAGGGGCAGGGTGCCTGACATGGAGCTTGATCCTAGGACCCTGGGTTGAAAATGTGAAATTTCGGCCCATGACCTGAGCCAAAGGCAGACATTTAACTGACTGAGCTACCCAAATGCCCCCAACTCCAGACTTTTTTATCACTTTGTATGTATGTATAACTTCTTTCCTTGCAAGGCTGTGGTCGCCTTTCAAACATTTTCTGTTGTTTCTGTGGTTGTAAACAGAAAACACGCTAAAGAAGAAGTATGAAGCTTAAGTGTTGCCTGGAACCTGAGGTATGAACATAAAATAATAAGGGTTTTTTCTGGCGTGCACAAACGAATGGTATACATTTGTCTTTCAAAGTAATTTTCTTGACAGTTATATGTGGATGCCATTTTCTGCATTGATCCTTTGAAATACCTTATAGTCAGTTTTTTTAAAACAAACATTACCGGGGCGCCTGGTTTCAGCTCAGGTCATGATCTCAGGGTCGTGAGATCAAGCCCTGTGTTGGCTCCACACTCTGCTGCTTGTCCCTCTCCCTTCCTCTCTACTCCTCTCCTTGCTCTCTCTCCCGCTCTCTTCCTCTCTCTCTCAAATAAATAAAATCTGTAAAAACAAAACAAAACAAAATAAGCATGACTTTCTAACACCTACTGGATCTGTCATTCATTTGGCTTTGAAGACCTTATATCTCATGTGCACATTATATGTTTACCACAGATTGTAATGTTCTTTTTAGGAAAAGTATGTTGACATTTCTATTTTCTGTTGTTGTTCTTTATAATTAATTTCTTTAGAAATTCCAGGGTGGTTCAGTTGGTTAAGCAACTGAGGGTGGTTCAGTTGGTTAAGCCTTCGGCTCAGGTCATGATCCTGTAGTCCTGGGATCGAGTCCTGCATTGGGTTCCCTGCTTGGCGGGGAGTCTGCTTCTCCCTCTAACCCTCCCTGTGTCATGCTCGCTCTCTCTCTCTCATTCTCTCTCAAATAAATAAAATGTTAAAATTCCAAATACTTGAAAAATTAAAATGAAAATCAGGACAACTATCCTAAATAAAGAATGGCTCCAAATGAGCGTAAGGTTTGTTTTTTTAAGGTGATGGAAAAGTTTAAAATTATATTGTAGTGATGATTGACAATTTTGTAAATACTAAAATGCATTGAATGATACACTTAAAACAGGTGAATTTTATGATATGCAAGTTATATTTCAATAAAACTGTTTGGGGAAAAAAAAGATAAAAATAGCCTTCAATGACCGTATTAAGAATTTTTATAGCCATATCTGTAGTTTGAAAATAGGTTTATGCATGGTAACAAGAGTATTTTGAAGGATCTCATTTAAAGAGGTATTTGAAAATGTTATTTGATTTTAAATACTGTTTCCATTTAACATTTAGATTTTATGTCTTGGCCTCTCCTGGGTAATATTTTCTATAGAGACTTGCTGGCCTTTCTTTCCCCTGTGGAAATCCATTTTCTCATCTATGAAATTGGGTTAATAACTAAACTTGGTGAAGATTAAATGAGATGCTATGTCAAAATGATAATATCTGGGATGCAGTAGGTGCATTGTCTGCTCGCTGAGTACCTCCCATGGCTTTCTTCTCTTGTCTATAGTGTAAACATGCTGGCGAGCCACTCTAATTTTATACATGAAAAGACCTGGTAGAATATTTTGGGGAACATTTAGGATTTGTTCTCAAGACTCTTGATACCTGAGTCAGTCAGATAGCCATGTAAGCAATCTAATTTAACACATATCCATGTACAGCCTATGTCTTGACACTGTTTTCCATAGGAAATGGATCTTTGCCCCTTTATGCTCACCTTACCTTCATGTTTTCCAGCCTCAGACACATTTGGTGGTCTAAGGGAAGCCGACCAAGGCTCCCTTTCTGGTCCATCACTGCCTTCTGTTACTTAGTTGGAGAGGTCTTTGCAGAATGCCATTTCCCTCCTACAGTTCTTCCTGTGCCCCATTTAACACGCAGGCTTCACACTTCTCCTAGCCCCTACTTGCTCTCTAAAGAAGGGAAAATTCCAACTTTAGCCTCTTGTGAAGCAATTCAGAGCTCACGGAACCCTGGCGGTGGGCCACGGGCTCAGCACTGAACTTCAGTAATGATTCACTTTCTCCTTGTTTATGAACAAACGCCATGATCCACAGGTGAAAACCTCCTTGTCATCTCCTGCCATCACCTATCCTTCCTTCTATCCCTCCCCAAAGTGTGTATGCCAACTCCCAATTCAACAAATATTGTTAGGTTTCCTTCTATTCTAATTTAGCTCTGAAGCATTTTCTTGCATACTCTCTGGGTTGTCACTGGACGGTCACTTGGCCCAGTCGGGTTGTGCCTAAAGCAGTTTCCAGAGCTCCATGACGAACCTTCGAAGAAAGAGGTTTGTAAGAAAATGAAGACACCAGCATGCTCTTTGTAATCAGTTCTCTAAGCCCCCACCTGCCATCGCATGGAGACGGTTGATAATTATCGGAGCAGAGAGCTGAAGTCCTGGACTGCGGCAGAAAGAATGAGCACCGTGGGGGGGCGAGTGACAGAATCCACACTCCAGTGGGGAGGGAGACACAGATTTTGGAAAACTTTGACCCAGAATCAGATGTATTTGTATAACCTTTTCATGTAGAACTGTGCTGCAGTCAGAGAGGGGGGTTGGGTTTTCTTCATTAAAAGCTTATTAAATGAAGAAATAGGACAGTCGTTTTGCTTCGGTAGATGGGGGTCAGGGAGGCGGGTCTGATCTCCTCAGGATATTAATGTCTGCCTTCAGCCAGGGGAAATGAGCCGTCACTTGAGTTAGAGGCAGCTTTATGTGCTCATCACTAGGGATTCCCATATGTCCAGGGAGCTGCAACAGTAAAAAATGGCAGAGCTCAGTGGTAGAGTGCAGAGGGCTCTCATTGGAATTCATGTCAGGAAGCTCAGCTCAGTCTGCCCAGAGCAAGTCTGTTTGATGTTGATCAGCTGTCCATCTGATAAACCGAATTGATATGGGCATTCCCTCCGAGGGCTGCCCTGACAGTGACAGCCGCAGCACCCAGATGTCTTGTTAGGCTTTTTCTGGTAGTCTCGAGTATTTTTAACCCCTTTTGTGATACCCAAACCAAAAAAGTACCTTTCGAGACCTGGAGAAGGATGCCTAGCTACACTTTCCCTTGCTTCTCTGGCAGAAAACAACCCAGCTTAAACTATTTTCAGACACCAGACAACTATTCACTAGCTACCCTTTCTCCTACCTCATCATAAACATCTCGTTGACCTATAAGATAATTATGTGTTGACAGTCAAGTTTGTGTCTAGTTATTCAAAATGATGGGTTTTTTTTAATGTCCTTTTTTAAAGATTTTATTTATTTATATATTTATTATTATATTTATTTTATATATTTATTTGATGGAGAGATCACAAGTAGGCAGAGAGGCGGCAGAGAGAGAGAGGGGGAAGCAGGTAGCCCAATGTGGGGCTCAATCCCAGTACCCCGAGATCATGACCTGAGCCGAAGGCAGAGGCTTAACCCACTGAGCCACGCAGGCGCCCCTTTTTTTAATGTTCTTAAATACAGTAAGTCACCTGGCTTGGTTATGCTTTACTAGTTTCATAGTGTTAGATGATCACTAAGTAGAGCCTTATTCTGCTCGTGCATAAAGAGAAAATGTATTACGGATTTTGTTTCGGTTGGCTAATTTCTAGTAATAACTGTGGTGACTCCTTACTGAATCTCAACATCATCTGCTTTCTCAAGTATGACTGCCACCTCTGAAGGCAGCTCCCTTCTTTGTAGACTGATTGACAGGTATGGAGGGAACTAATTACAGAACACATCAATACTGAGCTTTCTTTAAAAAAAAAAAGGAGAAAAAAGTAATTATGAGGAGACAGGTATGTTAATTAGCTTGATCATAGAAATTATTTTAGTGTGTGTATGTTATTAAAACATTATGTTAAAAAAACACATTATGTTGTATGCCTTAAATATATATAATTTTTACTTAAAAATCTAAAACATACTAAACTTTCTGTTTTAGAAATAAATCGAGAGAGACAGAAGTCTTTGTGTTAAACTGGGATTATTTTAAAATTATATTTCTGCAAAACTACCAGTAATTCAGAATTACATATGGGAGAACTTTGTTTTATCTTTATTTTTTTTTTTTTTAAGTAAGATCCATCCATAGCATGGCGCCCGACCACAGGACTCGAACTCACTACCCCAAGATCAAAACCTGAGCTAAGATCAAGAGGTGGATGGATGTTCAACCGACCGAGCAACCCAGGCACCCTGGGAGAACTTTGTTTTAAAGGTTTCTATTGAGGACTCCTGGGTGGCTCGGTCAGCTAAGCGTCTGCCTTTGGCTCAGGTCATGATCCCAGGCTCCTGGGATCGAGTGCCGCATTGGGCTCCCTGCTCAGCAGAGAGTCTGCTTCTCCCTCTGCCTGAAGCTCTGCCTACTTGTGCTCTCTCTCTCTCTGTTAAATAAATAAATAAATAAAAATCTTTAAAAAAAATAAATAAGGGGCGCCTGGGTGGCTCAGTGGGTTAAAGCCTCTGCCTTCGACTCAGGTCATGATCTCAGGGTCCTGGGATCGAGCCCCACATCGGGCTCTCTGCTCAGCGGGGAGCCTGCTTCCTCCTCTCTCTGCCTGCCTCTCTGCCTGCTTGTGATCTTTCTCTCTCTGTCAAATAAATGAATAAAATCTTTTAAAAAAAATTTTTTTAGATAAATAAGTAAAGGTTTCTGTTGAAATACTAGTTAAGGATTTTTGTCCCCCTCCCCTCCCACACACAGATACTTTACACCTTATATTTTCATGTCAGGCAGGATTTTAACATAAATTCAGATACTGAATCTCCTTGAATGAGACCAGCCTCTTTTCTGTGTACTCTAACTTACAGTGTCAGGTGAGTTTTCCTAAAAGAGAAAGAGAGCCCTTAGCACTTTCAGTGATTGCTTAGCGTGTGTGGTCAGAGCTAGAAATAAGACCTGGTTATTCTTTTTTTTTTTAAGACCTGGTTATTCTTTACAGCCCTTGAACCTCTGATTCAATCTCTATTTGGAGGTCACCGTTACTACGGCCTACAGCTTTGGCATTTTGCTTTCAGTGGTTGAGATTTCTGGTTTCAGTAGCCTGTTTTTAATCAGATTTCTCATTTCCAAATGCAGGAATGAAACAACGTTCGTTTTGAATGCTATGATCATGGCAAATTCAAAAGTCAAAGTTCCATCTTCACTTAGGTTATCAACATGAATAAATGGCAGAATAAGAAAATAATTATGTTTTTGTAATTATTGTGATGAATTGAATGAATTTCTTGGTCCTTTGGGTCTGGCCCATTTACCAAAAATCAGTATTTAACAGTTACAATTAAAGGTTATCACCAAGAAAGATTCTTTTACCTGACATTAAAAGCATATACTTTTCCTTTCTATTATAGTTCATATGTCTTGGTATTTTTGATATTTTGGGGGCTTTTTAAAGTATTTTTTTTAAAGATTACTCTGTGCTAAGTGCAGAGCCTGATGCAGGGCTTAGTCTCACAACCCTGAGATTGTGACCTGAGTTGAAACCAAGAGTTGGATACTTAACCAACTGCACCACCCAGCACCCCTAAAGTATATTTTAAGAACTCTTTTGCTCTTAAAAAAAAAAAAGAACTATTTTGCTCTTAACTGCTTTTCTCCACCAACCCCCATTTGCCCTCATGGACCTTCCTTTCTATGGGGCTGTGAAGAGGGAAACAAAACACAGACAAAACAGCTAGCGTGTCAGAGGATAATAAGTGCAATGGAGGGGGGAAAAAAGAGGGAAGTAGAGATAGGAACATCTGGTGGGTATATGGAAGGTCACTGCTATAAGTGGAATGGTCAGAGAAGGCATTCTGAGCAGTTATACCTTGTGGGGATCTAAAGGAAGCAAGTGACTAAGTTTTGTTAGATACATAAGGGAAGATCGGTATAGACAGAGGAAAGGGCAAAGGCACTGTGGCAAGAACAGCCTCGGTATGTTCAAGGAAAGTCCAAGAGAAGTATCATATGGAGAAGAATGGGCAAGGAGCAAAGAGGGTAACATGAATTCAGAGTGGTAAGGGGGTAGAGGAACTGGGACAGATTGTGTTGGACCTTGGAGTCCATTGTAGGGATTTTGGCATCTACCCTGAGTAAGATGAGGAGCTACTGGCAAGTTTTAAGCGGAGGACCAGAGTGATGGATTACATGTGTCTTCCTCTTCGTACTTGCTCATTTCTATCTTTTCTATTTTTGCAAAGCTAATGGACTAAAAATATTATCTCATTTTTATAATACTCCTTTTTCAAATTATTAGTGAAGTTGAACATCATTTTATATGGGTTTTGGGGTTTTTTTTTTGCCATTTGTATTTCTTCTGAAATTACCTCTTCATATCCTTTCCTATTTTGCGCTTGAGCTGTTTATCTGTTTCTTATTAATTTCTTGTCCAGTAAGCTCCACACATATCTACTGTATGTGTTGCAAATACTTTATTGCAAGTCTGTATTTGCCTGAGTCTTTTTTTTATGTTTTATTTCACTAATAAACATTTTTGTACATTCTGACTCCAAATTTATCCATTATTTTTCTTATGGCTTCCTGACTTCCCATTTTATTTTACAAGGCTTTCTCCCCCCAAGATCATAAGAATGGTTTCCTGAATTCATAGTTTTTCACATTTAGATCTTTAATCTATCTAAATGTATTTTTATCTATGGTACAAGGTAGGGATCTAACTTTATTATTTTTTTCCCTGCGCTGACAGCCATATACCCTAACATCTTCTGTAGGAATAATCCGTCTTTTCTTTTTTTTTTTTTAATTAACATATAATGTATTATTTGCCTCAGGGTACCGTCTTTTCCCTAACAATTTGAAATGTTATCTTTACCATAAATAGTTTTCCAAATATATTTGGGTCTCTTTCTGGATTCCATTCTACTAGTCTATTAGTTTTTTCTTATGATATTACTGTACTTTTTGAAGTTGCAATGACTTAATTATAAGCTTTAAAATCTAGAATGGCAGGCCTTTTCCTTTCCAAAAGTTTCTTTGAAATTTTCTAATTTATTCTCACATCATAAAAGTTAGCTTTCCCATTAAAAAAAAAATCTTATGATTTTAGGGGCACCTGGGTGGCTCAGCTGTTGGGCATCTGCCTTCGGCTCAGGTCATGATCTCAGGGTGCTGGGATCAAGCCCTGCATCAGGCTTCGCTGCTTAGAGGGAAGCCTGCTTCTTGTTTCTCCCACTCCCCCTGCTTGTGTTCCCTCCCTCGTTATCTTTCTCTCTGTGTTAAATAAATAAAAATATTTTTTAAAAATCTTATGATTTTGGGACGCCTGGGTGGCTCAGTTGGTTGAGCGGCTGCCTTTGGCTCAGGTCATGATCCCAGCGTCTTGGGATCGAGTCCCGCATCGGGCTCCTTGCTCCGCAGGGAGCCTGCTCCTCTCTCTGCCTCTGCCTGCCTCTCTGCCTGCTTGTGTTCTCTCTCTGTTAAATGAATAAATAAAATCTTAAAAAAAAAAAAAAAAAATCTTATGATTTTAAGTTTATAACTCTTGCCTACCAGTGTAATACTTTTAGAAAACTCTCAACTTTATACATTTTGTATTGGGGATTTTTCTTAGTTTTCCACTGATATGCAAAGAGCCTGGGCATTAGAAATCAGAAAGCCCCAAGCTTTTGGCTTTGTAGTTCACTAGCTATATGAACTTGAGCAAGTCGGTTAGCCTGCCAGCCCAACTCCCTTCTGTATGGTAGAGATAATAATGCTTACCTCAGAAGCTGTTGTGAGTTTGACATTATTATATTTATTAATCTGTTAATTGAATTATTGTTATGCTTGCAAAATTATTTTGCATGAAATACCTAGCATACAGTAGTTAATTGGCTCAAGGTAGTTAATAATTAGTAATTAATTTCTGATCTTTTTCATTTTTAGTTATAAATAATTTAGGAAGTGGGAACCATAATTGCTCTTAGGCATTTAAAAAAATAGGATATTAGAAGTATTTTCAGATGAAATGACGTGCTATCTGGCATATACTTCAGAATAGTCTGCAAGAAGAGTGAAAGGTACAGCTGAAATAAAATTAGGGTCCACAGAGGTTGTTTATGCCAGAGTTTCCACTTTGGTATATTTGAAAATTCTCAGAATAAAAAAAAAAATGCATCTTTAAAAACTGTTAACAATTACAATTACTAATAATTACAATTACTAAAATAATTACTAATACCTTTGTTATTTCTAAATGGAATATTATGTATTTGTTATATTATTTTCTGTACTTTTCTGTGCTATATTTAAACCTATCAAAAAGAAAGAAAGCAAGGAGGAAAGGAGGAAGAAAAAGGTAAAAAAAAAAAAAAAGAAAGAAGGAGAAAGAAGACTCCATTGAATTTTATCTCCCTTGTCTGTGTAGTAAAACACAATTGACCCTTCTACTGTTTTGGTTTTTTTTTTTTTTAAGATTTTATTTATTTATTTATTTATTTGTTGACAGCATAAGCAGACCCTTATTTTTTAAGGGTCTGTTTTAATGCCAACTTAAACATGTAAAATATTTGAAAACATTTCAAGTTAATATAAAGAACAAATTCTAATAATTAAAACTGTTTATCAGCAGACCTGGCCCTTGTGAGATAGTTATCACTCATCCCTGGATGGGGCTAATTGAGGTTAATTGACCTTTGGGGTCACTTTGAACTCTGATTCTATGAACCTGACTTTGTAGTTTATATCCTCTTTCGCTTTTGAAACTAAGAATCATAATAATCCACTATACCTTTATAAAATTGACTGCTAATTAGAGTTATTCATTTAACAAACATTTGTAGGCAGCCTAGAGAAATAGGATAGTATTATTTACAGTGTAGTGAGGAAGAAGGGTAGCAAGAAGATAGATGGCTAAAGAAATAATTATAGGATAGTACAAAAAAATAACAGCTCTGTTCGGAGACTTTCGTGCACAGAAGGGGTTAACTCTAGGAAAGTACGGGAACACTTGGACTGAGTCCTAAAAATTCTTTATACAAAAATGTATTTATCACTCACCCTGTAGCAACAAAAGTTGTATGAAAAAAAAAAGTTGTGTGGCTCATCCATACAGTGGACCTCTGTAGAAATGTTAAGTAGGACAGGGATATTCACTGTTTGTAAATGATGTAGAACTATCTCCAAGAGATAATTTTTTTTTTAATTTTTAAATCTTTACACCCAATGTGGGGCTCGAATTCACGGCCCCAAGATCAAGAATTGCACGTTCCACCAGCCAAGCCAGCCAGGTGCCCTCTAAGAAATACTAAATGAATAAAACCAGAGTGCAGAAATAGGAACTTAAAATATCTTTGCCATCTTTTGTTGTATAATTTTTATTAACCATAACTTTCCGAAAGTTATCGACTGCATATAATAGGACTCCAGCAACAGTAGCTTAAATGAGTGCAGTTTGTTTATCTCCTCTAACAAGAAGTCTAGAGGTGGGCACATCAGAGCTGGTATATCCCTCAAACAAGTAAGTCTTTAGGGGTCCAAGCTTCTCTGTTCATCTTGCTCTACCATTCTTAGGTTGGGGGCCCCCTTTAGGATCCTTAGGTCTCTTCTGGGCCATCCTCTAGACAGGAAGGTAGATGGGCCATCTTCCAGACAGGAAGAAGGGGTAAGCCCAAATTGCCAGAAGTATACACCAACTGAATCTGTCCCCTAACATCAGGAACTCAGGAGATTTCTTAGAAGCTCCACCTCGTAGATTTCTGCTTGCATTCTTTGGCCAGACTGTGCTACACAATCACTACGGGTCTCGGGATCTTGGATAGGTATTTTTAAGTGAGTACATTGTCACTCCATATATAATCAAAGATACGTTGGTAGTGAGGAACAGAACGGATAGGTAGCTAGCAAAGCCTGCCATGATTACATCTAAAACCTAGAATGCTAAAAAAAATTTGGAGAAATGTTGGGAAAAAAATGGATCAGAACAGATGAAGTTGTTTAATGTAGCTGAAAGAAAGTGATTTGGTGAAAATTTTTATAGAAACATTGATTAATCCTCGGTTTCATTCAATGTGGTAATTACTTCCCTACTCTGATTATTTAACATAAGTGGTATTCATTTGTGACTCTTTTCCAATCAAGATTTAGCATGAAAAATACTCAAGAGTACGAAAATATATGTACATAAAATGGCATGAAGACTTTTATTTAAGATAATTTTTAAAATCCAGTATGTTGAAAGTTTACTAGATTGCTTTGGTTGGCTAAAACAGGAGTAAGATAACGAGAAGAAAAATTTCCCGGATTCTTTCCTACTGTCACTACTTCTTTGCTATACACTAAGTTATACTCTTGTATAATATGATCTGGAGTTGTTTATCTGATATTAAATCTTAGAAATTGAGAGCACAGTACCGGATAGTGGAATTGCAGGACAGATTTCAAAGATGACAAATCATTTCATTTCTATTTTCTATAGAAAAGTAGTGTTAGTAGCAATATTTTGGTTTCTTTGTAACTGTTAACTGCCAGTCTAGATAATTTTTTTTAAATCCCTGAATCAGGGGCGCCTTAGTCGGTTAAGTGACTGCCTTGGGCTCACATCGTGATCCTAGGGTCCTGGGATCTAGCCCCCCACATCGGGCTCCTTGCTCGGCAGGGAGCCTGATTCTTCTTCCTCTCTGCCTGCTGCTCCCCCTGCTTGTGCTCTCTGCCAAATAAATAAATAAAACCTTTAAAATCAGTCAATCAGTCAATCCCTGAATCATAGGATTGGGGAGCTGGAAGGAATTGTTTCTCTTGCAGTGATGAGAAGACTGTGCACCTAAGAGTTTAAGGGATTTGCCCCTGAACTGTGTGATGTTATAGGCAGAAGTAGAACTGTTATCCAGATTCCTGACTGGCTAAATCACTTGAGTTGGTTCTAATCAAATGATTGGGAAACAACTTGATTACTTTTCCAAGTTATTATGAATAAAAAGAGTCAAATCTACTCATAATTTCTGCTAGAAAATCCTCTTCCGGAGCGCCTGGGTGGCTCAGTGAGTTAAGCGTCTGCTTTCGGCTCAGGGCATGATCCTAGGACCTGGAATCGAGCCCCACATTGGGCTCCCTGCTAGGCAGGGAGCTTGGTTTTCCCTCTCCCTCTGCTGCTCCCATGCTGGTTCTCTCTCTTTCTTTCTCTCTCTCTCTCTCTTTCTCTCTCTGTCAAATAAATAAATAAAATCTAAAAAAAAATAAGAAGAAAAAAAAAGAAAATTCTCTTCTGTGGTGCTTAAAACTAGGGATAAAAATTGGACACGTTTTGGTGGGCATATACCAGTGCTGGTAACATTGGTAACTTTGGCCTTTTTTCCCTCCTCATTGACTGTTCATATGTAAATAAACATTTTAAATTAATTGGTCATTATGACAAGGTGGCTCAGAGTTCCAGCTTTGTCCTTTACAAACTGAATGTTCTTGATCAAGTATTTAACCTCCCCAGACCTGCTGTAATTAGAATCACAAGTAGATAATATAAATGAAAGTTCTTTGTAAATGGTGGCTACTGTACAAATTATGGCTTTTCACTTTTACTATTACAATTGTTTTTCTTGATTCTGACCATGTGGCATTTAAAGATTGCTACTTATTTAATGAAGGCTGTTTTATGATTATAGATGTTTTTCTTTAAAAGCTCACAGTTATTTCGTTTCAGCCTCAGAGTAATTCCAAACACCTACAACTTCTTGCAAAACATGGTTATTATGTTCTTTCTTAAGCTGACTGAATGAAACATCTGTCCAGTGCTCAACCCTTCCCAAGTTACACACTTGCTGACAGTCCCATTGTGTGATTTTTGTTAAATGTGACTTTTTTATGGATTTTTACAGTGATTGGTATTATAAAGAACAAGATAATAAAATATGTCTTTATTCCTTTCTTTTAGTTACCTTCTTAAAGGATAATTTTCAATGTTAGCTCCTTTTGTTAGTCTTTAAATGTTTTCTGTTAACTTCTCAGTAGTCTTCTAAGCCTCTATCATTGGTGATTTTCTTTGGGATGTAGTGAGGTTTTCATCTACACCATGAATTTACTCTTTATTTAGAAGCTATTTAACTCACTGGTTAATGTTCTTCTACTCCCCCAATTTGTAATCAAGTACCCTATATCCACTGAGTCATTTTTACATATTCTTTTACTTTTTTTTAACAAAGGAAATTAAAAATGTGATTTTTCTTTTATCGATGCCAAGTTATTTGGCTCCTTAATCTTATTTAATTGTACCCTTATGTAACTATTGTGTCATAGTTGTTTAAACTAGTACCATATTTTTCTTGAGAGAAAATTTGTCTTCTTTTAGTTACTTTTGTAAAGGATATTCTAAATGTTAGCTTGTTTTGTTTGTTTTTAAGTGTTTTCTGTTAACTTCTCAGTAGTCTTTAATTTAGAATTAAAAAGTCTCGTATTTATTGTTTGATTATTTGATATTTATTTTTCTCCATGTCTAAGGTTGTCCTACGTCAGATGCTTAAATTTGACCTTTAGGTCAAACTCTTTTGGTACATTTCCCCTGGACCTTTGTAATAGCTTCCTCCCTCACTGATCTCTCTACTTTCACTATCTACTTTTTCAGATTTTTCTACATATCACCTTCAGAATATTTTTCCTAAGGGGCGCCTGGGTGGCTCAGTCATTAGGCGTCTGCCTTTGGCTCAGGTCGTGATCCCAGGGTCCTGGGATTGAGCCCATCAGGCTCCCTGCTCCACGGGAAGCCTGCTTCTCCCTCTCTCCCTCCTCCTGCTTGTGTACCTCTCTCACCGTGTCTCTCTCTGTCAAATAAATAAATAAAATCTTTTAAAAAAAAAAAGAATATTTTTCCCAAATCATTTAAAAAAATATATCATCCCTCCTTCTCAAAAACACTGCCTGTGTAACAAAATGCAGACCCTTTAACTTGCTATAATCTAGCTCTACATTCCTACTTCTTACTTATCCACACAGACCCTATATTCTGACCAAACTGACCTCCTCACCCTCTGGACACATTTTCTCCTCTTGCCTTCACCCAACCTTGATTCCTGTCCTTCCTTATTCTGGGGTTCCTAATCCCTACTGCTGTGTCTGCCCCTTCTCCCCAACTGTAGAAATCATACCTGTCATTCAAGGCCCTGCACAAATTTACCGTCTTCAGAGAAAATTTTAAAATCTTGCAGCTGGCAATCTAGGAAGCGGCCTGGTGTGTAGAAATAGGTTGGATTTTGAAGTCTCTCTCAATTATCTGCCCCAAAACTTGGTGTTTTGAAGCAGTGAACATTTTACTTTTCATAGTTCTGTGGATTGGCTGGACTGATCCTCTGCTAGTTTGTCCTGGATTTATTTATGGGGCTGTGTTTACCTGGTAGGTCAGCTGGAGGGTGACCCTGTGTAGGAAAGCTGGGCTTTCTTCTCTCCCGTGTAGTCTTTCATTCTCAAGGAGGCTTGATGGGGTTTCTTCACAAGCAGCCTTGGGCAGCATTCCAGGAGGGTAAGCCCCAGTGCAAAAATACTTACCAAGCTTGCTTGTCCCACATTTGCTGATATCCCATGGACCATGCAAGTCATCTGATCAACTCAGAGTTAATCAAGGAGGAGACATGATGTGGACGGCGGGAGGTATGATTCAGTCACAAGGCTGAGCCCAGAGTTAGTGTGGAAAGGACAACACAGGAGCATGGAAGCCAAGTGATGTGATTCCCGAAGTCATTTGGAACTGATTCCAACAGATTGCCAGCTCTATATTACTGTATGCCCTTGGGAAAGTCATTTAATGGTGTGCAACGATTTTCTCACCTATAAAAAGAAGTTAGTAATACCTACCAATGGATGGTTATGAAATTTAAGTATTTTAGTAATTGGGTTTTTATGATTTCAAAATAATGCTTTGTCATTACAGAAAATATATAAACTATAGAAAAGTATAAGAAAAGAAACATTTCGGGGTGCCCGGGTGGCTCAGTTGGTTTAGCATCTGCCTTCGGCTCAGGTCATGATCACAGAGTCCTGGGATCCCAGCGTCCTGGGATCCGTGGTTCCTGGGATCGGCCCCAAGTCAGGCTCCCTGCTCAGCTAGAGCCTGCTTCTCCCTTTCCGTCGACCCCTCCCCCCTCCCCCCTTGTGCTCTCTCTTTCTCTCCTCTCTCTCTCTCTCTCTCTCTCAAATAAGTGTATAAAATCTTTAAAAAAAAAAAAGAAAAGAAAAGAAACATTACTTGACATCCCATCTGATACAGTACTATGCTATAAACTTCTCCAGGGCCTTCTCTGTTTTATTTACTACTGTAGATATATATCTTGGTTTTTATTCTGAAATGTAAGGTCTTTGAAGAAAGAGACCACATTTTATTCATCTTCAAATCCCATAGCTTTGCATTAGAATTAAAAAAGATAACATATAAAAAAGTGTTTAACTTAATGCCCAACAAGGTTTATGGTCCCCCTTAAATTGGAGTTTATTAGGTACTAGAAAGAAATTTCAGAAATCCTAAAATTACTGAGGTGGGAAAAGTATGCTGGTAACAGGGTATCTAAGTGAAACTATAGAGGATCGCCCCACTAGCAGCTTCTCTCCGGGAGTCCTGGTTGTTCATGAGAGGGAGGGTGAGAAATATTCTAGGGAAGGAACATGTCGAGATCTACTTATAGATCCCAAACTGCTAAGTGGAAAGTCCTCTATTAAAAACTTCATTAAAAAGGAATAATCTTAAAAAAAAAAAAAAAAATCTTGGGGCACCTGGGTGGCTCAGTGGGTTAAAGTCTCTGCCTTTGGCTCAGGTTATGATCTCAGGGTCCTGGGATCAAGCCCCACATTGGGCTCTCTGCTCAGCAGGGAGCCTGCTTCCCCCTCTCTCTCTGCCTACTTATGATCTCTCTCTCTCTCAAATAAATAAAATCTTTAAAAAAATAAAGGAATAATCTTTTAAAAAGAGAGAGGGACTAGTCGGTGAAATATTTTACTGTTAAAAACTGAAGTCTGCCATTACTGATACGGTGGTATTCTTGACACTCAGCCAAGTCTCACCTTCATGTTTCAGTCAAAGAAGTTTGGCAGAGATCACAGAGCTTATCCATACTGCTCTCCTCGTACATCGCGGGATAGTAAATTTGAAGGAATTGCAATCTTCTGATGGACCACTGAAAGACATGCAGTTTGGAAATAAAATAGCTATCCTGAGTGGAGACTTTCTTCTAGCAAATGCCTGCAATGGACTAGCGTTGTTACAGAACACCAAGGTAATAGTGGGCAGGTTACTCGCGTCTGGGTGACTTTCCGGGGGGCTCTTCCGGAGCTGTGGAGGTCTGCACCCCACTGTCCCAGCTCCCCACATGGAGATGCTCAGTAAAATTGTGATGATGATGGTGGCAGTGTCAACACCCGTAAAACCAGTCAATGCAAGCAGAGTTTTGAAATTAATTTGGGTTTTTTCTGGTTATAATGATGCGTTAATTATAGAATACTGTTAAATATTTAACACAGGGAAGATATATAAACAGATATTACCTATATTACCTCACTATCCAGAGATAATCACTGTTAGTTAATATCATGATGTGTTTCCTCTCAAGCCTTTTATTTGCTTACTCCTATCTTTATATATGTGAATTTTTTGTAACATAGTGAGAACTTACATGTAGGGTTTTTTTTTTTCATCCTATTTTTTCCTACGTCATATTATGATGTGGGTATTTTCCCATGTTATTAACATTTTTCACAAACCTGTTAATGGTTGCATAATATTCAAGTATTTATATATATCATTTATTTAACAAATGTCTCGTTTTAGGAACTTAAGTTGGTTCTAATTTTTTATTGTCATAAATAGATCTGCGGTAAACATCTTTACACAACAGTATCCCTCATTCCAGATGATTTTGTTCAGATAAGTACCTAAAAGTGGCTCAAAGGGTTTAGACATTTTTAGCACTCTTGATAAATATTGCCAAGCTGGTTTCTAGAAAGATTGTAGAGATATTCCTTATATATGAGTTTGAATTAGGTTTAGTTATAAAATAACAGTGGCTGAAACAAGATAGGATTTATTCTTTCTCATGTAAAAACATCTAGGAGTAGGGAGTCTAGTCTAGGATCAATTCTCTGAAGTCAGGAGCCAAGGCATTTTCTGTCATCCCCGTCTTACTACTGTATTTTTGGCCCCAGATAGCTGCCATCATGTTCTCACTCCAGTCAGTGGGCAGGAAGGAGGAGGAAGACAGAGACTTGATGTATCACCCAAATGTACTGTGGCCTGTACATGGCCTTCTGGAGTCCCCAGGCAAGTAGGTACCAGTCCCAAAGTTCAATGGGAAACAGAGTAAGGTGGAAGTGGGGCATCGGTGAAGTAGGTGCGGGAAATCAAGACTGATCAGAGACAGTAAAGAATAGACTGAGCACATTTGCTTGTGTAATGTAAACCTATGATTATTTTATTGTTGGGCAGCATTTTGTTTTTGCAATAAACCCTTTTGGCAGCAATAAGCTAAAAACTATACATTTCATTTTTTTAAAGTGCTGAGAAAGTTGATAAGGAATGTGTAATTTGCACAAAATGTTGGCATTTACTATCCACTGCAGAGGCCGTACTGGTGTCACTCACCACATGAAAACAGGAAGCATCAAATCTGCTGAAAAAGTGAAGCCTAACTTTTAGACAAATGTCTGTTTTTCTAAATTAATTTCACTCATTTTTGACTACAAGTTTTTTTATGTGCACATAGGAAAAGTTAAGCAATCACTTTATATTGTTGGCTCCATTGGCAGAAGAAAAATGTTACAAGTAGCTAAATAATTACAGTTTTAGTTGAATGTCAGCCTGTACTTTAAGTATTAAATCATTTTAGTTAATTCTAAAAAAAAAAGTTTCCTTTTTTCTATCCGCTCATGGGATCAAGGTAAAACTTTTGGAAGTATATCCTATCAAAGGTAAAGCCATTATGAGTGAGTTTGGAAATTCAGTTTAAAGTACAACATGGAAGGGGCGCTTAGCTGGCTCAGTCAGTAGAGCATCCAACTCTTGATCTCGGGGTTGTAAGTTTAAGCCCCACTCTGGGTGTAGAGATCACTTAAGTAAAATAAAGTACTACATGGGAGATAAAAATATTAGTTTATAATAATAATACAAGTACACATGTTGGTGAGGCACACACAGCGTTGTGGTAAAAACAATGTTCTTTCTATGTTGCGAAACCTATGGAGTAGTTGGAATTCACTGTGACATACGCATAATTCATAATCGCATCTAAACAAGTGTTAACATTCTATTAATTGAAATAAAAGGTATCATTACAGAAATTTACAAGTAGCTTTAATGGTCTAGTCTTCAAACTGTAAGATTTTGAGGATTTTGGTATTGAGTACAAAAATACAGCCCTGCAGTATGTACCTTCTGTTTTTGTTGCCTACCATTAATCAGATTTTCAAAATCTTTATACCCAACAATGGTATTGAACTTTGTTATAAAAGAGTCATAAAATTTTGGTGACATCTTGCTCAGAATCTATTCGAAATCTTAAGTGTTCAACAAATAGAACACGAAATGAAACTTTTAGGGAATTACAATGAAAACAATTAATGAAAATTCCATTGGAATTTTTCCTTACAAAAGCAAGGGAGGAATAGAGCAAAACAAATAGTAAGATCTCAAGTGCTACCCAAGATTAAAATTTACAGTTCTATAATTGTGATTTGGAATATCTCACCTTGTAAGAAGAATCTTTTGGTACAGCTGCTATTTTGAATAAATTATACACACACATGAATAAAATGAAATTGAGAAGGCCTAGATTTTGCAGCATCTAATTTTAGAAAAACATTCAGAAGAATCATAGAGACAATTTATTTGACAAGCTTTGTCTTATAAAAATATTTGTCAAAGAAAGGTACTCTGAAGGAAGCAAAAAGACAGTACCTTGAAAATATTTTGGCTGGAATAGTTACACTTTACAGTATTTAAAAAATTAGAATTGAGTTTCTCTTCCATTTAGGAGATTTGCTCAGAGCTTACCAGGTAACTCAGAATCTGTAGAATGAGCATTTTCTCAATTAAAAATATTATGGTCTAGGGGCGCCTGGGTGGCTCAGTGGGTTAAAGCCTCTGCCTTCGGCTTGGGTCATGATCTCAGGGTCCTGGGATCGAGCCCCGCATCAGGCTCTCTGCCCAGCAGGGAGCCTGCCTCCCCTTCCCTCTCTGCCTGCCTCTCTGCCTGCTTATGATGTCTCTCTCTGTCAAAATAAATACATAAAAATATCTTTAAAAATATATTATGGTTTACCAATAAGAATCAATTGAGGGTATCAATAATTTCAAATTAGTCACAAGATGCACCTGCGAAGAATAGTGCTGGCAGTCTTTTAAATATATTTTATTTATTTATTTATTTATTTATTTATTTATTTATTTATTTATTTATTTTCCCCCCGCTCCTTAAGATTTTATCCATTCTTTTGCGAGAGCGAGAGACAGCGAGAGAGACCATGCACAAGCAGGGAGGAGAGAGAGAAGCAGGCTCCCTACAAGCAGGGAGCCCAACAAGGGGCTCGATCCCAGGACCCTGAGATCATGACCTAAGCCAAAGGCAGATGCTCAACAAGCTGAGCCACCCAGGTGCCCCAAAATGCTGTATTTTTCAAAGCACATTCTTCAGGGGTCCCTGGCTGGCTCAGTCAGTAGAGCGTGTTACTCTTGATCTCTGGGTTGTAGGTTGAATCCCCATGTTGAGTGTAGAGATTACTTAAAATCTTTTTTTTTTTTTAAGATTTTATTTATTTATTAGGAAAGAGAGAGAGTGAGAAAGAGTATGAGAAGGGAGAAGGTCAGAGTGAGAACCGGACTCCCCATGGAGCTGGGAGCCCGATGTGGGACTCGACCCCGGGACTCCAGGATCATGACCCGAGCCGAAGGCAGTTGCTTAACCAACTGAGCCACCCAGGCGCCCCTTACTTAAAATCTTTTAAAAAATAAAAATAAAAGCACATTCTTCAGAGAAATGCCAGTTATACAATATTAGGGACAAATATGGCTAAGAAATGAGTTAAAGTATGTAAACAGATACCAAGAATAATTATTCTACTGGCTGTTTTTTAATATTCAGATAATCAATATAAAGTTCTTTTTTGTTTCAGTGTACATGGATATATGTTATTTTTCTTTCTTTTTAAATTTCATTTTTGAAAATAGTTTTTGACTGGAACTTGTTAAACAAGTCCACCAACATAATAAAGTCAATTGTTAATAAATACATGTTTCAAGGGGCACCTGGGTGGCTCAGTTGATTGAGCAACTGCCTTCAGCTCAGGTCATGATCCTTGAGTTCCGGGATCGAGTCCCACATCGGGCTCCCAGCTCCATGGGGAGTCTGCTTTTTCCTCTAACCTTCTCTCCTCTCATGCTCTCTCTCACTTTCTCTGTCTCTCAGATAAAAAAATAAAATCTTTAATAAATAAATAAATAAACAAATAAATAAATAAATACATGTTTCAAAAAGTATAAAATTTTTATTTTTTTTTAGTTTTACTCTCAAGTGTCCCAGTTTGGATGATAAATGCTATAGTATCACCACTTTAAAGACATTTCTGAGATGTCACTTCAGATGGTTCTGCTTACCTACGGGCCAGAATTTAATTATACGGCCACACCTACTTATAAGGGAGACTAGGAAATGTAAACTTTCTTGTGGGTAGCTGTGTGCCCAGCCAAAAATCTGGAAGATACAGATAACAGATACTGGGAGACAAATAGCATTCTGCCTTACCTCCCCATCACACTTTTGGCTACACATATTTTCATGAGATGGACTTGCTGATTTGTAGGGGTAAATGGTATGGTACCTTATATATATAGTTTATATGCATGTGGAAAGGAAGAGTAAGAAATGAGTTGGTTATATAAAATGGAGCAATAGAGCATCGCAAATCTCCCTCCAGAGATTTATTACCATTTGGGCATTCTTCTTATTTTTATTTACCTTCAAATTGCTCTATTTTCTATGTGTATAGTGTACTTTGATGCATCTCACTAAATTCTCTCCTTTATTGGAATTCATATGTTAGTGGAAGGATGACTGATCTATTGCCGTTGAGAGCCCCTCTAAGACTATAATCATCCATCTTTCCTCTTGACCAGACATGCTGTGGTCTGTGATGAGCTTTGGGTCTTGGGGAAGGAGGAGGCCTCAGAAGGTCCAGACCTGGTGTAGTCTCTGGGTGACTGGCACTGCGCATGACTAGCTGTAGTCACACACACTGGCTACTTGTAGGTTACCTACGACCTACATACCTAAGAAGAAGAGCTAGTCAGGATTTGGTAACCAGATCCACATTTCAGTAATTAGCCCTCAGCCTGGCCCCTACCTTAAAACGAGATTTACTGCCTTTTGAAAAATGTCTATTTTCTCTAATCATTAGTCTTAACTTACTTTTAAGCTATTCCAATGAAATCTTACATGAGGTTAAGAAGATGGTATTTCATACAAATATAATCATACTGTAATGACATAAACAAGTATTCATTTGCTTTAGCCACTCACTTTATGGGAATGATGCTTAACGTGTTCCTTTTTCTTAGCTAGCTTGCATCATTCACACATCTTTCTTTCAGTGCAGTTCAAGTTCAGAGAAAATGGAAGCTTTACGCCCATCAAGATCAATTCAGTTTCATAGCTCGTGAAATCCACTCTTGGTGTTTTGCATTCAGAAGCATCACTATAAATGTTCCAGAGTCTAAGACCTCCACCATCTGCTCCATCAGGCACTGGATTTCAGTGGCAGTATTTGATTCAAAAATAAATAAATAAATAAATAAACGCACAAAACAAAAACAGCATATCCTAGCAATAGTTCAGCTTGAAGCATCTCCTTGAAATAAGAATGATCAGGCATTTTCCTTCCTCTCCAGTGAGCCCTCATACCTTCATGGTCTCTGCACCGGTTTACACTTTGAGATTTTCATTTTATTGACCCTTTTTGGTGAGGAATTTCTTTTTCCTTTTTAGGCCATGGTATATTGTTCTTTAAATTTGATAATTGTGTGTTGAATTGAAGGCTTTATTCTATACAACCATTCTGTTCATCCAAAAAAAGGATCTTTTTGTTCCTTGTTCTTCAGAATTTGAAGGCTCCAAGAAGGTCAATTTCCAAAGATACTTCACCGGATCAGTTCTTGTGAAAGACCTTGAGTACCATGTCCAGGGGTCTATAATTGATCTTCTACAAATTTAGGCTTCTAGTAGCTCTCTCTTAATCATACTAGATAGTTTCCAAACCGTGTGAACAATAGTTTAAACTGAGGAGATTATACGGGCTAACTAAAGTTCTTGAAAGTCAAGAATTTTCTTTGATAAAGCAAATCTTCCATAGATGGAACCAATTCCTTTCATTTAGATACTTGGCAGTTTATTTTTTTAAGGAAAGAAGTTGTATCTCAGAAGAAGATTAACTTTATTAAATGAGTTCCCAGAAGCTTAGGTTGATTAAGGATAATACTAATCATTAATAAGCATTTTTTATTTGGAGGAGGAGATAGTGATAAATATTTCTTTGGGGCAGTATTAAATTTTTTAAAGTTCTATACATATGGCTAATGTCTTAGTAAAGTCAGATTTCTATTTAATGATGTTTTAATTTTCTCTTACAAGAAAGAAACATTGATAGATGAATGGGTAAAGAGGATGTATATATACCATATGCTTTATATATTTATATGGGGTGTGTGTGTGTGTGTCTGACTATTACTCAGCCATAAAGAGAATGAAATCTTACCATTTGTGACAACATGGATGGACCTAGAGGGTATTATGCCAAGTGAAATAAGTCAGACTCAGAAAGACAAATGTCATATAATCTCATTTACATGTGGAATCTAAAAAACAAAACAAATGAACAATAGAACAGAAACACTCATAGGTACAGGAAACAAAGGGGGTGGGGATGGCATGAACAAAATAGGTAAAGAGGATTAAGAAGTAAAAACTTCCAGTTATAAAATAAGTAAGTCACAGGGATGTAGCGTACAGCCTGAGGAACATAGTCAATAATATAATAACTTGTATGGTGACGGATAGTAACCAGACTTATTGTAAGGATCATTCTGCATTGTATCAAAATACCGCATCACTGGGGCACCTGGCTGGCATAGTCAGTTAAGTGTCAGACTCTTGGTTTTGGCTCAGGTCATGGTCTCAGGGCTGTGAGATCGAACCCCGTGTCCAGATCTACAATCAGCACGGAGTCTACTTAAAGATTCTCTCTCTCCTTTTCCCTCTTCCTGCCACTCCCGCTGCTTGTGTGCTCACTCTCTCTGGCAAACAAACAAACAAACAAATAAATAAAATCTTAAAAAATAAAAAGACTCTCTCTCTCCCTCTCCCTCTGCCCCTTCCCCATTCTCTCTCTCTCTCTTTCTCTTTCTAAAATAAATCTTTTTAAAAAAATACTGCATCACTATAATGTACACTTAAAACTAATAGGCCATTATAGGGATGCCTGGGTGGTTCAGTTGGTTAAGCAACTGCCTTCGCTCAGGTCATGATTCTGGAGTCCCTGGATCGAGTCCCGTATCATGGGGCTTCCTGCTCAGCAGGGAGTCTGCTTCTCCTTCTGAACCTCCCCTTGTGCTTTCTGTCTCTCTCTCTCATTCTCTTTCCTATAAACAAATAAATAAATCTTTTTTTAAAAAACTCAAAAAACTAATAGGCTATTGTATGTGATTATACTTCACTTAAAAAAAGAAAAGAAAAATTTGTCAGCAATAGCAGTGATAAGAGAGGGGCACCTGGGTGGCTCAGTCTGTGAAGTGTGTCCACCTTCAGCTCAGGTCGTGATCCCAGGGTCCTATGATCCAACCCCGCATCGGGCTCCTTGCTCAGGGAGCCTGCTTCTCCCTCTCCCTCTGCTGCTCCCCCTAGCGTGTGCTCTCTCACTCTTGCTCACGCTCTCTCTCAAATAAATAAATAAATAAATGAATGAATGAATGAATGAATGAATGAATGAATGAATGAATGAATGAAATCTTTAAAAAAAAAGCAATGAAAAGAGAGACTACAGCAGTGAGGGAGCAGACAGAACTTAGTAAGAATTTCTGTATATAGTATGTCAGTGTTTTCACAGTGACAGCTTTTTTTGAGGGTGTGTATTTAACTTGGTAATTAAAGTTAGCGTATTTGTAGCAACTTTAATTTCTTATGACTAATTCATCCTCCCAATTTTCCGTTTTCTTGTGCTACTGGATTCTTGTCTTAATTTCGGTATTACGTGTTTATCTCTGTATTTCTCCTGGGGCAGACTGTAAGAGGAAGGGTTCTGCAGTCAGAAGAAATTCAGAGCTGTTTTAGAATTGCCAAGAGTAAAATTAGCAAAGTCAATTATTCTCCCTTTGGCTTTTCCCTGTGGATATTAGGGGTCTTCAAGGTAATTGCCTTAGGTAATGCTTAGATTTTTAAATATCTCTAAGTATAGAAATTGGTATATTAATCTTCTGGTAATTGTCTTCTTACTGTTATAGCTGTCATCACATAAATGTGATTTAACAAGATTTTGAATTCAAGAGTGAGTTTAAAAATTAGTGTTTTGAGTTTTCATTCATTTTCAATTATGGAAGCTAAGGTCAACTTTTTGTTTTATTACTTCACTGTCCACAGATCCTAGGCTTAGAGACCTTAGAATGCTTCTTTTTAAGCCATAAATTACCTGACTCTATTGAAATAAGTTGCTCTCAATTGTGTTCATGTAGAATATCACTGAATCCTGGAATGATGGGGTCATACCAGAGTCTAGAATTTTAGTGTCTGAGCATCAAGCTATCAGTGGACAAGCTGAATAATTGGTAAAAACAAAACAAAACAAAAAAACATGAAATGGAAAAGCACTCTAATTTAAAAACCTGGCTGACCATTAGAGGCTTTTTTCGGGTCCCTGTTTATTTTGTAGACTGATCTGTAGTTTGGGATTGAGCCACAGTACAAATAAGGCTGTGTGGATTACTGCTTGTCATCTTTTTTTTTTTTAAGTTTTTCATTTTACATGTATAGTGATAACCCTAGTATTTAAAAAATTGAATTCAGGGGGCGCCTGGGTGGCTCGGTGGGTTAAACCCTCTGCCTTCAGCTCGGGTCATGATCTCAGGGTCCTGGGATCGAGCCCCGGATCGGGCTCTCTGCTCAGCGGGAGCCTGCTTCCCCCTCTCTCTCTGCCTGCCTCTCTGCCTGCTTGTGATCTCTCTCCTGTCAAATAAGTAAATAAAATCTTAAAAAAAAAAAAAAATTTTAAATTGAATTCAGTATGCTGTTTTTTCTATTTTTATAATCATTTTCATTTAATGGACCTTTCATTATACATCAGGTAGGAGACCGTGAGTTGGTCTGGGTCTTGTTTGAGCACCCTAGAACATTATCGTGATGTCATTCCTGGGGACTGTTCTATTAAGGATTAGTGATTTATATTTCTAAATAACCAGGGGCACAGATGTACTCCTTACATAGTTGATGGGTTTCCTTATGTTAACTTTGTTTTCCTAAAGGCATAAATATGTTGTTTACAAGGAAGATTTTTGTTTGTATAAATAATGCTCAATTTATGCAGATAAATCTCCTTTTACACCATCTATATATTTTAATAAAGAGACTGCTATTGGTTACTTGATGTTTATATTATTTGTTGTATTGATTCTACTTTCAAATTCATGTTAAAAAGTGAAACCTGGAGGGGCCCCTGGGTGGCGCAGTTGGTTGAGCAACTGACTTCAGCTCGGGTCATGATCCCGGAGTCCCGGGATCGAGTCCCACATCGGGCTCCCAGCTCCATGGGGAGTCCGCTTCTCACTCTGACCTGCTCTCTCTCACTCTCTCTCTTTCCTAATAAATAAATAAATAAAATCTTTAAAAAAAAAAAAAAAAAGTGAAACCTGGAGCACCTGGGTGGCTCAGTCGGTTAAGCTCTCGATTTGGCTCAAGTCATGATCTCAGGGTCGTGATATTGAGCCCCACATGGGGCTCCATGCTGGGTGTGGAGCCTGATAAAGATGCTCTTCTCCCCCTCTCCCTTTCCCTCTTCTCCCCCCCCACTCATGCACATGCATTGTCTCTCTTAAAAAACAAAAAAGTGAAACCTAGGGGTTTCAGTTGGTAGAGCATGCCACTCTTGTTCTTGTGGCCATAAGTTCAAGCCCCACATTGGGTATAGAGCCTACCTTAAAAAAAAAAAGTGAAACCTAGAAACATGCTATATCATAGGAAATTTGAGATTTTCTCTATCATATTCATTTAAAATAGATATTATGACCTTGTGTGTACTGCTTTATTGTGCAAATTATTGATTAATATCTTTTAGCCTCTTTGGTCTCAGACTCAAGATTAATGTTCTTTTTCTACATATAACCCACTCAGGTATTGGTTTTCATGATGAGAGTAAATGTGTGCAGAAGATAATTGGGTGTCATATGTTGTAACAGTAAAAGCCTCTATCTCCCTTTCACTTAAAGAAACCAGAATGCTATCATAAAATTACAATTTCAAAATCCCCCAGTTTTTCCAGCTTATCATTTATTAACGTAGCTACCTATTAAACACACTATATCCATTCTGAGCCACTTCCTTGATCTTTAAAGGAAAAGTGATAAATGATTAGTGTTTGAGAAGCATACTAGAAACAAGAAGACAAATATTATGTTCTTTTAAAATTTATTATCTCACTAAAAACTTGAACTTTGCCCTTTTGGTGCCATAAAACAATGGAATGAAGTATCTTTTTGCCATAAGAAGGTCAAATGCCATCATGCAAAATGGACACTTCTCTGAGTGTCTTATCAACCAGAAAGCTGATGACCCGTAAGGGAATTTCTCCCATCTGCCTGGCATTCAAAGAAGCCCATTTTAAAAAGTCTGTGTTCTACAAGAATCTATTCTCTAAAACGGGTAAAGTTGAAGCCCACACCGTGGTTGGCCATGAGAGGTAGAAATACATTGATTATGGTACTTCTATAGTATACTTAGTCACCTCAGTTTTGTAAAACGCTTTTTCTACTTTCCAGAAATAAAATTAATCATAAGCCAGCTTTTTTTTTTTCTCCATTTTCACTGGCATAAATTGCCATTTCTCTAAAGCCAGAGGGAGAAAGAAAATCTACTTTTCACCTCGAGTTATTCAGTACTCTTCCTTTTGCCTTCCTTTTGCCTTTCTAATGATTTTACTCAAGGAATTTCCCGAGTTAGGAGTTAACGAAAGTGCTGGGTAGCTGAACCGCTGATTCCTTCCTCTGCATTGTCAGCTGCCTGACCTCCCGTCTCTTCACTCATCCTTCCTTTATCCTGTAGATTTGTCCTCAGCGCCTCTTTCTTTGTCTCTTATTGTTCACAAATCACTTAGTATCATCTCAGGCAATCCTCACAGCGTATATACATCCTCTTCAACCCTTTTCTTCCCGTTTTTTCCTTCTTTATCTTCTTACCTGTTATTTCGGAAAAGTTGTTACCCATCTTTTTGCCTTCTCTGTGCTCCTTTCAAAGGAAAAATCAGCCAAGAAACTTTACTTAGGAGTTGACAAACATCAGAGTGAGGCTTGGAATGGTCTTTTGTATAAGAATAAGGAAAGTTACATAATTAGAAATGAAGTAGATATGAGAAAGAACCAGTGTCTCTACCCTCATTTTCTTATTAAACCAAATTTCCCTGTAACTGTCAATGTTTAAAGGTCATTTAAAAAATATTTCCTGTTTAGTTTTGTTTTCCTCTTTTGTTTAATTGCAAGTATTATAAGGTTGTGGTTTTCTGTTTGATTTTCAATTATAAGTATATGGCATTTCTAATGTTATGGGCTGCCCTGGGAACCTACTCACCATTTATAACCTCCAATGTCAGAAAAATGAGGTATGAGCTCCAAACAACTGACTTACAGATAAAATGTACCGAAACGTGGTACATTTGTAATCTGGCGCTTGGTTCTATTAGATTGATACCAAATTTGAGCCCCATAAGCAAAAGAACAGGTAAGAGCATTCAAAAGAATCCATATGACTACTTACCATTAGTAGCCACGTATAGCTTAGTTGTGTTGATACAACTTTAGTTTTAGCATTTCCATCATTTTCCTGATTCCTCGGAGTTGTAAATACTCATGGAAAAAATTCACTCTATGCCAAAGTTGGCTTATGGGGCCTTAACCCAGGAGCAAATTTTATTTATTTAGCAATAGTGATTGGGGAAGAGCCCTTCCCAGGCAGCTAATGACCTACTGGAGGACTTGTGTGCCCAAGGCAAAGCTGAAGGCCCTTAGCCCAACAGGCCATTAACTGACAAATGCCTGACCCTGAGGTCATTTCTGATATTGTAAACTATGAAAACATTAAAGTGGGTTTGTTGGAAAGTATGGCTGTGCCAAGGAAGTTTCTTTTTAAACATTTTGGAAAATGCATTGTTTGTTTTTATTCATGTGGCTTAATTGTCTTTGTTCTGGGGCCATTTTCACTTTGCACAGCAAGTCCAGCAGTCATCAGTAAACACCAGAACTCTACTGTATGGCCAATCTTTGATTTTTAAAGGATAGTTTTCCCGTTTAGAATATCAGATTAACTGTATCATTCCTACGGAGCTTCAGCTTTCACTTCTGTGTGGATCACTTATGTTTTCATGATGTGTTGAGCTGTATAGCACTTATCTATTTTATAGTTCTCATGACCTAGAAACCCACATAAGTGGAAAGAACTCCAAAGTAGAAGTCTATGGACCTAGTTTCTATCGCTTTTTTTTTTTTTTATATTGGCCATTTAACATTGCACGGTTCATTTTATCTCTCAGGATTCTAATTGAGAGCATTCATCTTTTTCTCTAGACTGTTTATCTAATGTCTTTTTTTTTTTTTTCAAGTAAGCTCCATGCCTAACATAGGGCCTGAACTCATGACCCCAAGATCAAGGGTCACATGCTCTACCGACTGAGCCAGCCAGGCATGCCCCTCTAATGTCTTAATACTCCATTTTACAAGTGAAATTAGAAACTTCATGATGTAGAATATCTATTAAAATTAATATAAAACATTAAAAAATAATATTAACAACTTATATTTCTGAATGCCTACTATGTAGTAGACACCATTGTAAGTGTTCTGTGTGTATTAACTAACTTAATCTCCCCTGAGGCACAGGAGAGAGTTAAGTAATTTCCTAGAGGAAATCGTAGAGCTGCTGTCTAAATCTAAATATAGGCAATCTGGCTCCAAAATCCTCATGCTTAACTAAAGTAGAAAATGAACACACCAGCTAAGAACGATGCTACTTCTTTTTGCCAGCAATTTTGCAGTTACCAATATTGGAATTTATAATATCTTAAACAATTAGTAGTTTTAAATTATTGGAATAAATATTTCAGTACAAACAGCAGTCGGAGCTTTATGAAACAGTTTAGAGAAATAACTAGTAAGCAGAGATAACTTGTTTTCTTAGTTTCCTCATCTGTAAAATAAAGACATTTTCATCTCCTGTATTCTCACTGATGACAATATTCTACAATTTTAACACCAATTTGTGATGAGAAACTGATATGGCTTAATTTGTGCAAGTATAAACTTTAAAAGTCATAAGGTGAATATACAAATGTAAATTTCTGGAAATAGTGATTAAACAGTGATAATTGTACAAATTGATTTTTAAATAATCATAATTTTTACAACTAATTCACATATTGGAAAAAATATTGGTAATGCAATAAAATTTTTTGTGTTTGTTGTGTTAAGCCTTGGAAATACCAGCTTAAAAGCCAATTATATCACCTATTTTCAGACTTCATGTAAATTATATCAACCCCCCCCCCAAAAAAAAGCCAGTTGTATCTCTGTAGATTGGAGAATTTCTAATCCAAGGGTATCCATTGTTTGATTCAAGGGTACCATACAGCCAGTCTTAAGTTTCTACTACCTGATTTTTTTGAAGGAGGGGGAAAAAAAGGATTACCTAATTTTCTAGAATGCAGTACCCGTAGTTATTTTTAGAATTCCATTGATTCACAGATTTTGAAGAGCTGCAAAGGTATTTGGAAGAAATACAATTACAGTTTTAGATGAGATGCATGGATTTTAGTGCATATGAGTCATGCTTTTATTTCCATGGCTGCCTTTGAAGTTCAAACCTTGGGATGTCTCTAAATTACAAACATCTGTCTTTTAGTATAGCCCAGTTTGAAGAGGAACTAATTGAACTAAAAATTGAACTATATTATCCAAAAGATATGGGATCCCTGGGATTTGCAAGATGTATGTATGAATCTTAGAAGAATACTGAGATTTTTAACTCTGCCAAATGTGCTCTAATTTTTTTCATGTATCTAGTAAGATCAAAGCTAAGAGTCAATATTAGTGATGTATATAAACCAAGAAGGAAATGCGTCCTAACACTATACCCCATAGTACTCAAGAACGATTCTGTTTTAACCTAACTTCTGCCTGTTTCAGTTCCATATTTAAGTGTTTTTGGAATAAAGTGATAAAGAAATTAACACCTTTATATATATTAAGTATATTTCAGAATAACAATGTGTAAACTGCCTCAAAAATGTGGGGACCTTGTGTGCAGTTAAGATGGCTAAACAAGGTAGGAGCTATCCGTGACATTATCAGCGTAATATAAGGTAATATTTCGAAGTACAGATCACGTGCTGTTTATTGGTAGGTCATGAAATCACTTTAGCAAATCACTGTCAACACTTTTTTTTTTAATAGAACACAATAGAGGGGCGCCTGGGTGGCGCAGTTGGTTAAGCAACTGCCTTCGGCTCAGGTCATGATCCCGGAGTCCCGGGATCGAGTCCCACATCGGGCTCCCAGCTCCATGGGGAGTCCGCTTCTCACTCTGACCTTCTCCCTTCTCATGCTCTCTCTCACTCACTCTCTTTCCTAATAAATAAAAAATAAAATCTTTTAAAAAAAAAAGAACACAATAGAAAATAGAGGGATAATGAAATTTTTGTTGTATGAAAATGTTCACTTATTTTTATACATATGCATGTGTCCATGTACAATGTCATAATGTAAAATATAGTTCTTCCTGTGGTTGCGACTTTAAAATCTCGAAAGTTTATAGTATTAGTCCATGTTCTAGCCAGCAGCATCCTTTCGGCTGAATGAAATAATGTACCATGATTCTGGTGTTGTGAAGTTTTCACATCATGAACTTGTATTTCTCAAAGGTGGGATTAACTGTTAAGTACAATCACACTTGGAAAATACCACTTAACATCACTGAGAGTGCCACCAAAGGAAGAAGCAGTGAAATCAAAATGGCGGTTATCAGCTACATGGGGGAAAAGAGAGCACATCACCAAAATAGCAGACATAATTCTCTCTGAGAACTTGTCAGAACAATGTGTAATGGTGCCGCTAAGTGTGGAACATCCTGAGTGCAATAAACTTCATGTATAGAAATTCCTATGTTGGAGAAAGTGAAAAATAAAGCAATTAACTGCTGTCCGATAATCTTACAGTTACTTTCTTTCATGACTAAGCATTCAGTTCCCAGCAACTATTTACATTTTTGTAGTCATGCAAGATACTTAACACAACCAACTTTTTTTTAATCTGCTGGAAAGAATCTCTTTTTCCTTTATTTCTTATGAAAAGCTTCATTTTGGTGTAAGCATTTTAAATTAAAAACTTTTTCAGGAACCTAGTCATTGTTTAAGTCAATAAAAGATGATCATTATTTAGTTGTGAATAGTAGGCCAAGAACCATGCACCTTCATTGAAAAAGTGAACTCGATATTTTTGGATCATTTCTTCATTGCTACTGAGAGAAATCCGAGTTACCTGGGTGCTCAGTCAGTTCAGCCTCTACCTTTGGCTCAGGTCATGATCTCAGGGTCCTAGGATCAAGTCTTACATCCCTCTTTCCCCCTCCTCCCCCCCAACCCCCACCCCCATCCAGCACCAATAGGGAGTCTGCTTCTCCCTCTCCCTTTGCCCCTCCTTCCACTTATGTGCTGTCTCTCACACTCTCTCTGCCTCTCAAATAAATAAAATCTTAAAAAAGAAAGAAATCCATATTTTGGCATCATCCTTACAATTGTTATGAATAAAAATGTATACAGCTACATATTTATGGAATTCTGGTCACAGGACTTACTGTTGATAAAATACAGATAACACTTACCTAGATAAGCAAACTGAGGCCCAGAAAAGTGATATGGCTGGCCCAAGGTCATGCAGCTCATCTATGTATTAACCTTCTAAGTGGTCAGTGACAAAGTAACATCATTTATCTTTATAAGGTCATAACTAGTTTCATTAGTACAGTGCCTGGAACATGGTGGTCTATCAGTAAATGTTTATGGAATGAATTAGCCAATATAGTATTAAATTTCAACACTGCATATTCAAGCCATTTTCTTGAACTTGCGGCCCATTTCTTTTAAGTTTTATCTTTTAAGTGATTTTTAAACTTTTCTTTAGTTCACTGAATATTCTGAGCCCTTTTTGACAAATGTTACCAGTAGTTAGAGGCGATAAACCAATGTATCAGCTGTTCTAAATTAAAAATTAAGATTATCAATTTGCTTAGTTTTTGCTGCACCTGTCCTACTGGTTGTGCCATTTCTCTCCCTGCTCTTCCCCCTTAGCCAGAAAGAACTTCCAGCTCACTAGAACAGATTGCTATCCCTCCCACAAATAAGCACGGTCTTACGCATTTGGCAGCATTGAAAAGGCTCCCTTCAAAAAGCCTAGTTAGAAGCTTCCTCCAGAACTCCTGTGAGTTAGTGATGTGTTTATTACAACAGACCTTTCATCATTGTCTTCATTAAACCTGGTCCTTGTCTGATAGGAAGGAGTGGAGAGAACCATTCTTTCATAGACTTCATCAATGGCTTTATTAAAGCTACTCATTTATATTAATCAGCATGCAGATTAGGGGCTCATCTGGGTTGTTTGTGCCCAGGTGGTGGGTGAGTAGATTTACCCCGTATTTGGCCACTGCGCTGATCCCTGCGTTCTTCAGAGGTCTCTTCTCCACTGAGGCTGCCAGCCTGAAAGCTCTGGCTGAGCACTGGGGACTGAGTCCACCTGGATCAAAGTCGTTTGCTTAAACCCAGTTTGTAAATGATAAAGTGCTTTACAAATGTTAGATGTTGTTATTGGTCTCTATGGGAGAGCGCTATCCCTTCACCGTTCCTCTGCCTCACCTTGGTGATCTAAGTAAATCTTTGCATCTTTAAACACATCTCTCAAATGCTTCGTTTGTATGAAGAGAAACTAAAGAAAGAGTGAAGCTCACCGCTGTGGTTACTATGAGCAGGCTCTTTGGCTGTTTTTCTGTAAGGCGTTTTTCCCGACAATATAGTTTTTGTGGCTTAAAAAACAATCTTGACTATCCCTTCAAATATCGAAGCTCTTTGGAAAGGACATATTTACGCTAAATCTGTCTTTTGTTCCTCCCAAGATGTGTATGAGAATTAATTCTTCCCCAAGGGCGTTTTACCTTTGCTACTGCTTCATGCATTGCTGTTTCTTCCTGGAGGTGGGAGAAGGAGTGCAATAAATTTGTGTGTAATTAATGCCATCAGCACTGCGCAGCGTGCACGCACATGACTGTTTCCTTTGCTAGCAGCTGTTAAGAGTAGTAAAGGCTGAGGGGCTGTGGGTTCATTTGCCTCCTAAATAGAGTGATGGATCACACGTTGTCTTGTCATTCCACACTGTAGTAAAAACTGTCATTAAAATAACCTCTCCGGCGCAGGTTTTTGAAAGATGATTATAAATCTGTAATCGCCTCCACAGTTTCTATTTACCAAACAGGTTAAGTACATAGCAACCTTTTTTAAGTGAGTTAAAATACAACTGTACTACCTTACTACGTCAACTCAGGTTATGCTGGCTTGAGCTTTCACTGAGCCACATTAGTTGATAGAGAACATTTTTCCAAAGATATAGTTGTATTTTACTTGTAATTTGGGATAGGTGATCTTTTGCTCCTCTCCAGTGGTCTGGTTTACTAGTTAACCATCTACAACTCGATTGAGACTGTTCTGTGAAATGCTAACTAATAGTACTCCTCGATCACGTTCATTGAGAGAGGCACAACTTGTCTGCACAGTAGGCTTACCACCCCTTACTGATCTTATATTTGCTTATCTGGGGACTATTGATTGATCGATATTTTCCAGAAATCGGTTTGTGGACACAGCTCTGGAAGGCTGTCCGAGATGAAAAGCAGAGGATGCTTCCCAACTCCCCCATCCCAGCCTGTGGAAATAGGGTTATTGTTTTACCCGATCATAGAAGCGGCACAACAAAAGGAGGCAGAAAATGTAGTATATTGTAAATTTCAGCCCTTACAAGTTTAGCAAGTGTAAATTTAAGAAGTTCCAGAAAGTTAAAAAAAAACATAATTAAGAATCGTCCCGGAGCTTACCACTAACATCATCACTCTTATTAATGTTTTGTTGTCCTTTCAGACTTTTTTCTCAGCATATATAAACACATAGATTGACCTCATTTTGTTTTAAAAATTCCTATCGTGCTGTTCTGTTTTGTAACCAGCTTTTTTCTTTTCCTTAAGAAGATACTACAGATAGGGCACCCAGGTGGCTTAGTTGTTGGGCGTCTGTCTTCAGCTTAGGTCATGATCCCAGCGTCCTGGGATCTAGCCCCACATCAGGCTCCGTGCTTGGCAGAGAGCCTGCTTCTCCCTCTCTCCTTCCCCCTGCCTGTGTTCCCTCTCTTGCTGTGTCTCTCTCTGTCAAATAAATAAAATCTTTAAAAAAAGATACTACAGATATCTTTGTATAGCAGTGTGAGGATGTTTTTTGGTCATTGTTCTCCTACTGCCCCTACTTCTCCCATTTCCTGTTTTTTATGATAAGAATTTTAGTACAACTCAAGGCATAATCACCACAACACCTTTTGTGAGTATATATGCATCACTTTTGCTTTTCAGTTAAGAGAAATCTTTGAATTGTAGTTACCCTTGCCAAAAGATAAAGAATGAAGCAATTACATATTCCCCTGAGACTGATGAAATTTGTCCTTTAAATTAACCGTTTAAGAAATTCATTCCACCAATTACAGCTCAATAAAATAATAATAATAATAAATGTATTCCATATAAGGTGGTCCAAGAAGCCAGCTCATAACATTGGCAGTCTGAGCAGTTACCACTTGTGACTCACAGACATCTAGGGCGTTACTCAAGATTGTGGGAGAGTATATGGCATTGCTAAACAGGGAGAGGAAAGCATTTTTGCATTGCATGTGCAGGTAAGCATTTCTGCCATTCTTGGGCCCTCCAGAAATGCAGAAATAAAGAAACTTATCTCCTGTTTGATTACTCTCTAGACAGCTAAAGTAAACTTTATAACATTAATGGTGACAGATTCTCTTATACGGGTCGTACACATTTACTCAGTAGAGAAGAAGCGATGCAGCCAACTAGAGCCATTATTTGTTTGACTCAACTTTGTGCTTGAACCTGATATCATTCTGAATCCAATAGCATTAGACCCATTCAAGACCCAGAACTCAGCAATGTTGACCTTTAATTGGCCCATGGAGGATGTTTTTGTCAGCTGGTGGGGTGGGCTAGGAGTGATAATGGTTTAAAAACGGGAATGGTTCAGAAAATGGAAATTGTTTCCATTATGTATCATTATGCTTCTAGGTATTGAAACCAGGGGCGACTGGGTGCAAACACTTTCTCGCAAAGAAAGTGATCAGAGTTCAGATACGGAGAAAGGTCCATGTGAAGAGAACAGCTAAAAATAATAATCTGAGCAAAGATGACTCATTGAAGTTTACAAAAAAGCAGTTTTCCAATTTACATGCCTAATTATAAATACGAAGATTTGCATTTCTAGAGCTTGGAATCAGAATTGGAAGGGACTTGAAAGAGTTATATTTTGCAACTTCCCTCATTTTATAGTTGGGAAAATCCCAAACTCAGAGAAATTAGTTGGTCTGCCCCAGATCTCACAATGACATTAGTAGTAGGTCTTGAAGTAAGAATCTAGATCCTCTGGCTGTGTTTTATTATAGTCCTCTAATCTGTTGGGCTCCCAAGAGTGGCTAACCCTGACGCTCTTTTAGTCTGTCTTCTTTTTGTCGTAGAAAGTATTTGTGGGACACCTGGGTGGCCCAGTGGGTTAAAGCCTCTGCCTTCAGCTCAGGTCATGATCTCTGGGTCCTGGGATGGAGCCCCGAGTCAGGCTCCCAGCTCAGTGGGGAATCTGCTTCTCCCTCTCCCTCTGCCTCTCCCCCCTGTTCATGTGCGCTCTCTCTCTCTCTCTCCCTCTCTCTCTCTCGCAAACGAATAAATGAAATCCAAAAAAGAAAGAGCCTTTGGCTCAAGTCATGATCCCAGGGTCTTGGATCAAGCCCTGCAATGGGCTCTCTGCTCAGTGGGGAGCCTGCTTCTCCCTCTCCCTCTGCCTATTGCTCTGCCTACTTTGCTCTCCGTCAAATAACTAAAAATCTTAAAAAAAAAAAAAAAAAAAGCGGGTTCTTTCTTACATTTAAGTACATCAGGTGTCAAAACAGGTGAATGCCTACATTAGTAAGCCATATGCTAAAAGGGGTTCAGATCATTAAATGGTCTTGTTAAAGTATGTGTAGCTGGTAGTCCTGGGGTCTTTCTAGAACTATTACAGTTTTAAAGGAGAATAATAAACACATCTCTCTTTGGTATCATTTTAAAAGTAAAGTCAGCATTTCAGGCAATGGAAAGAGATTTACATGTGCACAGAGTAAGTCACCCATGCCTGGGAAACATTCAACTCCCCTAGGCTATTCCTGCTTTTCATAATCTCTTACCTTCCTCAACTTGTTAACCCAAGGAACTCCAAAGCTTTTTCCTCAGTGTTCGTCATTGGCTTTGGAGGTGTATTCTGCTCAAATAAGTCAGGCTTATTTGGAAGTATGGGTCATTTACAAATGATGAACTTGTAAAAATGCTATATTTGCTACATATGTTAAAGAGAATAAGAAGAGAGAATAAAATGTTTCTATTGTTTCTGCCTGGTCTGGAATTTCAAGGAAGTAAAGGCATAGTCTAGTTATCCAGAGTCATTGTTAAAAGTTCATGCCATCATTTTGACATTGAATATTGGACTTTCTAAGTCCCTCTTCACTTTACCAGTGCTGGTCTCAGTGCTCAAACTGTTTCAAAACCATAACATTTCTCAGTGAGTGATTGATCTGTATTACGTGTCCAGCCATCAGGGGGATCTTGGGATGTTGCTTGTATAAACTGTAATCCAATCTGATGCTGTGCATTTAGTTACGATCTTTCATAGACCTATTGGTGATACTCTATCCTCCTGGATTTGGGAATAGGGCTTATCTGATACCTTCAGGGGAAAAAAATCCATTCATTTTCTTTCCTCCCCACTTAAATAACTCAACACATCTGGTTAACACTGTAGGATCATTGTCCTTCTATTTCCTCTGCAGCTCATATTGCTACAATATTTCTTAAGTATTTGGTTACCTAAAGGGCAATGTGATTTAAAAAAAAAAAAAAGACTTTGTATAGGTCTTACAAATTAACCCATCTGCACAGCTAGGGGAAAAAAATGCCTTTAATCAGCAAAATTTCCCTATCAGCAGCCTCGTCTGTGTTAAACAGTATGAATATAAATATAAATTTGGAGATAAATGCCCCTGTGTTAAAATTTTAAAGCCAGTCTTTCTACAAATTAATATAATTTGCCTCTAAGAAAATGTTTATTAAATCTAGGGTACCTGAGATTAAAGTATCTTGTTGTTTAGGTCTGTATTCTTTGCCTTAATAATGTCTTCAATTACAAGAATGATAAAAGCTGAAACAAAATCCTTTAATTCAATCAGAACTGAGCTAAATTTTAGGAAGCAGAGAGTGGGAATCAGATACAGGAACTCCATAATATAGGAAGCTAAATATACAAGATATTAAGACTTCGTAAGAAGCGGTTGGGACAGCTTTGAGGAAAATCTGTTTGAAACGGCTGCCTTGAACATTAGAGTAAATACCACTGTTTTATTCTCCTGAATTAAGATGGTTTATGCAAACAACTCTAAATTGCACAGTAGTTCCAAAGAGACTGTTTTCTGCTTGTTTTACGTTCTGGAACAAGTTCAAAGCTTTTGATTTTGCTTGATTTTTTTTTTTTTAATAGCCTGAGCCTTGGAAATAATACAGGTTTGATGAATATGATTTCACTGTTGCAGTTCTGTAAAAATTTTCAGTGTTTATGGTACATTTGACCTAGGGGCCCTACACCAAATATATCCACAATGCATTTTAAGGACAACGGAATGAACACATTTGAAAGGTTAACCGTTCTTTTGCTTTTTGCTTTTCTTTCTGTATTAAGTGTGAAAATTAGCATTGTAATGGCTCCCAGAATGGAGATACTGAAAAAATATCCACCTGACAGAAATAAACATACAGAAAATAAATCGAGTTAAAATTTCATTCTGTATCTGAAATTTAAGCTTAGTTTCAAAATGGCTATTACTGGATTTTCATGTGTATTAGTATAATGCTATGCTTATAAGATTTTTTTTCTTGAATTATGCCTGAAAAAAAAATTGGATCACTGCTGTAATATCCAGGTGGGCAATGCCATTTGCCAGGATTTTTGTATATAACCCCATTTTTTTTCCATCAGGCACAAATACTGCCTTGCTACTAAGTCTCCTGAGGTGGAAATGGGGGCAAAAAATTGTATAATTGTTTCTCTTAATGTTTTTTATTGTCTTTTAGGTTGTGGAACTTTTAGCAAGTGCTCTTATGGACTTGGTACAAGGGGTATACCATGAAAATTCTACTTCGGCAAAGGTAAGGATTTGGTCTTCATTATAAAATGTTAAGCTAAAAACCCTCGTGGCAAAACTAGAATTGACGAGCGAAAATGTCATTCTTGTTTTGTGTTTAAATTGTACATGACATTTTTTTTAGATTAGTGTTTTGGCTACAAATTCATGGCCATACGCTAGTACATAGCAGATTTAGCCAATTAAAACAACCTCTTATCCTCTGGCTGGATTCACAGTCTGTTCAATCTACAGCAGCCCAGTAGACTCCAGGACGCTGCTGGCTGGCAGGTAGCACCATCACCAGGCAGGCAAGCTGGAGAAGCAGCTTGTGCTGAGGTGCCGGGGCCCAGCCTCTCCCCCAGAGAAAGGGGCCTTCCATGTCCCCGAAGAGTGAACATAATCTGAAGAAGACAACTTTCGTGGGGGGGAGGGGGCAAGATTCAGAATTTCCTGCGTTATTAAATTCTCGGTGATGAGAAGTAGGACGGTTGTGCAGTTGGATCATTTTGATTAATTCTAGTAGATCTAGAATTAAGGGTTTTTTTGACTCATTTAACAGGACATCTCATGGGTGAGGTTTTATTTCTTTAAAATGCAGTTATTTCATTTCGGTAGGATATTGAATGTGAAGCAATTGCCTCATTGACCACCACCATCATTTACCATGGTATATACTGTTATACGGGATTCCTATCTCAGCGTTTCATTATTCTAACTCCTTTAAGTGTCTGTATTAGCAAGATTTCACTCACTGTGGATTAGAGAAAGTATGCACGTAGGCACATCTTGGGCTTTTTGACATTTCCATTTGAAAAAAGAAAGACAGATTTTACTGGAAATGAAACATAGGGCATGAGCAACTTGGGTAAGAAATTTAGAAGTATAAGCCAGGGACTCTGGATAATTCAGAGAATGGTAAGTAAAATATGAAGAATTGTACCTTGAATGTCTGCTAACATTTGGTTCAAGGAACCACAATTCCCAGTAGGGCATACCTAGCTTCACCTAAGCAACATGGTGCTCTGTGGGGGCCTGTCAGGATGTACGACCACAGTGGGACCCCCTTTGCTGCATTTTTCAAAAACATAGTGTACTTCACTACCACTGCTGAGGGTAAATAGCAGATTGTAAAATGGAGGATTCCCAGGATCCAAGGATTCCACTTGTAGGAAGTTGCCTCATATAGAGTATAATGAAGATGATGGTAGCTGAGCACATAACACCGTGGTAAGTAATTCATCTGTGTTGCTTCATTTAATCTTCACAGAAATCTGGCTAGCAGATACTATTGCTTCCCCATTTTATGTATGTGAAAACTGAGGTTTAGAAAAGATTAAATAATTAGCCCACAGTCATACCACTTGTTAATTGAGATTTGAACTCCAGAGCTCAGACTCTTCACCTCTCATTTTTTGCCTCTACACCTTAAGGAAACCCGATTTGTTAGTCTCCCTCTGCCGTACCTGCGATCCCACCATGTATGAAGATTATAGTGACCTCTTCTGGTGGTTGAGGCATTGTTCTCCCCTGGGATAGTTCCTAGGTGTTCAACTTTGTTCCATGTAAGATATGAATAGTTTACAGTTAAGTATCTTAATTTTTAAGCAAAAGTGTTATTCCTGGTTTTAGGGTTCTTGATTTATTATTTATTCCACTATAATTAGCCTAATTTGTTAATAATTTTGTGAACATTTGTTAAGTACTTTCTATATGTCAAGCAGACCTCACAGCAACAATAATAAATGCTTAGATAGTACTTTCCAGTGTGCTTATGCTCTCTCTATATACAATCGCCCATGAAAAGGATAACATGTGTCGGTGTGCCCATTTTACAGAAAAACCTGAAATTCAGGGATGACAAATGGCAGGAAAGCAGTGTGTCTGGAAACTATTTGTTGATGCACGTTTCACGGTGACATGATCTGAACCCAGGTTTTTTGACTCCAAGTCCCACATAATCTGTTTCTTCCTGGGAAAGAGAAAAGAGGAAGCAACAAAAGTCTTTGAAGGACTGTTGGTCACTGCCACTTAGCTAGCACTAATTGCTGACTTTGATTAGCTAGCTTCACTCAAAAGAATCTGTAGCCCATGCTTTGTTCATCTGCCCTCTTTCCCTACCATCTCGTCAAACACAGCCCTTTCAAGCACTAGAGACCTTCTTTAAGCAATTACATTTCTGAAGATAGCCAAACCATTTAAAGAGCTGTTTTGGTTTTGTGTGGTGTGTGTGGTGTGTGTGTGTGTGTGTGTGTGTGTGTGTGTGTGTGTGTGTGTGTGTTTGATATAACGGAAGCAGAATGCATAGTTGAACCAAAGCTGTGGGAGAGCTTCTCGATGCCTCCATTTGTGCCCCAGGTCCAATTTAGGTTAACCACATTTCCCTTCCTAACCAGAAAAATTCTGGCTTTTATCCCCCTCCTCTTAAGTGTGCTGGCCATGCAATGGCAGTTCAGAATTTGGGTTTTCGGACTTGGCCCAGGAATCACTTCAGAGGCAGAGAGAGCACTGCCCCACATGGAGTGCCTTCAAGGTTTTCATGTTCTGGCACGATTGGGAAGCAGCCACAAGTGGAGGTCGCGTGGGAAGTGAGCGGCACAACCTCCGTAGCCATGGGCCAATTCGGTACACAAAAGAATTGCTTTGTGATTGAAAATCAGCTGCAAACCATTTCATCTCCCTAGGGAGAAGAGAATACAATAGCAGTCTGTTTTCTGTATGGCTACTTAATGCAGTGATGGAGAACCTGGGTAGTACAAAAATAGCTTTCTGTGGAGTCGTATCTCTGTGACCAGAGTAGACACATTAAAAGCAAATGGAGGAGAATTACAACCGAACGTGTTCAAAACTACCTTCTCCAGAAGGACTTTGTAAAGTAATTACCTAATTCTCCTTTAAACCATGGAAATTGAGGTGACTTGTGTCAGTGAGACTTGACAGATCATAAGTAAATTGTGATCATGTAAACATTCGAAGTAATTCTGGAAATTCATCCTTCATTCTAGCCATTGAAAAATACATTTTTATTTTTCTGTTTGCTAGTGTGTGAGCCATTTTTTCCTTATAATGAAAATGAGCCATGTGCTTCCTTCAGTGTTTATAATTTTTCCCCTCCCTCTGTTTTTGTTGTTGTTGTTAACTGAAAAAAAAGCAGGTTAAATAGAAAAATTGCATTTTAAAAGCAGTGGTCGTTTACCATTCTAAGAGTTCCCCAGTCGTTGTATTCATGCTACTAACTGTACACACTAAATATTTTACATTTTAGCGAAATTGGCTTTAAATCCACAGACCTTTATATCTAAAACGTTTTTAACATAATTATCTTATAGCTTGTTTCTAATTAGAAAAGTAACTGCATGTTTGTTAAATAAAAATTGAAAGTACAGAAAAAGGTCAAGAGGCAAATAAAAATTATTTTACTAAACCATTCCCCAGCAATGAATCATGATTACACTTCAGTGTATTTCCTTCTAGATTTCATTCTATATTTCTCCCATTTTAGAGTTATTCTGTAAAAGATTTTGTCCTGATTTATTTTGCAGGGTTTATTAAAAGTCTTCAAAATTGGGATTGCTGGGTGGCTCAGTAGATGAGGCGTCTGCCTTCAGCTCAGGTCATGATCCCAGGATCCTGGGATCGAGTCCCACATGGGGCTCCTTGCTCAGCAGGGAGCCTGCTGCTCCCTCTACCTCTGCCTGCCGCTCCCCCTGCCTGTGCTCTCTCTCTGACAAATAAATAAAATCTTTAAAAAATAAAAACAAGCTAAAAGTCTTCAAAATTTAATTTTAATGGCTGTTTAATATTTTTCCCTACTACTATACTATAATTTAGAGAACAATTCCACGATTTTTAGATATATACCCTGTTTTCTTTTTTTGTGAATTTAAACAATATTGTGGTGAACTTAGTGTATATAACGCTGCTCTATTTCACACTATTTGCTTAAAAAAACCTGAAAGTGAGGTTTTTTTTAATCAAGAAGTAAGAATATTTTCAATATACTCCTATGCAGAAAGTTTGCTATCCTTAGAAAATCCCGCTTATGGGGCGCCTCGGTGGCTCAGTCAGTTAAGCATGTGATTTGATTTCAGCTCAAGTCATGATCTCAGGGTCATGTGATGGAACCCCAGGTCGGGCTTGTGCTCAATGGGGGAGCCTGCTTGAGTTTCTCTCCCTTCCTCTCCTTTGCCCCTCCCCGCCAAAATAAATAAATTCTTAAAAAAAAAAGGAAAGCCTGCTTATAAGGTTGGCACTTGGCTGGCATCTGGAAACTTGGACTTTAGGAGTGTCTCTACCATTACCTAACCAATAAGTAAGGCTCGCAGTGCCCAAACTGTTTCTGCAAACAATGTGGTTTATTTTGGGCTTTTTGTTTTGTTTTGTCTTAAAGATTTATTTATTTATTTATTTAAGATTTTATTTATTTATTTGACAGAGGTGTGAGAGAGGGAGCACAAGCAGGGGGAGTGGGAGAGGGAGAAGCCGGTTTACCGCTGAGCAGGGAGGCCGGTGCAGGGCTCATTCCCAGAACTCCGGGATCATGACCTGAGCCAAAGGCAGATGTTTAACCACTGAGCCACTTAGGCACCCCCAATGTGGTTTATTTTGAATACCTACTTTCCTTCTGGGAGTCTGGAATTTTGGTATATGCTAGACAGAGGGTGATCAACCCCTTCGAAAAAACTGAGCACTGAGTCTCCGATGAATTTCCTCAGTAGACAGCAGTTTGTATATGTTATCACACGTGCTAATTCTTGGAGGAATCACTCACATCCTGTGTAACTCCGCTGGTAGAGGATTCTGGAAGCTTGCACCCAGCTCCCTGTGGACTTCTTCTCATGCATGTTTTTCCCTTTCCTGGTTTTGCTTTGTATCCTTTTGCTGTAACAAGCTGTGAGTTCAAAACTATGTTGAGTCCTATGAGTCCTCCTAACCTGTGAGGCGTCAAACCTTGGGGTGGTCTTAGAGACCCCTACACACTCTTTTTCTGATTCTGTATTTATATCCCACCCACTCCTATTCCTTCTTTGAGAATCAACTCATGTTGGTGTTGAAATGGGGAACAGCACACCTGTTTCCCGTCTTCAGGGATTCTGCTCATGTTGGTTTGGCTCCAGTCCCAGGAAAGTGAGAGGGTTTTAAAGAGGATCCAGCTCTCTTGGAAAAGAACTGGTTTTAACAGAGTCACTAAAATTACAAAGATCCATTCTATTTTTTTCCAAACATATATTTTCAGTAGATTATTCTCTTAAGAGAAGTAGGAAAGGGGCCCCTGGGTGGGGCGGTCGGTTGAGTGGCCAGCTCTTGGTTTCAGCTCAGGTCATGATCTCAGGGTTGTGAGACTGAGCCCCACATCAGGCTACACACTCAGCGTGGAGTCTGCTTGGGATTCTCTCTCTCCCTCTCCCTCTGCCCCTCCTGCTTGTGTTCTCTCTCTCTCTCTCTTTCCCTCTCTCTCAAATAAATAAATCTAATAAAAAGAGAGAGAGAAGTAGGAAAGATAACTTCTCTCCATGTATTGTGTTTTTTTTAATGCTTATCTTCCTTTAGCAGCTTTTAAGTAAAATATAAAAATAAGATAATTCAGTCCACCAGAAACGTATAGAATAGCTCCTGCCCGCAAAGCCCAATTATACCTTCTAAAATACAGTAAAAAGATGAGCAAGATGAGTTTTGTCCATTGAAAAACATTACAGGAGGAAAATGTGAACAAAAAGTCACTTCTGGTTGGGGAAATCAGAAAAGACATCAAAGAGAATGTGATATATGAGATGGACATTTAAGGATGGGAAGGATGTCTATTGATGGCGAAGGATGGCATTCCAGGCAGAGGAGACAGCAGGATCAAAAGTTGGGAGGCATATTTAAGATCAGGGCTTCATCCATGTTAGAATAAAGGAATCATAAGAATACTGGAAAGGTAGCTTTTGCCACATGCTTGAAGACTTGCAATGCCAAATAGAGAGCTAAAACCAGATTTAGTACTTGAGGTAAGAGAGGGATTGAAGATTTTTTAAATAAAGGAATTATATGATCAAGTTAACCTTTCAGAAAGCTAACTCATCGGTGGTCTTTATGATGATTCGCAGGAGATAAGAGGTATATGAAGAGAGTTGGAAAGCTAAAATAGTAAGGGCTAGGGGTATTCTTCCTCCACTGTAACATAGTTGGCCCCTTTTTGGTATTCATACCTCTACATCAATATCATGATTTTCAGAAACGATCCTCCTACCTAATCCAAAGTAGCCACCCTACTTAATTCCTTTATCTTACTAATCAGAATTGTAACCATTTGATATTTTTCTTATGGTTTCTCCAACAATCATATAAGCTCTATATGAGGTGGGTTTTGTTTACCTTTGTATCCTCAATACCAGAACAGTGCCTAACACATTAGTAGTGACCCAAAAATAGTCGTTAAATTAATGATACAGATTTATTGATGTACAATAAACTACAAATAAAGTGTGCAGTCTGATATATTTTCATATATGTGTGCACTAGTGAAAATATTATCACAATCAAGATAATAAACATATCCATTACTCCAAAAAAAACAGGCTTGCTTACAGCTTGCTACAAAAGCAGTAATCCCCAAAATTCAGGGACTTTTTTTTGGCTGTAATACAAATCCACTGAAGCATAGCATCCATCTGAGCCCACATTGTTGCCCCTGGAGGACTAGGGACGAAGGATAACCAACACAAATATGCTGATGCACCTGCTTCTTGTTGTGCCATGAATAGTAAAGTCCATTGTCGCTGATCCAGGAGTCTTGTGTCTTCTGTTAGCATCCCTAAAACAGTCACAGGCTAACTCATTAATTTGTAAGGTAAAGCAAAATCTCAGACCCAACAGCTGATTGTCCCAACACAATATTGAACTAATGAGGATGGATACTGAGAATAGATATTCTTGCCCTGCTCCTCCTGATGCTAGAAGGAAGACATTCAGTATTTCACCATTAAGTGTGATGTTAGCGATAGGTTTTTGTTTTTGTTTATAGAGGCTCTTGATTAGTGAAGAAGTTCCCTTGTATTCCTAATTTACTGAGAGTTCTTACCAGGAATTAATGTTGATTTTGACGATTTTTTTTTCTACCACTATTGAGGGGCTCATATTCTTTTGTTTTTCTTGTCTCTTTTAGGTTTTCCTCTTTTAGTGTATTAATATGGTGAGTTAGTAGATTGATTACCAAATGTTAAACCAGCCTTCCATTCCTGGAGTAAACCTCATGTGATCCTGATGCAGTCTCCTTTTCCTGTATTGTTGAATATGATGTGCCAAAATTTTGTTAATCTTTGCATCGATACTATTACAAAATAAACTGGGAAATACTTCCTCCTTTGCACTTGTTGGGGAGGAGAAGATAGAAAGGGACAAGCAGACTCCATGCTGAGCGTGGAGCCTGATGCGGAGCTCAGTCCCACAACTGAGATCGTGACCTGAGCCAAAACCAACAGTTGGACTCCCAATTGACTAAGCCACCCAGGTGCCCCTCCTTTTGATTTTTTTTGAAAACTTTTTTTGTAGAATTAGTGTTATTTCTTCCTTTATTGTTTGATAGAATTCATTAGTGAAGCCAGCAGACCTTTCTTTGTGGGAAAATTGGTTTGTTTGTTTTTCTTAATTTCAAACTTAATGCTTTAAAAACTATTGGACTATTTGTGGTTATATGTTTCTTCTTGAGTGAACTTTGGTAGTTATGTCCTATAAAGAAGCTGTTTATTGCATATAAGTTGTCAACACAAAGTTTTAATAATATTATTAACACAAAGTTTTATTAAATAACTTATTAACACAAAGTTTTTAATAATATCCCCACATTATCTTTTTAATATATGGAAAGTTTGTAGTGATATCACTCCTCTCATTTCTGATACTGGTAATTCCCCACCCCAAGAGCCTTAACAATATTATTGATTTAAAAGAACCAACTTTTGGTTTCACTGACTTTCTCTTTTTTACCTTTCTATACTCTTCTAATTACTTTGGTTCTATTTCCTCTTTTTTTTAAAGTTTTTCAAACTGAAATCATTTGAGCCCTGTCTCCTCTGCACTTTTTTAGATTATTTACTTATTTATTTGACAGAGAGAGAGCATGCACAAGAAAGGCAGAGTAGCGGCAGAGGGAGAGGGAGAAGCAGATTCCTTGCTGAACAAAGAACCCAACGTGAGGCTCAGTCCCAAGACCCTGTGATTTTGACCCGAGCTGAAGGCAGAGGACTAACTGACTAAACCACCCAGGTGCCCCAAGACTTATTTTCTTTTTTGTTATGACATTTAGTGCAATCAATTTCTCTCTGAGTGCTACTTTAGTAACATCCTACAAATTTTTATTATGTTTTAAAATTTTCATTCAGTTCAAACTAGTTACTAATTTCTCTTTTGACTTTTTTTTGACTCATGTATTATTTAAAACCTTGTTACTTAGTTTCTGAGTGTTTTGAGATTTTTCCAGATTTCTTTCTGTTACTGACTTAAAATACCATTATTGTTAGGGAACATATTTTATATGGCTTGAATTATTTTAAATGTACTGAGAATTGTTTTATGACCCAGATATGATCTATCTTGGTAAATGTTCACTTAAAAAGAATATGAATTCTGCTGTTGTTTATGGAGTGTTACATAAATATCAATTAAGTCAGATTAGTTGATAGTATCTTTAAAGTCTTCTGTTTCGGTAATGGTATTCATTCAGCTCATTCTCTCAGTTACTAAGAGAAGGGTGTTTAAAGTCTCTGACTATAATGGTGGATTTTTTTTATTTCTCCCCATAGGTCTATCAGTTTTTCCATCATGTATTTCAGAGCCCTGCTTTAGGCTCATTAACATTTAGGATCCTTATGTTATTTTGATGATTTGATCCTTTTATCATTATCTTTTTTTAAATGACCTTTTTTAAGCCCTAGTAATATTCTTTGCTGATTTTTCTTTTGTTTTGTTTTTCTGATCTCTACCTTATCTGATACTAATATAACCACTCCAGCTTTCTTTTGATTAAAATTATGGTATGATATATCTTTTCTATCCTCGTACTGTTTTTATATTTAAAGTGGGCTTCTTAGATGCAGCATTTATTTGGATCTTGCTCTTTTATTTATTTAGTCCAACAATCTCTACCTTTTAATTTGTATGTTTAGATCATTTATATTTGATGTGTTTATTTATATGGTTGAGTTTAAGTCTGCTATCTTATTATTTGTTTGCCATTTATCTCATTCGTTCTTTCTTTTCCCTTTTCTTCTTTTTCTGCCTTCTCTTATTTTTTACAATGCCATCCTACCTCCTTTTTTACTTGTTGACTGCAACCCTTTGCTGCATTTTTAGTGGTTACTCTTGAGCTTATAATACGTATCTTTAACTTCCCACAATCTAGTTTCAAGTGATAGTATACCATTACTTACAGGGTAGCAAGCTTACAAAAGGTTATGACTACTTCTTCCCTCTCAGACTTTGTATTATTCTCATATATTTAACTTCCACGTACATTATAAATCTCACAACACAGTATTACTATGTTTGCTTTAAACATTCAATTATATTTTAAAGGGACATAAATTTTTTAAGGCATTTATATTTAACCCCTAGTTAATATCTTCAGTGCTTTTCATTTCTTTCTGTCAATCATCCACATTTCCATGTGGATGATTCCACATTTCCTCCTTCCCAAAAGATTTCTTTGAACATTGCTTATAGTGTAGGTCTGCTGGTGATTAATTCTTCCAGGTTTTGTGTCCGAAAAAAATCTTTATTTTGACCCTGTTTTAAGATATGTTCACTGGATGTAAAATTCAAGATTGACAAATTATTTTTCTTTCAGTGTTTTAAAGATGTTGCTTCATTGTCTTCTCACACTGTTTCCAACAAAAAAGTTGCCGCCGTCCTTATTTGTGTTCCTCTGTACATAATGTATCTAAATTTTCTCACACCGTTTCTGATTTTCTCTTAGCTATTGGTTTGGAGCATTTGAATTATGATGTACCTTGGTGTATTATTTTTCATGTTTCTTGTGCTTGGAGTTCATTAGACCTCTTAGATTTGTGAGTTTGTTTTTGTCAAATTTGGGTCATTATTTCCTCAAATATTTTTTCTGTCTTCCACTTTCCTTCTCACAGGAACTCAAATTACTTGTATAATAGGTTGTTTAGCATTATTGCAGAGCCTACTGACCTGTATTCTTTTTTTTTTTTCTGGTGTTTTTCTCTTTCCATTTCATTTTTTATGATTTCTATTGGTGTGCATTCAAGTTCACCAATTTATATCTTCTGTGTTTCTATTTAATATATTCAATGTCTCTTCTACCTCCTAGACCACATAGACCACCATTATGAAAACTGTTTTTATATCTCTGTCTACTAATTCTATCATCTGTGTCGTTGCTGAGTTGATTTCAATTGACTGATTTTTCTCCTCATTATGCATTGTGTTTTCCTGCCTCCTCCTTTTTTTTTTTTTTTAAGATTTTATTTATTTATTTGACAGAGAAAGAGCACACACAGGTGGAGCAGCAGACAGAGGGAGAAGGAGAAGCATGCACCTCACTGAGCAGAGAGCCCGACTTGAGACTCAATCCCAGGACCCTGGGATCATGACCTGAGCCAAAGGCAGACATCCAACCAACTGAGCCACCTGGCGCACCTGCATGCTTGGTTATTTTTGATTGGCTGCCAGACACTGAATTTTATTTTGTTGGATTCCAGATATTTTTGTATCTCTATAAATATTCTTGAGCATTCTTCTAGAATTCAGTTATGTTACTGGAAAAAGTTCGATCTTTTCAGGTCTTACTTTTAAGTTTTATTAGGCAGGACCAGAATAACATTTGGCCTGGGCCTGATTCTCCCCACCTCTCAAGTAAACTCCTTCTGAGTACTCTACGGATACCCTATGAATTATGAGGTTTTTCACTCTGGCTTATGGGAACAGGAACTATTCCCAGCCCTGTGTGAGCTCTAGGGATTGTGCCCTCTATACCTTCTGAATGATTCTTTCCTCAGACTTTGATAGTGTTGCCATACCCATGCACTGGTAATACTAAGCTGGAGACTCCAGGGAAACCCTCTGTACATCTCCAGAGCTCTCTCTGCAGCTCTCCTCTCTTGAGAACTCTGCCCTGGGCACACTAGCCTGTACTTCAAACCCCTTTGGCCTCTCTAGACACACCGAACCATCGCCTCAACTCAAGGAGACTGACTCTTGGACTCTGCTGCAACCTGGCATTCTCTCTGGGCAATCAGCTGGAACAATTCTAAGACTCGTTTATTTCCCATTTCTCAGAGATCATGGTCATTCGTTGTCTGATTTCCAATGTCTTAAAGCTCTTGTTTCATATATTTTGTCCAATGTTTTAGTGGTTTCAGGTGGAGGAGTAAATACAGTCTGCTACTCCATCTTGGTTTTTGATTTGTGTTGTAACGACTTTTTAAAAAATAACAAATATAGGGGCATCTGGGTGGCTCAGTAGTTAAGCGTCTGCCTTCGGCTCAGGTTATGATCCCAGGGTCCTGGAGTCGAGCCCCACATCGGGCTTCCTGCTGCGTGGAGAGCCTGCTTCTCCCTCTCCCACTCCCCCTGCTTGTGTTCCCTCTCTTGCTGTGTCTCTCTATATCAAATAAAATCTTTACAAATATATATATATAAAATATTCCTCCTATAAATTTTTTGATGCCTTTTTTGCTGATACCCTCCGTGCTTACCTTAGTGTGTCTATTGCCATGTGTACTTCAGCCATGAGAATAAGAAATCGAAAATGGCTCCAGTGTTTCGCACCTGGTTTACTGGGGAAAAAATGATGATAGATTTGACATAACAGAGGCTTGGTTATAGAGAGAAGTAGATGCATTTATGATGAATCAGATTAATGTTGAGCTGTTGGCAGACTCTCCAGATGGAAGTCAAGAGCTCCAGAGAGGTAATGTGGGAATTCCTCTTTGTAGACTTATAGGTAAATGAGTTTGGGTAGACAAAGAAACAAAAAGTTTAGGAAAATAAAAGTAGAATGGAGAATATGGAAAGGAAGTTGAAATTGTGGTCAGAACTACCACAGTAAGCTGTAAGTGGACTTTCAGTTTGACATGGTTTCTTTCCAACTAAGACTGAAAGAGAAATATGTTGTATTCTGAATTTGTCATTATTTGATGATTAATTCTACAGACAATTTTTGTATAGAAATTTTTTCCTGAAATTAAACAAATAGGAATATATGTGATAGGCCCATTGATGAATATGGTTAATAATAACTTCGTCATAGGGGCGCCTGGGTGGCTCAGTCGGTTAGACAGCTGCCTTCAGCTCAGTTCATGATCCCATGGTCCTGGGATCGAGCCCTATGTTGGGCTCCCTGCTCTGATGGGAGCCTGCTTCTCCTTCTCCCCTGTTTGTGCTCTCTCTCTCTCTCTCTCTCCCTCTCTGCCTCTCAAATAAATAAATAAAATCTTTTTTAAAAAAAATAGTTTCATCATAAAATTGTAAATAGCCAGGGTACCTGGGTGGCCCAGTCATTTAAATATCTTACTCTTGGGATGCCTGGGTGGCTCAGTTAGTTGAGTGGTTGCCTTCGGCTCAGGTCATGATCCCGGTGTCCTGGGATCGAGTCCCGCATCAGGCTCCTTGCTCGGCAGGGAGCCTGCTCCTCTCTCTGCCTCTGCCTGCCTCTCTGCCTGCTTGTGTTCTCTCTCTGTTAAATAAATAAATAAACTCTTTTCATAAATAAATAAATAAATAAATATCTTCCTCTTGGTTCTGGCTCAGGTCATGATGTTAGGGTCATGTGACGGAGCCCCATGTCAGGCTCTGTACTCAGTGGGGAGTCTCCATGAGATTCCCTCTCCCTTCCCTTTGCCCCTCCCCCCACTCACTTGTGATCTCACACTGTCTCTCAAATAAATAAATCTTTTTTTTTTTAATTGCACATAGCCAATTCTCCCAGAATTCTACTCAGAAATCAGAGGATGTGTATAATTTATATCTCGGTGAAGATATTCCTTTTGATGGAAACTGAAAGAGTAAAATTCTGCCTCCTGATACTTCAACATAATAAAGAGATTGAATTTGGGAAATCCAGATAGTGTTTCACATTGGCTTCTGGTTGAATTGTTTATTATCATGAATCCTACATTAGCCATAGAGCTAGATGATGCTTTTTTTTTTAATTAACATACAATGTATTATTTGCCTGAGGGGTACATGTCTGTGAATCATCAGGCTTACATATTTCCCAGCACTCACCATAGCACATACTCTCCCCAGTGTCCATAACCCAGCCACCCTCTCCCTCCCCTCCCACACCCCCAGCCACCCTTAGTTTATTTCATGGGATTAAGAGTCTCTTATGGTTTGTCTCCCTCCGCATCCCATCTTGTTTCATTTTCCCCCCCTGCCCCCCGCGACCCCCCTGCCCTGCCTCTCAAATTCTTCATATCAGAGAGCTCATATGATAATTGTCTTTCTGTGACTTATTTCGCTTACATAATACCCTCTAGTTCCATCCATGTCGTTGCCACGACGAGACGAGGCAGTTTTGATAAGGTGCGTGGTAGCAAACTTGAATTGCTGCGTTCTGCTCAGCGGCAGCACACTGAGTGCTACCAGATTATTCCAATCCTGTACACATAGCTTAGAGGAAAGACGTGCACAGAAAACCACTGGGGAGCAATTGACCCATAAGACCACATGGAAAATGTTATGGTACAGGATAAATATGGAGGAGAAAGGACAGCATTAAGAGTTCACACTATTTCAGGGGAGCTTCTTAGAGGAGGTAACTTTCTTTTAAGTTGAGCCTCAGGAGTTATAGTAGAAAGGGCTTTAAAGTTGTTTGGGGTTTGTTGGGATCAGGAAGTCGGCTGTGAGCGTTAGCATTGTGTATTCATCATTTAACGTATCTTTTGAGCATCTGCTGTGGCAGAAGCTAGCAATACAAGTGCTCAGTGAATGGAACATCTTTGCCCTCGGGAGCCAACATCTTAGTAGAGAGGCCAGCTCTAGCCAATCATATACATAAGTGACCAAGAGAAATAACTGATAGTTATAATTATACAGCAAAGAACTAAATGAGGAGATGGGACAGTGAGGGCGTGAGGGAGTCACTCTAGACTGGATGTTCACAGAAGTCCTGTCTGAGGAAATAACTTTCAAGCTGAGATCTGAATGACAAAAAGCAGATAACTGTGTGAGAAAAGAACAGAGAGAAAAGCATTCAAGGAAAAGGAAGCAACTCAGGCAAAGGCCTGAAGGAGGAATCAACTTAACCTATCCACAGAACAGAAGGAAGGCCTACCTAGCTGGCACACAGGGGAAGAATAGGAGAGTGGTTGGAGGTAAGCGCCAAGAGGCAGACAGGTGGTATGAAAATACCTGTGACACCAACATGCGGGTGCCTTGGACACAGGCTCAACTAGAACCAAGAAACTTACTTTGTTTTAGGGCTACCCAGGTATTTTTCTAGGCCTGCTCATTCCACAAATGTTATTGAGTACCTATTATGTGCCAGCAGCTGGGCTTGGACAAATCAGGTATGTGGGTATTGAGAACTAAGGCAGAGACAGAGTTGTAGTTGGAGCCACAGCAAAGGGGCCTTGCTGGGAAAGGTGACCATTTTCAAAGGGACCCATGGGGAGCCTGGGGGGATGGGTGAGCCCGATGATGGGTATTAAGGAGGGCATGTACTACATGGAGCACTGGGTGTTATACGCAAACGATGAATCATGGAACGCTGCATCAAAAACTAATGATGTACCGTATGGTCACTAATGTAGCATAATTAAAAAAAGAGAGACAATCCAAACTCTGAAAAATAAATACACCGGTAAAATTTTAAAAAAAAAAAGTATCCATGAGTCGAAGGGTAGATCATAAACGTTTCTATTAGGGAGTTTGGATTTAAAAAAAAAGAGGAATGCACCGTAGGATCTTATATAATGAGAAGATCTGTGATAAAGATTATGTAGACGCTGTGAATAGGACCAAGTGGAAGCCAAAGAAATTAGAAGTGGAGAGGCCAGCTGGAAGTGTCTTGAAATAACGTGGGTCCGAAGTGACCGACAAGACCGTTGGCAGCAGAAGCACATATAGGGCAAGGGCCCAGGGGTTCAGTAGGTATTCTCTCTCTCGACTTCTTAAGTGATTGACAATTCATGTCTCTTGCTCTCTTACTGTCTTGCTGTGTATTTTGTGGAACCGAGTCAACATTCATCATGTTTTAACCTGCTCTTGATGTAGCACAGCCTTTTGTTTTAAAGCCTAGTACCATCTAAATAGCACTTTCCCATGAAGTGGACTGCGTTGCACAAAAATATGTTTTTAAAAAGTAATAGACAATAATTAGAAATAGAGGGTATTCGTACAGGTTGGTTTCAGTCTCTTTGTCTGCAGAGGACAGTGTTTCTAGTCTTTTGTCGAGAGGCCCCAAGCTGAAACCACCCAGCTGAGCCATTCCTAAATTCCAAACCAAAGAAATCGTGAAACGTAACACATGTTTCCATGTCCCTTGCCGTTTGACTGCAGCCTCCTCTCACCGTGGGTAGGGCATAACTTGCATGCCCTTGACCTCTGCACGTAGCCATTTGACTTGCTTTAGCAGGCTTCTGCGATCACTATGAGAAAACCTGTTCTGGCTAGACTTCTGGAATAAGGAGAATGAGAAGCACTTGGAACAGAGCCTCTCCAGGCAACCTAGAAACCTGCAGGGAGAAGCAGAGCCACTAGTCTAGGTTAGCTGAATCCAGCTGGCCCACAGACACATGCACGTGATAACCGTTTGCAAGCCACTGAGTTTGGGATAGCTTTACCAATAGTGAATTGGAGTCAGAGAGAGTCTGACCATCCATGGGGACCTAGAGGTCTAGGCCAAGCCTCATGAGGGTTCTGATTGGAGCAGTCGACTGGGGGCTTCTAGCCCGAGGACCCAAGCGCCGCCTTCCAGGGCTCAGAACTACTAAGTAACTGGATTGTCAACCCTCCTCTGGCTGAAGAGAGCAGAGGATTGGTACTTGGCATTTCAGGCAAGCCATGTCAGGGCTGTTCGTGAAGCATCTATGGTGGGATGGGTTTTTTTTTTGTGCTTTTGTTAAAGTTTTCATAGCTTACTAATCCTCATGAAAGGTCTCCATAGTCAGCCCAGGTCAAGTCACTGCAGAATCTGCTCCTCCTTTTTGCCAGCACTCCTTTGGCCTTTGCAGTCCCCCTGACTCTCTTCAGTCTGTTCTTGTGTTCCTTTCACTGTTTTCGTGAGGTCTTTTCTTTTTCCCACGGGCCGCATCACGCTAGTCTGTATGGGGGTTCGTGAATCGTAAGTCACGCTAAAGCCAGTTGTCTTGCTGCCACCAAAATGAGCTTTGAATCCAAATACAGAGATGCCATCAGTGTGGTCTTGTACCTTTTAGCAAGTTTTCCCTCAATTTCTGTCGTCATTACTGTTGCCTTCCTAGGATGAAGGATAATCAATGACCATTTGTGTCCACCGAAGGCGGTAGTTGATCATGAACTTCTTCGTGGTGATAGTTAACCGTGTTGCCCGTGATGGCAGCCATCCTCAGGTGGCTGGAGAGGAACTCGGTGTTTCTTACAGAGACATCACTGTGCAGTGTGCAAACAGAAGCACAGAACAACGTGGAAAATCCAGGGTTTTGCCGACTCTTCCCATAAACATGGATGAAGGTGGGCAAGGGAGGTTAACTAAAGAATCAGCGAGTTTGAGTTCCCAGAAACTAATTCACCTTTTCAAAGTGGGAGGGAGTTCGTATTGGAAGTTTTCTTTTGTAGATTAGAAACAGGAAAACTTTATATTCCTTTTTGGGGGTTAAAAATATCCCGCGTGTGTGCATGTGTTTGTGTGTGTAAAAGCTATCTTTAAAAGAAAACATATATTAAAAAAAGAAAGAAAGAAAACATGTATTTCAAGAGATTTAGAAGTGAAACAGTGAGTCCTGTATAAAAGCATTAAGATACTCTGGGGTATATTTCATTGGTACATTTACTCACAACCTGTCCCTCACATTGCACCCAAGGCATGTATTAACGAGCTCATAAAACATGCCATGTCATGTTTTATTGTTTGCTGGGCATCTGTTCAAGCTTCTATCACTCACATATCCAAGACTTTGAAGATGCTAGTGGTGGTGATAATAAATACCTATAATTTTACTAACATCGCTTTTTCATAAAGTAGACACAGTCTTAAATCATTCGTTGCAAATAAAAACGTTAAGTTTATTCACATTTAAAGGCTACTGAGAGTGTTTAAAATGTTTTTTTATTATGAAATGTATCGCTCGTACAAAAGAGTGTATATAACAGATGCATACGGTTTAAAAAATAACAATAAAGGTACCCACCACATTTAAGCAATAGTCCTGTATCTGTTTTTTCGAATCCACAAAATGTCTTTATTTAAAGGAAATAGCAGCAAATGTATTGTGAAGTAAATATATTAGAATCAGATGTTGGAGTATTAGGTTAGTAAGATAGAGGTGAAAAGTGAAGGTTGACACAGATACTGAGAAGGCAAAAAAGCTATCGGTGACTGAGACAGCTTAGTACATATAATGGTCCTTTCAATTAAGTAGACCCTCAAGTGTAGAGTGGGTCTGGATGGTGAATGTTTTTATTTGTTCAGTGTCTAAATTGAATTTGTACACCATTTAGAGGTACTCTAGGTCACTCACTGATAGCTATCACAGCAAAACATCTTAAGAGGCAGTTTATTTGCCTGAGAGATAAAGCATGACTATTAAGCATGTAAATTGTTTAACAGAATACCATTCTGATCACAGGACAAGACTAGACCTCTCAGAAAATGAAGCCCAAGCCTTCAATTACCAGCTGTCTATATGTCAGTGAGTCTCGATTTATGTCCCCATCCCAGACCACTCCTGACCACCGGAGCTAACTATTTTGCTGCTTATTCAATATTTCTTCTTGGAGCTCTTACAGGCATGTCAGACTCGATACACATAAGACCAGATGGATGATCTTCCCCTCCAAACCCACTCCATTCTTCTCTGTCTTCACAAGGAGCCCCACTGTTTATCCAGATTCTCAGGTCAAAAGCAGAGCCGGCATCCTTAATACTTCGGCCCCTCACCGGGCTTACCCCCATGGCTGCCTTACTCCGTCTTCTGTCTCATCACCTTACCCAGCAGCACGGAAATCAGTTGCTCTCCTGAGCACTCTTCAAAAACAGAGTGTGGTGGTTTAAAAAAATAAAATAAAATGGCCACAATTTTTTTTACTTTCCTCCCATGGTCTGCTATCAGGTGGTGAGGATCTGTGTTCCTTCCCCTCGAGTTTCAATGTGCTTGTGAGGGCCTCAGCCAATAAAGAACTATGGAACACGACTACACGACTTCTTGGGCTCGGCCATAGAAAGGTCTCTTAGAATGCTTGCTGTCTTGAAACACTCCCTCTGTCTCTCTCAGAACTCAAGCAGCTCCACCACCTTGCCGGGAGAAGTCATGTGACTAGCCCACAGCGAGGTGCTTCAGTCCTCAGTCCCCGAAAGGCCTCACAGAGGTGCGGGTAAATAAGCTATCTTGTTGGAAGTGGATATCTGGTAACCCGGCTGTCCCAGCCCCTAGTCGGTAGATCATACCCAGCTTTTCGAGTCTTCCTAACTGAGGCCCCCAAGAATCCCGTGCCAGACACCAGACATCTTCTCTGTTCCCTTTCCGAATTCCTGACCCACATAATCTGCGAGCATCATAATATGGTTGTGGAGTTTATGCCACTAAGGTGTAGGGTGGTTTGTTATGCAGAAATAGATCGTCAGAATATAGATCTTTTCAACTTATTTTAAGGCAGTATGTTAACATGACAGTGGTGAAGACTGTGCCAAAAGATATTGGGAGGAACAGCGTAACTGTGCTTTCAGAACATCCCTGATCGAATCCCAACATTTTTGCAGAAGGTGCTTGTGTTAGCTTGGATTGTCACAATCAAATACCACAGACTGGATGACTTAAACAACAAAATTTTATTTTTTCACAGTTCTGGAGGCTTGAAGTCCGATATGCAGGTTCTGGGCCATTTGGGGCATCGGGGACATTTAACATGAGAACTCCCTGATATCAAGGTTTTCTGTCTCTGCTCTGCCTCCCGGTGTCCTATTTATTATCAGGCTGGTGGCAGTTTGGCTACAGTAGTCCTGGGTGTGTGTCACAGAGACGGAGCATCATCCCGAGGAAACATTTGCTAGTTCCACCTGGGGTCTCTTTCTAGGAGCCTCCTGGGTAGACTTCCCTCCTGTCTCATTAGCTAGAATTAGAACACACGCCCATCCCTAATGTAAGCATTGGCAAGTATTTCACGAAATGGGACTATGTGCAGGATGACCTCCAAAGGCCAAATGAGCTATAAGACAAAGAAAAAGGCAGACCAGTTCAGTTAGATCAAAAATGGCTTCTCAGGGGGACTTAGCGACGGAAGCGTATCTTTGACAGCCGGGAGGCTGCAGCCTCACCTCCCTTAGGATCTATTTTTAGAGCCTAGAGGCTGGAAGTGCATACTAGGGAACTACTAAGAGGACAATGTTTAAAAATAGGTGTGTGCCCACGTCCTATCTCCTGGACAGGTCAAGGGCGTCATGCCCTGAGGGTGTACGGAAGGGTGTGGGTACAGGGAAGGAAAGAATGGGGGCGGGGCTGGGGGCGGGGCCCCAGGAGGTTGAGGTCCAAGCTGTGAGTACCTGAACAAAATGAGGTCTTGTTAGTAAGGAGGGAGAGGGACGTGGATCGTGGGTGAGCATCACCTTGTACACAGTAGGGAGCGATCTTGTTTTCACTTTCTGAGCAGCTCCTCTTGTTCTTGACTCAGTCTCCCTTAGCTCTCACTTGACCTCATCTGCTCACCCAGAATGTAGCACTTTACCCCCTTAAGGGATCTTCCCATTGTTGCCCCTCCCATCTAAACTGCCTCCGGAACAACCCATCTAAGTTGCACATGTAATCATATCGTTTCCCTGCTGAAAACAGTTTCCTAGCACCTAAATGATAAGAATCCAAACCTCTGGACCTCTTACCTACCTGACTAGTCTCCTCTTTCCTCACCTACCCCTCCCACTGTATGCTTCAACGGGATAGCACTATATGCTGCCCCCAAGTCATCCTCCACCTTACCTTCCAGGCTAATTCCAGTTTCTTATTCAGAACCAAACACAGCTCCAACAGCTCCCCACTAAAGCCTTCTTTAACTCTTCTTTTTTTTTTCTTCTTTTTTTAAGATTTTATTTCTTTATTTGACACAGAGAGACACAGCAAGAGAGGGAACACAAGCAGGGGCATTGGGAAAGGGAAAAGCAGACTCCCTGCTGAGCAGGGAGCCAGATGCGGGGCTCGATCCCAGGACCCTGGGATCAGGACCTGAGCAGAAGGCAGAAGCTTAATGACTGAGCCACCCAGGCGCCCCTGTCTTCCTTAATAGAAGTATTCACTCCCTTCTCTGGAGTATAATGTAAGCACAGCTCTCTTTTCACATACCAAACTACTTTCTATGTACTGAAACTGAACTTCTGCTGAACTTCTAACCATCAAGAAGTAGTGCCTGATTTTTAAATCCACAGTGCTTGGCATATAATAAGCACGCAGGAAAATGAGTCCCCTGCGTCTACTACACCTACACATGGAATCCTGAGCAGCACCGACACTGTGCGTTTCAGAGCAGCCCACATTTGCTCTTGGTGCTGTCCAGTGTGTTCATCTCCAAGAATTATTCAGTATTCCCTCCTGCCCTTACTGTGCAACCCAGCCGAAAACTATCTGCTGCCCTCTAGCTGTTCAGAGCTTCCCCCTTCCCAAGGATACCACGTGCTGAAGGATTTGTGCTACTAAAGGGTCTTCCCTTCCCCATCCTGACCCCTTTTCAAGGTGGTCATTCCTATTCACCTCAGCAAGAACTGACAAGTGCGGAAGACAGGAAGGGACTGGCTCGCTCAAAACCAAGAAGTCCCTGGTAACCCTTCTCTCTAATTTGTGACTGACGTTTTAATAGCTTTATTGTGTAGAAGCATTTTTTTAAAGATTTACTTATTTATTTACTTGAGGAAGAGAGAAGGAGAGCAAGAGAGAGAGCATGAGGGCCCCTGGGTGGCGCAGTTGGTTGAGCGACTGCCTTCGGCTCAGGTCATGATCCTGGAGTCCCGGGATTGAGTCCCACATCAATCCCCACATCGGACTCCCAGCTCCATGGGGAGTCCGCTTCTCACTCTGACCTTCTCCCTTCTCGTGCTTTCTCTCACTCTCTCTCTTTCCTAATAAATAAATAAATAAAATCTTTAAAAAAAAAAAAAAGAGAGAGAGTATGAGCAGGGGAGAGAGGGAGAAGCAGGCTCCCCACTAAGCAGGGAGCCCGACGTGGGGCTCTATCCCAGGACGCCAGTACCACAACCTGAGTTGATTGAGCTGCCCAGGTGTCCCTATAGAGGCATTTTTTTTTTTAAATAGTATTTAGGGACGCTTGGGTGGCTCAGTCGGCTAAGTGTCTGCCTTTGGCTCAGGTCATGATCTCAGAGTCCTGGGATCAAGTCCCACATTGGGCGCCTTGCTCGGCAGGAAGCCTGCTTCTCCCTCTGCCTGCTGTTCCCCCTGCTTGTGCTCTCACACTTTCATGCTTTCTCTCTCTCTCTCTCTCTCTCTCTCTCTCTCTCTGGCAAATAAATAAATAAAATCTTAAAAAAAAACACAATAAAATGGTATTTAATTATACACTTGAATCAGATCTTACCAGTTTCTCTCCCATGATTTACAAAGATACAAAGCTTCCAGATCCCTACTTTACTGTCTCCCATGTGCTTGGATTTATAAATCAGAGCAAACTATTTTACCCTATTAGATGATTCTGTTAAAATATTATACTTTTTTTTTCCTCCGCAGGGATTCCTTAAAAAATAGCTGTGATGTCTACTATTCCTAATCTCATTACTCATCTTATGCTGTAGACTCTTGGATTTGTTCAATAGATATTATGAAAAGACTTAATTTACAGGTTGAAAATGGTTTTTTGATATATAGATAAAACATGTCATTCATTCTTAAATACAACCAACTTTTCCAACAAAAGATTTTGCATATAATTCTATTATGTATGAAGCAAAATAGAATCCATTTGCTCTGAGACCCATCTCTGTCACATACTGGTGTCTGATTTTGGTCAAAATATAGTCTTCAAATCTCCTTAACTTTTAAATGGGAATAATGATAATTAAGATTTTTTGAGAGCTAATTTAATAGTGAATGTGAAAGTGCCATCACATAGCTCGTTCCCAGGAAAGTACTAGATTTCATTCTCTCCCTTGCTTCCTTCTTATCCCTAAATTTAGAGTCTTTATTAAGAATTTCCTGAACTTAATTTTTTTCTTAAGTAAGGCTAGTAAACTGCTTTGGATCTTGTTTAACTTCTCAAAATAGCTGAAAACGGAAAGTCAAAGCAAACATTTAAAATGGTGAAATGGGGCATTAGAGAGATCAGGTCTCTCACCAGGGCCAAATTTATGCTACATTTATAAAGATAGTGGCTCCAAGCATGTATGAGAAGTAGGAAGCATGGAAACAGAGGATATTTGCATCCTTTTTTTTTTTTTAATTTTATTCATTTATTTGACAGAGAGAGACACAGCTAGAGAGGGAATACAAGCAGGGGAGTGGGAGAGGGAGAAGCAGGCTTCTCAGGCAGGAAGCCTGATGTGGGCCTCAATCCCAGGACCCTGGGATCATGACCTGAGCAGAAGGCAGATACTGAACGACAGAGCCACCCAGGCGCCCCTTGCATCCTTTCTTGAAAGTGCTTTTAACTCAACAGAGTTGAGTTAAAAATTTAAAAGCCAGTCCTTGGGGAAGGAGACAAACCATAAGAGACTCCTAACCTCACGAAACAAACTAAGGGTGGCTGGGAGGTGGGGGGGGTAGGGTTATGGACATTGGGGAGGGTATGTGCTATGGCAAATGCTGTGAAATGTGTAAGCCTGATGATTCACAGACATGTCCCCTGGGGCAAATAATACATTATATGTTAATAAAAAATTTAAAAAAAAAGAAAAGGGAACCCTTGTCCACTGTTGGTGGGAATGTAAATTGGTGCAGCCACTATAGACAACAGTATGGGGGTGCCTCAAAAAATTGAAGATAGAACTATTATACAATCCAGCAATAAATTGAAATCACTCTCTTAAAGAAATAAAAACAAATTAAAAAATTAAAAATAAAAGCCAGTTCTTTAATCACCCAAACTCTTCTTTTCTGATAATGCGAAAGGTAGAAGTTTGACTTGGCAAGTTCTAGATGGGCCTTTGTCATCTTCCTGCATCAGTTAATTTGCTTTTGTTCTGTGGCCGTGGACCAGACCTTTAATCCTGACAAGCCACTTTATAAACACACTTTGGTCTCCTGTGAATACTTTTGTACAAATGTATCACTTTCATTAGAAAGGCAACTCAAAGTATGTGCCCCCCAGACAATTCATTTAGCTGAACAGCACATTATATTTGAGGAAAACCACCAGTGCCACTATCTCAGGCCAACATCGTCTTGCAGGCTTCAGTTCGTGTGTATGTGTGTTATTTGAACCAGCCTTAGTTGAGCAAAAAGGTCATGTGACAGTGAATGAGAGACCTGCGTTTTTTAAATCAATGCACTTCTGTCTGCCAGTCATTTGATAGGCATATTGGTATATATTACCTTTATGGAAAAAAGGAAATCCCATTAGAAGTAGATATTCACTCACGGTGTCTTCCTTTTATAGATAATAAATCTCCAGTAAAAACTACACGTATGTAAGTCGATGCTATAAGAATATCTAAATCTCGGGCCCCTGGGTGGCGCAGTTGGTTGAGCGACTGCCTTCGGCTCGGGTCATGGTCCCGGGGTCCCGGGATCGAGTCCCGCATCGGGCTCCCAGCTCCATGGGGAGTCCGCTTCTCACTCTGACCTTCTCTCTCTCACTCTCTCTCTTTCCTAATAAATAAATAAATAAATAAAATCTTTAAAAAAAAAAAAGAATATCTAAATCTCATTTGCTCTGACTACATTCATTCATTTCACACCAATTCTATATCTCTGATGTGTGAAGATACTGATTTGAATGTGGTTATCAAACCAGTTTCTTGGTATTTAATAATTGTACATTAATTTTTCCTTTGTAACGCAGCATGCTCTTGTAATATATACATGGCAAGCTGATGGAAATGAATGGACTGACTTCGTTTGATTTGTAACCAAGTTCACAATATGTAATCTAATGTTCAGGGAATAAATGTTCTGATTAACTTAGAAACAGAATTATTAACTTACACCCTTATTAACTTAAGGGAGTAGATTTCTGGGGACTATAAATTAATTGTTTTCTTGGTTATTTGAATTTTCTAATTTTTTTTTCAGTGATCATGTATCACTTGCATAATTTAAAATGTAGAAATAATGAATTAATAAAATGTCTTAGTCACAATAAGGAAAATATAATGAACCAAACTGAACCTTTTATTGGAAATCCTGCAAAAATTATTCTGAAACAGAATCATATTGCTTTAACTGTATGTTTATATCCGTATATAGATGTATTTATACATGCTATCCTAGGACTGTGGGCTTCTTGAGGACAGACTTAATCTTTTTATCTATATTGTTTGGCAGAGAACCTGACCCATCATAGAACCTAAGTAAAGCTCGTCATGTGAATCAATGAGGATGGTATACAAACCACAAAAAGGTTAATTGAGAGTCATAGAAATTGTTGAAATGACAATTTAAGCATTTGAGACCAAGAAATGTAAAATATTACTCATTCATTTTTTTTTCTTTTTAACAACTTTATTGAGCTATATTTTACATACCATAAAATCAACCCGTTTCAAGCATAAAATTCAACGATTTTTAGGAACTGTATCCAGTGGTACAGCGATCACTATAAATGAGTTTTGGAACATTTTCACACACACCCTCGTAAGGTCCCTCATGCCCATTTACAGTTTCCACCCCCAGCCTAGGCAACTGCTAATCTACATTTCATATCAATGAAGTCATACAATATGTGGCCTTTTGTGCCTGCCTTTTTCACTTAGCTTAATGTTTTTGAGATTCATCCAATGCAGGGCATGTGTGCGTAGTTCCTTCTCTTTTGTTGCCGACTAGTATTCGTTGTATTACTAGATCTACTCATTAGCTTGAAAAAATGTTTTTAAAGAACGTATGAATACTTAAGAAATGCAACAGGTAAACATGATCCTATTCATTTAGAAACATTTGTTGGAGATTAAAGATGGCCTCAGTGATTAAAAATATACAAAGATGCCTAAGACATGGTCCAGCTTAGTCAAGAAAAGACAAATAAGCAATCGTACAAGTCAGAAATGATGAAATGCTATGTTGTGTTAGAAGTAAGGTACATTAGTCTAAAGAGAAAAGTATTTGTGGGAGTATTTGAGAATGCTTCTGAAAGAAGTGATGCTTGAACCGATGTGTTCAATGTAATAGGAGGGGGATGGGAGGAGATGATAATCTTTTTTTGAAGAGGATAATATTTTTAAATTCACACAAGTGTGAAAGTACATATTTTATTCAAGAAACAGCAAATTGTTCTGTGTTGCTGGAATGCAGGCTTCAAGGACTGTTTTGGGTAGGAGATGGGGCTTGGGGTATTGCTTGGTACCAACAAGGAGTGCCTTAAATGGTATGCTAAAGTTTTTCTTGAAGCTGTAAGTGGTAGGAATGTGTTCCAGGAGAATTATTTCAGTTCTTTATTATTTCCAAGTTAGGGATGACAGAGGAAGGTGGAAATGAGAGAAAGAGAAAGGTATCAAAAAAAAGATAAAGGTTCAGCAAATATTTATTGCACACCTAATATACTAGAGGGCAAAACAGACAAAGTCCTTGCTTTCGTGCAGCCAACATTCTTGTGAAGAGGACAGGCAATAAACCATTAAACCAGGGGCTCCTGGGTGCCTCAGTGGGTTAAAGCCTCTGCCTTCGGCTCAGGTCATGATCTCAGGGTCCTGGGATCGAGCCCCGCATGGAGCCCCGCATGGAGCCCCGCATCCCCGCATCCGGCTCTCTGCTCAGTGGGGAGCCTGGTCCCCCCTCCCCACTCTGCTTGCCTCTCTGCCTACTTGTGATCTCTCTCTCTCTGTCAAATAAATAAATAAAATCTTAAAAAAAAAAAAAAGAAAAGAAAACATTAAGCCAGTAACTATATGAGGAGTCTAGTAAGTACCATGGAAAAGAGGTTTAAAGCAGAGTAAGGAGATAGGAAATGATAAAGGAGGGAGGGAGACTATTAAAGATGAGTTGAAATTAGAGCGGAGACCCCAAAGTGACAAGGACCTGAACCCTGTAAACATCTGGGGAGAGTGCGTGATAGAGAATAGCAAGTTCAGAGGCCTCAGAAGAACATGCCTGGGGTGTTAGAGAAAGAGCACGGAGGCCAATGTGGTCTTTGTGGCTTAAGTTGTAAAAGGATCACCCTTGCAGCTGGGTGAACAATAGACTATAAACTTGTATATATTTTATTTCACATGTGTGCGGGCTTAGATGTAGGATTAATTCCTAAAAGTGGGATTGCTGGGTCATAGGGCAAATACATTTGTGATTTTCATGGATACGTGGTGCAATTGCCATCCAGTCCCCCTTCCACGAGCCATACTTGAGAGGCCTGTTTCTTCAGAGCTTCACCAACACTTAGCAAAGCTTTGCAGAGGTGACAATTTTTTCTAATTGTCGGAAGCCCCCAAATCAAGATGTTGACAAAGTGGCTTTCCTTCTGGAGACCCTGGGAGAGATCCGTTTCCTTGCTTTGTGTAATTTCTGCCTTCATTCCTCTGCTCGCAGCCCCAGCCTCTGTCTTCTAATTCAACAACATGGCATCTTCCGATCTCTCTTTCTCTCTCCTTCTGTCATCACATTGCCTGTTTGATTCAGACCCTGCTTTCCTCTTACAAGGATTCTTGTGATTGCTGTAGCCCTGCCCAATTAATCCAGGATAATCCCTCCATCTCAACACCCTGAATTCTCACATCTGCAGAGTGCCTTTGGCCATGTTAAGTAACATTTGGGGAGAGATGGGGGGGAGGGTGGGCACAGACTTTATTAGCCTACCGCAGGGAGATTTCCCATTTGTCTGTGATAGAAAATGCAAATACTTTTCCTCATTGTCCTTTGTCTTCTAACATTGCCTATGGTTTTCTGGTTGGTTGCTTTGCTTTTGTTTTTGATAATTTGGAGTTTATCCTGATAGATGGTGTAAATGCAGATCAATCTTATTTTTTTTCTAGATAGCTATTCAGTTGTACCAGCACCATTTACAGAAAAAGTCCAACTTTTCCCTAAAATGTAATAAATTCTTATATATAGTTTGATTTCTGGACTGTTTTGTTCAGTTGTCTTTCTGTCTAAAAAGTACACATTTTTTTTAATTACTAAGGCTTTATAGTATAATACATGGTATCTTTATAATTGTAATGTCTAGTAGGGCTAAGTGTCTCTCGCTGTCCCCATCTGCCCCTCCTCTCCCTCCCCCAACCCCACACACACTGCTCTTCTTGTTCATGGGTTTCCTGCCT
>CM052802.1:47712365-47806819 GCA_028533885.1 Nasua narica
GGAGCCTGATGCGGGCTCAATCCCAAGACCCTGGCATCATGACCTGAGCCAAAGGAAGACACTTAACCAACTGAGCCACCCAGGTGTCCCTGGACTGTACTGTCTTTAAATGTGGTATGTTTTTATATTCATTCAAGTTACTTGTGTCCCTTCATTAGTATTTTAACATTTTCCTCATACCAGTTTTTCACCTTTCTAAGTTTATTGCCAGCTTTTTATTCTTTCTTTTCATAGATATAATAGAAGAAAAGATTCTACTTATAAGGCTTTCTGATTATTTTTTTATGCATGAAAGCTATGGTTAATACATTTATTATATTAATAATACATTATATTCATTTTATATGCTGCTACTTTATTGAATTATCTTGCTTATTATAGTTTTTAGTTGAGTCTCTTGGTTTTTCCCAATATACAGTCATATTGTATTCAAATAGTAAGAGTTAAAATCTTCCTTTCTAATACATCTGTCCCTTTCTTGCCTCTTCTATTACACTGTTGTGGTTTTTTGGGGTTTTTTTGTTATAAGATTTTATTTATTTGACAGAGAGAGAGATCACAAATGGGCAGAGAGGCAGGCAGAGAGAGAGGAGGAAGCAGGCTCCCTGCTGAGCAGAGAGCCCGATGCGGGGTTCGATCCCAGGACCCAAGCTGAAGGCAGAGGCTTAACCCACTGAGCTACCCAAGCACCCCTTCCACTACACTGTTAAACAACAGTGATGTGCTTTTTTCTTATTCCTGACTTTAGTAAGACTCATGTTTCTTTATAAAGTATTTGCTGACTTTGGGGCTGACACACAGACACGCATGCATACATACACACACACATATTAAAGAACTATACATCTGTTCCTATTTTATTTAGGTTTTTTCCCCCTCAAAAATAGGAGTTGAATTTTGTCAAATGCCTATTTAGTATATATATGGAGAGATAATATGGTTTCTATCTTTGATTTATTAATATGGTATGTTAACCTCACACATTTAAAAATACATTCTCAAGTACCTAAAATTAAATATGTTATTATTCATGCCTAATGTTTTATAAAACTGTTATGCACTGTTTCTCCCTTGGGTGGCCTTTTTTATTATTACACAGTGTTATATTGCACACTTATAACTGTTGCCGTAAGTGGAACTTTCTTCTTGTTTAAAAGCATAATAAGGGGCGCCTGGGTGGCTCAGTGGGTTAAGCGTCTTCCTTCAGCTCAGGTCATGATCTCAGGGTCCTAGGATCGAGCCCCAAGTCGGGCTCTCTGCTCAGCAGGGAGCCTGCTTCCTCCTCTGTCTCTGCCTGCCTCTCTGCCTACTTGTGATCTCTCTCTCCATCAAATAAATAAATAAAATGAAAGCATAATAAAATGAAGCTGGGAGTTTGATCTGACCAGTGGGCCGAAGATGCCCTTCTGCACGGTGAAAGAAATAGGACTAGATCTGAACCGACCTTTTCATTGTCCTGTTTTCTTATTATTTTTTTAATTTTGTCCTCAAAGAATGATGGAAGAAGGATTATGGTATGGGTAGCAGGAAGAAAGTATTTGGGTTAGTTAATCCTTTTGGATGGGTTCTAGTTTGTTTCAAGTTTCAAAGAAACAGCGTAAAATGTTCATAATTCTTGTCCTCACGGAAGCCCCCTGCCTAGAGCAAACTTGTCCGGTAGGGCGGCCTCTAACTCCTTGTACCCACTGAGCACTTGAAATGTGGCTAGTGATGTGCTCCAAGTGTAAAGTACACACTGATTTTGAAAACTTAGTATAAAAAAATATAAAATATCTCAATAACTTTGTATTGATTATATATCGAAATATTTTGCATATATTGGGATAGATAAATTATGTCATTAAGATTAATTTCACCTGTTTCTTTTCACTTTTTTTCAAGATTATTTATTTATTTATTAATTTGAGAGAGAGATCACAAGTAGGCAGAGTGGCAGGCAGAGAGAGAGGGGGGAAGCAGGCTCCCTGCTGAGCAGAGAGCCCAATGTGGGGCTCGATCCCAGGACCCTGAGATCACGACCCGAGCTGAAGGCAGAGGCTTTAACCCACTGAGCCACCCAGGCACCCCCTTTTCACTTTTTAATGCAACTACTAGCAAATCTTAAATTGCATATGTGGCTTACAATATATTTTCATTGGACATCACTGATCTAGAGGCAGTAGGTATGTGTATACTTATAGATACTATAATGATTTTCATAATTTAAAAGATGAAATTAAATAAGCTACACTTATACATTCCCATATGTCCTTGTTTCTTGTTATGGGAATAAATTTGGTTGGATAATGGATCTAATCATACTCCATTATAACGGGGTTACCGCCTCTGTGATTTTTTTATGTAACTGTTTCTAAGACAATGCAGTTTCTTCATTATGCCCTTGACATCTCCACCTAAGTTAAAGGCAATAAGCTTCTTGCGTTGTGGAATACCAGCACTCAAGAACTTATGCGAATATAGAAGGGAGTTAGTCTGCACGTGCAAATTTCTAATTTTGCCTTATCCTACAAATAATTTTAATAGACATGTCCTGGTTCAAAATAAAAGTTACTTCAGCATTTCTTTTATTTTTCCCCGTCATTACCCTAGAACAGCAGTTCCCACCTCCTTAGTTCTCTTTAGGTAGCCCTGGGCTTTAGCATCTTTTAGTTCTGTCTTATTGCAATAGCCTGAATGTTTTAGGCAGTTCACTTCTTAACTCTTCTATTCTTCAAAAGCCAAAACAATTAAATTACTCCTAAAGCATTTTTGTAAAATCCTGGCTTTGTTGCATTTTTTTTTTTTAGGAAAATCATATCACAAAAGATATTGGAATATCAACTTGGAAGAAGCAGACTTTTCTCTCCCATGGAGCCTTATTAGCAAAGAGCTGCCAGGCTGCCATGGAGTTAGCAAAGCATGATGCCGACGTTCAGGATATGGCATTTCAGTATGGGAAGCACGTGGCCATGAGTCATAAGGTATTTGCACATTTTCTCTTCTTCCAGTTCTTAAATAGCTAAAATGATACATAAGAAGCTTCTTGCAATTTAATGAGTTGCTTCTGCATCTCAAAAAGATGTTTATTGTGCACTTAAAATCTATCAGCCATAGATGGTGATTGTCACATAATTTAAACAGTATGATTGGTGGGTACCATGTAATTCTGATAGAAAGCTACAACTTACTTACACCGTATTTGTGATGTTTGTCTTTTCGTATTACCTGAAAGGGTTCTTGAGAGAACTCTTGCAAATTATTAAATAACACCTAATGTTGCCGTTTACAGAATGAAAGAATATTTGCATTTTTGTTACAGTTCCCTTATGGTTTCGTGTGTGAAACAAATTATGGAAAGTTAATGAAATTTAGAAATACACTGAGTAAAAGTGAAAGCTTTAATTCTAAAAATTGATTCTTTTGAATGGACATAATGAGATATAAAAAGTCTCAAATTAGCTTGAGACTTACATTGCTGTCTCTGTATATATGTAACTTAAAAATTCCACTTGATATATATTCCTTAAACGTTACTGAAATAGCTCCTGAGAGAGGAGAAAATATATACATATGTTACATGCACATAAAATATCTCCAGATGAGTTTTTATATATTTTATTAAATCTTAGATTTGTGTATTTACTTAAACCTTATTTAAATTATTGCTTTTAACTTAAAAAGCAAAGCAAAGTCTGCTGCCAAGTAGAAAAGGAAATGTGTCAGGAAAAAATTATTTTAAAGAATTTTAAAGATGATTGTTAATCTTAGGAACTGTTCTTTAGATTTATTAAAGTTTATCTAAAAGCTGTATTCCTTTAGCTTCATTTTTCATTGCATTAACTGGTACTTTCTGAAAGGACTGAAAGGTACTAGCATATCTGCATTTGACTGATTTAACTCTTTTAACTACTACTCCTAGATAAATTCTGATCTCCAGCCTTTTATTAAAGAAAAGACCAGTGACTCCGTGGCTTTTAATCTAAACTCAGCTCCCGTAGTCTTACATCAGGAGTTTCTTGGAAGAGATTTGTGGATTAAGCAGATTGGAGAGGTAAAACAAACTTATTCCTATTTTAGGTATCAGTAGAGGAGTATTTAGTTGATTTTAGAACACAATTGGTATTTAATGATGAGTGAAGCCATATAAGAGCATTTTCATGTAACAGGTAACATTCTTACTTTATAATCTGCATTTTTGAGAGGCAAATGTTTGTTAAGAGTTAGGGATTGAAATACTGTTTTCTTATTATCTGGATTCTTAGAATACTGCGATACAAAACCAGGGCCTGTGGTGGATGCTAATTAATTCAGAGGATTTTTTTTTTTCCTAAAGGCTTTCAAAAATTGGGCTATGGTAATAGCACCACCCTTTAACTGACGGCAATTTCCCATCTGCAGACTCTAGCACAAGCTGCAGAATTCCAGAAGCTCCGTCTGTCAGCTCATTGGGTTATTTTAAAACAAACTTGGACCCTGAATACTCCAGTTCTGAGGTATTATCAAAGAAAAAAAAAAAAACATGGTAAAGTCAGAGGGGAAAAGGGGCTTAAATTGGGTGAATTCCCTACTTTTTTTTGCAGGAGAGAAGGTATAAAAGATGAGAGGGAATTTTTTTTAATTTTCTCTTAATCCAGAAACTCTAGAATCACAAAGTATTGCCCTTTTACCCAAATCTTCATGGAATTTATTTAGCTTTGTGGTTATAATTGATTGGGTCAGTGTGAGACTGGACTTGGGGAACTAGGCACAGCCGAGGGCAGGGATAGCAGACATACTTCAAGCAAAGACAGCCTACATGATATCTGGATTTGGAACGATAAGATTTTCCCTGTCCTAACCCTCCTCCCTTACTGGCTTTCAAAATGTCATCCTCCGACTTAAAATCCCTCATATTCACCTGGTAGAAAATGAGGAAACTGTGAAGCCCAGGAGAAAAGTCCTGCAGACCTGGGTGCTTGGGGCTCCCTTGTGCCATATCCCTGACCAGCCCTCCTCTAGGGAGGCCCACCAGTGTCCAAGGGCACAGAATATCCACCTGAAATAGAGTAAGTAATAGAGGACCACTGGGCATTTGAGAAAAGTATAGAAGATACAAATGAGAAAATTTCCCAGAAAGTTGAATAAAAAGGTCAACAGAGGAGATAAGAAAATTAAAGAACCAATTCGACAGATCCTAGATTTATTAGGAGACCCAGAGAAAGAAAACTGAAAAAGGAGGTAAGAAAATTGACAACAAAAAAATTATAAAGAAAAGTCCTGAGAATTGAAGGACTTAAGTTTCCAAATTGAAATGGTGCCCTAAATAATTAATTTTAAAAGACTCATACCAAGTCACATCATTATCACATTTTGCAACAATGGAGATGAAAAGAGAACCTAATACTTCCAGGAAGAAAAAGAAAAACCTACCATACAAAGGATCGAGAATCATCAGCAAGTCCTCTCAGTAGTGACACTGAAAGCTTCAAGACAATGGACCAATAGCTTCAACATTCAAAGAGAAAATTGTTTCCAACTTAGACTTTTATGACTGTCACATTATCAAGCGTGGTGTTAAATAAAAACAATTCAAGGGGCACCTGGGTGGCTCAGTGGGTTAAAGCCTCTGCCTTCGGCTCAGGTCATGATCTCAGGGTCCTGCGATCGGGCGCCGCATGGGGCTCTCTGTTCAGCAGGGAGCCTGTTTCCCCTCTCTCTGTCTGCCTCTCTGCCCACTTGTGATCTCTCTCTCTGTCAAATAAATAAACAAAATCTAAATAAATAAATACAACTCAAAAAATAGATACACAAGGTCTCAAAAAACTTTACCTCCCAAGCATCTTTTTTCAAGAGATGTATTTTGGGTGATGTGTTTTATTAAGATGAGGAAGTAACTGAGAAAGAGAAAGACATGGAATCTAGGAACTAGGGGATCCAGACACAGTCTGGAGGCAGTGGGAATTCCTGGGCCAACGTGAAAGGAAGAATAATAAACAGTAATAATGCCAACAATAAAAGCACTTCCTGTGTGCCAAGCACTCTACTAATGAGGAGCCTGAGGCACAGAGAAATTAACTTGCACACAGTCACACAGCTAGCAAGTAGTGGAGCCAGGATTCAAACCCAGGCAGCCTTGGCCACCAGGCTCACATCTTTAGGTAACAAGCGACATGCCACTGTGTCTCTCATCCAAGCACGTCCTAGGCTGATGGCTGTGCCTCCGGTCCAGATTCGAACAAGAGGACAGAAATCTCTAGGATATATTTTTCTAAGGAAAACAATGAAACTAACACGTTTGACCATATTGAGGATTTTTTTTAAAGATTTTATTTATTGGGGCGCCTGGGTGACTCAATCATTAAACGTCTGCCTTCGGCTCAGGTCATGATCCTAGGGTCCTGGGATCGAGCCCCACATCAGGCTCCTTGCTCAGCGGGAAGCCTGCTTCTCCCTCTCCCATTCCCTCTGCTTGTGTTCCCTCTCTCGCTGTCTCTCTCTCTCTAATAAATAAATTAAATCTTTAAAAAAAAGAGAGAGAGATTTTATTTATTTGAGGGAGAGAGAGGGCGCAAGCAGGGGAAGGGGGAGAGGAAGAAGCAGACTCCTGACTAAGCAGAGAGCCAAACACAGGGCTCAATCCAAGGACCCCAAGATCATGACCTGGGCCGAAGGCAGACACTTAACCTACTGAGCCACCCAGGTTCACTGTGTTGAGAACTACAGACAAATACGTAGATGCATAGAAAGCTGAGGGTTGTTGTTTAAAATAACGATGTAATTATGTTCGTGAGTTTTGTGAGTCAGGAGTTTGGACAACACACAGAGCTAACTAGTCCATGACGTCTGCGGCCTCAGCCGGAATGGCCCGGAGGCCGGACGTGACTCAGCTGTGCTGGGCCCTGGAGTCATCTGGAGACTCCGCTCACACTGGCACCTGGGCTGGGATGTCACGGCCACGTTGCTGACCAACCGGAGTGCTCACACGCGGTTCCTCCATTTAGCGTGGCTTCCTTGCAGCATGGCAGCCTTGGAAGAGTTGGATTTCTTCCTTGCCAGCTCAGAACTCCAAACGGTTGTTCCAGCAAACAAGGTGGAGACTACATCTTCTCTGACCAGCCTCAGAAGCCACACACGGTCATTTCCATCGTCTCTTATCAATTACTCACAAGCCCACCCACAATCAAGGACAGTTTGTGGACTCACCTAACAATGGGAAGAATGTCAAAAAATTTGGGGCCAGGTTTGAAAGCAGCCACACTAAACATATGGATGAAGATAAGCAGTTATTAGCTGTTGTGAAAAAACTTTCAATGTATAAGAAAGGAAATACAACATAATACTCTATATGGTTTAGAGAATAATATTTATACAGCATAAAAATATAAATACAGAATATCAATTTAAGCCAAAGAGGCAGGGGCACCTGGGTGGCTCAGTCGTTAAGCGTCTGCCTTCGACTCAAGTCATGATTCCAGGGTCCTGGGATCGAGCCTCGCATCAGGCTCCCTGCTCGCTGGGAAGCCTGCTCTCTTCCTCTGCGACTCCCCCTGCTTGTGTTCCCTCTCTCACTCTGTCTCTCTCTGTCAAATAAATAAATAAAATCTTAAAAAAAAAAAAAAGCCAAAGAGGGTAATCAGCGGGAGGAGGGTAGGGGAAAAGAGTATGTTTCATCATGTAAGAAATGTAATTATTCCTTTCATGGTAGAATCAATAGATAATATCTGAAATTTAAAATCAAGGAAAAGCACCGTTTGGAGGTAAACAACACAGCTAAACAGAGGGACACAGAACAGATAGGGTCTGGAGAGTGCTAGATTGTTTTGTTAGAAGTCTTAAAATTGACTTTTATTGGGTGCCTGGGTGGCTCAGTTGGTTGAGCGACTGCCTTCGGCTCATGGGTCATGATCCCAGAGTCCCTGGATCAAGTCCCACATCAGACTCCCAGCTCCATGGGGAGTCTGCTTCTCCCTCTGACCTTCTCCCCTCTCGTGTTCTCTCTCAAATAAATAAATAAAATCTAAAAAAAAAAATTGGCTTTTATTTTTTTTTAAGATTTTATTTATTTATTTAAAAGAGAGAGAGCATGAGCAGGTAGAGGGGCAGAGGGAGAAGCAGACTCCTTGCTGAGAGAGGAGCCTGACATGGGGCTCGATCCCAGGACCCGGGGATCATGACCTAAGCCGAAGGCAGATACTTGACCAACTTTAGGTGCCCCTAAAGTTGGCTTTTTAAATACAGGTGTTTGCTTTTATTTAAAAACATATAGTTTAAAATTGTATATCATTCCTATAGGAATGCCACTTTTAATAATATATCCTCCAAAAAAGATCAGATGTGAACAAAGACTTACCTATTAAAATATGCACTAGAATAGTAACTCTAAAAGGAAAAAAGTAAAAATTGGCTCATTTAAAAATAGAAAAAAGGGAGCGCCTGTGTGGCTCAGTTGATTAAGCATCTGCCTTCAGCTTAGGTGGTGATCCTGGAGTCCTGGGATCGAGCGCCGTCCTGGAGTCCTGGGATCGAGCCCCGTATCAGGCTCCCTACTCACCAGGGAGTCTGCTTCTCCCTCTCCCTCTGCCCCTCCCTCTGCCCTGTTCCTTCTCGCCCTCTCTCTCTCTCTCTCTCTCAAATAAATAAAATCTTTTAAAAAAATAGAAAAAGGTTAAATAAGCATAGTACAATGAAATATACAACTATTGAATATTGTATTACTGGGGTGTATTTGTGTGTTTTTTGACAGCTGAACCAAAAATATATATACAGATGGTGTTAGTAGCTCTAATTGGGTTACATTAGAATACATTACAGATTTACATTTTGGTTGAAAAGATCCAGCTAAATATGTTGAATGGAAGCTACCAACTCTCCCTTGGCTATTTACACACACACACACACACACACACACATATATATATATCTGTATATATATATCCATATATATACGTATATGGATATGTACATACATACATACATATGTACATACATACATATGTATGTACATATCCATATACGTATATATATGGATATATATATCTGATCTATATATATATAGATCAGAGATGTGAATTTTAAAGAACCTTCACAGAAAAGGGACATATTTAATTTTTAGTTTCTTTGCAAGCATACAAAGTCTTAAATGTAGACAACACAAGAATCCAGGATTTCCTGAACAGCTGGTGAAACAGTCCCAAATCACTGTCTCCAACTTGATTTTAACTTTTCAGAGGGATATCCTTTCCAAATAGCCAATGCCTTAGGCAGTAACTCAAATAAATCAAATAGATCTTGTCCAGAGGTCAGTAAACCCTGCCGAGATGATGTCTATGAGCAGATGATGTCCTGCCCACCAACCTAGGTTCCTTGTGATGCTATCTAGATCCTCATCCTTCAGGAAAGCCTGGCAGTTTATTTCCCTTCTCACAGCCCCACCAGGCCATGTGGTTTTCTCCAGTAGCTACAGGCCCTTTTTATGTCTCCATGTCTAAGTCATGAACATGATCACTGGTGAAGAGAAGATTCATCCATCTAAAACAAATAAGAACTAGGAAGTTGGTTTTTGTCGTGTAAGGGGAAACATTCCTCAGGTGAAAGACTCCTTACCTGAGTTTATTTTTATCTTCTAAATGATAATATTCATGCTTATATAAAGCTCTAGATGATGATAATGTTGTTCTGTGAATGCCCCCTAGTCAGAGTTAGGGGATGCAATCAGCATAATACTTGAGAGGGACCTTGTATCCTAAATCTCAAGGAGGTTGCTTATTAATCCTGAAATTAGTTCTAGTACTCTCTTTCCAGTTTTTTTCCTGATATTTACCCGTACTGCATTTTTGTGATCCTTTCCTCCCCAGGTGTTGAATTTTATTTCAAGATCCTTAAGGGTAGCAGTGAATTCACCTTTGAATTATCTGTGGCAGCTGACATAGTGACTTACTTGGAATAGTCATCCAATTAATATTTATTGAAAAAGTATGTATGGTATGCTTTCCACAGAGTTAGGCTGTTTGATGGCAGCTCTGCTTTTGTTAAATAGAAAAAATCAAGTTGGTATAGCAGAAATGGCCCAGAGGGGACCACGTTTTGGAAGACCTGGATTCTAGTTTGGAGTCAGGTAGCATCTGTATAACCTTAATCACAGTCATTCGTGTCCTTGTTATTACTTTCTGTAAAATGATGCTGTTGAACTAGATCATTCTGCATCATTCCCTTTCAGCTCCCAAATAAATCTAAGAAATAAGTCTCTTAGGTAAGAAGTGCATTATAAGAAAAATATTAATCTCTATTAGGCGCTTAATACTAATTTTGACACTGAGAAATGAAAAAGTCTTGCTTCCAATGATGGAAGTCACCTATGATTTCTTATTATCACGTGTAAAATTACTTCCCTGCTCTACACAGACAGGTTTGTGTCCCATCTACCCTTTCGATTTCCTGCTTGGAGAGAGTGAGAATTAATGACTAGACATGGCAGGGAAGAGGAGATCACACACCCTTAGCGCCCATTCAACATCCTTGTGAAGCCAGGAAGAAGAAACTTCTGGAATTTTTCATATCAGACCCTGCTACCTCCTCTTCAACTCCCGAAGTCTTGAGATTAGATAGGTGTCTTCCATCACACCCATAAGCAGGCAGGTGCGCGTGTGTGCATACACACACACACACACACACACACACACATCCCTTTTGTAAGAGGCAGTTAAGAGCACCAGGCCAGACCTGAAACAACTGAAAAAGATTTGTTGAACAACATTTCCATACTAAATTCTACCTTAATTTTAAATTTAAATTTGTCACTGCTGAAAAATAATGATCAGGTAAAAATACCGAGTGAATGGGTGATTCACCCGAGGGAAGTGAAGTCATTACTCAGTTACCATTTTGATTCCTAATAAAAGAAAGTAGAATCCTTCAGAGAACCACAGAGCTCTGACTCTCTCAGGGAGTCCGGGGGCTATTGCAGGTCAGCAAGCTTTATTTTTAATGATCCTTCTAGTTTTCTGCTGCCATTATAAGTCACTGAAGAGACAGGAATTATGATTATATTTTCCTGGCTATTTCTGAAAGTACTGAAATGTCACTTGGGCTTGTGACATTCTGACACTGTCACAACTGGCCATAAACTACTAAGTGAACTACATTTTACCAATGCTAAGCTGTAACTCACTCATCCTTGCGTATCCAGCTATTACTTCTCATTTAAAACGTGAAGCAAAGATTGCTAGTCAAGGCTGGCGTACGTGAACACAACACACGGATATTCATAAACAAAAGAGAAAAATGCAGTCTTCATTAACACTACCTGATATGCTTCTAATTATTTAAGTTATTTTGAGTTGTTTCTTTTTTCTTTTCTTTTAAAGATTTTATTTTTTTGTTTGTTTGTTTGTTTGTTTATTTGACAGAGAGAGACACGGCAAGAGAGGGAACACGACCAGGGGAAGTGGGAGAGGGAGAAGCAGGCTTCCTGCTAAGCAGGGAGTCCATCGCGGGGCTCGATCTCAGGACCCTGGGATCATGACCTGAGCCAAAGGCAGACGCTTAACAAATGAGCCACCCAGGTGCCCCTTGAGTTGTTTCAAAATTGACATCCTCTACCACAGAGGGTGGACAGTGTGGGCATTTGAAGGGATTGTATATGAGACCACAAAGGCTGAAATAGCTCTAGAGAACTCCTAAATTAAAATATTTCTTAAGGTTTTCTGTTACATTTAGGGAAACAAAGTGCTCAATTATAGAGGAGATATACAAGATATCTATATCTTAAAGATATAGAAGATATAGAAGTAAATTGCCTGCAGGTTGTCTGTGGCCTCTTAAAGAGGGGATAAAAGAAACACACAAATACAAGGAATACTGTAATGATGTCCTTTAGAGAGCTCACAGGAAAGTCAAGAAATGATTTGAGAAATTGGTGATGTCTGAGGGGGTCCTTGAAGAAGAAGATCTCCATGGCAAAGATGGGAATGAGAGGCTTCCTAGGCAACAGAAGTTATGAAAAAGGAATGCAGATGGGCAAGTGCAGTGTATTCAGAGAAATACAAGTATTATCGTTTGGATTGAATGTGAAGAATATAGGGCAGTGCAGGGGGAGGCAAAGAATTGCTCTGAAATAGTACATAATGCCTGTGTTTAAAGACTTTGGTTCAGGGCGCCTGGGTGGCTCAGTGGGTTAAGCCTCTGCCTTCGGCTCAGATCATGATCTCAGGGTCCTGGGATCGAGCCCCACATGGGGCTCTCTGCTCAGCAGGGAGCCTGCTTCCCCCCTCCCTCTGCCTGCCTCTCTGCCTACTTGTGATCTCTCTCTCTCTCCCTCTGTGTCAAATAAATAAATAAATGAAATCTTTAAAAAAAAAAAAAATACTTTGGTTCAAACAAGGACATGGACCTGAATGTTCAGATGAGCAATGTTTACAATAGCCAGGAAATGGAAACAACCCAACGTCCATCAAATGATGAATGGATAAACAAAATATAGTATGTCCATACAATGGAATATCATCCAGCTGTAAAAAGTAATGAAGTATTGATACGTGCTACAATATGATAGAACTTGATAGTGTAATGGTTACACAACGTTCTGAATGTCCTCAGTGCCCCTGAGTTATACTCTTTAAAATAGTAAGACTGTGGATGTTTGCTTGCAGAAAATGAGCTTGATTCAGGAAGCAGACACTGAAAGTTTCTGAACCAGGTAATGCCAAGGTCGGAAATGTGTTTTAGGGAGATATGTCTGGCTACATCCTATAGGACGAAAGGAACGAGGAAGTAGTAGAGAGAAGGAGATCGGTTAGAAAGCTTTGGGGAACCTGTTGATAAAAGTTCAGGAGAAAAGTACTGTTTAGAGTGTTGGCAACAAAAAGGAGGTTAGGCGTAAAATTTACTTTAGAGAGGAGCACTTGACTGGCTCAGTTGGTAGAGCATGTGACTCTTGATCTTGGGGTCGTGAGTTCAAGCCTTACCTTGGGTATAGAGGTTACTTATAATAAAATCTTTGGTGGGGGGAAATAAATGGATTTTCAGGGAGAAAATGTACAAGGCCTGAAAATTGGTATGGTAGGGAGAAGCTAGCAGATGTGTACTAGAGGGGGACAGTCAGAGGCCAAAACCAGGATTTTGAACTTGGATTACAGGAACAATTGTGCTATTAATAGAAATAGAAAAGTTACGTGGAAAAACTGGTATAAATTTGGTTTTTGACATTGTGAACTTGAGGTGCACCATCAAGGTTACTGGCCATCACACTGGAACCTGGCCACTGGAGGAAACAACTCAACTCCATGTTCAGCCTGATTTCCTTGCTCTTGGCCTTTCTGTAGTCTGGTAGATTTCACCCGTGTTTGAAATTTTAAAATTTCATGACTCCTCCAGATTCCAAGAAAGCGTAGCAAGACAAAAGGTTTACAAAGGGATGACAAGATTTCTGAATAAAGAAAAATATATTATGTAGATAATATAAGTCTTTCTTAAATTTTTTTTTATTTTTTAAGGTTTTATTTATTTATTTTGAGAGAGAGAAAGAATCTCAAGCAGACTCAACACTGAGCCAATACAAAAAAGCCAATCTTTGAACATTCACATTTCCCTCCAAAGATTAGCCCTCCCAGGTAAAAGAGAAGGCGACATAGAAGTCCAGTTCTAGATGGTGTTGACTTCCTTGCAGATGCTTCTGTGCTATCTTATCAATAGGCAAGAATGATCAGGATCACAAAGAAGCCTGCCCTATTCCTTTCTATTCTGATACCTTTCCCACTTTGTAACTGGAAAGCTGGGTTGATAGAAGGCCTGCTTCTCCTATCAAACCAAAATTCAACTGCTTAAACTTTGGGGCTAGCAGATCTAATAGATTCTGATTTGTAAGCTTTCTTTTTTTTTTTAATTTTTTTTTAAGATTTTATTTATTTGAGAGAGAGGGCGCAAGCAGGGGAAGGGGGAGAGGGAGAGGGAGAAGCAGACTCCTCGCCGAGCAGGGAGCCCAGTGTGGGGCTCCATCCCAGGACCCTGGGATCGTGATCTGAGCTGAAGGCAGACGCTTAACAGACTGAGCCACCCAGGTGCCCCTGATTTGTAAGCTTTCTAAATCCTCATACACTACCCAAACCATTCTAGATTGAGGATGGAGGTCCTACTCCCCTCCCTTCTCTGTCCCCCGATAAACCTTTTCATTCATGTATAAAACTAAACTCCACCTCTTCCTACCAGTACAGATGCCCAGAGAATTTCTTTCCAGTAAGACCTTGTCTTCTCTAAAGGAGCGAGTGATATTCCTGCAAAAGACCTTTCCACCAAAGTCAGGTTTATTCGAACAAGGATTATTAATGGATAATGGGTTAAGACAATTGGATGAATGGTTAAAAGAGAACCAAATATTCACATGGACTCAAAGCATCCCACAGATTACTTATCAAGTACAAAGGGAAGCAGTAACAAACTTAGTTTCACCAATAATGAGACAAACATATTGTATGACTCCTAATGTAATGGAGACGTACACGGCATCATGTATGTAGTTGTCTTGCCAAAAAAAAAAGTTTTCATTTAATCTGACCGTGAGAAAACAATCAGACAAATCCAGAGTAAAGGACGTTCTCTAAGGCAATTGACTGGACTCTTAAAAGATGCTGATATTATGAAAGACAGAAAAGATATGGTATAGGGACTCTTGTAGATTAGAAGTGATTTAAAAACCAGGACATCCAAAAAGAAGGTATGATTTCCAACATGATCTGGGATCGGGGGAAAAACCAGTTCTGAACAATGCTATTGACTGAACTAGAAACCTTTGACTATAGACTTCTTAGACATTATAGGAAGCATTAAACTTGTTGGATGTGATAATCAGTTTGTGGTTATGCAGGAGAACATCACTGTCCTTGGAGATAAATGCTATAGTATTCAGGGGTGAACCATCATGATGTCTACAACTTACTCTCAGGCAGCAAATGATCATCTAAAGAGAAAGCAAAGATGACCAAATACTAGCAGTTGGGTAACGTAGCCGGAGGGCAAATGGGTGTTCGTGATGTTCTCTCCACTAAAAAGTTTGAGGAGGAAAAAAAAAAAGTTTGAGAAAAAAGGTAGTTCTCCTTAAAATTTTCTTTTTTTTTTTTTAAAGATTTTATTTATTTATTTATTTGACAGAGAGACATAGCAAGAGAGGGCACACAAGCAGGGGGAGTGGGAGAGGGAGAAGCAGACTTCCCACTGAGTGGGGAGCACTCAGGGCCCCGATGCAGGGCTTGAGCCAAGGATCCTGGGATCGTGACCTGAGCCAAAGGCAAACAACTAACGACTATCGACTGAGACACTCAGGCGCCCCTTTCCTTAAAATGTTAAAAAGAGAATCTCTTTTAAAACAACTGTTCTAAAAAAAAAAAAAAGCTGTTCTAGGGGTGCCCGAGTGGATCAGTGGTTTAAAGCCTCTGCCTTCAGCTCAGGTCATGATCTCAGGGTCCTGGGATCGAGCCCCCCATCGGGCTCTCTACTCCGTGGGGAGTCGCTTCCCCCTCTCTCTCTGCCTGCCTCTCTCCCTACTTGTGATTTCTCTCTTTCTGTCAAATAAATAAATAAAATCTTTTTTAAAAATAAATAAATAAAAATAAAACAATTGTTCTAATAAAAACAAAAAAAATACATTTTTTAATTAAAAAAAAGAAAAACATAATATATAAAAAAAAAGACTGTTACTCCCAAATATAGCTGCTAGCATTTGGGAAGAATAACATGATAAGTAGAGATGATCAGTCTCTAGCAATTTCTGGACTCCCTGCTGTGGAATATTAGCTTTCTACTTTCAGAAAAAGGCTTCTCCATCTCCAGCCTTCATGTCCAGATAGCAATAGTTGAAAATTGGAAACAATTCATTTCTGTCATCCAATCCTCCTTTGTTACCTGACTTATAAGAAAGCATTTGTTTCTTAAAGTAAAAGACTACATTGTACATCCATTACTTACCAACAGGAAATCTGTCTGCCTTTGGTCTGCAGAGACTGGTGTATAAACCTTTGGGATTAATCCCTCTGTGCATCTTCTCACTCAGAATGCTGGCTTTTTTTTTTTTTTTTTTTTTTGCTTTTGTACAGAATATTGTTTTACCGTGCTTGCTATATCTGTCTGAGGAGGCCTCTGGTGTCACGAGCGCTGGCACACTATCTTGTCTATTTTCACTTTTTTTTTTTTTTTTAAGATAAAACAAGGTTCAAACCACACATTCTCTGTGAACTGCTAAAGACTAGGAAAAATTACTTTCTTTTCTCCTGACCTGGATTGACAAGAAGCGCACCTACAGGAGGCAAAAAGATGACTGAATCCCTTTTAAAGACCCTAGTAATGAAGCCCGCAGGGAATTGTGTACGGGAGAATTTACAGTGGCTTCTGGAGATGAGCAGTGTGGCAGGAAGAGGTTCAGGACTGCTGGCTGCTGAAATACAGTCTGGATTTCTTTTATATCAGCCTATTTTGGGCCCCAGCGAGAAAGTTATTTTAATAATATCTTGCTCTGCTAGAAATATACATGATAAGTGGCAGATGTCAGAAAAAGAGGGGAAAGTTAGAGCTCTCCGTTCTCCTTGAGACTTAAGGAGTTTATATAGTTGTTCTCCTTTAGCCTTTGAAGTAAACACTGATGCACACGGAAGAATGAATTGAAAAGGACATTAGACAACAGTCCAGACCAGCGATCTTCAAATGAGTCAGAAACTCAGGGCAAGGGAACTGAGGCTCTGTGTTTTTAACACACTACTCAGGTGATTCTGATAGCCAGTTCAGCATTTATGAGAGCCCAACATTTGGGAAAAGAGGGTCTAGTCCAATACTCTTATTTTACAGATAAGAAAATAAAGATGCATGGAAAAATTTTTAAACTGTTGGAGGTATTAACGTGTCTGAGCTAGAAACCGTATTTTCTGGCACGCAGCATACCACATCTTCCCAGGAAGGCACAGTGGTTTTTGGCGTGGTCACCATGAAGATATTAGCTACTTGTCATAGACAAGGCATCCTTAGCACCCTAAGCTCTGAGGTGTGGCTCTTGAAATGTCCCGAGGTGTCTGTTCCAGGCTCTTTCCACTTCAGCACACTGTTTTCAAGGTTGAGGCACTTAATTACACTAAACCACTTACCTATGAGAAGGCTACTAGATCAGTCTTCTCTGTTCTGTCCTTTTGTTGTTTAATTTTCATGAATTCTTTGAATTTATAGTCCATAGATTTGCGTCCTTAGCCTACTTATCAACAGCAGTTGGGCAGTAAAAGTGAACATAAGGTTTTGTTCAAGACAGGTGAAAATGATTCCACATTAACTACATCCGGCACTCTGACACCCAACTTTCCTAGAACTAGGAGTGAGTGTAATGAACTCTGCTTCGTAAGTTTCCTGAATAGACTGGACATAACCAGCGTATATAAAGAAAAAGCACGTAGCCATCTATGCATTCGTTCACCAGATGTTATTGGCCACGTGCCCGATACTACTCTCGATCTAGACTTGGAATACAGGTGTGAGCAGGAGAGAAAGCTGGTCTCTTCTCATAGAGCCTAACCCTAGAGGGAGATTGTATGTGAAGTCTGTGCAGCCCCTAGAGTATAAGCTCCATGAGGGCAGAGATTTTGATCTTTTCTGTTCACCGCTTTGTCTCCCGTGCCTATGCGGTACCCAGCATGTAGGAGGTGCCTGGCGCCTTTAGTGAATGAGCGATCATCCGGTCAAAGAGAAACTATGGCCCCCTCCCAAATTAACTGTTTTACGAAAAGAAATAGAATAAGTACTGTTTAATGAGGAATATTATTATTATTTATAGAGGGGATTAAACCATCATTTCCATTGGTTTCTCATGTGCTCTATTTTTATAAGCTCTAGCAGCCTTCTGTAAAAAAAAATTTGGTATCAGAATATATATACTGTTAGGCATGATATGACTTATGTAGATATTAACACACATGGCTGGAAATACATATATATTATATACCTATAGAGATTTAAATATTTATCATATTTGTTTTATAAAATGACTCATACTTTTATGTACAAGCAAAAGCAGTCAAGGATGAAATGGTTTCACAGAACTAAGGATGTTTATTGTGGTAAGATGAAAAGGACATTCCGGGGAGCATATCAACAGCTGAAGTCTGTTTAGGTTGTAATGCCTGCGGTAATCGTGCTGTCATTTTTATGTAGGCTTCTACTCTCTCAGCTTTGAAAACATTTAAGAGCTGATATTGAACAGGTGTGGATTACATACATGGTGTTTCTCTGCCGCCATCTCCAGCAAAGTGTATCTCTACTAGGTGAAAGAGTGGTGATGAAGCTAGCAATACAAAATAAAATGAGAGAGTTTGAAAATAGCTTGTGATTGATAAAGCACAAAAAACTCACAATAATAGAATTCTCTAAGATAATTAGTTTATAATCCAGGTAGGGGAAAAAATGGTTTTACAAACATTTCTGATAGGACCACTCTAGCATTACGTTCCTGCTTCCTACCTGAAGAAACAGCTGTTGGTTTTGGTTTTGGTTTTATGAGACAAACTAGAAGGTGACCTCATACCTCCAAAAGGAAAAGTCCACTGGAAGTCATTGTAAATTATATCGTTTCTCCCTCTCTCCTTACCTAGGAGTCTCAAGATACAAAAGCTCCTCAACTTCCTAGCCTTCAACAAAGACCACTTTCAACACTTTTAACATACCCGTTGTGTTAAGCACTGAAAGATAAGAATGTTGAAAGGTGCAGAATGTTAAGATGGTTAGAACGAGAACAAAATTTACGGGAACAAAATTGAAAGTAGTGAGGAAGTGGCAAATTTGTTGCAGGAATGAGTTGTTGGACAGTAGAAACAATTCTGTAGAGCTCCCCATTCGTGCATCGATTGAAAAGTGCTGTGTTGGAGCAATTCATACTAATCAGCAAGAGACAAGGGAAAGGATAAGCAATTGAAAAGGTGGAAAGCTTGTGACCACAGGATCAGCCTCAATGTCATATAGCTCTTAACCTAAAATGAATGCAAGAGACAGCTGGGAGTTTGAGAACTTAAAGACTAAGCAAATTGTGAAATGCTGTTGCTAAAATTTTGGTCACAAGCCATGGATTAGTCCTTGGATCAAAGCCAGTTCATATTTGCGCACTAACAAAGTTTAGTAGCTAGGTCATGAGTGCACTCTACGGACGTGCTCAAGGGCTCCCCAGGAACTGTGGATATTAGAGTGGAGAAAGAGGGATTTGAGTATATAGAGAACTATTTTGGGAAGAAGATGTCCACAGACACACAAATAAGTAAATACAAAATATCTGAGCAGAGGGAAGAATAAATCTAGTTTTTACAGTTCTCTAAGAACTGACTCCTATTCCTTGTGGTATAATGCATCTCAGGACTAAGTTCAGACTCTTCCTGGTTCACTGAAAATCTAGATCCCTGGGCACCTGGGTGGCTCAGTTGGTTGGGCGACTGCCTTCGGCTCAGGTCATGATCCTTGAGTTCCGGGATCGAGTCCCACATCGGTCTCCCGGCTCCATGGGGAGTCTGTCTGCTTCTTCCTCTAACCTCTCCTCTCATGCTCTCTCTCACTTTCTCTGTCTCTCAAATAAATAAATAAAATCTTCAAAAAAAAAAATCTAGATCCCTAAAAAATTTGAAAAGCAGATTGAAAACCCCAAATTCTTTGTTATAATACATTGGTTGCAGATACCTTTTGTTTCATGGAAAACATTCCAGTCACAATTTTAACTTAGATGGGTTTGTGACGGTGCCAATGCCTAATACCTGAGCGGTGTCTTCTTCTAAGTTACTTATTAATGAAAATAAGAAACAAAATGCAGGCGTCATTGTATAAATTTTTTAAAGGGTTCTAAAGCAAGAAGAATCAGGACCAATGCTCTGTGGACATCTTTTCTCTCAAGTAGTAATTTGACTTAAGGACGAAATGGTCTCAAGACCTAACCTGTTTGCAAATTGAACAGTTCTTACTCTGTGCAGAGGTAGCAGGAGTTACATTCTGAAGTCTACAAAAGTAAGCTGACAGATCAAAAAAGATTCATACATTGATTGTCTCTATCATGTTAGGATATTATATATAATACATTTGAGTATATGCGTTAATTTTAAATTTTAATAACTAAAATATTTTTAAATAAAGTCTGACCCCATGTAGAATGTCTTTTTTTTTTTTTAAGATTTATTTTATTTTAGAGAGAGAGAGTGCTGGGGGTAGGGGGTGGGGGGCAGAAGGAAAGAAAGAATCCCAAGTATACTCCCTGCTGAGCGTGAAGCCCGAGGTGGGGCTTGCTTGACCTCACGGCCCCGAGATCATGACCTGAGCTGAAATCAAGAGTCGAACGATTAACTGAGCCACACAGGCACCCCTAGTATGTCATTTTCAATTCCACCTCTCTTCTTTATCATCCCTGGGGTGGTGGGGGGTGGAGGTCTTTCAACATATAATACAACATAATAAAAATTATGCCAAAGGAAGTAGAGGAGACACTGGCCCCACAGATTGCTTAGGTTTATACAGGAGGACACATGTCGTTACAGTGGAACCATCTGATAGTCACCACCTTAACCAAGTGATCAAATTTATAGCATTACTAAGAGTGGGACCACCTGACATTTTGTGCCTCTTGAATCGATACAATATTAAGTATGTAATATTTTGTATAAAGTACTCATGGCAGAAACGTTAAACAAGCTTTTTCAGACCCAGCTTTCAGTTTGCAAGCAAAACAGGGACAAGACAAGTTAATTGACAGTGAAAAAATATGGCAAATCAAAAAAGTCAGATTTTCGGAGTGCCTGGCTTACTCAGCCAGTGGAGCATGCAACTCTTGATCTCGGCATTGTGGATCTGAGCCCCACATTGGGTGTAGACGTTACTTAAAAATAAAATCAAGGGGGTGCCTGGGTGGCTCAGTTGTTAAGCGTCTGCCTTTGGCTCAGGTCATGATAATCCTGGGTGGGAAGCCTGCTTCTCCCTCTCCCACTCTCCCTGTTTGTGTTCCTACTTTTTCTCTCTCTCTCTCTCTCTCTCTCTCTCCCCCCCCCCTCTCTGTCAAATAAATAAAATCTTTAAAAAATAAAATAAATAGGGATGCCTGGATGGCTCAGTTGGTTAAGCAGCTGCTTTCGACTCAGGTCATGATCCCAGTGTCCTGGGATCGAGTCCCACATCGGGCTCCTTGCTCAGCAGGGAGCCTGCTCCTCTCTCTGCCTCTGCCTGCTTCTCTGCCTGCTTGTGTTCTCTCTCTGTCAAATAAATAAATAAAATCTTAAAAAAAAAAAAAGACGGATTGACTTTTAAAATAAAATAAAATAAATAAAAAATTTTTTAAAGTCCGTCATTCTCGTGTCTACATAGAGTGTATACGTCTGCTCACTCTCCTGTTCTTCCAACTTTTCAGTGTGTTTAAAAGTGTTATATGTATATAGTTGTGTAGAGATACAACTATGTAGATGTATAAAGAGATACATGGTAGGGGACCAAGGAGAGAGTGTTGACCTTTATTCTTGGAGAAGTACAAGTTATAGAAGCACTAACTAATTTTTAAAACTAATTTTTAAAGAGCTAACAGATTAATTTCCCCCTCTTTCTACTTTAGGCTCAAGAGAAGGGAAGATTAGACTATGCTAAGGTAAGTAGACTTTATACGTACTACACAGTTTCATACATTCCAGTTTGGTGTGTGGTTTTTGTTTATATTTGAAAGATCAAAAGAGAATCATCCCTTTCAAGGGATGTACATCCCTTGTACATCATCTACTTTCATCCCTGTTAAGTAACAGGCATTAGCAGGTTAGTGTCCTTACCGAGTGCCTACTTTATCCTAGACACTGTTGGGTGTCGAGACTAAAATAGTAAGCCAGATAAAGTGTTTTCTTTTGGGACATTTTCAGTCCGGTGTGGGAGCTATAACTAATAAGCAACTAAATGGATGCATCATAAAGTCATGTGGTGGCAAGTGCTTTGAGGAAAAACAAACTGGAGATCACTCACCATTGCTAGAAAGATGCCTTTGGCATCTTCGGCTTTTTAGCGCCATTAGATAATACGTGAGAAGCACCACACAGAGCTGACTTAGACTCCTAAAGGTAGTAGTTTTCACATCCTCTGTGGAGCTTTTGAAAAACACACATGGCTAGGTGCAGCATCACACCCTCTTTCACCAAGATCAAAATCCCCTTGGGGGGGAGAACAGACAGGGGCAGGAAGGAAGTATTTGAAAAAAGGCTCCGCAGATCATTCCGACACACAGCCTTATTTAAAAACTGCTGTGGGAGTTCAGATCGCAGGGCGCCAGTGCAAGCGTCTGAACACACTTGGGTCACATTCTGTGTCCCCCCAGGGACAAATGGAACATTGTAGCAGGTGCGTGAGATGTGTACGGCTGCTTGGCTAAAGGGACATGCTAACTGTCTGGTTTATGAACCAATCAGGAGTATCCCGGGTGTGAGCACACCTGCACTCCGAAGACAGGGAGGAAGAAATACAGGCTGTAAGGGGTCTGCTCGCAGTGGGACAACTGAAACCCATCGTGATCTTTTGGGGCTGATCCAGAACCTTCGTGTTCTCCCGACGGTCCCCGGGGGAACTCCCCATGGCTCCATGCCTTTGTTCTCTTTTCCTTGCCTGAGATGCAGTTCTTCTCCCTCTCTGTCTCACAAACTTTTGCTTCCTTTCAGAAAAACTAGATAAGAACACCTCTAAACTGAGGGCCTCCAAATTTCATTCTCCTCTTAGATGTCCACTTCAGCCTTACGTATCTAAACTCGGGCCGTGGGCATATCTTCCTGGGTCTCCCACGGGCATCTTAAATGAACTCACCATCTTGCATGACATCTCTGGTCTTTTTTTTTTTTTAATAGACTTTTTTTTTTTAAGTTTTATTTATTTAAGTAACCTCTGCACCCAGTGTGGGGTTCAGACTCATGACCACAGGATCAGAAGTTGCATGCTTTTGTAACTGACCCAATCAGGCACTCCTAAATAAACCTTATTTTTTAGAGAAGTTTTAGGTTCACAGCAAAATTGTGCAGAAAGTATCAAGAATTACCATATCCCCTGACCCTATACACAGAGCCTCCGCTACTATCAGTAGTCTTCAGAGAGTGACATATTTGTTAAGAGTCAGAGGAACTACATTGAAATATCATCAGTACCCAAACTCCATGGTTTACATCAATGTCCACTCATGTTGTATCTCTTGTCCTTTTAACTTATTCTCTCTCCGGATGTTGGCCCTGTCATCCCACCAGGCAACCCTGTGAGAATCTTAGAAGTGCCCATGACAGCTCCTATCCCTCCCTGCCAGGTTCTTTACCAAGTCACGCCATCTTGGTATCCTACATATTCTTAAATCCAACCCCTCCTCTTGATCTGTCTTCCATTATTTACATTGAGTCTCTTCACCTGACCACTGGAAACCCTACCGATTGGTCTTCCTGACCCTGTCACTACAAGCCCGTTACCAGCTGGAATGTCTATCTAAATCATAAATCAGTTTCACACTCCAGCTCGAAACCTGTCATTGACTCATGTAATCTGTAAGGCCAATTCAAAGCTCGCTGGATGATTTCACCCCCTGGAGGGGTTCTCCAGCATCGTCTCTTCCCACTCTGTGTTCCAGCAGCACTAGATCATACAAAACATGGTTTCTGTTCTCCATGCCTTGACCACAGCCGTCCCCTCTGCTTGAAATGCCCTTCTGCGTTTATCAGCTACCCCTGTTCTTTCTGTAAGGCTTCAGTTGGGATCATCTCCTACAGGTAGTCCTCCCTGGTTCCCCAGCACATTAAGTGCTTTCCTTCATTCTGTAATACATTGTGCATCTCTCAGTCATTGTACTTACTGGGTAATATTATGATGCCCCATTTATGGGACAGACCATACACTGTGAGTTCTCGGAGAGCAGGGATAGTGTCTTATTTGTCTTTGTGTACTTGGTGTACACTTGACTTTGTATACTAGGATACTTGGTGGTTAGCACAGCGTTTCGCACATGGTAAATAATGAGTGACCGAATGGGGGAGATAGGGATGGAGGGAGTGGATGAATGTAGAAAATAGAACAGTAAGAAATGAGTAAGAAAAGAGAAGACACATGAAGGTAGTTTCAGGAGAAAATCTGGTATAGGGTTTTTTTATCTTAAGAGGAAAGATGCTTTTGATACACATCACGGATATCAGAGGGGTTAAAAAGATTGTTTGGGGGGCACCTGGGTGTCTCGGTCATTAGGCGTCTGCCTTCGGCTCAGGTCATGATCTCAGGGTTCTGGGATCGAGCCCCGCATCAGGCTCCCTGCTCAGCAGGAGGCCTGCTTCTCCCTCTCTCACTCCCCCTGCTTATGTTCCCTCTCTCACTGTGTCTCTCTCTGTCAAATAAATAAAATCTTTAAAAAAAAAAAAAAAGATTGGGAAGGCTATAATATACTAGCTTAGAGATAAAGGCTGAGATTTCACTGTGATAGTAAAAGAAAGCTAACAAAAAAAGTCAGGGAAAAGTCAACACCAATAGAGTGACTATTGATAATTGAAGTTTATTCATGACTCAGAGAACTCCTGTAGGGTTTTTTATTGCAGAGGCACATGACAATTGAAGAGGTTAAGAGAAAGGAAAAAATATGATGCACAGATAGAAAACACCCCTGGGCCAAGCAGAAGCTCAGCCACCAACTCACTGCAAAATCTGGTATCACTTAACGGCTCTAGTCTTCCTTCGGTTTCCTTCATATAAAGCAAGCGGTTTAGATAAGTGCTAGTCAATTCTTCGGGCCCATTCCAAATTCAAGAGAAGACGTTCTTCTTGAGAGGTGTGGGACATTCTTATCTTGTAGACCTGAGGTCCAGATCCATTCCCTCTTCACTTTGTTCCCCCAGCCACTGTGTATTAGACAGTTACTATGTGCAAGGCACTATGCACTGTGAGCAGGACTGATGCGGGCCTTGCCATCACATGCTTCCTAGACTCGGATCTCCCTATCTAAAGTAGCCACTCCCCAGGGGCGCCTGGGTGGCTCAGTCGGTTAAGCATCTGCCTTCAGTTCAGGTCATGATCCCAGGGTCATGATCTCAGGATCGAGACCCACAACAGGCTCCCTGCTCAGCAGTGAGTCTGCTTCTCCCTTTCCCTCTGCCTCTCCCCTCAACTCGTGTTCTCGCTCGCTCGCTCTCAAATAAATAATCGTTAAAAAATAATGATAAAGTAACCACCCCCCCTTTGCTCTATTTTTTCTTAACATTTATAGTAATCTAAAATTATCATTTTCATTGAGTTGCTTGCTTCTGCTTTTTCTCTTTCGCTGAAACATAAGAGCTCCAAAGGCAGGGCCTAGTTGATGGTCGCGTCGTCCGCACCCAGCACAGGCTCCTATGTAGGAGGGCTTGGCGAATGCATGCACATGAGTTGCAGTAGTGTGATTCTAGAAGTGCAGGAGGTTCTGGGAGGTCTGGAAGGGAGTATTGCAGACTTCAATGAACTATTTTAAGAGTATGCTGACTATATAACACCGTCCATCTCAATAGTCAGTAGCCCTAAGGTTACCTTCCCAAGTGCCTAGTGGCAGTATTTCTCATGCCGGTAAACAGAACCCGGCCCTCTGGAAGATGTGGTACAGTTCTGACACTTGAGGGCCATGCACTTGATCTAGGCAATTAATGTAGACTTATCATCCTTTCACAGACCTAAACCCAAGTAACACGGGGAAAAAGGGATTATATCCATCTCTTCCGGGTGTGGTGGGGATGTCTGCAGGGTGCAGTTTATGATACTGTGTCCCGTGTGGTGTACTGTGGGCCCGTGGTAATACGTATCCTGACCCCAGGTCTGCTCCCCTCTGTTTGGCATGATCGTGCTGCTCGTGCTTACTGACGCGGGCCCCACGCTTAGCAGCTCAGGGCTGCCCTTGTGGGGTTATCTGTGAAAACTACATTTGAAAAACTCAGCAGCCATTTCCGGAGATCATCATGAAATGTACTCATGGCGGGAAATGTTGTTACTTCCAAGTGGTATTTACCCAAAAGCCAAATTTTATCTGAAAAATCCGATTTGGGGGACCATGGAAAATTATTTTGGCCGTGTCCTCTGTGACCTCACCTGCCATCTCTCAAATTCGGTCGGTCTCAGCAGGGCAAGGAGGTAGAGGGAGGGGTGAAAGAGGTGGTCGTTTCCAAATCAGTCTCGGCTGGATCTTGAGCCTGTCGCTTTCTGCAAAACCGTGGTCTGTACTCAGTCACTCAGATAAGAAATGGAATTCCTTTTTAATTGAGTTCCTGGTGCGATTAGTGTGGATATGAGTGCTTTACACCCTCACGGTGCCTTTCATCTTAAGATACCAAAGTACTCGACAACTATTCATTCATTATATCTCTCCCACCTCTGTCAGATGGTTAACACACTCACAGGCGCGCTCTGCCTATCGTGGAAACTCATCCACCTGGAGTCCGGGCAAGGACGGGGGTGGCTGTGTCACTGTAAGGCGATTCCACCCAGGAGCTTCTAAAATAGAACAACGAGGCATGTCTTACTTGCCTAGTTAAAACTGCGGAAGTTCTAGTAGACAGAATATAATTACCCGAAGTGAATTGTGACCCAGAAAGCTGGTGCTAACACTTGAGCTCATATGCACAGTGCGATGGGGATCTTAATTACAGTGCTTGGTCTGCAGCCCCCGGGGGTGTATTTCTCAGATTCCATTCCATGTTCCCGGGGCTTCCGGCCCCACGGTCAAGCTTGGCTGATTCAGCGCAAAGCTAGAGGGAAGAGTGCCACCTATTGAACTGTAGGATTCATGGGTGCTTGTTGGGACTGGTGGAGAAGCTTCTCGGACCCCACTCATGCTTGGTTTGCTATGGTAACATGTCTATGTCGGAAAGAAAACGAGTATGTTGACTCCTCTTGCTTAGAAAAACATCTACAAACGTCTGTGTATTTTCCCCAGCTGGAGCTGAGCGTATGCCTGCAGTTTAGCCCTACTGCTCCTCGAAACAAGCCTGCTGCTAAAAGACCGAGGCAGATGGTATTTTTACCACTTCAGGCAAAACATGGCACCTATGGTTCGGCTTTCTACAATTTTAATTTTTTAACACTTCCAAAATGGCTTGCTTAAATCTCTCTAGCATAGAGATGCAGACTTTTCCCCCAGTTTCTTTTTAATAATTGCTTCAGATACCCAGATAGGAATAAAGAGCACCTAGGTGGTCAAAACCAGACTTTGGGGGCACCTGGGTGGCTCAGTGGGTTAAAACCTCTGCCTTTGGCTCAGGTCATGGTCCTGGATCTCAGGGTCCTGGGATCAAGCCCTGCGTAGTGGGGCTTTCTGCTCAGCGGAGAGCCTGCTTCCCCCTGCCTCTCTGCCTACTTGTGATTTCTCTCCTCTCTATCAAATAAATAAATAAAATCATAAAAAAAAAACAGACTTTGTCACACGCTGTGACAGTCTCCCACTCATTCCCTCACAAGTGCTCCGGACGAGACCTTGAGGGGGGCTTCATTGACCTTCGTGTTAATTTTGACACAAAGACCCTAAATGGTTTACAGGAGCTTTCTTTACGGTCCTCTCTAGTCTTTTCCTGGGCAGTTCCTAATAATTTTCCTCATGACGCAGTCCAGAAGAGAGAGTTGCTTTTTTTATGTCTTCCTCCTGAGGAAGGAGGAACTCTAAGCAAAGAGTTGCTCAAGGTTAAGCACCGGGAAAAGAAAGATCTTGCAGGTGTTAATTCATTAGGCATCCAGTTCTCCGTTGAACTTAAGAGAGATTCTTTTTTTTTTAAAGGAGTGGGGTTCTGACGTGCCCTCTCTGCTGGGGTGTGTTCAGGGCTGCAGAGAAACGTGAGCCTCCGGCTGCATCCCACCGCGGTCGGGCCTGGTGTCCAGAGCCGCTCTTCTCCTCCCTCCCCGCCCTCAGAAGGCCTCGCACATTCTGTTTTATTATAAAACACATTTGCATAGGGTACACATTAAAATTCTCTTCCCACCAGCAAACAGTGCTGTCCGCAGACATTTGCATTTGCATGCTCACATATCATCACTTCCTTTCAAGAAGAAAAGAGACTTTCCTCTCATGTCGCCTTTCCAAGGTTCTCCTTTCCCAGGTTTGACCCTTTTAGTCTTTTTTTTCTCTTTTATTATCCATAAATTGCTTCCACCATTTTGCTGCAGACTGAGTCCAAAATTCTACTTTTTTGAAGCTTGAGTATAGAAAATTTTCTGTAAATATTGTTGTCCTTTCTTTACTGACAAAGCCAGACTTTTTTTTTTTTTTTTTTTTGGCAGACGATTTTTGCCTGCTCGTTCTCTCTCATAACCCTAGCTAACTGGCTCTGAGAATTTTTCACATTGGCACATTTAGAGACCAGATGTTACTGTGTTTTCTGTTCCGTGTACCCCTTTCTTGGGCAGATGCTGCTTCTCCTACCCTGGGACTTGACATTAGCTCCTTTGGTAGAGTATTCCATACGATATCACCGGGTGCACTAAATCTCTTATTTCCTCTAACCTCCTGAAGTTGTCTTTACATTTAGGATTTCTGTTTTCTTGGTAACAAGAGACGCTATGTGGAAGCATGGTCATTCCCTTCTCCCATCTTTTCCCATAAAGGACTTGTGGTCCAATTAAATGAGGTGTTTATCATAGAATTTAATGAAGAAAATCCAAATACCATGACGATATGGGTGCAACTATGTAAAATTTTGATAAAGACTAGAAGAAAGCATTAAAAACATAAATACGGGCATTAAGGTGATAACATTTCAGCATGTTTTAAAATAAATACATTTTCTTTTTAAGATTTCTGGTTTCGAAATGTGGACTCACATTTGATCTAGAATTTTTTCAGATATGACCTGAGCTACTGGGAATTGAAAAATAACTTGCCTGAAATCAAGTGTTTAGTGACATAACTAATCATGTGTTTAGTGACAGAACTAAATAATTTTAGATCTCTAAAAACTTGCATGCCTGCTTCTAATGCAATAGGCAGAAATGCATGGTTGGAAAATGTCGTTTTTGTATGCTGCAAGTTTTTGTGCTAGGCCTCCAATAGTGGTTGAAGTGATGGAAGACAGTTGAGGAAAACGGAAACCTAGCACACTGAGCAGGCCTTGCAGGCACCGATCTGATGACCTCATCACAGCACAGGGATAGGTGCTGGAAGGGACTGCCAGGACTGCCGTCTGAAAGCTTCAAGCCCCCCACCCCTTGTTTCCTTCGAAAGCAGATAAGAAGGGACACCTGGGTGGCTCAGTTGGTTAAGCATCTGCCTTTGGCTTAGCTCATGATCTCAGGGTCCTGGCATCGAGTCCCACATCAGGCTCCCTGCTCAGCGGAGAGTCTGCTTCTCCCTATCCCTCTGCCCCTCCTCCTGCTTGTGCCCTTTCTCTGTTAAATAAATAAAATCTTTTTAAAAAATAAAATAAAATAAATTCTAGGGGCACTTAGGTAGCTCAGTCAGTTATGCAAGTCCCACTCTTGATCTCAGCTCAGGCCTTGATCTCAGGGTCATGAGTTCAAGCCCCGTGTTGGGCCCCAGATACAATATTTAGTATCTTGAACCAGAGTCGTGCCTTACTGTGAGCCTTCAAGTCTTTTTGCAAAACAGCTGCCCTTTGGACATTCATTCATTCCTAGCCACCAAGCTAGTTTTTTCCTCCTTAAGTCTCTGAGTATGTCATTTTGCATTTGTCCCCAGTGACTATCATCTTGCTTTGATGATCTATTCCTCTAATTTCTTAATGTTATTTTAAAATTAGATTCTTGTTCTCTGAGGTGTTGGCAATCCCACACACCTCAGTGGCATCAACAGATCTGATGATCATAATCTCTGTTTCCCTGTGGATCATGAATAATATCATTAAATGCTATCAATAATAAGCCTCTTTATGACATCATAAAATATGCCATTCTCTCCGTTGTTGACCCAAATACTATTGATATTATTTGAATTCAGGTCTCTACATAGTTACGAATCTTTTTATTTCTTCAAATCATATATTCCTAGCTTGTTGATCTTGGGTTTCTAATTTCATATGTAAACTGAGAAATTAGTTCACAATAATAATATTTAGTGGGACAGTCTCTTTCATTCTTAAAATTACCATTTTGAATTACTGACATCTAAAAAATTACACAGCTACATAATATCTGTCATTCATCAGGAAGCTAAGGCCAACTTAGATTGTTAGTGAAGACCAGTTCTTAGTTGTAAGCCTGGAATCGTGCCTGGTTTTGCTCACCACTGTACCCTGAGGGCCTAACACAGTGCCTGGCACACATTACTAGGTACCAGATAAATATTTGTTGGATTAAAGTAGAATAGAATGAGTGAGTAACCCAAGATAAACCAAATTGTTTGTGCCTAGATTCCGTTCTTTTCATTCATAAGGCATATTTGGCTCTGCCTTTGTTCTTTTTTCCTCCCAAGTATATTTGTAATCAAATGGTTACATCCTCAATGCTTTGCACTCCCTGGGTTGAAACAAAGATTCACTTGGGGTAACCTTTTGTCTAGGAAGCTAACTAAAAATGCCCTCCAGGCTGGTTCTGTGGGCGAATGCTCTGCACGGTGGGAGAGCTGGATTCAATTACCGCTCCCAGTTAGCGGTATCAGGAGCCACCTGTGCGCAGGATGTGCCTCTACGCCTTTATGTAGAGGAAGGAGCCTTCTGTCCCCTAGAGGAGCCTGTTTAGTCCATTGAAGCTGTTTTAAGTAGATCTAAGGAAATACCATTCTCTTCCCTTGTCATAAAAAACAGTGGTGAGGCACGGGCTTTCCAAAATTATGTTCTTGAAGAGAAAGAAAAGGGAGGCACCCCTGCATAGACCCCGAATGTGGTTTTAGTAAGTTACAGGTCTTTGTCATTACCTGGATTGATATTTCCAGACTCAGACACTAATCCGGCAGCCTGGTTTTATACAGAATTGGAGGTTTTCGTGATTTTAACATGATCGGTATCAGAAAGCTATAATCCGTTTCGGTGGCACATCTGAAGCCATTTCCCCACGTACTTGCCCCATCAGGCAGAGTACTGATGCTGGAGGCGCTGAACTACCTTTCCAGAAATGGCAAGGTGCCAGTGCCACCTCCTTTTTCAAACAGAGTTACTAAGGTAGCAGAGATTACAAGAACTGCAACATTGTTTAGTAATGTGTAAGATGCTTACTAAAGATTTGGGGCAAGTGGATCCTGTCCCTTTCCCTCAGGTCTTTGACTTGCTGGCTTGATGGCCTTATCTATTCACCAGTTCATAACAAAGCCGGAGTTGGACCTCTAAAGGTGGATTCCTGCATAGCGCAACGGCGCTCCTGTAGAAGGTCTCCCTGTCCTAGATCTAAGGAAATTACCCTTGCCTTGATCTTGGATTCAGCTAAAAAGATTTGTGTGCCCCTCTTTAGCTAGAGCTATGATCTCTGTGCAGTGCCTACCCTAGGACACACGTTTCTCCTTGTGCACTCTGCTCAAGACACACGAAACACTTTAATCAGATGGCTCTATCGTATTCTATCTTTGAATCCCTTCGTTTTATGGAGAAGAGATCAAATAACCTAACAGTGTCCACACCATCACTGTCTCACTGAGTCATGATTCCGTCCGGGTTTGCTGACTCCACAGGATCTATTCTTTTTTTTTTTTTTTTTTTTAAGATTTTATTTATTTAACAGAGAGAGAGAGAGAGAGATGGGGAACACAAGCAGGGCAGAGGGAGAGGGAGAAGCAGGCTTCCCACAGAGCAGGGAGCCCGATGCGGGGCTCGATCCCAGGACCCCGGATCATGACCTGAGCCAAAGGCAGAAGCTTAATGACTTAGCCACCCAGGCGCCCCACAGGGGCGCCTATTCTTTACCACACATGCTGCTTCTCGAGGGGCTTAGACCTACTGCAAAACAAGTGAGGGAGAATTTGTATGCAGGCTCTGGTTTTACAAACAGCCGGGAGACGGGATGCCTCACTCTAATCCAACATCGTTCATGTCTCGGAAATAGTGATCGTCTAGTGACTGTCTTACAATTTATGTTTGCTGAACTAGTGCAATAATTATGGTGATTTTTTTTTTAACTGGCAAGCATTCTTCACTCTTCTAAGAAAGGTTTATGGATATAACCATTTAAAATGACTTCTCATTGCCATTCTCTTGAGGGAGCCAAGGCTCTATGTTAACAGATACACCTTCCATAACTGCGTAACGTAGAGAGCTCCTTCTGGAAAAGGTGTTCCTCCTGCAGGTATGATGGTAGTTCCATGGCGCAGACGGTAACTTCTTCACCCCATACAGTGGTTCCTGCATTGGCCCCCGGTCTGACGTAACCTGCCTGGAAGATAAGTCATTGTCGTAACTCTCAGTAGATTGAGTTTTTCTGTTGTTTGACATGGTGATGAAAGTCATTAAGTGTGTTTTAAGCTCATGTTTTACCAGGGTACGTGTTAGGATGTTAGGAATCTAGGGTCATGTAGACAGCAGTGGTAGAGATAGCACTTTTGAGGCAAGTGATCCCCAGGTATCAGCATCTAAATACTAAAGCAGATGAAAAATTGAGACATGAGGAGGATTTAAGAAATGTATATGTAAGGGCGCCTGGCAGTGGGTTAAGCCTCTGTCTTCGGCTCAGGTCATGATCTCAGGGTATTGGATTAAGCCCCTCATTGGGCTCTCTGTTCAGTGGGGAGCCTGCTTCCCCTTCTCTCTCTGCCTGCCTTTCTGCTTACTTGTGATCTCTCGCGCTCTCTCTCTCTGTGTGAAATAAATAAATAAATAATCTTTTAAAAAAAAAGAAAGAAATATATACGTAAGACGTGGACTCATGTAGTTTATGTATTTCTCAAATAACCCCCAGGACTGTTGGATACCTACATGCTGTGATTGCTCTCGTCCTACAATATTCTTTTTAATTAAATAACCAACATAGTATTCATCATGAAATTACAGAGTTTAGTATTGATTCACTCCTAAAAAAGGTACAGGCAAAGAGTGGCTCATTGCTGCAGTCTACAACCTATGATATGTTTTCCTTTTTGAATTTCAATGTGTATAATTAAGTTCCTCTTTGGAATATGATACTAAAAATAAAAAATTATTTTTGAATCAAAATATGGATAAATCTGAGATTATTTATAAATAGTTAAATTTTCCTTCAGAAGACATGATTGCTTTCCTATGCAGTTTAAGCCTCAATTTAATATAATTCCATATTACTAACCTCAAATTCCAATGAAATGCCAATGAAAGTTTATAAAACTAAAAATTAAATTGTACTTTGTGGTCCAGCTGGGTGCCTGGGTGGCTCAGTTGGTTAAGCATCTGACTCTTGGTTTGGGCTCAGGCCATGATCTCATGGTGGTGAGATCAAGGCCCACAGAAGGCTCTGCACTTAGAGGGGAGTAGGCTTGAGATTCTCTCTCTCCTCTCCCTCGCCCACTAGCCCCCAATCACGCATGTACTCTCTTTCTCTCAAATAAAATAAATCTTTTAAATATAAATAAATAAATAGTACATTTTGGTCCATTTAATTACATTTTGAAATCAGATACATCTGCTCCTACCCTGAGCTACATACAAGTTGACCTGTATTTCTTAAGGAGCAAGCACTACCTTTTTTTTTTTTAAGATTATATTTTTATTCATTTGAGAGCGAGCGAACGCACAAGTGGGGGACGGGGCAAAGGGAGAGGGAGAAGCAGGCTCCCCAATGAGCAGGCAGCCCAACACGGGGCTCGATCCTAGGATCCCCGGATCATGACCTGAGCTGAAGGCAGACACCCAACCAACTGACCCACCCATGTGCCCCAAGGAGCAACCACTACTTGGCCTGAATTCTCTGCCAAGGAGTCAACAATTTACGTCAGTTTTGAGTATGTTAGTAAAACATTCTTAACTACATGAAAATAGCTCTAAATACATACATATATATGTGTGTAAATATATACATATATATGTATATATGTATAAGTAGGGGTACTAAACTATATACATGTGTATATATGAATGTGTGGTTTCAGGTTATTTGTACATATAATAAGGATGTATATATTCAGATACGATCATTTGTATGAAATGAGTTGTTTGGTTATGAAGCTGTGGGTGGTGGACTCATAATGTACTAAGACGTTGGGTCTTGAAATGAATTCTGAAACAAATCTCACTGGTCCACCCAGGACATCATCTTATTGCCACACATCATCTTACTTGTTCCTCATAATAGCTTCATGTGGCATAATATGATCTTTCCAGTTTTACAGGTGAGAGCTTAGAGAAGTTGCCTTGCCCAAGATCACACGTGTCCAGGTCCAGAGTTTCCGTACTAACGTTTGCTCATTGCCTCTCCTCAGTTGTTTTCATATTATGAAACAACAGAAATAGATTAACCAGTCTTAGGAGGAGAACACCTCATCCCATTATTGGATTTAAAAGGTTCCTGTGTGGCTTCATCTGGGGGTTTCGGCTCTGGGTGCTTGAAAGACTGCCCTAGTGGCATTTTGTCCCTCCTAGAGCTTACCTCTTCTCTTACCTCCCATCTCCACAGGCTTCAGGTCCCAAGACTCAGCAAGGGAAGGGAGAGCAGGGTAACAAATGTCATGTGTGTCACACATGCTCATACAATTATACAGAATGATCTTAATTCCGCAAGAGAATAAATAGAACCTGTTAAAAAGTATTTTAAAGTTTAATACATATTATGGGAATTTTCCAGGCTGTTTTACAGAAGAAAAAAAAATACTCTTGATGTTTTATAAGCAAACAGAAAAATGTTAAAGCATGGGCTAAATTATAATTGTCAGTTTGAACTCATTAGTCCTTTATTCAATGACTTTTTCCCCAAGATTTATTTATTTAGAGAAAGAGAGCACAAGCAGGGGAGGGGAGAATCCCTAAGCAGACACCTAAATAAAATCTTTAAAAAAAAAAAAAAAGTAGTGAAAAGGTGATGCCTGGGTGGCTCAGTTGGTTAAGTGGCTGCCTTCAGCTCAGTCGTGATCTCAGGTTCCTGGGATCAAGTCCCACATTGGGCTCCTCACTCAGTGGGGAGCCTGCTTCTCCCTCTGCCTTCCAATCCCCCTGTGGGTATGCACACACTCTCTCTCTCTTTCTCTCTCTCTCTTCCTCTGGCAAATATAGAAATGATCATATATATATATATGTGTGTGTGTGTGTATATATATGTGTTATATATATATATTTGTGTGTGTGTGTATATATGTGTTATATATATATAGTGAAAATGACATGAGGTAATGGTTTCCTGTGATTGTGTGAAACCCCAGGTACCATTACTATGGTCAGAATCTTTGGTTGAGATTTTTGGTAAAAATAAGTTTTCATTATCAAGTAAGACTTAAGTAAAAATATGTTAATTTTGGGCCCCTGGGTGGCGCAGTTGGTTGAGCGACTGCCTTCGGCTCAGGTCATGGTCCCGGAGTCCCGGGATCGAGTCCCACATCGGGCTCCCAGCTCCATGGGGAGTCCGCTTCTCACTCTGACCTTCTCTCTCTCACTCTCTCTCTTTCCTAATAAATAAATAAATAAATAAATCTTTAAAAATATGTTAATTTTGTGACTTACTAGTGGACGTGATGATATCTGAGCCTTATTCAGGGCTTATTTGTTTGTTTGTTTGTTTTAAAAAAAGTATGACCTGAAGAATATAGCATCAATTATAGTATTTATGGCCTTTTTCTTAGCAGAATGTGGAAATTTTCCACTTCCAGTTCTTACTGACATTTGTTCTGCAGCCATATGGCATTTTTAGTTATGGTTTTAAAAAACATATATATTGGGGACGCCTGGGAGGCTCAGTGGGTTAAAGCCTCTGCGTTGGGCTCAGGTCATGATCTCGGGGCCCTGAGATCGAGCCCCGCATCGGGCTCTCTGCTCAGCAGGGAGCCTGCTTCCCCCTCTCCCTCTGTCTGCCTCTCTGCCTACTTGTGATCTCTTTCTCTCTGTCAAATAAATAAATAAAATATTTTTTAAAAATGTATATATTGTAACAGAGATACATGATTAATATAACAATGGCTTCAGTTTTCTATCATCTCTGTAAATAGAGTTTTATCTAAAGCTATTTGACTTAATGTATTTTTTAGAATCTATGATGTATAGTGAAAAAATTTGCCCTTGGGGCACAGGCTTGCAAGGGACATTATTGACAGAGATAGGTGTTCTCTTCCCAAACGAAATTGAATGCTTCCCAGTTCACGTAAGAGTGAACAGGAAAGCATTATACTATGCTGCTTAAGAGCAAGAACTATTTGAATCTTTACTCCAGCACTTACCTTCCATGTTACCTTGAGCAACTTAACTCTTCTCTAAGTTTGTTCCTCTGTAAAATAAGAATAATATTAGTACATACCTCATAGGGCTGTTGTAAGAATTGAAGATATATATGTCTCAGTGCTGGGCATACATGAGTACTGTGAGATTGTCTTTGTTACTGCTGGTATTGTTGTGATTATGGCCATTTTAATATCGGGAATCACACCATTCTTGTCCTTGAATTCATGTGCTCCAGGAAGTAACTAAAAATTCTCTTATTTCCATCGCCTTTCCTTTTGCTGAAATAAGATATTTAATTAAATCAGTAGATTTTCGGGGTACCTGGGTGGCTCAGTGGTTTAAACCTCTGCCTTTGGCTCAGGTCATGATCTCAGGGTCCTGGGATCAGGCCCCACGTCGGGCTCTCTGCTCAGCAGGGAGCCTGCTTCCCCCTCTCCCTGCCTCTCTGCCTACTTGTGATCTCTTTCTCTCTGTCAAATAAATAAATAAAATCTTTAAAGAATAAAAATAAAAAAAAATTTTTTTAAACCAGTAGATTTTCTTTCTATATACTCTTGCAGATAATCTATTGTTCTGAGTAAAAAGGAGTGCTTTTTAGGTGGTTTGCAGTTTGTTTGTTTATCATAATATGTTTATCATATTAGAGAAAGGTTTTAATTATAGTTTTTCCTTTTGTACCAAGTCTTGCCAATCAGCAGTTGGGAAGACCTTTCAGTTGAAGCACTATCAGCTAGAATCTTGGGAGTTGGAGGAGACTTTGGAGGTTGCCTTGTTCCACCTCCCACATCTGCTAAGAATTTTATTCATAGGGACGCCTGGGTGGTTCAGTGGGTTGAGCATCTGCCTTGGGCTCAGGTCATGGTCCCTGGGTCCTGGGATCAAGTCCCACGTCAGGCTCCTTGCTTGGCAGGGAGCCTGCCTCTCCCTCTGCCTGCCATTCCCCTTGCTTGTGCTTACTCTCTTTCTCTCTCTCTCTCTCTCTCTCTCTATCTTCCCTTGACAAATAAATAAATAAAATCCTAAAAAAAAAAAAGGAAATTTTATTCATCCCTTCTCTGATGTGGCCATCTAGTTGCTGAGGACTTCCAAAAACAGGGGCTTCACAGCTCGTCAAAAATAACTATTCAGTTGTTAGACAACTCTAGTTATTTGAAAGCTCTCTCTTATTTGTCATTGAAATCTCCTTCCCAGAAATTTCACCTTGTTGCTCTTTGTTCTGTTTCCTAAAACATACAGAATGGGACTGCTCCATCTTGATTTGATTACTTTAGATACTGGAAGATGGCTTTCATCTCCTTGAATTCTTTCCTCCAGGTTAAACATTCCTTAGACATCATGTTTTGAAATACTACTTCATCCTAATACTGGACCCAGGCTACTCTGAGTGCCCGTCTTGACCTGTGGCCGTGGCACTCAGGATGGAACATAGTTTTCTAACCGCAAATTAACCATCAAACAGGACATGTACCTCTGTTGATGCTGCCAAAGTTTGTGTTTGTGCTTTTTTGTTTTAATCTATATCACAGTCTTGGCTTATATAAAGAACGTGGTTATCCAAGATTCTCACCACTTATTTATGAATCACTGCCAAACTGAGGCTCACGCTTGTACAATGAATTTTTGAAACCTAAATGTCCAACTCTATAATTACCCCTGTTACACTGCATCTCGCGAGTATCGGTCTTTTTTCAACACGTGAAACCATTAAGATTTTAGATGCTATCTATGTGTTAGTTTTCTCTCTTGACTATATGACATCTGAAAATTAAAATTTACTACGTATTTTTTTCTCCATCTTCATTCAGGTAATCCGTAGAACTGGGATAAAGGAAAGAAAGAAACCAAATTGGGTGTTTTTGTTTGTTTTCTTTTTTTGTTGAAATATAGTTGACTGGATGCCTGGGTGGCTTATTTGGTTAACTGTCTGCCTTTGGCTCAGGTTGTGATCCCAGGTTCCTTGGATCCAGTCCCATGTCGGGCTCCCTGGTCAGTGAGGAGTCTGCTTCTCCCTTTCTCTCTCCCTCTGCTTGTGCTCTCTTTCTCTCTCAAATAAATAAATAAAATCTTTAAATATATATATATATATATATATATAGTTGACACACAATATTACATTATTCTAGGTGTACAACATGGTGATTTGACAACTCTATATATTATGCAATGCTCAGCACAAATGTAGCTACCATCTGTCATCATACAACACTATTATGATACCATTGCTCATATTCCCCTGTTGTACCTTTTATTTCTGTGACCTATTATACATTCTGTAACTGGAAACCTGTATCTCCCACTTCCCTTCATCCATTTTGCCCATCCCCCAGTCCTCCTCACCTAAGGCAATCATCAGGTTGTTCTTTGAGTCTAGGAGTCCATTCCTGGTGTTTGTTGTTCGTTTCATTTTTTTAGTTTCTATAAGTAAAATCATATGGTATTTGTGAAATCATGTAGTATTTGTCTTTCTCTGTCTTACCTGTTTCACTTTAGCATGATACCCTGTAGGTCCATCTGTGTTGTCACAAATGGCAAGATCTCATTCTTTTTTATAGCTGAGTAATATTCCTGTGGGGGGTGTGTGTGTGTGTGTGTGTGTGTGTGTGTGTACACATACCACATCTTTATCCAGTCATCTATCAATGGACACTTGAGTTGCTTTTGTATCTTGGCTCTTGTAAATAATGCTTCAATAAACACAGGGGTGCATATATCTTTTCAAATTAGTGTTTTCAAAAGATACCCAGTAGTGGAATTACTGGATCATATGGTATTTCGATTACTAATTTTTTTAGGAACCCTCCTACTGTTTTCCATAGTGGTTGCACCAGTTGACATTCCCACCAACAGTGCACAGGGTTCCTTTTTCTCCACATCCCCACCAACACTTGTTATTTCTTGTCTTTTTGATAGTAGCCATTCCGACTGATGTAAGGTGATATCTCATTGTGGTTTTGATTTGCATTTCCCTGATGATTAGTGTTGTTGACCATCTTTTCATGTGTGTTGGCCATCTGGATGTGTTCTTTGGAAAATGTCTATTCAGGTCCTCTGCCTAATTTTAATCAGATTATTTGGGTTAGGGTAGATATTTTGGATATTGACCCCTTTGGGCTATATTATTTGCAAATATCTTCTCCCATTCAGTAGGCTGCCTTTTTGTTTTGTTGATGGTTTTCTTCACTGTGCAAAAGTTTTTTATTTTGGCATAGTCCCAGTAGTTTATTTTTGCTTTTGTTTCCCTTGTCTGAGGAGACATATCTAGAAAAATGTTACTAAAGCCAGTGTGAAAGAAATTACCACGTATGTTTTCTTCTAGGAGTTTTATGATTTTATGTCTCACATTTAGGTCTCTAATCCATTGAGTTTATTTTTATGTATGGTATAAGAAAGTGGTCCAGTTTCATCCTTTTGCATATAGCTTTCCATTTTTTTCAGCACCACTCATTAAAAAGACTAACCCAAATATTGAGTCCTAGAGATCACTTTTCTCCTCAAAATAAATCCACTGCCAAACATTTTATAAGAGTAGTTGTATTACATATTTGAATCCATATTACCATACTCTAATCCAGAGCCCCATTTCTCTGTCTTATCCACAAAGGACTAAGTTTCTTTCTTTCTTTCTTTCTTTCTTTCTTTCTTTCTTTCTTTCTTTCTTTTTTAAGTTTTACAATGTATTTTTTTGTCAGAGAGAGAGAGCACAAGCAGGGGTAGTAGCAGGCAGAGGGAGAAGCAGGCTCCCCACGGAGCAAGGAGCCCGATACGGGACCCCATCCCAGGACCCTGGGATCATGACCTGAGCTGAAGGCAGATGCTTAACCGACTGAACCACCCAGGCTTCCCAGGACTAAGTTTCTAAAACCCAAATATACTCTATCTTTACTGTTTCTGAAGCTAACAATGAGTGGCCATATCGAAAGAAAAATGAGGATATTTTGTGATGATTTGCTCCTTGTGACCCACTTATCCTGGGGCTGCAATCACCGCTGCCTTTTTTCTAGAGCTCACAACGCATCTATTTGATAACCTTTCTTAGAATTTTGCCATCATAGTCCATAAATTCACCAGTCTTTGCTCCAGACGCACCTCTGTCCTCATCTTTTTCTTTTGTCCTGTGTTCGAAGACAGTTGTCAGTTGAATCTCTCATCTCTGAGATTTCCTACGCATCTTTCAGTAGCTGGGAAGGACCCCTTGTGTGCACTGTGAGCATAAAGAGGACAGAAGTGAGTGGATGCCTCTGTCGAGGTGCTCTAGACTGGAAACTAGGTCTCCAGAGTGAGGAGGAAGACAGAGAAGGGAAGTACCAGCAGAGATATCAGACAAAATGAGTGAGAAAGCTGCTGGCGGGGAGGAGGCTCAGTGGGGATGCCGCGCAGTAATTTGTCCAAGAGGATAATATTATGTTCGTAATGGGAGTGGTGGTGGTCTTAAAACCGGAAACCAGACCTAAGGCACGTTGGTAGCTGCCTTCTCCTTGACAACCTGTAATGGGCTCTTTCATCCTTAAAGTCCCCTCTTCATGGGATTTATTTTCACCTTTACAGTATTTAACTCATTCCTTATTTCTGTTCCCTTTGTCTTCTCTTAATGATACATCATCTTTTGCGACTGTTTGAGCATACTTGTTCCTCTTTGACATGCAGCCTTGACATTTTGATGCCTCTTATTTTTGTCATCGTCTCCTTCCCCTGCGCGGCCCCCATCAGTCTTCAGCACATTCTGACGAGGTTGTTTCTGAACATTTTTCTGTGAGGAGTGGCACTTTAAAAACATGTGTGACAAGTGTCCTGGTGATAATACAGACTTATGGGTGGATTCCCACACAATTCTTACAGCTATCTCCCTCGCCTTTGTCAGCTCCTTCAAATCAAGGACAGCATCCGATCTCCACAGCGCAGCTTTGTGCACAACGGCCGGGGCACAGCCCTAGAGCAGAAGAAATGCTGCTCTTTGCACCTCAGCCTTTTCCAGTCTGGGCCCCAAGAGAGCTTATTCTGTAGCTGTTTATTTTGGTCTCTTTCATAATTAATGATGACCACTGTTGAAATTTAGTTTTTTCAGAGGCTCTCATCCCCCTTGAACAATTTCCATTTATGATCTCTTAGAATCATGGCAGTCTTTTCACGAATTTTTCAATGTGCTTTCCTAATTTATGACCCGGGTGTCCAAAACCATGCGTGCTGGTCCTTTCTTTCACTGAGTCTGGTACCAGGTTGGAGTCCTTTATCATTACTGTATCTTACGTTTCTGCCAGCTTCATAATCCCCATTAGGGAAGCATGGTCCGCTTCTTTCACTCGGTAAGGAGATGTGTGGTCTCTGTCCGTAACGGCATGGCCGCCATTTGTTTCCTTTCCTCCTTATCTTGACATATTGCTTCTACTCCCTCAGTCTCTATTATCCAGTTTCTACAGAACAAGATCTAACCTAATTTCCAGATGAGTTTCAGCATCCCCATTCTCTATAGCACTCTCTGTTTGGGCAAAGGAGAACTCGGGGTTCCCTCCAATTCTTTTCCAGTGCTATAGAGCTCTGGAGGTGCAGGAATGAAACCCAAGCCATTTCTCAAATTTGCCGTTGGCTCTTACCACTCAGCTGATCTCATCCCAATATCTTCACCTGCAAAATGAGGTGAGGAGATAAGAAACTTGGGTTTCCACCAAGTCTTAGAGTCTTGCTTCGGTTTCATTGGAGAGAAGCAGCTGTCTCGTCCACTTCTGCTAAAGCTGCTTGGATCTCATGGCGGGTACTTGTCTTAGTACTTAAGAGAATTTTTTAACCAAGTCGTTTTCACAGGCATATGATGATTTCTCAAAAGGGTCTCCTAAAAGCAACATTTATCACTGAAAAGGTGTTTAATAACACCTTTTAATATATGTTAAATAATAATGCACTTAACTTTAAGTACTTTGCATCTTTTTCTGTGTTAATATCTTTAATTGGATCCTCTAGCAAGGGATTTGGACTTAATTTATTGCAGGTGATGCTGCACTTACACAGTTATTCAGTTGACTTAATTAGAGATTTAATTATATTAGTGCCCTAAAGTGTTATATCAGAGAAGTAAAACGCAGACTGGTAATTCACCTTTTTGTATTTTTTTGTCACTTACCCTACAACTAAAAATGTTTTTCAAGCCATAAAGGCCAGAGGGCATACCAGCCATTTCTAGCTCTATCCTAATATGGAAAGTTTTGTCTATGCATTAGTTTGGGCTTTGCCCAGTCAAAATGTAGGTGAAAGCAAAAGTGGAAAGAATTTTTCTAATTGTGGGGTGCCTGGGTGGCTCAGATGGTTAAGCATCTGCCTTCTGCCTCAGGTCATGATCTCGAGGTCCTGGGACAGAGCCCCACATTGGGCTCCCACACAATGGGGAGTCTGCTTCTCTCTCTCCCTCTGCCTCTCCCCCTGTTTGTACTCTCTCTGTCTCTCTCTCAAATGAATAAATAAAATCTTTTAAAAAATTTTTTTCTTTTTTTTTTTAAAGATTTTATTTATTTATTTGACAGAGAGAGAGATCACAAGTAAGCAGAGAGGCAGGCAGAGAGAGAGGGGGAAGCAGGCTCCCCGCTGAGCAGAGAGCCCGATGCTGGGCTCGATCCCAGGATCCTGAGATCATGACCCGAGCCGAAGGCAGAGGCCTTAACCCACTGAGCCACCCAGGCACCCCAAAAAAGAATTTTTCTAATTGTGGTTTTATCTCTTATATCTATCTATTAGAACCAAACTGTAGGTTCAGCCCCTCAGTAGTCCTTTCAACCCCTTCCAGCTTTATAGCCCTAGGGCAGCCTCCCAACAGGTGGTCCTGGGAGGAAGCAACTGTGTTTTTGTTTGTTTTAAAGATTTTATTTATTTATCTGACACACAGAGAGAGATCATAAGTAGGCAGAGAGGCAGGCAGAGAGAGAGGAGGAAGCAGGCTCTCTGCTGAGCAGGGAGCCCGATGTGGGGCTCAATCCCAGGACCCTGAGATCATGACCTGAGCCGAAGGCATAGGCTTAAACCACTGAGCCACCCAGGCGCCCCAACAACTGTATTTGCTCTGTATCTCCCACCCCTACTACACACCTAGGCTATATAGGTGCCCAATACATAGTGGTCAAAACAGTATAAACCCAACTATTTTTTTTAAGATTTTATTTATTTATTTGAGAATGAGAGAGAGATCACGAGCAGGAGGTAAGGGTAGAGGGAGAAGCAGACTCCCTGTTGAGCAGAGAGCCGGATGCGGGACTCGACCCCAGGACCCTGGAATCATGACCTGAGCTGAAGGCAGATGTTTAACCGACTGAGCCACCCAGGCACCCCCAACCCAACTATTTCAAAATACAATAACTCAAAATATGTACCCCAGGGGCGCCTGGGTGGCTCAGTGGTTTAAGCCTCTGCCTTTGGCTCAGGTCATGGTCTCAGGGTCCTGGGATCGAGCCTCACATCGGGCTCTCTGCTCAGCAGGGAGTCTGCTTCCTCCTCTCTCTCTGCCTGCCTCTCTGCCTACTTGTGATCTCTCTCTGTCAAATAAATGAATAAAATCTTAAAAAAAAAAAATATGTACCCCAGCAGGTAAGGTACTCCCAAATCTGACTGATAATTGGAATGACTTAAGAAGCATTTTTAGGCCTTATTAAGTCCATCTCTAGGATTGAGGCCTAGACATCTGCATTTTAAAGTTCCCCACGTGAGGGATGCCTTGGTGGCTCAGTCGGTTGAACAGCTGCCTTGGGCTCAGGTCGTGATCCCAGGGTCCTGGAATCGAGTCCCTCATCAGGCTCCTTGCTCAGCAGAGAGCCTTCTTCTCCCTCTGCCTGCTCTGCCTGCCGCTCCCCCTGCTTGTGCGCTCTCTCTCTCTCTAACAAATAAATAAATAAAATCTTTAAAAAAAAAAAAAGAAAGAAAGCTTGTCAAAAAGTAAAATAAAAAAATAAAGTTGCCCAGGTGAATCCTAGGGTGCCTGGCTGGCTCAGACAGTGGAGCATGAGACTCTTGATCTCAGAATTATAAGTTCAAGCCCCATGGGTGTAGAGATTGCTTAAAAATAAAATCTTTAAAAATAAATAAAGTTCCCCAGGTGAGTCTTATGGTCAGCCAGGTTTAGGAATTATAGCTTAATGTGTCTTTTTTCACATTTATTTACAAAGGACAAGATTGTTTTATCAGGACAGACTAATTTATAGTAAAAATGAGTCTCATTTATGGCCTATTAATTATACCTAATGGATTTCTTTTAAGCCAATAGTTCAGGTTTAGTTGGTCAAAGTATATACAGATATCTGTGAGAAGTAATACCTTCCATGAAGAATTAAATTACTGCTGAATCATGAAAAGGGCATTTTACTCATGGAAGCTTGTCAGGTCCCTCAGTATACAAAGCCCAACTCTGGAAAGAGAAGATTTAAGTATTTATTGAAAGTACAGTAGTCATTGGTGAGAGGAATTAACTCTTTTAGGGTTTGAGTAATGTTCAGTGATATCCTCTGATGTGCTCTTTTGCCCTAATCTGAACTATCTTTCACTGTAAGAATTCTGTGCCTTACAAGTCACCATCAAATATTCATTTGGGCCTAGCCAAATAAGGTTTATAAAGTAACAAACTAAATGAAGCAATCAGAGAAATCAGGTGAGGGACGCCTGGGTGACTCAGTCGGTTAAGCAACCCCTGCTTATGCTCTCTCTCTAATAAATAAATAAATAAATAAATAAAATCTTTAAAAAGAGAGAGTGAGAAATGCAGACCACAGTTGCACAACACAGCCTGGTCCTTTCGAAATGGCAATATCATAGCAGAGAAAATATTAAAGTGTCGTAACAACTGAATGCAGTGTGTGAACCTGGATTCATCATGATTTGGAAAAAAAAATAAAAGACTAAAAAAGAAATTTTAGGGGCATCTGGGTGGCTCAGTTAGTTAAGCAGCTGCCTTTGGCTCCGGTCATGATCCCAGGGTCCTGGGATCGAGTCCCACACAGGGCTCTCTGCTCAGCAGGGAGTCTCCTTCTCCCCTCTCCCTCTGCCCTGCCTCTCTGCCTACTTGTGCTCTGTCAAATAAATAAAATCTTTTAAAAAAATAATATAAAATAAAAAAGACATTTTAGAACCAGCTGGGGAAATTTGCACATGGACCAGTTATGACATAATGGTGGAGAATTATTGTTAACTTTCCTAACTGAGATAATATTCTGGTTCTGGAGGAGAATGTTCTTAGGAGCTGCAGTCAAAACAAGGGTGAAGCCTCCTGCAGCCCAATATGTGTTCAAGCCAAGTCCTACCAACGCAGAGCCTATTGTTAAATATTTCAGAATTTTGTGATTCCACAGCCCTTGGTAGCTTGCGCTCAACCATGATGGGAGTTTTTATACCACAAAAGTCTGCAAATGCTAAGAACAGAGTGTCTCTCCTCCCCTGGAGAGGTAACTTACCAGCGTACCACTGCCCACAGCTTCTTTGCAAACGGTTGAGAAAACACATACATACAAATAGTTGAAACGAAAATAGCAAAATATGGGCAATTGTTAACTGTCAGTAGAGGTTATGCGGTCATGCGTTGTGCTAGACGAGGAGTCAGCAGCCAGTCTGCGAAGGCGAAGGTTAGGTATTTTAGGCTCTGCGGGCGACTCCAGCCTCTGTGGCAGCTACGCACCTCTGCAGCTCTGCCACGAGAGCCCAAAGCCGCCCCCGACAGTACTTCACTGAACGGACATGGATATGTGCCAACAAAACTTTATTTATAAAAACAGTGGCAGCTTGCCAACTCCTGTGCTAGTCTTTGAACGTTTCTGTACTTCTTAAATATTTGATAGTAAATTTTTTTTTTAATTCAGATTTCTTAGCCTAGGTTTCACAGCCCTCCTGGATCCCCTGTTACTTACTCCTGTAAGGATTGTCACAGTGATCCGTCTTTATTCCCTGGACACCATACTCTGGTCTCCTCTGTGCCTTTGCTCAAGCTGTTCTCTTTCGGTATAATTCCCTTGCTCCCCTCAACCCCGTAACTGCTTACCAATGTTCTCAAAACATGCCTCAGATCTCACTATTCTGTAAGGTCTTCTTGAATCTCTTCTGATTACAGTTGATCTCTCATTTCTTTGATCATTTATAGTCCTTTGTTTGTACCTTGGTTTTGCTGCTTTTTACAGTATACCGTTAATTAGTTCCTGATCCGCGAAGTGGAGAAAGATCATCGTACTCCTTTCACATAATAGGTATTCAGTTAATATCTGCAAATTGAAATCCAGTCATGCACTTATTACACACATGCCTGTAGGTACCAACCTAAAAGTGTACAATGCAGAATGTTGGCCTGTCTAATTTAGGCTTGGGGTAATTAAAGATCATGAAAATTGAGAGCATGGCCTCTTATCCTTCCTCCTCCCTTCCCTTTCCCTTCCCTCCCCCCTTCTTCCCTCCCTCCCTTCCTTCCTTCCTTATCCAACTCCAGCTACCTTTGAGGTGGCTGTGCATGAAGCTACAACAGACTTCATCTTTTGGATGAGTTGGCTTTCTAGGGGCCTGAGGAGGAAGAAGACTTAAGTCGTTCTGAGTACTTGTAGTGTTTTAGACACTGTCAAGCACTCTGTGCTGTCTCAGGTCGTTGCCTCCAGCAGTCCTACAAGGGGCTGATGTTATCCCAAGCAGTTAGATGGCTCCTCTGAGATTATAAAGCTACAATGGGAGTTTGAATCCACCATATGCAGCACATGGCAATAGCAGTGGGGCGGTGAGGTTCTGACAGAGTATAGTGTTCAGTGGTGGACGGGCTGTTGGAAACCCTGGCTTCTGACCACAGCTGTGCCGCTTTCCGCCTGTGATCTTGGGTGAGCCGCTGAGTTTCTCTGGGCCTCTGTTTTCTTCTGTGTAATTAGAGGAATGAAGCAGGTGGTTTCTTTTATTCCTTATGTTATGTGCTGTATGCAGTAGCTTAAAGTTTAATGAGATACATATAGGAATGGAGAATTGAAGTGCAATACTGTCTAATAATGCTCTCTATACTCCAGCTACGCACAGGGCGCTCGGGGAGCCTCAAGGGAAAGAAGGGGCACCCAGCTCCTTAGGGCTCTCATTCCTAGCTGACCATATTCCGCTCAAGTGGAATTTGGGAAGTTTGAAGGAAGTGAGGAGATAGGGAACAGTCTCAGGGGAGATGATTGCTGCAAGCAGTTTCCCTAAATAATGATGATGGGGAACAGGGGCTAAAACAGGCTGGGCAAAGGCTAGATCAGGAAAGGACTTCTGTGCCTCCTGAGAGAGCTTGGACTCTTTTTTTCCGAGGGCTACTGGAAAGTAGTGAAGGGTTTTAAACAAGATCACATTTGCATTTTATAAAGCTCTCCTTGGCAGCATGACAGATGGAGTCCAGGGCCAGGAGCTGGTGGTGGGAAGACTCTTGAGGAAGTGGTTGCGTAAAACAGGCCAGGCAAGGCATGATGGTAACCTGAACTGAGGTAGTGGCAATGAGAATGAAGAGTGGAGGATAAACCTGGGAGTTCTAAAAGAGATAGAATGGCTAGGACTTAGTGACTCTGTCAGTCAAGATGGAAACAGCCTCACAGTCTCTGCGGCCTCAAACAACAAGATATGTCCCTGCCCATTCTCCAAGTCCCACACAGGTCAGAGAGGTGCTGAGGTGCTCGGCGTGGTCACTCCGGAATCCAGCATGAGGAGCCTCTCCGGTGTAGCTGGGCCATGCATGGCGGGGGGCGGGGGGGGGGAGGCTCTGGAGGGATTTATGTGGATGGTTTACATGCTACCACCAGAAGTGACTTGCATCCCTCACAACTCACGGACTAGAACTTGTCCGTTGGCCCCACTCAATCTCTGGGGCCAGAGTCCCCGGCTGGAAATGAGGCATGAAGGAGGACCCCCAGGTTTCTGATTTAGGGAGTTAGGCAGAGGTATTCACTGAAAAAGAGAAGATAGAACTGGGGGAAGGGGAAGCAGACTGACCAAATCACTCTAAATCTCGTCCAGCTCTAAAGTGTAACCCTGTTATTGGCCCTTCCCTGTCATCCAAAAGAGGGATTAGAAATAAACTCCAGTTGTTGGCAACTGGAGTTTCCTTTATCCTTTACAAAGGTGTGTTTCAGTTCATTCTTCCCAGTCAGATAAAGGCTCTTAGTTTTAAAAAATGTAGTGTTCAGGTCTCAACGAGGTGTCTTTCTTGAATTTTCATACGGACTATTGTGTCAGCATACAGCATTAAAAAAAAAAGTTACTAACTAGGATGTTAATGAAGCCTTCCTCATGTAAGAATATCAAATACTGAATTCAAAATACCAGAGATGGAAATGCCCTCCACCTTCATTACCGCCGTCCCCCAGCGGGGCACATTTCAGGATATCAAGGGGGGGGTGTAATTAGATTGATTGGAGCCCAGACACCTAGCGGCCTTAGGGAACGGTAGTGCCTCCAAATCATTGGGGAATGGTGTCCTCTTTACCTCGAAAAGAACGCAGCAGAAACGAGGAATCCATACCTTGCCTGCCCCCCTCGATTGTCCACTTCCCCTCCCCAATTTAACTGCAGGTACCTGAAAAACTGACTTTTATTGTGCGTTTGTTTCTTAACAGTTGCGGGAAACAGTCAAAGCTGGCAAAGGTGTGACTTCAGCTATTGACCTGTGTCGTTACCATGGAAACAAGGCCCTGGAGGCCCTGGAGAGCTTTCCTCCCTCGGAGGCCAGATCTGCTTTAGAAAACATTGTGTTTGCGGTGACCAGATTTTCGTGACACCAAATCAAAAAGACACTATTGTTCGTTAGCTGGAAAAAAAAAAAAAAAAACCTGGGGAATGAGGGGATCGGGAGAGCTTTCGTGATGGCGTATCTAGATGTGTTAATGACTTTCCAATCATAATCCATTTTTTCCCCCTTCCTTTTATCATACTGCTAAATGAATCCTGCCTTCTTTTTGGAACTGCTACAAACAAAATTAGAAGAAAAAAGGTCAAGCAGTTTTCACTTGTCACGCCAGCAACACACTTGAGGCTGCAGTAGCAGAAATAATTAATGAGCTTCGCTCCTGTGACCTCAGCAAATGGACAGGAAATAAGTCCTTATTGATTGGACCGAGCCCGGGATGGCGCCAGGGCGGTGGCCTGTGGTTTTCCTTCTAGAGAGGGCAGAGCAAGCTGGAAGCGGCAGGTGTCAAGAGAAACACAATCAGTGCAAACCAACGAGGACTGTCAGATCAAAAACTAGTGACCAATTGTCATAACGGACGGACGGTAGTTTTGATGATGAAGAAAAAAAAAAAAAAACGTGCTTTGTCTCCTTGCAATTATGTCTTTCTATCTGTGGATACAGTATGAATATACTTCGCGCGTCATTGTTTTTGTAAGATTTTTTTTTAGGAAAAAATTGCTGGAAAAATTGCTAAATATTTGAAGTAGGAGATTAAAACGTTATCAAATGTTAACTTGGTTGTAGTAGGAATGGCTTGTTTTTCCTAGAAGACCAAATATTTTTTCCAAATACATTTCAAAGAACCAAACTTTTTTTTTTTTTTAAGCCAAACAGGATGCTTTTTTTCAAGTAGGATGTATTCATTTGTCATATTTCGGTGTAGAGAATACCTTTACCTTTTACGAGTGTCACTTACATAAACTGTTGTTCTAGGGATAATCTGGTGATTTTTTTTTTTTTAATTCCGAATGTCAAATTTTGGTCTCGAACCACAGACATCCAATTACAGAAAGAATACAAGCAGTCTCACGGGCCTGCAATCAGACACTGTCTCTGTGTGGTTCATAGGAGATGATTTTTGTGGTTTCCATGCATGCAATATGAGAAGACCGTTGACAAGAAGGCTGAGTTTACATAAATGATCTAGATTGAGACTCGGCTACCTTTTCTTCCTTATGTGGTGTAATTACAGCCCTATCTGGAGACAGTGGACACAGCAAACAGATTTTATTACCTCATTCACTCAAACACTTAAGTGAAGTTATTTTAGTTAAATTCCTTCCCCCAGAAATTATGAAATCGTTTTTATCAGGACCCAGCATATGGCATGCGATGGAGAGATCATGCAAACTGCAGAGGTTAAGGTATTGTATTATGAAATATTTTTTAATATACTTAAAATATTGTAATTGTACAGTTTATGTTACTACAATTTGAAGGCCTGTAGATTTAGCTGCAGAGAACGCTTTTCTGTTTGAAACGGTGTTTTCTCGAAGAAATTGACTTAATTAGTAACTCTGGTTAGCCGCTTTAGATCAGACTAGGTTTTAATCATTAACTTCTACCAAGGAGAAGTCACGCTTTTTGTTCTCTAGATGTGCAGGAACCTGCCTGGAGCTGTAGGTTTTCTGAAGCCAATGGTCGCGTGCTCTGAGGCCCGATTCCCAGGCTCTTCTAATTCTGCTTTAGCAGCTGGTTTGCTCTGTGACCTTGAGCAAGTCATTTCCCCCTGAGCCTCGACTTCCTCATCTGTTAAATAAATGAGAGAATGTATGAAGTCCCTTCCGACTTTGTTTTATTTTCTAAAAGACTGTCATTTCTGACCCTGGATAGTAAGGATGCTCTCTGAGATTCAGGAAGGAGGAAAGGTGAGAGCCAGGGGGAGAGAGGCTATGAAGGAGTGCATAAAACTTAATAGCAAATTTCCTCCGTCACTGCCTCGTGGCTTAGGGCCTACAGTACTCCTAGCTCCCTTTTGTATGGCCTGTAATCCTGGAGTCTTCTGTTTCAGCACCTGACTTTCTGCTTTCTCTGGGACCTTTCCTCCCGCGAGCTCAGGTGTCCTGCCTCTGTCTTCCCGCTCAGCAAAGTTCTCAATCCCAACCTCCCCGCAGGCCTTTGTTAAACCTAACACTGTCGGCCAGTTCACTCTCCAGCTTTAAATGGTGAGAGTCTTTCTTCACATCCCTTCTTTAGGGATGTTTGTTAACTCTTATGTCCTTATAATTTCTGATAATTTAGGGGGAAATTTGGGGCACCAAGACATGCCTAATCACACCTCTTGGTCTACCACCTGGGTGCGGCCAGAGACATCACTGCTGACTAGGTAAGACTCTGGCCTCAGAATGTCCCCTCCATCCCCTCTCCATCGCTCCCCATCCCCAGTTTCTTGCTAGAGGGGAAGAATTCCTTCATTAGCCATTGTGCTGCTCCCCTCCGCCTGGTCCCCCCAACTTGCAAGTTGGCCCCTCCAAACCTCATTCAGTTCGGGCTCCTAAAACCAGCCACCCTCTCCTCCCTGTCGGTCTTGTCTTTGTCCGGTATGTGAAGGCTGAGATAGCGAGGGCCTTGAGTGCACACTGTTCCAGTCCCGCAGCCACGCTCTGGGGGTAAGTCTCTGACCCTCTACAGATGCGGAAGCAAGCCTAGGGGACCACGTCTGACCGCCTGGCCTGCCCCCCCCGCCCCACCTCCCCTCCAGAGAGTCTTTCCAGGTAGTGCCTCGTTCTCTCCTCCTCTGCTTCTCTTTCCTCCTGTAGCCTCCTCTCTCCTTCCTGCCCCCATTCCTGAGTCCTCCCTGTCTCCTCTGCTGACTATGTGTTCAATCCTCCCGATCCCCAAAATGAACTTCCTCCCTTCGCGCTGTGTGTTCTTCTGCCTCCATTTTTTTTTCTTCTCAGCTTCACCAACACATCTTCTTACAGTCTGCTGACTCCTTAACCCTTGCAAGTGGTTACTCGCTACCAGTCCCCACCGCCTAGACCAGTGCTGGTGCTCTAGACGCTCCAAGAATACTTGTGGAACAGAGCCATTGGCTGTCTCCCCACACAACGCTGAGATGGCCTTCTGGCAGATGGTGGCCAGGCCTCCCCCCAGCTTTCCAGGTCGCTAACGCAGCTGCCCGTCACTCTTGGCACGCTTGACCCACCTCTGTGCAGGTCCTTCCCCCTTCTCTGTCCTCCTTCGTACCTGACACATCGCTTAGTCGCACCCAGGGAGACATTCTTTTCTAAACATTTACATTCTATTTCCCCAGAAACTAAAAAGCAGTTTCCTGCCCCACTAAGTTTTCTGCTTTTAAATTCCCCAACTTAGAATACCTGTCTCCTGGCGTACAAAAACAGTATCAATGAGAAATGGATTAGATAGTGCACTGTTTGCCATTCACGATTACTTTGAAAGAAGATACAGTTTATGACTATCATTAAACCTTGTTGTAAGTTTTACTTGATAACACTAAGTCCTCTTCCATGTTTTCTTGCTCACATAACGTGGTTATCTAGGCACACCGAAAAATGAATTATCAGTGTCACTGTTTGCCCAGTCCAGGTCTCATTCTCCAATGTTCGAGACTCTGTCTTACCTATGACAGTTTTACTGCTGTCGCCCAGGATGTGGGTGACAGCAGCAAGTTGGGATAACAGACATATATATTAGGGGCGCCTGGGTGGGCGCCTGGGTGGCTCAGTGGGTTAAAGCCTCTGCCTTCCGCTCAGGTCATGATCTCAGGGTCCTGGGATCGAGCCCCGAATCGGGTTCTCTGCTCAGCAGGGAGCCTGCTTTCCCCTCTCTCTCTGCCTGCCTCTCTGCCTATTTGTGATCTCTCTCTCTCTCTGTCAAATAAATAAAATCTTAAAAAAAAAAAAAAGACATATGTATTAGTACAAAATGTTCCAAAAAGAAAAGAGACCTTTTTTTAGGCCCAGTATCTACAACACATTGAACTCCAATAACCGGAAAAGAGTTGGAATTATCCATGATGATCCTTTTTTTTTTTAAGATTTTATTTATTTATTTGACAGAGAGAAAGAGATCACAAGTAGGCAGAGAGAGAGGGGGAAGCAGGCTCTCCACCGAGCAGAGAGCCCGATGTGAGGCTCGATCCCAGGACCCTGAGATCAGGACCTGAGCCGAAGGCAGAGGTTTTAACCCACTGAGCCACCCAGGCGCCCCTCCATGATGATCTTTTTTCAAAGCCTGAGAAGGTACCCGAACATGGCCTTCTTTGGGTAAGAAGGTTTGAGGAAATTATGTTTAATCAATAAAATTACAGCTAAAGGATACTTCTCCTTTCTTTTTTTAAGACTCTAGCTAATCAGCAAGTTCATCACTGATAAAGAGAACTTTGCTTTTCAGAAAACCGTTGTCAAGCTCATTCCTAGAGTTCTTAATTTCAGGAAGATCCTTTCCTGCCACTTCATTTATCTTCCCACATGGAAATCCTATTGTTAAGATCACCTTTCTGACCAATAGATGCTCCAGAATTTATCTTTATAATCTGTAATGACTGCCATTCACGGTAGAGCAGACATGCCACACTGTTGTTAAAGCACAAAAGGGCAGAAATGAATTGGACTGGTTCTTGAATTCATTTAACTGTGGGGACATAATTGTCATTCCATTATTATTAATAGTTCCCATTATTGTTCATTGTGTTTTAGTAATAATAAAGCTATTTGCACTTTCTTTCAAAAGCATAAAGCAATCTAAAAAAATAATCGTTTGCCTCTTTCTCTTCCCTACCTTCAGTCCTGATCTCAAATTAACTGTTTCATTCTTTCAGAATGGGTCCCACCTTTCCATTAAGGAGATAACACGCTTCTAAAGGTGACTGAAGGGGTGACTGGGTGGCTCAGTCAGTTAAGCGACTGCCTTTGGCGCGGATCATGCCTGATAGAAGGTCCCTGGGATGGAGCCCCGAATCAGGCTCCCTGCTTCTCCCTCTCCTCCTGCCGCTCCCCCTGCTTGTGCTCTAATAAATAAATAAAATCTTTAAAAATAAATAAATAAATAAATAAATAAAGCTGACTAAAAACCAAGCGTCCCCTGTGGAGAGTCTAGAGGGGCCAGACCTGATGGTGGGAGCCACCTCTTTCTCTAGCTCACCCCACCTGCCCTTGGGGCTCTGACGTGCTATTTTCAGCCTGCCCTGGTAGAGGAATGTTCATAGTTCTTTTTTTTAAGATTTTATTTATTTATTTGCCAGAGAGAGAAAGAGAGAGAGCACAAGCAGGGAGAGCGGAAGGCCGAGGGAGAAGGAGGCTCCCCGCTGAGCAGGGAGCCCGATGTGGGGCTCCATCCCAGGTACCTGGTATCATGACCCAAGCTAAAGGCAGACACTTCCTGACTGAGCCACCCAGGTGGCTTCCCGACTCCAAAAAATTTTTTAAGTAAGCTCTATGCAAAATGTGGGGCTTAAACACATTTAAGTAAATAACTACTTTAAGAAATTTTTGGAAAATAGAAAAAAATTAACCATTCACAACCTCACCATGCTAACATAATCATCTTACTATTTCTTTCTATCTCACGTTTCTATTTCTTTCAGCCTTTTCTATCATGCATATCTTTTTTTTTTTTTTACGTGGGTCTAATTACAGTATAAGTTTAACTTTGGGTCCTGCTATTTTCACATAACATATCATAAACATTTTTCCATGATGTTACTTTTCATAACCATTATTAATAAGTAGGTTAAATTCTAAAGGCGGCTAAATTTCTATTCCTTGTTGGTTTCTCCAGTATAAATAGGTATATGGTAAATACTCCATAAGAAAACCTCCTAACCTGGGGCACCTGGGTGGCTCAGTCCGTTGGGCGTCTGCCTTTGGCTCAGGCCCTGATCCCAGGGTCCTGCAATGGGGCCCCAGAAGGGGTCCCCTGCTCAGTGGGAGTCTACTTCTCCCTTTCCCTCTGCACCCTTCTCGCCCCCACTCATGCTCTCTCACTCACTTGCTTGCTCAGATAAATAAATACAATCTTAAAAGAAAGAAAAAGAAAACCTCCTAACCTGCTACAAAGAAAGTCTTTGAACTTGGAAAAGTAATGCCCCAGTGGTTTCCCCCTAACAGCAGGTTAAAACTGTGGAACCAAAACAAAACAAAACAAAAAACTGTGGAACAAACTCCTTTAAAATTCTGCGACTTGAACAATTAATTTTTTTCAGTTGGTGGTTCCCATTCCTGCAAAATGATGACTTCTTCCATCCCACTGAAGTTCAGAATCTAAGGAAGGAAAGGACCTCAGTCAATAGTCATACCTTCTCCTCTTGGCAAAGACCGCCGAGAAACGATCTCGTAGGAGATGAGAAGCCACCTTTGCTTCTTCAAAGTGAAGGACAATAAAATAGGCCACTAAAAAATGTACTGCTTTGGCATATTGGTTATTTTGAATTAAAGGTACTTGAGGGGCACCTGGCTGGCTCAGTGGGTCCAGCGTTCAACTCTTGATCGCAGGGTTGTGAGTTCAAGCCCCGTGTTGAGTATAGAGATTACTTAAAAATAGAATCTTTAGGGGTGCCTGGGTGGCTCAGTGGGTTAAAGCCTCTGCCTTCAGCTCAGGTCATAATCTCAGGGTCCTGGGATCGAGCCCCGTGTCGGGCTGTCTGCTCAGCAGGGAGCCTGCTTCCCCTTTACTCTCTGCCTGCCTCTCTGCCTACTTGTGATCTCTGTCTCTCTGTCAAATAAATAAATAAAATCTTTAAAAAAAAAAAGAATTAAGCTACACTTGAAGCCTTTCCTTCCTTAAGTTAATCATTGTAATTTTCCTTGTTGCATTATTTCTCACTTTCTAGGTATTTTGCTGATTTCCCACACCATAACTGCATCATGAATTGCATAGTAACCTAAACTTGTGTACACAGAATATGATCAGTTTATTGTGAACTTTCTAATTGCGGCCTGTTTATGCTTCTCTTTCCTTTTATCCTTCTTTCCTTCCTTTTTTTGAACATCAGAACTGCTTTAATTGCATTCTTTTTTAAAAGCAGCTTAATTGAAATATAATTTACATACCATTAATTTTACCTAGTTTAATTATGCAATTGAATGATTTTTTAGTAAATATACAAAGTTGTGAACAGGTCACCACATTTCAGCGTTAAAATCCCTTGTGCCCATTTGCAGTCAATCCTTCGGCTGCCACTAATCTACTCTCTGTCTATAGATTTGCCTTCTCTGGACATTTTATGTAAATGGAATTACACTTTTTTACATCTGGTTTCCCTCATGTAGCATAATGTTTTTGAGGTTTATTCATGTTGTAGCATTAACCATTACTCCTTTTTATTGCTAAGTAGTGTTCCATTGTAGGGATATGCCGCATTTGTTTATCTGTTTACCAGTTGATTGGCATTTGGGTTCCTACATTTTACCTATTATAAATAACGCTTCTATGAATATTCAGGAACAAGTCTTTGTGTAGACATGTTTTCATTTCTCTTAGATTCCCAAGAGTAAAATTTATGGTAAATTTATGTTTAACATTTTAGAAATTGCCAAGCTATTTCCCAAGTAGTATCATTTACATTTCTACCAGCAACACATGTAGATTCCAATTTCTTCACATCTTTACCAACCCTTGGTAGTCTCACTTTTATTATAGCTATTCTAGTAGAAATGAGATAGTATCTCATTGTGATTTTTATTTGCATTTCCCTAATGACAAATGATGTTAAGCATCCTCTTATGAGCACATTAACTATTTATATTTCTTCTTTGGTGAAATGTCTGCTCAAACATTTTGCCCATTTCTTAATTGGGTTATTGTCTTATTATTGAATTATAAGCATTTTTTAAGATTTATTTATCTATTTTAGAGAGAGACAGCATGTGCAAGTAGGGGGAAGGGTGGAGGGAGAGGATCTTCAAGCAGACTCCCCACTGAGCACAGAGCCCAATGTGTGACTTAGTCCCACAACCCCAAGATGATGACCTGAGCCAAAATGAAGAGTCAAACACTCAACCAACTGAGCCACCCAGGCACCCTGAGTTATAAGCATTCTTGACATATTCTGGGTACAAGTTCTTTATCAAATATATTTTATTCCCATTCTATTACTTGATTTCATGTTCATATGGTAGAATTTGTTTGTTTGTTTGTTTGTTTGTTTGTTTTTAATTTCAGGAGCAAGCATGAGTGGGGGAAGGGGGAGAAGGAGAAGCAGACTCCCTACAGAGCGGAGAACCAATATGGGCCTTGGTCCCAAGACCCCGGGATCATGACCTGAGCCAAAGACAGACATTTAACTGACTGAGCCACCCAAGTGCTCCCATAATGGTCTCTTTTGAAGCACCAAAGTCTTTAATTTTGATAAGTCCAATTTATTAACTTTTTTTTAACAGATCATGCTTTTGGTGTCATATCTAAGGAATCATTGCCTAATCCAAAATCGCAAAGATTGTTTCCAATGGTCTTTTCTAAAAGTTTTATGTTTTTAACTCTTAAGCTTAGGTCTATAATTAATTTTTAGTTAATTTTTATATGTGGTGTGAGATAAATCAGGGTTTCTTGTCCTCAGCACTGTTGACACATTGGGTTGGGTCACTTGTTGAGGGGGTCGGCCCTGTGCCTTGTTAGATATTTAGCAGCATCTCTGGCTTCTACCTAGTAACTGTCAATAGCACCCCTGCCCGCAGTTATGACGACCAAAGTTGTCTCCAGACATTGCCAAATGTACTCTCCCTGTGGGAAGCCCAAATTAGCCCCGTTGAAAAACAATAAATTAAATTAAATGTTTTTGTATGTGGATATCCATTTGTTCTAGAGAAACCTTTTGTTGAAAAAACTATTCTTTCCCCCTTTGAGTTGCCTTGGCAACTTTGTAGTAAATCAATTGGCCATAAATATAAGGGTTTGTTTCTGGACTCTCAATTCTGGTCCATTTATCTATCTTTCCTTAAGGCAGTATCACCTTGATTACTATAGCTTTATATTAAGTTTTAAAATTGGGAAGTGTTGGGGCACCTGGGTGGCTCAGTCCGTTAAGCATCTGCCTTCAGCTCAGGTCATGATCTTCATGTCCTGGGATCAAGCCCCGCATCAGGCTCCCTACTCAGTGGGGAACCTGCTTCTCCCTCTCCCTCTGCCACTCCCCCTGTTTGTGCTTGCTCTCTTTCTGTCAAATAAATTAATAAATAAATCTTTTTTAAAAATAAAATAAAGGGCGCCTGGGTGGCTCAGTTGGTTGGGCGACTGCCTTCGGCTCAGGTCATGATCCCAGAGTCCCGGGATCGAGTCCCATATCGGACTCCCGGCTCTGTGGGAAGTCCGCTTCTCCCTCTGACCTTCTCCCCTCTCATTCTCAGTCTCTCTCTCTAATAAATAAATAAAAATTAAAAAAAATCTTTAAAAAAATAAATAAAATAAAATAAAATAAAATAAAATTGGAAAGTGTAAGTCCTCCAACTTATTTTTTCATTAAACTTTTTTTTAATTTTATTTATTCATTTGAAAGAGACAGAGAAAGCACAGGCATGGGGAGAGGCAGAGGGAGAGGGAGAAGCAGATTCCCCGCTGAGCAGGGAGCCTGATGCGGGGCTCGATCCCAGGACCCTGCGACCATGACCTGAGCCAAAGGCAGACGCTTCATGACTGAGACACCCAGGCATCCCGAGAGCTTACTTTAAATACATAAATAAATAAAATGCCACATGTAAAGTAAATGTAGAGTTTGTAGTGAGTGTTCTGGGCTGACCCTCCTTCCCTTCTACATCCCACATTCCACTTAGCAAGTCTTTTACCCTCTACTCTGCCTCTCACCCTGATAGGTATTCACTTATTATTCGCAGCCCTTTTTCCGACAGAACCTCAGAATCCTTGACACCTCACACAAGGCAGCAACTATTAACATTTCTGAACCAGCACACAAGTTGAAGTCTATTTGCCATCTCCGTTAGTTGTTAGTAGCTAACAACTATTTGCTTCATATTTTACCATTTGGGGGTATTTGAAATAGAATCAATAGCCCTAAAAATCAAAGTGACTTTGTTTACTCTTGGCTCTCCAAGTGTTATGTTCTTTCTTTCAGACGATTTTATTTTCTCCGCTTTACATATAAACTGTCGTGATAAAGACAATGAAAGGCATCATGTGATACATTAACTTTAACAATGGCAGTATCAGGGCGCATGGGTGGCTCAGTCAGTTAAGTGTCTGTCTGCAGCTCGGCTCATGATCCCGGAGTCCTGGGATCGAGCCTGGCATATGGCTCTCTGCTCAGCAGACAGTCTGCTTCTCCCTTTCTCTCTGCCCCTCACCCTGCTCGAGTCTGCTTCTCCCTCTGCTCCTTACCCTGCTTTTGCTCTCTCTCAAATAAATAAAATCTTTTTTAAAAAATAAAAGTTTTAAAATAATTTCAAAATAAAAATGGCAGTATCTTTCAGGTCATCCAAGTCTTCTGGCCCCAAAGTATTTATATTTTATGTAACTTTGTCTTCCTAATAGCCATCAACAGAAAGAAATGGGATATCTGTTAGTCTGAAAAAAATCCTTTTGAAATGTCTTTGCAAAACGCTTTATATACACTATTGTGGTCATTACTTCCTATTTAAGAAAGGTTGAAATGTGTTCTTTTGTTCCCTGTTTAAGAAAGGTTTAGGGGCAGCTGGTGGCTCAGTTGGTTGAGCGTCTGACTTTGGCTCATGTCAGGATCCCCGGTCCTAGGAATGAGCCAAGCCCCAAGACTCCCTGCTCAGTGGTGAACCTGCTTCTCTCCCTCTCCCTCTGCTGCTCTCCATGTTTGTGCTCTCTTGTGTTCTCCCTCTCTCTTGTAGAATGAATAAGTAAAATCTTTAAAAAAAAAGGGGGGGCAACTGGGTGGCTCAGTCGGTTAAGCAACTGCCTTTGGGGGCGCCTGGGTGGCTCAGTGGGTTAAAGCCTCTGCCTTCGGCTCAGGTCATGATCTCAGAGTCCTGGGATCGAGTCCCACCTCGGGCTCTCTGCTCAGCAGGGAGCCTGCTTCCCCCTCTCTCTCTGCCTGCCTCTCTGCCTACTTGTGATCTCTCTCTGTCAAATAAATAAATAAAATCTTTAAAAAAAAAAAAAAAGCAACTGCCTTTGGCTCAGGTCATGATTCCTGGGATCGAGCCCCACCTTGGGATCCTTGGTCAGCAGGAGTCTGCCTCTCCCTCTCCCTCTGCTTGTGCTCTCTCACTCTCAAGTAAATAAATAAAATATTTTTAAAAATAAATAAAATTTAAGAAGAGAGAAAGAGAGAGAGGGACTGTGACCCCTCTATTTAAAAAAAAAAAGGAAGGTTTAAATTTTGCCTTATCAGTTATAACACTGGGATTTGTTTGGGATTTTTTTTTTAAGATATCTCATCTCATATATATATATAGAGAGAGACATTATATATATAAATGTACACTTATATATATTTATATATTATATATATATTTATATGTATATAAATGTACATTTATATATATAATGTCTATATATATAATGAAAAGATAGATGACATTATATATATAAATGTACATTTATATACATACATATATACATATATATAAATATATATATAAATGTACATTTATATATATAATGTCTCTCTCTATATATATAACGAAGAGATAGATGAGTAGTAGAGAAAACAAATCTCTTTTTGACTAAACTATTAAACACCTAGACATTTATATTTTTCTTCCCAGTACTCTACCTACCAGCTTTTTATAATCGGAAGCTGGCATGACAGATTCCTTTAATTTGTATCTAGCTGTTGCTAAGGTATCACCATGGTATCCAGGCACTAAGGCAAATATAGATGCCTAAAAACAAATGTGTAGGAAGAGAATTTTGTCCCTAGCCCCCTCACCTGTCCCGTCATCTGGATGAGTGGTTCGACATCAAAATTCAGTGTCATAGTTGCTTCATGTCATAATAAAACCAAACAAAACTTTTGAAAACCTCATTATTACAGTCCATAAAAATATCGTGTCTGCAAAAGTCGGATCTGTTATTTACAACAGCCATCCCAGTGCTTGCACCTGCACTTGTAATGATTGAACAGCCCTCATAGGGACCGTCGAATTTTTGCCCTTGAGCAATATAAAACATCAGCAAAAATACTGCCCTATTAATTTAGGTTTTATGGGCAGTCCGAATGAATGGCATCTTTTTGTTCTGACTCAACAGTTAAAGCTTTTATTCAAATAGTTTTTGGAATTTCCAATTCTAGTAGATGATTTCAGCCAAATGTCCTGTTGTGAGCTTTATCTTCCAGAGTGGTCTAAAGGCACTCTCCAATCTTGAATCAGAGTCCTATGACTTCCTCTGCCTCTCCATACATACACACTAAGAGATTATTTAATCCAGAGGGACCAGCTCAGTTTTCCTAATAGTGCCCATCAACACTATTAAAATATGTTTATAGACTGGGTATATCACTTGTTTACCCAAATAGCAGCATAAATATCTGTTTTTAGAAAGCTTTACCATAATTCCTTGTATATGATTGGATTCTTCAGCAAGGCTATGATTAGGAAATAAACCATTTTCCCCCTTGGCTAGTTCTAATGAAAGCTTTCCAACTTAAACATTGTGTTTGAACACTTCTTGCATTCATAGCATGTGCCCATCAAAAAGCGCTTTCTGTTTGCAGTGTGTCAGCTGTACTATTTATAACCTAGTTAACAATGCCAACTAGAGGCAGTAAAAGGTGTGTATTTCATATGCAAATTCCTAGCAGTAATTTCTACAATTACATATAGTTGCTTGCTCTATTATGTTTAACATCAGCATTATAAAACTGAGTACAGGAAGTAGAAAATGGTCTAATATTACATTTTTTACATTTTTGTATTGCTTAAAAGTTGCAGTGAATTAATCAGAAAAATGAAAATTAAATAACGCAAAATGAAAGTGCCCCTAGCTTGTAATGGACGTTTTCACATAATGGGACCGGTCACTTTGATGACCAGCAACAGTAGCCATTCAGACCAAGAAACTCACTGGGGGGCGCAAGCTCTTCTTTCTGTTTTGTCCCCAAATTTGTGTTTTCCCAAACAGTCCTCTTTGCTGCTTTTTTGTTTTACCAGATTGTGAGTCCCCTGACTTGGAAATCATGAGTAGAGAAAGAAGAAACCAGGATAAATTTATGCTTTCTTTCACTGATGTACATTAAGTGTTACTAGGTGCAAAACACTGTCTTTGCTACAGAGATGACCAGAGAGTGAGATTATTTGTTTCTTAATGTTTCTATAATGTGGACTTCTTAGAATCAGATTCTCTTCTAAGGCAGTGGAATATACCAAATAGAATACACAGATCTGGGTTCAAATACTGGCTTCTCCATTGGATGTGATATCAGGCAAATTCCCCAAGTTTCTTGCTTTCTTTTTTTTTTTTTTAAAGATTTTATTTATTTATTTATTTATTTGGCAGAGAGAGATCACAAGTAGGCAGAGAGGCAGGCAGAGAGAGAGGAGGAAGCAGGCTCCTGCTGAGCAGAGAGCCCCATGTGGGGCTTGATCCTAGGACCCTGAGATCATGACCTGAGCTGAAGGCAGAGGCTTTAACCCACTGAGCCACCCAGGCGCCCCAGGTTTCTTGCTTTCTTAAAGAAATGAAGACGATCAGGGTGCCTGGGTGGCTCAGTGGGTCAAGCTTCTGCCTTTGGATCGGGTCATGATCTCGGGGTCCTGGGATCGAGCCCCACATGGGGCTCTCTGCTTATGAGGGAGCCTACTTCCCCCTCTCCTTCTGCCTGCCTCTCTGCCTACTTGTGATCTCTCTTTCTGTCAAATAAATAAATGGGATCTTTAAAAAAAAAAAAAAAGAAAGAAAGAAATGAAGACAGTTATGCTTAGTAGTAAAATGGCTGAGTGCCCAAATACCCTATCACCGCACCCATTACAGAAGTTGACTGTCAGTAAATGGTCAGTAAAGGAAATATGTTTTTATAAGACACAAGCAAGTCAGGTAGAGAGAGAGTAAAGGAGCAGTGGATTGCAAATCCTAACTAGAAGAATATGGATTATGAAAATAGGTCTAGACAAGACATACAGATGGCCAACAGACACATGAAAAGATGTTAAACATAACTTATCATCAGGGAAATACAAATCAAAACTACAGTGAGGTACCACCTCACAGCTGTCAGAGTGGTTAAAATCAACACAAGAAACAGCAGGTGTTGGCAAGGATGTGGAGAAAGGGCAGCCGTCTTGCACTATTGGTGGGAACGCAAACTGGTACAGCCATGCTGGAAAGCGGTATGGAGTTTCCACAAAAAGTTAAAAATAGAACTAGCCAACAATCCAGCAATTGCACTACTAGGTATTTACCCAGAGAATACAAAAACACTAATTCAAAGGGATACATACACTTCTATGTTTATAGCAGCATTATCTACAATAGCCGTATTATGGAAATTACCCAAGTGTCCCTCAATTGATAATGGATAAAGAAGATGTAGTGTATGTATACAATGGAATATTATTCAGCCATGAAAAAAGAATGAAATCTTGCCATTTGCAATGACACAGATGCAGTTAGAGTGTTATGCTAAGCAAAATAAGTCAAAGATAAATACCATATGATTTCACTCATGTGGATTTTAAGAAATGAATGAGCAAAGAGAAAAAATAAGAGACAAATCAAGAAATAGACTTTTTTCTTAAGATTTTATTTATTTGTTTGACACAGAGACATAGTGAGAGAGGGAACACAAGCAGAAGGAGTAGGAGAGGGAGAAGCAGGCTTTCCGCTGAGCAGGGAGCCTGATGCGGGCCTCAATCCCAGGGCTCTGGGATCATGACCTGAGCCAAAGGCAGACACTTAACGACTGAGCCACCCAGGTGCCCCTAAGCTTTTTTTTTAAAAAAAAGATTTTATTTATTTGAGAGAGAGTGCACATGAGAGCATGAGCTGGGAGTGGGGACAGAGGAAGAGGGAGAGAGAGAGAAGTAGACTGCCTACTGAGCAGGGAGCCCGATGTTGGGCTCAATCTCAGGACCCCAGGACCATCACCAGAGCCAAAGGCAAACACTTAGCCAACTGAGCCAGCCAGGCCCCCCAAGAAACAGACTCTTAATTATAGAGAACAAACATGGTTACCAGAGGGGAGATGAGTGGGGGATGGGTGAAATAGGTGACGGGGATTAAGGAGTGCACTTGTGATGAGCACAGGGTGATGTATGGAAGTGTTGAATCACTATATTTTAACCTAAACTGATATTATACTGTGTATTAACTCTACTGGAATTTGAATAAAAACTTAAAAAAAAAAAACAGAAAATAGGTCTAGAGATTTTATTAGGCATATATGAGGTGTAAGGAGTCTAGATAGAGATGATTAGAGCCTACCCAGGTGTGTATCTCTATTTTTTCCCCCAGGGGTGTATCTTCCCCTCCCCCTGGGGGTGTATCTCTATTTTATTTTTCAAAATATTTATTTATTTGACAGAGAGAGCACAAATAGGGGGAGCAGCAGGCAGAGGGAGAGGGAGAAGCAGGCTCCCTACTGAGTAAGGAGCCCCATGTCGGGCTGGATCCCAGGATCCTGGGATCATGACCTGAGCTGAAGGCAGATGCTCAACCGACTAAGCCACCCAGGTGCCCCAAGGGGTGTATCTTTGAAAAGCAATATTTAAAGTTCAAAGACAAGCATAAAGCTTATCATTTGGGAAGTTATGGGGCTAGATGGTAACAATATTCCCACAATGCAGTATGTGAGCCACCTGCATCAAAATCAGGGCCTTGTATTAGTATCAGTACTTCCCCACCTCCCTGCCCCACCCCCCTACCCCTCTACCCCCCCACCCCCGCCAGATGTCCTGAGTCAGAATCTCTGAAGGGGAGGGGCAGGGATCACATTTCCCAAAAGCTTCCAAGTAATTCTCACATACATTCCAGTTTGGGATCCAATGGGGGTAGATGACAAATTTCTAAGGTTCCACTGATATTCTAATTCTTGCTGTGATGCCACAAAGAGAGCATGAGGTTTGAAGTAAGACAGATTCCGGGCAGATGGAAATGCTCAACGTTAAAGCCAGAAAAATAAAAATCTATGGGGAAAAACAAATACTGCATGATCTCCTGTATGTGTAGAATCTTAACAACAACAAACAGACTCCTGAATTCTTGGATACAGAAATAGATTGGTGGTTGCCTAGGGTGGGGGTGGGGGGGAATGAGGGATGGGGGGTGGGAGTGAGGAGCGTGGAGGCGGAGGATGGGTGAAGAGGGTCAAATGTACAAACCTCCAGTTATAAAATATGTCACGAGGATGTAATGTACAGCATGGTACCCAGGGCGAATAGGTATTCACTGTATTGTAATAATATTGTATTGCATATTTGGAAATTGCTAAAAGAATAAATCTTAGAAGTTCTCATCACAAGGAAAAAAACTTTGTAACCGTGTGTGGTAACGGGGGTTAACTAAACTTACTGCGCTGATCATCTCGAAATACAGCTGTTCCTTGGACGATCCAGCTTTGAACTGTGTGGGTCCACTTGTATGCAGATTTTTTCCCAAAAATACAGTACTGATAATGTATTTTCATTATGATTTTCTTTTCTCTAGCTTACTTTATTGTAAGAATAAGTATCTAACACATATTAAATATGTGTTAATCAATTGTTTATGTTCTCAGTAAGGCTTCCAGTCAACAATAGGCTATTAATAGTTAAGTTTTGGGGGACGCAAAAGTTATACATGGATTTTCAACTGTGGTGGATAGTGCCCCTAGCCCTAACATTGTTCAAAGATCAACTGTAGGGCACCTGAGTGGCTCAGTTGGTTAAGCGACGGCCTTCGGCACAGGTCATGATCCCAGAGTCCTGGGATCAAGTCCCACATCGGGCTCCCAGCTCTGCAGGGAGTCTGCTTCTCCATCTGACCTTCTCCCCTCTCATACTCTCTCTCACCGTCTCTATCTCAAATAAAAGAAAAAAAAATCTTTAAAAAAAAAAACTTGTAAAAAAAAAAAGATCAACTGTGTATACAAATATCTAATCATGGGGTGTCTAGCTGGCTCAGTTGGAAAAGCATGTGACTCTTGACCTCAGGGTTGTGAGTTCAAGCCCCACGTTGGGATGTAGAAATTACTTAAAATCTTAAAAAGAAATCTACTCATATGTTATACACCTGAAACTAATCTTGATTTAAAAAAATACAAAAGGGGACGCCTGGGTGGCTCAGTCAGTTAAGCATCCAACTCTTGATCTTGGCTAAGGTCATGATCTCAGGGTTGTGAGATTAAGCCCCATAATGGACTCTGTGCTAGGCGTGGAGCCTGCTTAAAATTTTCTCTCTCCCCTTCCCTTTGCCTCTCCCCCCATCTAAAAAAAAATACAGAAAGAGGGAAAGAAGTATAAGATGTGTAGTAAATGAAAAATGTAGAATAAAATGGCAGAAATAAGTACTTACATTGGAATGAATTATAATAAATATACATTAATTAAACTGACCAAACACTGTATGTTAACTACACTAGAATTAAATTTTTTTAAATTAAATTGACTAATTAAAAAACGGACTCAGGGGGCGCCTGGGTATCTCAGTCAGTTAGGCCTCCAGCTCTTGATTTCCACTCAGGTTGTGATCTCAGGGTCCTGGGACGGAACCTCATGTCAGGCTGCACTCAGCAGGGAGTCTGCTTGGGGATTCTTTCTCCCCTCTCTCTCTGCCCCTCGACCCCTCTCCTCCCGGCTTGTGCTTGCATGCTCTCTCTTCCTCCTTCTCTCTCAAATAAATAAATCTTAAAAAACAACAACAACCACAACAGGGGTGCCTGAGTGGCTCAGTTGGTTAAATGTCTGCCTTTGGCTCAGGTCATAGTCCCAGGGTCCTGGGATCGAGCCCCAAGTCAGGCTCTCTGCTCAGTGGGGAGCCTGCTTCTCCTTCTTCCTCTGCCTGCTGCTCCCACTGCTCTCTCTCACCTCTCTCTCTGTCAAACAAATGAAATCTTTTAAAAACAACAACAACACTCTGAGTTAAAAAGTAAGATCCTATAATAAGTTGTCTAAAAGAGAAACTTAAAAGACAAAAAGTTTAAAAATAAAAATAAAAAATGGGAAAAAATTATGAACCAAAAGAAAAAAGGGGAAGAATCTTAATAGCTGACTATTAAGCTGACTACTAATCTTAATATAGAAAATAGGACAAAAAAATATAAGGGACAAAGAAGGACATTGTATGCTGGTTAAAGGAATAGAGCAAGAAGCTATAACCATCAAAAACATGTATGCACCTAACAATACAACATCAAAATATACAAAGAAACAACTTAAAAAAATTTCCAAGAGAAATGAATAAATCAAGTTATAGTTAAAAGATTTCAGCCACATCTTTCTGAAATTGATAGATCAAGCACATAAAATAAATATATTGAAATTTTTAATAATTCAGTTAATAAGCCAAAGCTATGAGGTATATATAGAATCCAGCACCCAAGGAATAGTTTAATAATAACTATCAGATTAAACTATGTGAAGATGTCTATAGTTGACAATTTTTGGCCCCTAGAAATGGTAGTTTCATCTTATTTAACCTAAACTGCATAGGTTGTTGAATGGATTAAATCAGCTAATGTGTATAAAAAAAATCAGCACAATGTCTAATTTAGTCTCCTTTTCCTGTAGTCTACTAAGACAGTAATGGCCTTGATTTTTGGTTATCATAAATTCATTCAGTAAAAACCAATTGTAATTGGATAAGTGAGAGTCAAAGAATTCATTAATGTGAAATGTAATGTGATTATGTAATGTGAAACGTAATTCATTAATGTGAAATGTCCCAGTTTTTTGTAAGGTTAACAACAAAATGACCAGTGTGGAGCTAGCTGGTGAGGAATTCTGGGAGTCCAGCTGCCATGTCTAAATTCGGCCAGACAAAGCTGTGATTTGGTGCCACCTGGTGGCAGTGGTTGGCTCCAATTTAAATATTGTTGTGGACAATTCTGAGTCCAGAGGCAACAGGATAGCACTGGTGATTCCAGAAATGTCCCAGAAATCTCCCAACTGTTAGTTGGCCAGGTTCAGAGATTTGCAGTGGAGAATACTGAAAACCAGAGACTCACTCTTCACTTTTCTCTTTTTCTGAAACAAGTTTATTACATCCTTTCCTTCACCTTCATGACCTTGGTCTCCATGCCTGGATCCCCATCCCCACTCCTAGCATAGAACTTTAACCCCCACCCCGACTCTTATCCCTGTCCTGGCTAGACCCACAATGGGAGCCAGTTGCCAATTCTGCATTATATCTAAAACTATATATATATAAAAGATTTTATTTATTTGACAGAGAGATCACAAGTAGGCAGAGACGCAGGCAGAGAGAAAGGGGGGAAGCAGGCTCCCTGCTGAGCAGAGAGCCCGATGAGGGGCTCGATCCCAGGACCCTGAGATCATGACCTGAGGCGAAGGCAGAGGCTTTAACCCACTGAGCCACCCAGGTGCCCCTAAAATTATATTTTTGATGAGTGCCTTATTATGGGGTTTTACTGTGCTTAGGAATGCCCCTGAATGCCCACAACATAGTAGCACTATATTTTTTTATTTTAAAGCCTTTGATTACTGCAAGTGTTTCTGGTTGGCTATAAAAAGCCTTTATTAGGTTGAGACTAATTGAAATTCAAGCAGGAAAATAAAAGGAAGACATGCAAAGGGAGAAATTTTCATCTGGAGAATATTAACCCTGTTATATGAATGCTACGAAAACTTAAATTTATAGTTGCCTTTTGTGGATGATCTCGTTACCCAACAGGTTCAGAACTTCTTTGGTTATTATTTCTTTGCTGAATTTCTCGGTTTGGGTGGGAGGTGGGGGGATTGAGCAGCCTTTCCTTCCTTAGATAAACATGTAGCCCTACTCCAGGATTATAGGCGAGCCCCCTGAACCCACAAACTGGGCTTCGCAGCATCTGCATGGAGTGACAAGCCTGGAAAAGGGGTAGTGGTCAGTTATTGGTTACATTTCTGTTTCTGTCCCCATCCGTCTTCCTGGCGTCCCTCCACTTGTAAGTTATGGCTGGGTCACCAAAACCGAGTCGGAGATAGGCAAGCTGAGAGACCGGCCCAGCTCAGAGCAGCAGAGCTAGCCAGCTGTTTGAGATCAGGCTCTTCTTGGCCTATGGCTATAAGAGGTCACGTCTGTCTTCCATGAAATAGTCAAGCACCAAGGTGAGTGCTGAGCTTCCGAAGATTTGTGGTGCACGCCTTCCTCCGCCCACTACGTATTGTTCTGACCTTACCTGTTACTTTGGCCTGGCCTCTAACTTCACTGGCTCTCTGGTTTTCACTCAAAAGGGCTATTTATAGTTTTCCAAATATGGCCTGCAGTTTCCTGCTCAGCTGCTGCTCCGGGTTTTCTCTGCTCAGAATGCCCTTCGCCCAGCCTTTGTGGGTCAGAATCCCGCTCAGACTTCCTGCAGCCTCTCAGGACAGCCCCGTCCTTCATGGAACCTTCCTGAGCCAGCTGCTCTCTCATCCCTATGCTGAGGCTCCCTCTGATGCTGCCTTCTGCTTTATATTCCAGTTCTCAGGGTTCGCGGTTGATTCGTTGGGTAGACTGAAATCTCTGTGAGGACAGGGACTTGACTTATCCATTTTTTCTTAATTCCCGAAAGGGCTCAAAGCTCTGCAGTCGTAGGTGTTCAATAAATATTTGTTTAATTTTGAGAGCTTTTGTCACATTAAAACCAGTCAGGCTGTCTTCCAGAAAGTTCTCACCCTCTCCTGCCAACTGCATGGGTGCACAACCCTAATTTAGGGACTAAATGGCCTCCCCCCACCTCCCTCTACAATTGATATCAGCCAAATTCTGTCCCTGCAAAAATTCTCTGGGAATGTAGCCATTGGGAAAACACATTCACTTACTCCAGCCTAGACTAGAGATCCCTTTGGCACTGAAATAATTTACTTACTTACCCAATGTCAAGGCTGAATAAATGCAGTTTCCCTAAGTACAAAGTTTACTTACTAAAAGCCAGGATTGCAACAAGCGTCTTACAGAGAATTCACATGAGTAGAGAAGCTGTACCTTTTATGAGTCTTCCTTTCTGTTTTGTTTTTTAAAGAGTTTATTTATTTATTTGACATAGAGAGAGAGATCACAAGTAGGCAGAGAGGCAGAGAGAGAGGGAGAAGCAGGCTCCCCGCTGAGCAGAGAGCCTAATGCAGGGCTTGATCCAAGGACCCCGAGATTGTGACCTGTGCTGAAGGCAGAGGCTTTAACCCACTGAGCCACCCAGGTGCCCCAGTGTCTTCGTTTTTTTTAACATTTAAATGTTATTAAATCATTGGCTAGCAACTTGGATGTAACATATTTTATTGCAGATACCATTCGAAAACTTCAGTGTCAACAGAAAGTGAATTCAGGAAATACCAGTGTGTGAGTCTTTGAGAATCACAACCTAAGTGCCCTATCTGTCCTCAACCTGGTTATGAGTTTCTCCCTTGCCCTGGACATAGGTCATTTGTTTCTACTGATGCCAATACTTTCCTTTAAAAAAAAAACCCTGTTTTTAATTTTATTGAGGAAAAGTAACCTCAACCCTCTCTAATTTCTAATGTAAAATATTCCGAGGGAAGCAAGTAATGTAGATTATTGGATTCCTCCGGTCCCTTTTCCCTTAAATTCACACTTGCGAGTTCCACAGGGCAATTATTCCTCTTTGCTCCGTGCTGATTATATAGGTCAGGAGGGTAATAAGGTCGTTTATTTGAAGGATTTTCATCTGGTGTATTTCTAATATTCTTGCCCCACTCCTGACCACTCAGCTCAGTATCGCAGTGAGACCAGCATCTCTCTCCCACCACCAAAGAAAATGATGAAACAAAGGTGATTTGAGTCTGAACTTTCTGCTCCCAAATTTATCATCTTCCCAGAGCACAGGGGTTCTATTGCTTCAGTCTTTAAACCAGTAATGGCTCAGTAGTAATGTTAGTCCTTTAAACCAATGACGGCTCGGTAATAACTAGTATCATGTGTTTACTATTAACTCAAAGGCTAAACCTTCAAGATATGACATGTTTTTCAAAAACCTCATTATTGAATTCAGAAATTGCCCCTGGCGGAGTCAGGAAAACAAGGTACTGTACTAATAAAAGTAAATGTTACATTATAATAAATTATTAAGAAGACCCTGTGTTAGAGACTTACATTTTACTGTGAAAACTGCAATCCGACTAGTTGGCTGAATTGGGATTTCCTTCCTAAAAGATTGTCCTAGTGCTTCCTTAGAAGCCACAGAGAAATTCTGAAACTGCTTTATAGATAATGTCAACTCACATATGTCCAGCAAGATAATATTTTTGAGGTATTAATCTATATTTTTATTCTCCTGTTGTTTCTCCCTTTCTCTTCCCTGCCTCCAAGCAGAAATTCCATCTGGGTTTATTGTCTTGGTGAAGGGATGAGAAGGAACAGAAAGCGGAAATTGTCCTCTAGCTTTTGTTTCTAAAAGCATAAGCCCCAGCAAGGAGATTATTTGAGCCAAAGGCAAAAGCGGGAGGATCCTGGACAGGGCAGGCCGGGGGTGGGGGCAGGACTGGCACGGGAGCTTTCCAGCAAGCTGGCAGGAGGTGGGCCTACCCCCCCAGAAGATGCGGGGAGGGCCATGGCCACAAACTAGAGGCCTGTGGGCCAGACCTGACTTAGTTTGGCCACGTAAATTTCAGTCAGTCATATTAAAAACCTGGGCAATTTCACATAAAATTCCAGGTTTGGGTTTCTCTACAGTAATTGGCGGAGTTGGCCATATTGGATTCGGTCTATAATGGCACGAAATGGCTGCCTGCCTTCAATAAGGAATGCACCCTGTAGTTTCCCCACTCCCTGCCTTATCCCTCCCCTGTCACCAAGGGTTACTCATCCTAACACTTGCATTACCATTTTCCACACAATAGAGGATGCTCCTCTTTACGCAGGATTTTTTCCCTAAATGGAGAAACAAAAGATAGACTAAAGATGGCTCCCATTGAAAGAACCAGGGAGCCAGTGCATATTCTTGTAGAAGTGAAGATGTTCTTATGCGTTGAGTAGGCAATCCACTGGCTTCCCCCATGAATTCTCCTTGCTGCTTCCTGTAGGCATTTGCATCAAGTATCCCTGTCCTAGGCAGCCTTGCAAAGAGATGACCATGTCCCCGGTCAGGCTTGGCCGAGCCGCTGCCCACAGGGCACAGGGAGCAGAATGATGGATGGCTTAGCCTGAACTGGTGTGGGCAAACTCCTGGAGGACAGAGACCCTTGGAAGCCCACTGAGGATGGGGAAGACTCCAAAAATGATGGGGCTTAAAATAGAAAGTAAATTATAAACATAGTTATTTCATACACACAAATGTACAGACTGAGGTCTGCATGCAATACTTGTATTATCTCACTGGCTTGGTTATTTAGCTCAGGGCTCTAGTGGCACCAATGTGCACAGAGCCTACCAGAGCCGGTCCCAGAGAAAGACAGCAGGACGTGTTGTTCTTTTCCTTGTGAATGGGGGAAGGATAATGAACATTAAAATTGTGGTTTGGGGACCACCACCTGTTTTAGAATTATATGATGGTTATCTCTCCCTTTCTGCATGGAGCTTTGATTTAAAATGGAGTCTAAGGGGGCGCCTGAGTGGTTCAGTAGTTCAGTCGACTCAGGTCGTGATCCCAGGGTCGGAGCCCCACATGGGACTCCTTACTTAGTAGGGAGGCTGCTTCTCCCTCTCCGTCTTCCTGCTGCTCCCCCTGCTTGTGCTCTCTCTCCCTCTCTCTCTCTGTCAAATAAATAAATAAAATCTTTTAATTGAAACAATAATAGGGGCTCAGTGGGTTAAAGCGTCTGCCTTCGGCTCAGGTCGTGATCTCAGGGTCCTGGGATCGAGCCCCTCATCAGGCTCTCTGCTCAGCGGGGAGCCTGCTTCCCCTTTCCCTCTGTCTGCCTTTCTGCCTCCTTGTGATCTCTCTCTCTCTGTCAAATAAATAAAATCTTTTAAAAATTAATTAATTAATTAGTTAATTAATTAAAATAAAATGGGAATTTATGGGTGTCTTCCAGATAGCAGTCAGGCTGGGCATATGGACCTTTGCGTTTTTGCTGCTACCTGAAATGTGTCTTGCAAAACCCCAACTGTTCTGTGCCTGGGTTAGTTATCTCAACTGTTTGCTCCCCTCATTTATGACCAATAAAAATAACAGTTCTCCTTTATTGAACTAACCTTCCGCCAGCCTTTAGCAGCACTAAACCTAATGGCCTTGTTTATAACCACCCTGTAGGGTGGGGTTGCCCCCGCGCTGTGAATACAGAAAGGGAAGCTCAAAGCATAAGCAAGCTTCCAAAATCTTACACTCCGCGCACGCTGGCGTCGGGATTCAAGTCCAGGTCTGTCTGATTTCATAAGCCCAGCACTCCACTCAGGCTAGCAAGCCTGACAGCATTTATTACCACTCGCTATTTGCAGGACAACGATCTGGCAGAGGGATGGAACTATGAATGCAATGGCCAAATCTCCAAGGAGCAGCAGAATTAAATTAGGCACATTCTTTAGAAATAAAAGGGAAGGCAGGTTCCTGCAGTGACAGGTTTTGCAAGAATCCTCGGATTTGTGCTGGTAGCAGGGGAAGTCACGTCATCAGCAGAACATTCACTCTGGGACCCTGGGCTTCTGGGATGCTAGGACGGAGTCTGGGTCAGCATGCTACTCTTTCCCCATGAGTTGAAGTGCATCCCCAAAAAGAAACTGAAATCCTTACCCTCAGTATCTGTGAATGGGACATTATTTGGAAATAGGTTCTTTGCAGATGATCAAGTTGAGGCGAGGTCATTAGGTTGGCTCCAATCCAACATGACTGGCATCCTGATAAAAAGGAGAAGTTTGGGGGTGCCTGGGTGGCTCAGTCAGTTGAGTATCTAACTCTTGGTTTTGGCTCAGGTCATGATCTCATGGGTCATTGGGTCTAGCCCTGCGTGGAGCTCTGTGCTCAGCAGGGAGTCTGCTTGAAGATTCTCTCCCTCTGCCCTCCCCCCACCCTATGCATGTCCGTGCTCTCTCAAATAAACCTTTCGTAAACTTAACTGAAATAAAAAGGAGAAATTTGGACACAGAGACAGGCACGCACAGAGAGAAGACGATGCGAAGACATAGGGAGAAAGCCATCTACAAGCCAAGGAACAGCTGAGGCGACCAGAAGCTGAGAGAGAGGCCTGGAACAGATGCTTGTTCATAGCGCTCAGAAAGAACCAGCCTGGTCAACAAACACCTTGACCTTGGTCTTCTTGACTCCAAAACTGCGAGATAATAAATTTCTGATGTTCTAAGCCTCGCAGTTGGTGGCACTTTGTGATGGCAGCCCTAGGAAAGAAAAACACCATCCAACCTGTATACTTTTAATTGTTTTATTATTATTTTTTTAAAGATTTTGCTTATTTGAGAGAGAGAGAGAGCTCGCCAGCAGGGAGAGGAGCAGAGGGCAAAGGCAAGGAAGACAATCTCCAGCAGACTGTGGTGAGTGCAGAGCCCAATACAGAGCTCGATCCCAGAACCCTGAGATCATGACCTGAGTTTAAGGCAGAGGCTTAATCCACTGAGCCACCCAGGTGCTCCCCCCTCTCCCCTAATACTTTAAAAGAGAAGATTCAGTTGCATGGCTTTGTCATCATCCACTTTAGAGCCCTCCTTCTGAGCGGGTCTGGGACCCCCAGGAAGGCTGGGCATCGTCCACATGCAGCCTTGAACCCATATTTTGAGGTTTAGCCCCCATCTACAGCCTGTGCCCGAGTCACAGCAGGGAAGAGCCCCTTGAGATCCTTAGTGCAGAAGGCAGCAGGACGTATGACACACGTTGGAGTCCAGTCCAAGAGTATCATGGAAAACATGAATATCGGTCCCATCAGGTAAGACCACTTAGGCTGAGATAAGGGCTGCCTGCAAAAAAGGTCTAAGCGGGAGCAGAGACCTGAGTGCTACTCCCTCTGGTGGGGAAGGGGGTGGTGAAAACACAGCAGAGGAGGTTTTGAAGGAAGAACAGGGATTGACAAGGGGACTCCAAAAGCTTCCAAGTCACAGGAAGAAGAGGCCGAAATGCCCGGCCAAGCGGGAGAGGAGAACTCTAGCACTCCTTCTATGTGTCCTAGAGTAGAATGGCATTTTCTGCAACGAAAAGATGAACTTCTATTCTAGTCAGCCCTATTTCTGTTTTGAACAATTAAATTGGGAAGTAACTAGCCTGATTTGGAAAACAGCAGAACTATTACTTAGGCTGTAATGCCGGTCATGCTAATCGCACTATGCTTCTAGATCCTGGCACATTTTAGGTCTGCGATATCTATTTGTTACATGAAAGAATGAGTCACAAACCATGTAATCTCTCTGGACATTATTATTTTTTTTTATCTGTACAAAAATGGGATAATTTGGTATGGGGAGGTGATACACCTGTTCTACCTCTCTCAGATCCGTGGTCAAAGGCAAACCGGGTGACGAAATGTGGAAACGCTATTGTTATGACCTTCAGTGTTTATGTTCCTCCCAAATCCATATGTTGAAGCGCCCCCCCCCCCCAGTGTAATGGTATTTGAAGATGGGGCCTTTGGGAGGTAATGAGGCTTAGATGAAGTCATAAAAGTTGGGCCCTCCTGATAGGATCTGTGCTTTTTTTCTTTAAGATTTATTTATTTGAGAGAGAGGGAGGGAAAGCATGCCAGAGCAGGGGGGAGGGGCAGAGGGGGGAAAGAGAATCCCAAGCAGACTCCCTGCTGAGAGTGGAGCCCAACATGGGGCTCAGTCTCACAACCCTGAGATCATGGCCTGAGCTGAAACCAAGAGTTCAGACGCTCAGCCCACTGAGCCACCCAGGCGCCCCAGGATCAGTGAGAAGAAATACCCAAGGAGTTTGCTCTTTTCTTATCCACCTTGTGAGGACATAGCAGGAAGGTAGCTGCCTGCAAACCAGGAAGACGGTCCTCACCAGAACCCAACCGTGCTGGCGCTGTGATCTCAGACTTCCCGCCTCCAGAAATGTGAAAAGATACTTTTCTGTTATTTAAGCCCCCTAGTGTAGAGCATTTTGTTATGGCGGCTGGAGCAGACTAGGACAACAATGGAAAGAACTTCATGACTGTGAACTTCACGAGGCTCTATATCGGGGAGGGGGCTGCGGTTCTGGCTCATGGCGCAGATCCTACCCTGATTAGCTGCTTGCCTTTGGGCTCTTCCCTTATTAGAGCATAGGGGCTACAGGGACATTTCCGGACACCATTCATACAGACGAGGACCCATCCTGTTCGTGTTTGACCCTTTGTTTCTTCATCTATTAAAAAAAAAGGATGAGGAATGGAATATGATATCTAACAGAGATTCATTGATTCTTTCGGCAGATACGGGCTGAGAATCAACTGTGTCTGAGGCACGGGGCCAGGAATTCGGAGATAGAGCGTTGGAACATGGTCTTGCCCTCCCAGAGTTTACAGAAAGACACTCATGGCTTCCTGTGAGCAGAGTCTCTGTATTAGTCACCTCAGGCTGCCATAACAAAACATCATTTAAGCCCACAGACTTGGGCTTAAACCACAGACCTTTATTTCTCATAATTCTGGATGCCGGAAGTCCAAGGTCAGGGTACCAGCATGGTTGGTTTCTCCTGAGGTCCCTTCTCCCTGGCTTGCAAATGACCGCCTTCTCTTCATGTCCCCCGATGGCTCTCACGTCCCCTTTTCTCTGTGTGACTCCCTCTGCTTTTAAGAATACATGAGAGACTTTTAATCTTAGGAAACAAACTGAGGTTTGCTGTAGGGGAGAGGGGTGGGGGATGGGATAACTGGATGATGACACTAAGGGGGGCACGTGTCGTAAGAGCGCTGGGTATTACATAAGACTGAGGAATCACCGCCCTCCACCTCTGAAACCAATAATACATTATATGTTAATTGTTTTAATTTAAATAAAAAAAAGCATACCAGTCATTGGACTGAGGCATACCCATATGACCTCATTTAACATTAATTACCTCTGTAGAGATTCTATCTCTAAATATAGTCACTCCGGGCACCTGGGAGGCTCAGTCAGTAAAGCCTCTGCCTTGGGTTCACATCATGACCCCAGGGTCCTGGGATCAGGCCCCACGTTGGGCTCCCTGCTCAGCGGGGAGCCTGCTTCTCCTTCTGCCCCTCCCCCAGCTTGTGTGTGCACATGCGCGCTCTCTCTCTCAAAAATAAATAAATACAATTTTTTAAAAGTTGTTAAAAAATACAGCCCCTTTCCGAGATATATTGGGGGTTAGGACTTCTTTACATGGATTTAGGGGGAGGTCAGAGTTGAGTTCCTAACAGCCTCTATGACCAGGAAAGAAAAGATGCCTCAGGAGTACAGAGCAGGGGCCTCTCGCCCAGACTTGGACCACCCGAGGCCTCTCGAGGAAGAGATCTAAGCGGCTAACTGAAGGACAAGGCTGGCGGCAGGGGCTGCTGTTCTGTATAAATACACTCGGTGAAGCACAAACCTTGTATGTTTCACTTTTTTGTGGCCTTTTTTTTTTTTTTTAACTCTGTTTGGCCTTTGGTAGGAATAACAAAGAGGAACCCCAAAACCCCATTCCAGAAGCCAGTGAGCTTTGGGCAGGCCACCTTTTCTTTTCGCCTCAGCTTCCTTCGTGGTCTAATCAAGCAGTAGGCATTTATTATTCCTCAGAACTTAAAGTGCCATGATTCTAGGGAAATCCTTAGGTATAGTCACAGTTACTTCTCTAAAATACTGACGATTCATGGGATGCCTGGGTGGCTCAGTGGGTTAAGTTGTCTGCCTTCTGCTCGGGTCATGATCCCAGGGTCTCAGAGTGAGCCCCACACTGGGCTCCTTTGCTCAGGGGGGAGCCTGCTTCTCCCTTCGCCTGCTGCTCTCCCTGCTTGTGCTCTCTCTCTCTGATAAAATAAATAAAATCTTATAAGTAAACAAACAAACAAATAAATAAATAAAATACCGACAATTCAGAAGCTTGGGGAAGGGGAGGCATGCATTCTGTAGCTGAATATTTACCATATTTACTTTTGGAGCATTATTAAGATCTCCTCTGTTTTCTATTTATTTATTTACTTATTTATTTATTTGACAGAGAGAGAGAGATCATAAGTAGGCAGAGAGGCAGGCAGAGAGAGGGGGAAGCAGGCTCCCCGCTGAGTAGAGAGCTTGATGTGGGGCTTGATCTCAGGACCCTGAGATCAGGACCTGAGCCAGAGGCAGAGGCTTTAACCCACTGAGCCACCCAGGCGCCCCTCTCTCTGTTTTCTAATAAGAACATGTAGATAAAGGGGAGCCTGGTGACAGGAGTAAATCCAGACTCACACCAGCTCTGCATGACTTAGCTACTCCAGGGTGACTTTTGCTGTGCAGGCCCTGGGGACAACTCAGGCCTTAGTCTGTGGGAGGGGGTACAGGGCTGCGAAAGCAGTGGGTGCCCATTGTGGAAAAAAGTGAAACCCAACATAACACAAAGGTATTATGTGAAAAAGTACTGAACATCCCTCTTTTCTCCTTACCATCCTAATACATCCGGGGAAACCTTGTCTCCTCCATTTTCCCAGTCTTCTCACTTATGCAGAAATACATATACATGTTTTTCTTTTTCTTTCTTTTTTTTTTTTTTTTTTTTTTTACAAAAACAGGATTACACTACGTATGCGGCCTGGCACACGGGGGTCCCAAACAGACCAGATTTAGCCAGTCATCACTGACAAAATCCAAAGGCAGAGAAACAAGTGGCGGGGGAACAAGAAAGGAATTAAAGGAATTTTTTTTTTTTAAGATTTTATTTATTTGACAGAGAGAGATCACAAGTAAGCAGAGAGGCAGGCAGAGAGAGAGGAGGAAGCAGGCTCCCCGCTGAGCAGAGAGCCCAATGCGATGAGGGGCTGGATCCCAGGACCCTGAGATCATGACCTGAGCCAAAGGCAGAGGCTTTAACCCACTGAACACCCAGGCGCCCCAGGAATTTAAAAAAAAATTTTTTTTTACAATCTCTGTGCCCAGACCTGAGGCTCAAACTCATGACCCAAGTTCAAGTGTTGCATGCAGTGGAGAAGAAAGCCGTGCACCCTCTCCAAGACTATCTCCAAAGGACTGGAAGGACTTCCAGGTTTATATAAGGAAAATGTGCAAAGGTGGCCGGGTACCTGCAGGTAGGCAGTGAAGGTCAAAAGGATCAGTGTCCTGGAGTCAATCCTGGGTGGGGTCTTATGAGCTTCAGGCAATCCTTATTGCTTGGGGTGGGGGAGGCAGTTTCAGTTCCCATCTAGGGATGGTGTGCCCTCAAGGTCTTCTGCCTGAGCCCAGAGACAAATGGGAAAGAACCCAACTAGAAAGTTTGAGGTCAAAAGGGAGGCAGCCCCAGTCCTCTTTCAAATAGATCTCTGTCTTTTACTCAGTAATGTGGTATAGACAGTCTTCTGTCTCCATAAAAAAAGGGCACTTATCTTTCGAAAGCTTATGTAGTATGCCCAGCACGTGTCATTTATTGAACAATTTTTCTAATCCCCTCCCAATTTTTGGCTTACGCGAACGATCCTGCAGTGAACATACTTGTAACTGTAGCTTTGGTAGAGTATTTCCCCGGGAAGGAGTCCTAGAAATAGAATCACTGGATCTCGAGTTCACTTCTATGAGGTGTTTCATTGTATAGAAAATATTTTTAGACAGGTCAAATAAGACCAAAAAAAAAAATTATCTATGTATGTATACCATTTCATTTAAAGAGTCTTTGGACCCACAGCATGAAACAATTTCTTAAAAACTGGCCAGTTACTAGAATAGTAGGTCTTCTTTTTCTTTTTTTAATGGGCACCGATTGGCTGGGAAAGCAGCCTCCCCTTGCTCCCTGCTTCCCGCCAGTCACAGCTGTGTGGTCAGCGTGGGGACTCCTGACTGCAGGCCCTTGGGCGCCCCTCTGGGCACAGGGGCCCTGGTGCCTGCAATGCCTACAGCCAGCACTCTGGGCTCGGAATGAGCTATAGTTCAGATTGGCACTGGTTTTCTCAGGAGCTTGAAACTGAGAGCGGGATTGCAGTAATTTTCACTCTTCCTAACATTTCTTTTTGCAGAATCCTATTGTGCAAGCCAGATATTCAGCTAAAATCAGATCTTAATGGCTGTGTTGGGTACTTAAAATCTCAAGCTGCTATGAATTATTAAATAGTCCTTCCACGCAGAAGAAGAACTGCCCAGCACAAATTCTCTGCAGCTTTTTCACTCAAAACTTAACCTCTTCCCCCATACTGGGTCCTTTACCGGCTCCAGATTCCACTAAAGGTAGGTCTCCCCGCCCCCACGCCCCAGCACACTAGGGGTAAAACTGAACTCCCGGAGCCTAATTTCCCAAACAAAAGCCAGTTTCGCAAGTTATTTTCCAAGGTGTGTCTTTCCATAAGTTCTATCTAATGAAGTTAATACATGTTCCCACTTCCCTTTTTTTCCTTCTTAACTTTTCTGTTGTCAGTATTCATGGAATCTGGATCTGTCAGCTACTTCTGTTTGAAGTGGAAGAATTGGCAAAATTATACATCCAGCAGGCAAGAAATAAAGTGGAAATGTCTCACAAGTAACAGTGAAATCTGTTGCGTTGTTTTAAGACTTAACCACTGAGAAAAAAAAAAGCCCTACTAAATATTGTCTTGGCAGCTATAAATATATTTTAGTGATGATAAAATCCTTTAGAATAGCAGTTACGAGATATCTGAAGCCTAATGCCTGTCTGCCACTCTCAATTATATATATTTACATTATATATATCCCATTCTTCATTAAATGCTGTGCAATTTTCCTTTTGAGTTGCTCTAGTGTTTTGTGTGAATCCTTTGTATGGCCAGGGAGCCGATGTCCCCCCTGCTGCATTTTACTCAGGTAAGATTGGAAATGAGCTCATTAGATCAATTGCAGCAACTCTAATTTGAAAACTTGAAAAATGCATTTCTAATTAAGAAATTTCCAATCATGCAGATATCTAAAACTCAGGTTTTTTTTTTTTTTCCAGATCTTTCCACACATGCCCATGAACCAGGAACTGTCACTCCTACTGACTGTTTAGGGTTGTGTTGGGCAGGAATTGTGTTTTTTATACCTCATGCCTCTCTCCATCTTACTCCATGTTTATTCATCTCTTTTCAGAAGGCATTACTTTTATCTGCATGCACTTTCAGACCTATTTTTTTTCCAGACCTGTTATTTTTTAAAGCCTCCAAAATACAAGTTAGATAAAACTATTCCAATGCAGCTTTGGATGTTTTCACCGTCATATACTATTTTCCCTTATGAAACAAAACAAAAAGAGCATACAAAACCATGTGAAGGTAGGTCATTCCCAAATAGCAATGATTTCCATTTCTGTTAATAACTTATTTGGAATGAACAGCTTTGTTAAGTAGATTGATCCAGTTATGCAAATTAAGATGTGTAATTTACAATAATATTCAAGGTCACGCTGTCATTTTTCTAAGATGTTTTAAAAAGTGAGCCGTCAGGTAAGCACACTGCTCGCCTGAGATGCTATTAACAAAACTATTTGACAAAATCCTTGGTTTCAAATACGAACAAAGAAATGTTGGTTTCTATTATTTTCATTTGTTATTTTATTATTTAATTTCTCCTTAAACACCTCATTGGTTACTGTGAGGGGCTGGCTAAAGCAATAGATCTTCACAAAACCTATCTCATCTAATCCCCTTTGTAAAAATGTAACAAGGTCATTTTACATTTTTAAACCACTTCTGCAAAGTGGTTTAAAAATGCAAAGTGAGCTTAAATGCTACCCTTAACTCTTCCTAACTCTTCTACTGGGAAATCCTAGAAAACTGAACTAATGAAATGCAATTTATACTCTTTAAATTCTAATTATAACTGTCACATTAAATTGAAGGTGAGACTAAAACTGCTGTGTCTGTTAAGTGAGTCAAGCGACGTACCGGATCATACGTGTTATTTAGTGTGCGAGTGTAAAAGTCAAGTTCCCGGCAGAAATCGAAGTGCCTCCATTCTGTCTTCTGGGAATGTATAAATTAACCATTCTCCCCCAAGCGGTCCTCCTCCCTTCCTCCCTCCGCCCTATTTTAAATGTAGATAGGGCGTCTCAAGTCTTTTGAATTTGAAGGGCTGCTATCTCGGCCCCATTCTTTTCATCATCCTGTTTTGAATGACACTGAGCACGTATAGATTCTTTTATAAAAGCACCCCCTGGATGCAGAGCTCGGTTCTCCCCGAGGCTTGCTAATTTTGCATAGCAATTAGTACTGACTTCTCAAAATGGGCTATCCAAATGCAGCCTCCAGAATGTTCCACGTAGTTCCTCAAAGGTCTTAGATAACCGTGCGCCTTTCGATTTCAAACCCGAAGGGAAAGAACTTGCATAATTACTAAATTCCCAATTGGAGTGGTCCGGAGGAGGATACGGTAATCCAAAACTATACGTTAATTCAAACCCTCCCCGCAACTGGGCAGCAAGGAGCCAGCATATGCCTTCTTTTAAAATCTATTCTACCTATTCACTGACCGCGCAGGGCTGGGCCACATGGCTCTCTCTTGCAGCCAGTCAGCTGTGAGCAGCAGATGGGATCATTTGCATTTTTCTTTTTATATTTACTCCGACCGGCAAATTAAAGGATTAAAAAAAAAAAACACACAAAACTACATTCTCATTGTTTGCCTAAAATACAAACGTGGTTTAACTGTTGGATTGGGCTTCCCTGACCTTCACACGCCACACCCCTTCAAGTCACTGAGAATACCCGAGGGGTAGGTTTCGTATTTATCAACTTGGAATCTACAGTCCGGGAGTTAGGAGTAGAAAGAATCAGCCTTTATTGAACTGGTGACTCGTGTTTTTCTATTTTAAGCGCTCGGCGCAGATACCCCGTGGGTTTGTCGGTGGCATGTGGGTCTGCGAGCGCGCGCACTTCTGAATCTCTTGCTCTGTAGCCTCAAACCTCAAAACTTCGGGCTCCAAGTAGAAGGGTGACTTTCAGCTCCGGCTCACAACAGAGGGCGGCCACCCTGCCGGGGGAGTGGCCAGAGCCTGCGTTTCCCAGCGCCGGGGTCGCTCTCCCGCGCCCCGCCGGACTCCATGCCGGCTTCGCGGGGCCCCAGGGCCCCCCCAGGTCCCGGGCGCCCCGAGGTCTTTGTGCGGATCGCGGCGCGGGAACACCCCTCCGCGGGGGGTGGGGTGGGCAGGGCCACGACCTGCATGCCAAAACTGGGGAGAGACGCGGGCGCGAGGGGAGGAGACGACCCGCAACAGTCACCGTCCCGCAGAGGGGGTAAAAAAAAAAAAGTGGAAAAAGAGGCTTTTCAGGTCAAACTCCTCGGGGCTGAGCAACCACGTTTTACAGCGATGACTCGCGGGGGGAGAACACACGGTGTGCAGGGGACATTGTTAGGCAGCGCTGCCCGGGCGCGCCGTGGGTTGCGCGGCCGCCGCCCCCCGCCGCGAGCCGCCGGCGCGGGCCCACGTGGAGCGGCGCAGCGCTGGACCAGCGCGTAGGGCCGCCCGGGTCCCCGGAGTGCGCGCCCCAGCTCCCTGCCGCGGCCGTTCACGCCCGAGCGCCGCCGCCGGTCCCGCGTGTGCCCCGCTGAGGGGGAGGGGCGGGCCAGGGGTGGGGGCGGAGGGGTTGTGGTTCCACTGCAGCGGGGGCTCCTGTGTCCTTGTGCGGAAATGACACACGGAGTCCCGTCACGTCACGCGAGAGCGCAGCGCACGGACACACACAAAGAGAGGGGAAAATACACGGCGCCCTCCCGCCGCCCCCAGCAACTCCCCGGGCCGCCCCGGCCAGGCCCTCGGCGCGCGGCCCCCACTCCCTGGCCCCGCGCTCCCCCACCCCCCCACGTGGCGCCCAAACTCGGCGCGGGCCCGCTCTGCAAAGTACAGAACTCGCGTCCCAGGTAAGTGCGGGGCGGATCAAGCCGGCCGCGCGGTGGCGGCTCCGGGGCAAGACGGACGGGCGAGTGGCTGCAACATCCATGCCGGGGTGGGGGCGGGAGCAGGGGAGGGGACGCGAAGGGGGGCTGCCCTGAGCGCGCCCGCCGGGAGGAGCGCCCACCCCCGCGCAGGGCCGAGCAGTCAGAGCTGGCGCCCGGCGCCCACGGGCTCGCCGCGCCCATTGTGCCGCGCGCCCCTTTGTGCCCGCTCCGAACGCGGCGGCTCCATGGCGTTCCGGGGAGCACGCGCGCCGCGCGGGGGCGGGGGGGGAGCGCGGAGTGGAACGGTCCGCGCCGCCGCCGCCTGCCCGCCCCACTCGCGCGGTGCGCGGGCCCCGCACCCCCGCTTGGCGTTGCGATGGAGCGGCCGGGGCCGCCGGAAGGCTCCGCGGAGCCCGTGGTGGGCTCGGTGCTCGCGCTCGGCCGGGCTGCGGCGGGGCACGGCTCAGCGCGTACAAGGGGGTGTCAGAGCAGGAGCAGGGGGCGGGGACTGGAGGGAGATGCCGAGCGGGGAGCTGGAGGCCAGAGGAGCCCCCGTTCGGAGGGACGCTGCCTCCGGAGTCTGCAAATGGAGCTAGGCAGGCCGGCGGAGGCGGCGGCGGCGGCGGCGGCGGCAGCAGCAGACGCCGCCGGGAGCGGACGGGGACGGGCCCCGCCGCCAGGGGGCGCAGCGCTCCCTCCCCGACTGTCCACGGCGCGGTTCGCAGTTCCCGCTGCCCGGGAGCTGGAGGCGGGCCCGGCGCCCTGGGTGTGCGCCCTGCCTGGCGCGAGGCCTTCCCGGCCGGCCGCGAACCTGCAGCCCAGGGCGCTCGCCGCTCCTCGTGACCGCCCGCCCCCTTTCCTTTTTTACTGTAAACGCGAATTCCCACGCAGACTTTGCCCTCGCCTTATCGGTGAGCTGTGCTGCAACGCTGGCGAGGGCCTTGTGTGCCGCGGCTTAGTTTTTTACAAGGTGTTTTTACAGGGGTGAGAGAGTTTGATTGCTCAGGTGGTCCGGCTGGAAGGATTGTACACGCAAAGGCTAACCAGACCAGGGGGCACGGGATAGGACCAATAAGCACCTCGGCGTTGGTAATGTTCAACTTCTTAAAGTGACTTTTGACTGTTTACCGTGCCGGAAAGCTGCGGCTCAGGAAACTGAGGCAAGGAAGTGAGCTCTGGCTTGCTGGTATTTGAGAGAGGAGGGATGGAGGAGATTCTTTTGTTAATCGGTACTCCCAGCCCCCTCGGTTTTTGTTCTGTTTTGTTTACTCATCCATCCCTAGTTCATGGTTTCATATCACCATACAGAACCCTTAACAGAAAAGTTTTATGCCCTTCCCTTCCCCCACCTCACACACAGCAGTAGTTCCAGCAAAGAAGAGGGACCAGTTACAACCTAATAGACAAGGTCTTCATCCCGGTAACCTATTAGAGGGTACTGCATTGTCCACACTTATTACTACTATCCCTTTTGGTGGTCCCTTCTAGGTTCCAGAACATCCTTTACATGAGCAGAGGAATAGCAGAATGTTTAATAATTAGGAAGAGAAAAATTTAGAATCAACCCTGACAGATTTGCTGAGGTGAAAATTTAATCTCCTGCAGAATGTCCCACCTGCCACTTTTCAGAGCTGACTAAAAAGCCCCTGAAGCAATGAGGAAGGAAACAAGAAGCTTTTCTGAATTGAATTGACACCGTGATGAAAAAATCTGGGGATGTGTCTTTTAAATACCCCCAAATTGTATAATGTAGAAACACATGAAGGTTGCTAGCCAAGCAGCAAAAATAACTTTGCGTTAATGGATGGGAGGTTGGGGCGTAGCATTTTTTCCCTGGCACCTGGTTGTAATGACAGGTGGTGCATTATGGTGACTACCCTTATTATTCATTATGCTCCTTATTGGCTAACGTAAATTTGGGGGAATTATTTGCAGAATTAATCTGGCTGATGGAACTTTTCTGCCTTCTCCCCTTGATGTTGGTTACAGGGCTATATATGCGTGTTCTCTTTCATGGAACTGTGCACTGCTCCCCCCAGAGAGTGACTCTTACCCTATGATAATTTTTTTAAATAAAATTTAAAGTCACAACACACATGCCCTCCAAATGGGGTATTTTATGTGCTTTGTGAGCATCACTTTGCTCTTGCTGTTTCTTTCCCCCTCCAGATTGGACAGTTGTTCTTGTCCCCCTTCTGATGGTCGGGTATTTCTTGCAACACGATTTCAGCTCCGACCTCTTGTGGTTTCTGGAATGAGCTGCCGCACATGACCCCCATGTGCCATGCTAAGTAAGAGGGCCGCGTGCTGGTCTCGGGCCTCCCGGATGCTATTTCACTGGAAGCGTTACTTAACGCCTGGTGTGTTAGTCCCTGAATGATCAGACCTGTTACGAGTGATTGTTTTAGAGCTTTTTTCTCAGCAGCTCACCTGGGAACATGGCCACCACTCTGATTTAACCCACCGTGAAACACATGTATGTATGTCTGTATTTATTTAAAAGATTTTATTTATTTATTTGACGGAGAGAGAGATCACAAGTAGGCAGAACAGCAGGCGGGGGTGGAGGGGAAGCAGGCTCCCCGCTGAGCAGAGAGCCCGATGCGGGGCCGATCCCAGGACCCTGAGATCATGACCTGAGCCGAAGGCAGAGGCTTTAACCCACTGAGCCACCCAGGTGCCCCAAAACACATGTATTTAAAATCAACCCTCTTAGTTCTCTACCAGTGGCCCACTCTCCGCTCTCATTTTCGGTTTTCAGTGGCCAGTGAAACACTGGTTGCATTAGTGTCTGTAAGGGCATTGATTGCTCAATTTGAGTAAATTACTCATTGGCCTTTTTTTGTTTGTTTCAAGTTTTTATTTATATAAGTAATCTCCATACCTCGCGTGGGGCTCGAGCTCACAACCCCGAGATTGAGAGTCACATGCTCTTCCCACTGAGCCAACCCGGCTCCCCGGGTCTGTCTTGCATGCTGGGGACTGTTGGTTTGAGCACGGAGCTAGCGATTGGAAGGAGGGAGGCTTGGGGGCAGGGGGTGTTTACAGCAGGCTGTGCCCCAACTCTAATTAGCTCATGTGGTCACAAGACAACGCACTCCGAAAAGTGGGAAGTACAGAGGAAACTCAGCTTGTACCTCCTAGGAAAATTAGTCACCACGGTACAGTCAGGCAGTCACATGGGTGACTGCAAGGGTGTGCTGGCCCTTTTTTCCTCCTTGAGCCCCAGCTTCTGGGTGCCAAGGTTAAAGTTATAGGTCTGGCGCCTCTTATTATTGATGTCTTTGGAGGTAGCCCCTCTCAGCCTCGTGAAGGCTTTGAGAGTAATGGCTTAGTCAAGGAGGATATGGCGCTTCGTCACGTTCAGACAAGACACTGTCTGAAGGGTAAGATAGCAACTTGCTGGCAAGCTGGCCGGCCGGGTGGAGGTCGCGCCTCTCGTCTTTGCTGGAAGATGCGGTTGTACTCCGACTGAGTAAGGAAGGCAGCAACAATTACAGCTTTCGAAAACTCGGGGGAAAATTGCCCTGTTTTTTTGTGAGGACTGGTATTTTTCAAACTGCATTTGCAGATGTGTCTAAAAATAAAAACAAATTGAAAACATGTCCTACAACTCCCAGGGGCAGGGTGCCAGTGCCAAAAGGGCCGGTTCCGAGAGCCGCGGGACTCAGAGCCCGTCCCATGAATGCAGAGCCCCGCGCCCCGCAAGAGCAGATGGCATGGGAACATTCTTTTTGTCCTTAGGGAGAGCATTTTATTTGATTTCACCCCCTTCCAGTTTGTTTCATTTCTTTCGTTTAAAAGTCACTAACTGTCAAACGCTTTAAGTCATGTTATTTAATTTTGCTGCTTTAAGAACTATCCACTATTAAAATGACTTTGAACATCTTTTTATTTAAAAAAGCCTTATAATGGATGACGTTTACTAAGTGTCATGTGCCAGTCGCTTTCTCCTTTGTGGTTTTCACAAAAATTCCTGAGGTAGGGTAGTGTGTTCGGCTCCGTTTTACAGAAAAAAGAACCAAGGGTAAGGAAGCCACTTGCCCTGTGTTCATAAGCTGCACAGTAGGCGGGGCCAGGGTTTTAACCCAATTCTTTCTGACCCTGAAGTTCAGGAGGGAATTCTGTTTTCTTCGAGCTCAGCTGCAGTCGTCCGCACTCGGGTGGGCCAAGGGCCCATCGACCATGACTTCTGCCCCAGAGCCCACCTACAAATGGGCGCTCAGTGGGCAGGGAGGAAGCAGAGTGTGGGGTGGTCATGCCCCCTCCTCAGGCTCTTCTCGGAAGGCTGGAATGAGGCCCTGGAGTCCAGCTGGGGCCCTTTGCTCTTTTTGCCCTCTGTGATAACCCCCCACCCCAAGTGAGGCACAGGCCGCTGCCTCCCCCGTTCTCTGCCTGCAAAGGCAGAGGGCTCTTGCGAGGATGGCGCGGGGTAACACGTGGAACTGACTGCCAGCCGGCCCTCCGGGATGTGAGCTGCCGTCCTCCTTTTCTCTGCTTCATTCTTAAAATCGATATGACAGAGAGGTATCACAAAGGTCAGTTGAGACAGTTGTGTAAAGGATGAGGTGAGTTTTTGTTAGGTCTTTAACTTTTTGAAATCCCGAGTATGTTTTGTTAATAACACCTTTGTTGTTATAATAAACAATCCGAGCGTATTTTCCCGCTTTACAAAGCCTTGTATGTGGCAGCCGGCACAGCCCCCAGCTCCCTGGTCTCAGGTTCCAAACACAACGCTCTTCTGGGGCTCCCGTTCTCCAGCAGCCATTCCTGTGGTGAGAGTTTGCCTCGCTTTGCATCTGCAAACGTGACTTGGGAGGGAGGAACATCTGCCGCTCCCCGCCCTCCCCCGTGGTCTGAGGTCAGGGCTGCTGGGCCCTGTCTTCCCGGACCGCACCTCAGCCCGGTGGCCGGGACGAAGTTCAGTGGACGTTTCCAATGTAGTGGGCCAGAATCCTGACTCAGCTGGCTGGGATTTGAACCTCGAGGTTTCAGGAAGCCCAAGTACTTCCCATTCCGGGGCCTGCTGCTGGTCCTGGGCGAGCCCTGGCCAGCCACAAGCCCCTGGCGCCTCGGGTTAGCCTCACACTGCCCCTCACCAAGAGGCCTTGGTCTGGCTGCGCTCTCATGAGCACAGGTTCTCTGGAAAGAACTTGATGGAGAAGACCCCTGGCCACTCCGAGCCCCCTCTGAGCAGCACTGGAGAACGTTGTCCCTTGGACACCTGTGGGACACTTAAGGAAGCCCATGACCCTGTGAAGGCAGTGGGCTTTGGCAAGGACTCGCCACAGCAGGTGACCCTTGCACTCCTTACTGTGGTCTGGTCTTCAGCTCTCCACAAGAATTCCCCACGGCAGGTTCTGTGTGACTCCTCATTACCCACTTGGACCAATCACCTCACCAAACCTTCCTTTTTCTGTGGGTCGGCTGCTCCTTAGCTCCGCAGACCTCCTGACCTTCCTTCTCCCCACTGCCTCCTGCTGCTTAACCCAGGAGCCAGGCCCCTCAGAGCAGGCCTCTGCCTGCCCAGTTTGGGCCAGTTTCGAGGGGTCAGGGAAGGAGGGCCCCAGAGACGGGTCAGAACAACTCTCAGACCCCACAAGAGAACCCTGAAGGAAGGACCACATTGAACAGTGGTCATGCAGGGGACAGAGACCTGGAAAGCAAGGCCTCTGCCCCGGTCAGTTGTTAAGCCTCCGGCCAGCCGCAAACCCTCCGTTGACCCGGCCTCCCACTCCTGATCCAGAAGACTTGCTCTCGCTTTTTGTTTTTTTTTTTTTTTTTAATTTTGTTTTGTGTTTTTCCCTCCCATGAAATTTGCCTTATTTTGAAAATCCTTCAAGTATCACGTAGATGCTTTGATAGAGCCTCTGATGTTCCCACCAGGAAAGGACATTTCCTTATGGTTCAAAAACCAATCTCTTCACTTTCTTATTCACACCCAGGTTTATGAGCTGAGACTTTTTCTGATCTCTTTCTCCCCACACTGAGGAGCATTTTCGACCTTCAGAAGCAATAATTCAGAGACAGTTATGAAATGAAAGGCCTTTCCTAGCTTGTCAGTTGTTTTATTGTTTCTTAGATTATCGGTATTTTGGATGTTTAAAAGTTAAATGATTTGAATTTACATACTGAGCGTGTTGCTGTTTGTGGGGCTAAGTGGAAATATGGCCTGGCTCTAGTCTATATTCATTTTGTAATACTTCTTACTTTTCACTTTTAAAAATTTCCTTTTCATTTTCAAAGAGTGGCATGCCTACAGTAGAATATTTGGGAAGTAGAAGGAAATATTAAGGGAAAAAAATCATCCATAATCTCCTAATTGGAGGTAATTAACATTTTGGCATATTTCCTTCCAGCCGCTTTATGGCATTTTTTAATTATGTAGTTGATATATCCCCAGCGAACTTTGAAGTAGGTTATTATTGACTGGAGAGCCCCGTAATGAACAATTGATTTTGAATCTTTACACATAATTTAATGCCCAGCTCTTTCTGTCAATAGAGGTTTTCGAATTCATGTGTTGAGAAAAACGTGTCGAAGTTGACTTCCTAACTTTGTATAATGGAAATAACGGTAGTGATCAACGGGGATCTCAATCCAGGTGCTATTCAGTTTGAGGTCTCCTACTTTCTCTGTAGCTTTTTGTGGAATTGATCAGTAAGTATTAACAACTAATGGCTGCGGAGGGCTTCTGCACCAGGATTTCCACGTTCGATCTGATCCTCGGTTCCTGCCGGTGTGTAGCCTGAGAGCCTCTGCCTTCTGCCCAGTGTGGCAACTGCGTGTCATAACTGTCGAGGGTGGGAGGCTCCGTAAGTGACCGAAAGATTTGGTTATAGGTTCTTACAAGCTCAAAGTGAGGAGGAAGATCAAGATTTGCCCATCTAAGCATTGACAAAGTTATTTTCAAAGGAAATTTTTTTTTCTCCCTAGAATAGTGTTATTTCTTCCTCCCCAAAGAAAAAAGTCTGATAAGTATATACTAGAGCTTAAAAATATTTGTATCCAGGTCACAAAATTGTAAGTGTAGGTGGTCTTCAGCACAGCTGTGGCAGGCAGCCCATGTTTACTGGGTTTGAGTTATGGTTGTTATAGAAACCCTGATGTAATATCTCCTAACCTTGGGGTTCTGAGTGCTCTTTCCTTCCTGTTACTTTTATCTTACGCTGTTTACCCATCCTCCCCTCCGACAGAGCTTCCCAGAGTCCCATTTTCACTCTCCAGGCCCTCCGTCTCTGCTCGTATTGGTTGCGATCAGTCCTTGTCAGTCAGCTGTCCGGCCGGTCACCCCTTGCACAGAGGACGGTCCCCACACTGGCACCAGCAGCTCCCGTGCACTGTGGGGGGTGTGGTCACCAGAGCAGCAGGCAGGGAGGCCTCAGCATGTTCCCAGCCTTTCCAAGCCTTGGATCCCATAGCTATACAAGGAGATCACCTCTGAGGTCCCTTTTGTCTCTAAAAGTGTGCCTCAGTTTCCTAATGTGTAAAAGGAGATTTAGGAGAGTGTCTACCTCATAGGATTGTTGGGGAAGCTAGTTTCTACACAGCTTTGTTTCTGTGGTTTCTATTGTAAGCTATTGCTTCTGTTGCTTCTCCACTGAGGGTGCAGAGTACGGGGCAGTGAGGTGAGGAGTCGGAGGGGATCGCCTGCTGGACTCCTCCCCCGGCGCCTTCAGCACCGCCTCTCGTCAGGGAACCATGACCCTGACTGTCCCCTCCCAGAGAAACTACTCACTCTGGAGCCCTGTCTCTCAGTCTGCTTCTGGGGGAACGTAAACTGAAAAAAAGATGTGATAGAGAAATTTCCATTATCTATTAAAAACAAGGAACAGGATCTTTTTTTTTTTTTTTTAAGATTTTATTTATTTATTTGAGAGACAGAAAAAGTGAGAGAGAGCATGAGAGGAGAGAAGGTTAGAGGAAGAAGCAGACTCCCCGTGGAGCCGGGAGCCCGATGTGGGACTTGATCCCGGAACTCAAGGATCATGACCTGAGCCGAAGGCAGTTGCTCAACCAACTGAGCCACCCAGGCGCCCCAAGGAACAGGATCTTAAACCTTCCAGTTTCAGCATCTCTATATGCTTAAAAATTATTAAGACCCCAAAGAGCCTTTGTTTGTACGGTTATATCTGTCGGTATTTACTGTGTTAGAAATTAAAACAGAGGGGTGCCTGGGGGGCTCAGTTGGTTGAGTGTCCAGGACAAGGTTTCAGCTCAAGTCATGATCTCAGGGTTGTGTGACTGAGCCCCAGTCAGGCTCCAGGCTTACCGCGGAGGCTGCTTGGGATTCTCTCTTTCCCTCTGCGTCTCCCCCCTGCTTGCATGCTCTCTCTCTAAATAAATGAATAAATAAAAATTTAAAGAATTAAAATGGAAAGGTGTTTAAAATATTTTCAAATTTATTTAAAAGCAACCATAATAAATCCATTACAAGGTAATGTCAGTAATTTTTTAATGAAAGGTAATTATTCCCCCCCCCCCAATGTTAGTGAAAAGATTGGTATTGTTCACATTCTCTTTTTTTTTTTTTTAAGGTTTTTTTTTTTTTTTTTAAAGTAATCTCTACACCCAATGTGGGACTTGAACACACCATCCTGAGATCAAGAGTCGCAGGCTCTGCCAACCGAGCCAGCCGGGTGCACCTGCGTTGTTTATATTCTTGCATCTCTCTCTAATATCTGACTCAATAGAAGGCAGCTGAATTTTCCTGTTTGCCTCTGTAGTCACTCTTTTGCAAAATAATACTTCACGTAGCATCTGGAAAGCTGTCCTGCATGTCTGTGAGAGAAAAGGGGCGGAAATATCTCGGTGTCATAAAAACAGTTTTCATTTCATGGAACCCTTGAAAGGTCTTTTTTTTTTTTAAGATTTTATTTATTTATATGAGAGAGAGAGTGAGAGAGAACATGAGAGGGGAGAAGGTCAGAGGGAGAAGCAGACTCCCCACGGAGCTGGGAGCCTGATGTGGGACTCAATCCCAGGGCTCCAGGATTGTGACCTGAGCCGAAGGCAGTCGCTTAACCAACTGAGCCACCCAGGTGCCCCGAAAGGTCTTAAATATACTCGTAAAGTGGCTCCCCAAAAGAAAAGAAAAGGCTGTTTTTAAAAGTGTCCATTTCCATGGGGTAAATACTCCTGCTGTGGCCAGATGCAGGCTCCCAGCTGGACTCTTTGGAGTGGAACTGGGGAGACACAGTCTGTGCACGCTGGGACGAGCCAGCTGTGGCAACCGCCGTGCACTGGTCACGCTCTGAGAACCGCTGGCCCCGAGCATCTGTGGAAGGATGCACAGGAAAACTGATGTCGTTGCCTCTCAGAGAATGACTGGGGACTGGGGGAACGGCAGTCTTTTTTTTTTTTTTTTTTTTTTTTAAGATTTTATTTATTTGGGAAAGAGAAGGATAGAGAACGAGTTGGGGAAGAGCAAAGGGAGAAGCAGACTTTCCGCCGAAAAGGGAGCCCAGTGTGGGGCTCGATCCCAGGACTCCGAGATCATGACCTGAGCCGAAGTCAGATGCTTAAACAACTGAGCCACCCAGGCGCCCGACCGTGGACTTTTAAACCAAATCTCTTTTTTATACTTTCTGAATTTTGTTTCTTGTGCATGCATTATCTAGTCAAAAAAGAAAAAAAAAGACCGTAATATTATGCTAAGCGAAATAGGTCAGTCAGAGAAAGACAATTAATTATTACATGATCTCTCTGATATGAGGAATCCGAGAGGCAAGGCAGGGGGTCGTGGGGGGTCTGGGGGGGAAATGAAACACGATGGGATCAGGAGGGACACAAACCATAAGAGACTCTCAATCTCACGAAACAAAGTGAGGGTGGCTGGGGAGTAGTGGGGTAGAGAGAGGGTGGCTGGGTTATGGACATTGGGGAGGGTATGTGCTATGGTGAGCGCTGTGAAATGTGTAAGCCTGATGATTCACAGACCTGTACCCTGGGGCAAATTATACATTATATGTTAATTAAAAAAACAAAGACCCTAAGCATCTTCCCTTCTTAAAACGGACTCCAAAAATAGACATTGACCTGTAATTTGTAAATCTTTTCAACATTTCCATTTCTTTGTGGCATCTCTGAGAACTGATGGTCTCTCAGCCCCCAGGAATGGCTCTCACCTTCGGGCTCCCGTCATCCCCGTTGTCCCTCCTCCCAGACTTTCTTCCCGCCAGAGGCAGGAGCTTGCTGCTACTCAGGCAGCAGCTTTAGTCGCATTTCAGCAGGAGGCGGGGAGGGAGCCCTGCCAGTGACTGCATTTATGTAGCCAATTTAAGCAACTTAGCCTTTGTAATTTGATATTTGAGTGGCTAAAGCATCTTGTTATTTCTGAACGTTTGGGATTACCCTCCCTTTTGTGCTTTTTGTAAACGGAAGGCTTTTCTGATGACATTCTAATCTTCCCCCACCCATGTGCCCTGCATGGGAAATTGAACATTGTCCATCTCGCTCCGTGCAGAAGGATCGAGACTATTAGGCATTTTAATAAAATTATATATACTCTTACAAGCGCTGCAACATTTAACCCTTTCTGTACCTATGGCAGTCACTTAGCCTGAGGCTCCCTAGGCTGTTTGGTTAAAAAAAATAATAACTGAGCGTTTTCAGTTATTAAATTAACCCCTGGAAATTGGTCCTGTTTGAGAGTTCCCCTCCAAGAGGTCATGGGCGTCTTAGAAGCTGTGATATTTTCGCTAGAGGCAGCAGCA